>CM038673.1:363393128-364033424 GCA_021605145.1 Aegilops bicornis | reverse complement strand
ATTTGCGATGGAGGTGTGATTAGATTCAATCTCATGGCTTTGTTGAGTATAGATTGCAAAAGATCGGCCCGATGACACATTTTAAAATTGGGGAATATGGATCCCACAACGCCTTACTCCTCTTCCGATATAGAATTTCTTGCCGGGCACACCATTTAACATGGCCATGTTGAAGATGCGAGATGAGAACAATAATTGCATCCAAGAAATCCATTTTTCACCAAATCCCTTTGCTCTAAAAATGTCAATGATTGCTTGGTGCACAATTGTTCAAAGAGCTTTTCAAAATCAATTTGATAACTAATATTTCCTCCTTTGATTTATGGCATTGGTGAATATATTCATAGGCCCCAATGTAGGGACCCCATTCTAAGTCACACCCGATCTAGCCTGTAACACCTCATATCACTTTGCGGCCTCACGCCTGCAGTATTCCACAGGTGTCGCCATACCACTGTGCCGGGACGTTTGCGCCTTTTTGGCTCATCCATATATGATAGTTTTGCTAGCATCCATAGCGAAATGAACACGAACACGGTAAACATGACTAGTAAACGTGTGAGACCCAAAGTGGCACTAACTTACGAGGACGGGCATACATGAATCAACATCGAGCATGTCGGATTGACGTGCCGGTCAGGAATCAACGGGCTGTAGCAGTGCTGGGGACTTCGGGAATGCGGTGTTTAGTAGGCCTAAACGAGGACTCACGGATGTCACCCGGCGTGACATTTTCCCGAAGACGACGTACACATGAGCGAAGTGAAATCACATGCAAGCCGGCAGATCGGGTGTTAGGAAGGCGATAGTGTTGGGCTAAGCAGGACTCAGTGGTGAAGGCTGTGCACATGGCGAACTACTATGGCTCATGGAAGCACAAGACTACATTTCCCCATAAGAAAGGCTACTGAGGATAAACAACTAGGTTGTCTACAGGTCCCACACATACCAAACATTTTCAATCATACACACAATATGCTCGATATGTGTAAATACAACATGGCGCATCACAACAACTCTATGACTCAAGTATTTATTCATTAGGCTCAGGAAGCGAATGTATTACAAACATGGGTCTCATGACCCAACATTCGAGAAACATACAAGTCAAAGCACAAGTGGAAGCTTAACATGCGTAGAAATGCAGACATCTACAAATGAAAAGGCTGCTAAAGCACTGACTATCCCACCAGATCTGCCGAGGGCGGCACAATGATCGTGGCTGGGGTATCAAGCTAAGCGTCGGAAAGTCACACACGGGACTACTAAGCGAGGCCCGAGTCTCTCTGCAAAAAACATAAAATAGGCGAAGCGTGAGTACAAATGTACCCGACAAGAGTTACGCCATGGAACTATCCTACATATGCCATCGGTATCAACAAAGGGGTGAGTGGAGTTTTAAGCTGCGGCAAAGCCAGCTTTGAAGCTTCAGTGGCTAACACAGAACTTCTGTTGTAAGTAACTCTTTTGGGGTAGGCGCTGCGATGTCCACATATTCACCATATCAATACACACCACTATGGATCCCGCTCCGGTCTCCTCACGAGGCAGCCATCCATAGCACTCAACGCTACTCTTAGCGCATTTTAGAGTATCCACTTTCCCACTTGTCTATGAGCTGTTGCCTTAGGAAACCAGAGAGAGTCCTTTCACCGTGGACACGGCTATTGAATAGATAATGATAACCCTGCGGTGTACTTCTTCATACATGTTTCCACCACTTAGCGTACTGCACACGACATGTGCTCGGCATACTTCAGCGAAAGCCGGCGTGGGTGTAGACCACGACCTACACTAAAACAATCGAGAGTCTCTAGTCCAGGGTTGCTATCGCCTATTCGGGTTCCATCGCATGAGTCCGATCGAAGTTTCCACATATCGGCCCCGAATGATGTGTGCATGGTTCTAGAGACATAAGCGGCACCGGTATACCATGCCACGTGCCTACCTCATCACAGCCCACCCCTCGGGTCAGCTGCGCCTGACCTCCAGCATACTACAAGCACGAAACTACTTGCAACTCACAGACAGAGGACAAGGGTGATTAAAGTCGGCGGGGTCATATTTGAGGGCCCAATGCATGGTAGTAGGTGTTTCGTGGATCACAAACACAGAACTTCGGTTCGAGGATGGCTTCAATGAGACAACCCACCATGTGCTCCTGCATGGCCTCTCACCGATACCTTTACCAAATCGTGTTCACACACTTAGCTCTCGTGATGGGACATGTTCACACCTCCAGATCATCCCCGATGAATCGGACACAGCTCAACTCTAAGCGATGGCAGGCATGACAAACAAGCATAAATGGTAGGCTGCAACAGGGCTCCAAACAACTCTACTCATGCTAGTGGGTTTCATCTATGTCTTTGTGGCAATGACAGAGTCATCACCGAGGAGGATAAAGGGGTTCAACTACCACTGACAAAGTAGCGGATGAATCATTGTTGTCCTAATGCAGTAAAAAGAAACCTGGCGAGAGAGTGGGATTATGTCGGAATGAACAAGGGGTTTTGCTTGCACAGCACTTACGAAGATAATTCAGTTCTTCATCGTTGTCATCGATCTCATCATCGGTACATCGTGTGCGAGGGAACAACCACTTAGAAGCAAACAAGAGGAACATAATCAATGAAATGCAACAACATGATGCATGATAATGACAGCATAATGAGTGTGTTTTGGGCTGATGCAAGCTAGAGCAGTTGAAATGAGTCCATTTGAACCAAAAGATTCAAATGCAAACCAATTTTATGAAGTCATAAAGGTGAATTAACTTGTTTCACTTGAACAGCAAGGTTAATGTGTTACGACATGCATGAAACCATTACAGATGGGTAGATTGGATTTTACATCCAAATTTCATATATAAAACTTTGCATTTGGAGTTAAAGATTAATTTCTATGAAATTTTGAAGTTTGCACTATTTTTGGAATTTCGAATAAGAATAAATCCGAGAAAAAGGAATTCTTTGCGTCGACCTTTGCATCACTATAGCGTCGGTGGTCCAGCGGGCGAGTCCGGTCAAATCGACTGCGGGGCCCGTGTGCGGATGGTTAGCTAAACTAATCTGGTTTAGTTAGTACTAACTGGGTCATTCTAATTAGTTTTAACTTAAACTAGATTAATTAGCGGTGAGCCCGCATGTCATAGACCGAGGGAGGTCAAATCCCACAGTCGGCCAGAGCTAAACCCTTTGGCGGTCAGCGGTCAACCACTTGGCGTTTACCAATGCCAGCGAGGCAGCGGCGAGGGCTCGGGATTATCCTCGGCGTAATCGAACGGCCAGGAGCAGCGAGGCTGAGGCTTCCGCCCGCATCGAGCGACATCTTGGCGGGCCAGCAGGGACGGCCAGAGCTTGGGAAGTGAGCTGTGGCAGCCGAGTTCGGATGAGTGCGGGGTTGGCCCATGTGGTGCAGGAGGGCGAAGTTAGCATGTGTGTTAGGCTCTGGTGGCTTCTGGCTTGATTCTGGCGCTCGAATCGGCTCAGCGGCTGCGATGTGGCGGCGACTTGGCGGCAGGGAAGCTTCGGCCATGGCGATTCTTGATGCTAGGGGTCGAAAAGGACGGAGGTAACGAGGAGAAAGGGCGGAAATCTCCGTGGCGTCGGCGGGTAGGCTCTGCGTGCTCGGGGAAGGCAGCGAAGCGAACGGTGGCGGCGATGCGGCGATGTCCGAGCTTGAAGGCGAAGATGATGTCGATGATTCAAGGCCTCCGAGCTCACATCGTCGGCATGGAGGCGATAAGGGCGTCTGGCGGGCGTCTGGACTGTGAGGCGAGTGATGGCCATGGCATGGCGAATATCGTCGGTGGCGATGGCGGCGCTCGGGTTTAAGCGAGAGAGGAGTAGAGGCGAAGGGCCTCAGGGAAGAGTGAGAGGGCTCGGGGTGCGTGTCGACGTCCAGGGCGTCCAGAGCGTCGAGGGGGAGCGGCAAGCAGGAGGTGGCCGAAGCGTGGCCGTGCTGCACAGGGCTGCGCCCGGTGTCCTTGCATCCACGAGGAAGGCGGCGGGGAGGGGCCGGAGTGGGCTGGTGGCTTTGCCCATTTGGGCTGCTCTGATGCCGAGCAGGTGGGCCTTGCCACGTAAGTTCCTATCTTTTTATTAATTCATGTTTTCTATTATTTCTGTAACTTCAGGGCTTTATTAAAAATGTCAGGGCATTTCCAAAAATCATGAAACTAATCATGACTCTTTGTTTGGAGTATATCCAACGGTAAACATTTTAGTTATGATTATTTGAGCATTTAAAATACTTAATAGCATTTAAATTCCCAAATGCAAATACTATAAAGATTTAATTGAGAGCCAAATATGTCATGGAAAATGTGCAACACCTCACGGTTATTGCTTCTAGCATTTTTCCAAAAATGATGAACATTTTTAAAGCCATTTGGATTCACTTTGAAATTATTTTAGTTGAACCCTAGTGAATTCTTTGATGCTAGGGTTTAGGCAATCCCCATTACGGGTTTAAGAAAATTTAAACATGATGCAACACAAGACTAACTAGAGCGAGGCGGACGGAACTATGGATGTGAAACCCAGCCAAAACAATCTTGAATCACTATGTCTTTGAGGAAACCATACTTTGGTTAATGTGCACCATTTGTAGGATAACTTTACGCAACCCTATTATTAGTAGTTTGGTGATGATTTTAAGTACACAATTGAGCACAAAAATTGGTTTGAAGTCATTTTGCGGACCTTTGGAACTTCCTTTTTGAGAATCGATTGTGATAAAAGAAGTGTTTATGCTTTCGGATCCACGATTACCGACATGAAAGGCCATGATGAGATCGGTAACATCTCCTTTTATAATATCCCAGCAATTTCCTAATGAACTCATTATTAAAACCATCGGGACACAGAGATTTATCGAGTTAGCAAGTTTTTACTACATCATCAATTTCCTCTTGAGTAAAAGGGTTTCCAAATCCAAGAACACTTGAGGGTCTACTTGTTGATCATAAAGGTCATTTTAGATCAAAATGCATTGTATGTCATGTAGATTGTTGATCTCTTTTTAAATGTCTCCCATAAAATGGCTGCTTTTCCTTCATGATCAGTAACTTCAACTTGATCCTCATTGAGCAGCATTGCAATTTTATTATGCCTATGATTGATGGTAGCTTTCGTATGAAAGAATTTTGTGTTTTCATCCCCAAATTTAACTCCTTTGATTTTGCCACTGTGCTTCGGTAGATTTTTCTAATTGTTAAGCCTTTATTATGAGTATCCTTAAGGATGGTTCTACAATTGCTTTCAAACACCGAGATAAGTCTCTGTATTCCTCAATAAAAGTCCCAAAGGAAGATACATTCATTTTAATTCTTGAATACTGTTTCTTGAGACAAGACAAGACTTTTAGCCCATAGTTTGAGAGCTCTTCTTAGGTTCTTAAACTTTGGCATTGATCTTTTGGCATGATCTGTAAAATCCTTTGGAATGTTCCATGCAGCACTGGAGCACCTGTTTGAAAGAAGGCTGTGCTTAAGCGATAGTTCTCAAATCTAAAGACCTTTAATTTTGGAATAGATGTACCAATTTTAATCATACATGGCAAATGATCTAAGATAAGGTTTTGCCACATGCGGTCTTGATGAGAATCGGGATAACTAGTCATCCAAGCGGTGATGTAAAAAACCGGTCCAACTTTTCAAGTAGTGGGTTGTCCTGCATGTTCCTCCAAACATCTTGCCTTCCTTTCAATGGAAGTTCAATCAACCCAAGGCTGCTTATAGCTTCATTAAAAGCAGTAGCATCTCATTGACATCTCCTCCGGGCCTATTCACATCCTCGGGTGATCGAATGAAGTTGAAGTCTCCCATTATAATCCAATCAACATCAATGGGCATTTTGAATGTTGCCAAACCCGATCAACAAATTAAATCTTATCCTCATGGTTGCAAGGACCATAAATATTTAGTGAGAATCCAGGTCTTGGAAGAAGAGTTGCAAAAGTAAATTGAATTGACGAGGAGAAATTGTTTTGAAAAATAATTTAACACGAGGAGCGAGGCTCCATTACAAGCGGTTAGAATGCCTCCGGAGGCCCCAATGGATGGAAAATATTCAAATTTATTAAATCTTTGAGGACAAAAGTTCTGAATATAGGCCAGGTCAAAAGTTTCTCTCTTAGTTTCTTGGATGCAAATAATCCTAGCAACACTTTCTTCAACTTTCTGTCTAATTGCTAGCCACTTACCTGAAGCATTAATTCCTCTAATATTCCAGTTTAATATGTTCCATGATCTGTTGTTATTCATTGTAAAACAAATGCTTTCCGGATCTAGTACCAAAGACCATCCTTTGGTAGTTGCCACGAGGAAGTGAAATTTCTGAATTGCAAATAACCTAGCTCAAGATTAGTGCAACAACTATGCAGTGACCCAAAATTCACAGATGCAACCATACCGCATCGGCAACCACGGTGCAAGTAAAGATAATTAGCACTACTTACGAGTGCGTTTATCATTACCATTGCTTTCAATGGGACAACAGTCCATAAGTCATATAGAAGCGAGATAAAGGACCAACTAACAAAAAGAGGCCACTCTAGGCACACATCCATGAAGCTTACATTGTATGACTTGTAACATGGAAACAAACATGTAAACAAACAACCCCATACGAAGTGAAAATCAACATTCTAGCACTTTGTGAGTTACTAAGTGACATGATCATCTTTAATTTTTGTTGATGTGGGCCTCCTCTCCAGTGGCCTTGGACACCTTGGCCACCTCTTCCTGTCCTTTCTTTTTTGGCTTCTTAGGCGGCTTCTCATGAAGATCATCACGCAGCCACCTTGCAGAAAGATTTTTGTCAGTTCTTAACCACTTTATTAGGAAGGACATGAGGTATAGCATTACATAGCGAGGGCATGATTTAGCATCACAAGATTTCCTTCTATATCCATTATTTTCTTTTCCTAATCCTTTCACTTCTCCTTACCTTAGTTTCAACGGAGGTTCTTTGTCCCTCTTTTCACGGAATAGCTTCTCCCATTGGCAACAACACAACTCTATTGGGAGACACACCTTTGAAGGACTGCCATCTCCACTTGAGGAATGTATTGTTGGACTAATTCCTTCATTTTCCTTTCCCACACCTAGCATAATGTCCTTACAAAGGGGTGCATGAGATGTAGCACATTCATCGAGGAATATGAAATATCATAGTATCTTGAGAATCACAATTTTGCATTCGATAATTTCCCACAATTTAGACTTCAACAAATGCATTGTCCATCCAAATTTATCAGGAGCCAATAATAGGTTGATGATGAAATTAAACCAACTTACAACAATGTCAATCTTGAAAGTGTTTATATCACCCTGTGTTGCTGGTGCAAAATGTTGAATCCATAGTCCAAGCCCTTCTTCAGAGATTAAGTGAGCACCATTAATAACTTCCAAAGCATGTGATTCAGCAATTAATTGTATATCAAACATGTGATTAAACTCATGTGAAATACCTTTCTTGTTGGTGTCTGTAGATGTACCCACTTGTGGAATTGGGACATCTTCTTTTCCTTTATCAGTGAAGGCTGTAGCTGTGATTTGAGCAACAAGTGTTCCCTCAGAAGTAGTGCTGACAGAGTTTAATTATCTTTATTATTGCCATAGACAGGTCATCGCAAACCAGGATTGTCGGTGGTTGTATGGCCCGCTCATTTTGGGACAAGCTGCAGTCGCACTAGGTGTGTTGCTATTGTTCTCTGGAGCAGCTCTGATATCATTATTATTACATTACTGCACTTGGCTGAGGAGTTGATCATTCTCGACATTGTTGCCGACCACATGCAAATCATCTTCCTCTTCCTCGGCATTATAAGCCAAACCAATTTTGAAGGCCCATGCCCATTTGTTGAACTCCTTGATTAACTTCTTCACTAGCGAGTGAGTAATGGAGAAAAGCCCATCAGACAGAGAAACAGTTGTGGTGATGCTGCTATTAGGAACCCCATCCTCAGATATTTAATGAATGATGGTGGTTCACACTTTATTCATGGTGCTTTCCGTAAAATGCTTGCCAAGTATGATGTTAACCATAGAATTGCATCACCTTATCATCCTCAGACCCTAGTGGTCGAGTTGAACTTAGCAATAGAGAAAGAAAATTAATTTTGCAAAAGCTGTCACTAAGTCCGGGGAAGAATTGGTCTAATAAATTAGATGATGCACTTTGGGCTTATAGAACATCATATAAAAATCACATGGGTATGTCTCCTTATAAAATGGTTTATGGAAAAGCTTGTTATTTGCCTCTTGAGTTAAAACATAAAGCATATTGGGCCGTCGAAGAGGCTCAACTATGATTTCAAACTTCTTAGGTGAAAAGAGGTTATTTGATATTAGCTCGATTAGATGAATGGAGAACCCAAACTTATGAAAATGCAAAATTATTCAAAGAAAAAGTTAAAAGATGGCATGACAAAAGAATCCAAAAGCATGAGTTTAAAGTTGGAGAATATGTTCTTTTGTACAACTCTCGTTTTAGATTCTTTGCAGGAAAACTCCTCTCAAAATGGGAAGGGCCCTATATTATCGAGGAGGTTTATCGGTCTGGAGCCATCAAAATAAATAATTCCGAAGGTACTAACCCAAAGGTTGTCAATGGGCAACGAATAAAGAATTATAACTCAAATCGCATACATTAATGTTGAAAGTAATATTATCAAACTTTGACACCTGAAGAACACATAAAAGAGTCCTTAGGAACACTCGAGAATCATGAAAATAAGGAAGTGCATTGATGCGGTAAGTAAATAAGCGAGAATCAGAAAATCAGAAAAATATATTTTATTAGTTTTGGAATATTTGGAAAATTAGGAAATAAACAAACTTCCGGGAAGCATACCACAGGTGGGCACAAGACACCGAGTGCGCCCGAACAAGCTTTGGCGTGTCGAGTGAGCACAACCCACAGGACACCTCCGGACTCCGTTTTCTCTGACTTGCTTGTTTCCCAAGATAAAATAATCTATATATACTTCCAGAACATGTTAATCACCGTATCATGGAGAAATCCTCTCTTCTCTTTTCTTGCTATTTTTGATTCCGGATCTATCAAGCCGGGCATCATGTCTTCCTCCTCCACCGACAACATGGAAGAATATGCTTGGTTGATGAAAGATCGGTGAAGAGGGAGGAGCCTATGGGCGTCGTAAAAGGGAGACAAGGGCAAGAGTCTACCATAGATCCACCCCTCGATGGCGAGAACAAGCCTTTGCGCGGTCGAGGAGGAAGAAGGAAGATATCCTTAAGCCTTACCTTGCTCATCTTACCCCTCACGAGGTTGAAGCCTTTCGCATCATTGAAGCAGTTCACATACAAAATAAGTATCTCACTTTCGCTAAAATATTACTGCGTCGAAGCATATCATCCATCTCCGGAGCATCATCCGTCGATTGGAGAATCTCTTGATCCTTAAGGATAGGATCACTTCGTTACCACCATCATCTTCTTCACCACCAAAAGAAAACTGAGTATCGGATATGGGCACTCCCCTTAACTTCCGCCAAGCTTGGGGGAGGTGCCCTGGTATCGTATCATCCCACTATCTTTTTTCCTTCACTTATTTCAGTTCGATCTTTTGCTTTAGATAAATAAAAGTTTAGTTCGATCCTTTCTTCTTTGAGAGTTTTCTTAGTGATCTATCCTTGTAATCGTAATGCAGGTAATATAATACAGATTTAGTTTGAATTTTTTGCTTTCTTTACTTTCATGTTGCAAATAAAAAGAAAAAATTAGAAAGAAAAAGAAAGGAAATAAATGTAGAAAAGATCATATACTAATCTTATGGTAGGTGATGACACCACATAAGGAAAAGTATAAGTAGAAAATTTTATTAGAAGTTGACAAGCATAACATTAGTCGATGATGCAACTCATGAAAAGAATTAATAAGGGAAGAGAAGATTCACATATAAATATACTATCATAGAAATCTTTTGTGATTGTGAGCCCTCATCAAAATATTATATGCGAAATTGTTGGCGTTGGACAAGGAAGACAACTTAATGGTTTATGTTTGTTTATATTCACATAGAATCATATTGTCATATATCCTTTAACATGTGGTGCTTGCCCCTATCTTTGCTAGCCAAAATTCCGCACTAAGTAGAGATACTACTTGTGCATCCAAAAACCCTTAAACCCAAATCTTATTTTCAAGAGTCCACCATACCTACCTAGGGATTGAGCAAGATCCCTCAAGTAAGTTGTCATCAGGTGCAAAAAAGGCAATAAAAATTGCTTCTAAAATTGTGAGATCATTTTAGTGTAAGAGAAAATTGAGCGTTGCACGAACTTGTGATGAGTGAAGAATAAAAGCGGCCGGACTGCATAATAAAATTAAGCTATCACAAGGCAATGCGATACAACGTGGCGTTCTTTTGCACTAAGGGGTTGAAACATACAAACAAATAAGCGCATGGCAACCTCTGCTTCCCTCTGCTGAAGGGCCTATCTTTTACTTTTATGTATTTACTTTTATGCAAAGAGTCAAAGTTTTCCTTGTATTCCTTTTTATTTTTCTCCTTTGGCAAGCATCATGTGGTGAGTAAAGATCTAGGCACATATGTCCGGTTGAATATGGATAGCATGAATTATTATTGTCGACATCACCCTTGAGGTGAATACATTGGGAGGCGAAACTATAAGCCCCTATCTTTCTATGTGTCCGGTTGAAACGTTTTGCTCATGTGTGCAGCGGTGAGTGTTAGCAATCATAGAAGACTATATGATGGTAGAGTATGTGGACTTGCCTAAAGGCTCAGATACATGACCCTTCACGAAAAAGATGATGAATTTTGGTTGCAAAGTTGACTGAGAACATAGTTTGTTGGTTTTTAATAGAGTTTTTGCTTTATACTTCAATTGTGTGATGAATTGTTACTTATTCATGAGAAGTATAGGATAAAATTCCTATGATAAAAGTCTTATGTTTAATTTTGTTCTTTGTTATAATAATCAACATGATGCTTCTATGTCCGTATTTTGTTTTTATCGACACCTCTCTCTCTCTCTCTCTCTAAGCATGTGGACATGTTTTTTGATTTTAGTTTTGCTTGAGGACAAAGCGAGGTCTAAGCTTGGGGTGGATTAATCGTCCATTTTGCATCATATTTTCTTCTTTGTTATTTAAGATGTTTTAACCCATAATAATGCTTTTTTGGAGTAATTCTAATGCCTTTTTGAAGGAAATATGCCCTAGAGGCAATAATAAAGTTATTATTTATATTTCCTTATATCATGACAAATGTTTATTTTTCATGCTAGAATTGTATTAACGGAAACTTAGTGCATGTGTGAATACATAGACAAAGCAGTGTCCCTACTATGCCTCTACTTTACTAGCTTGTTAATCAAAGATGATTAAGTTTCGACCATAGGCATGTGTTGTCATTTGATGAGCGAGATCACATCATTAGAAAAGCGATGTGATGGACAAGACCGTCCGTTAGCTTAACATTATGATCGTTTAGTTTTATTGCTATTGCTTTCTTCATGACTTATACATAATCCTCGACTGTGAGATTATGCAACTCCCAAATCTGGGAGGAACACCTTGTGTGCTATCAAGCGTCACAAATGGCTGTTGTTGGGGAGCGTAGCAATAATTCAAAATTTTCCTACCTGTCACCAAGATCAATCTAGGAGATGCTAGCAAGGAGAGGCGGGAGTGCATCTTCATACCCTTGAAGATCGCTAAGCTTTGCAAACAGCGGTTGGAGGAGTCGTACTGCGTGGCGATTCAGATCGCGGCGAATCCGATCTTAGCACCGAACAGCGGTGCCTCTGCGTTCAACACCGTGCAGCCGGTGATGTCTCCGCACCTTGATCCAGCAAGGAGGAGGGAGGAGGTTGAGAAGAGGGCTCCAACAGCAACCTGACGGTGTGGTGGTGATGGAGTGGCGATTCTTGGCGAGGCCGCCCAAGCTCTTGCGGAGGAGGAGAGGTGTTGGGGAGGGGAGGGGCTGCGCCTTGGATATGGTGCTGCAGCCCTCCCCTCGCCCCTCTATTTATAGGGAGAAGGGGGAAGGGGGCCGGCCCCTCTAGATGGGATCTAGAGGGGTGGGCGGCGGCCAAGGGGGAGGGGGCTTGCCTCCCAAGCCAAGGGGGGCGCCCCCTTTAGGGTTCCCCCCAACCCTAGGAGCATGGGCCCTAGGGGGGTTGGCGCCCCAACCCACTTGGGGCTGATTCCCTTCCACCTACAGCCCATAAGGCCCTCCGGGGCAGGTGGACCCTCCCGGTGGACCCCCGGAACCCCTCCGGTGGTCCCGGTACAATACCGGTATACCCCCGAATATTTCCGGCGACCGTATGATGACTTCCCATATATAAATCTTCACCTCCGGAACTCCTCGCGACATCCGGGATCTCATCCGGGACTCCGAACAACATTCGGTAATCACATACAAATCTTCCTTATAACCCTAGCGTCATTGAACCTTAAGTGTGTAGACCCTACTGGTTCGGGAACCATGCAGACATGACCGAGACAACTCTCCGGCCAATAACCAACAGCGGGATCTGGATACCCATGTTGGCTCCCACATGTTCCACGATGATCTCATCGGATGAACCACGAGGTCGAGGATTCAAGCAATCATGTATACAATTCCATTTGTCAATCGATGCGTTACTTTCCGAGATTGATCGTTTGGTATCCCAATACCTCGTTCAATCTACGTTCACCGTAACTCACTTTACTCGTTCCATAATGCATGATCCGTGACTAACTACTTAGTCATATTGAGCTCATTATGATGATGCATTACCGAGTGGGCCGGAGATACCTCTCCGTCACACGGAGTGACATATCCGATCTCGATTCGTGCCAACCCAGACACTTTCGGAGATACCGTAATGCACCTTTTATAGCCACCCGTTGCGTTGTGACGTTTGGCACACCCAAAGCATTCCTCTCGGTATCCAGGAGTTGCACAATCTCATGGTCTGAAATGATACTTGACATTAGAAAAGCTTTTAGCAAGCGGACTACATGATCTTGTGCTATGCTTAGGATTGGGTCTTGTCCATCACATCAGTCTCCTAATAATGTGATCCCGTTATCAACGACATCTAATGTCCATGGCCAGGAAACCACAACCATCTATTGATCAATGAGCTAGTCGACTAGAGGCTCACTAGGGAAATGTTATGGTCTATGTATTCACACATGTATTACGGTTTCCAGTTAATACAATTATAGCATGAACAATAGACAATTATCATGAACAAGGAAATATAATAATAACCATTTATTATTGCCTCTAGGGCATATTTCCAACAGTCTCCCACTTGCACAAGAGTCAATAATCTAGTTCACATCACTATGAGATTGCAATGAATCCAACACCCACTAGTTTTGATAATATCTCACTAGTGAGAGAGGTTTATTAGTCAATGGATCTGAACCTTTCGGATCCGTGTGTATACTACAAATATCTATGTCATCTTGTAGATCTGACTACGAGGCCTACTTGGAGCTATTCCAAATAACTGCTGTACTATACGAATCCGGTTTACTACTCAGAGTCATCCGGATTAGTGTCAAGGTTTGCATTGGCATAACCCTTTACGACGAACTCCTTTATCACCTCCATAATCGAGAAAATTCCTTAGTCCACTAGTCACTAAGGATAACCTTTGACCGCTGTCCTGTGACCCATTCCTGGATCATACTTGTATCTTGGTGACTCATGGCAAGGCACACTTTAGAGTGCTTGGTACCTGACATAACATCTTGTGAAGCCTACATCTAAGGCATAGGGGACGACCTTCATCCTTTTCTCTCTTCTGCCGTGGTCAGGTCTTGAGTCTTTACTCAATACTCACACCTTATAACACAGCCAAGAACTCCTTCTTTGTCGATCTATTTTGAACTCCTTCAAAATCTTGTCATGGTATGTGTTAGTTTGAAAGTACTATTAAGCGATTTTGATCTATCCTTATAGATCTTGATGCTCAATGTTCAAGTAGCTTAATCTAGGTTTTCCCTTGAAAAACACTTTTCAAATAACCCTATATGCTTTCTAGAAATTCTACATCATTTACGATCAACAATATGTTTACAACATATACTCATCGAGAAATTCTATAGTGCTCCCACTCACTTCTTTGGAAATACAAGTTTCTCATAAACTTTGTATAAACCCAAAATCTTTGATCATCTCATCAAAGCTGTATATTCCAACTCCGAGATGCTTACTCCAGTCCTTAGAAGGATTCTTTTGGAGCTTTGCATACTTGTTAGCATCTTTTAGGATTGGCAAAACCTTACGGTTGTATCACATACAACCTTTCCTCAAGAAAAGCTGTCGAGGAAATAATGTTTTGACATCCTATCTGCAAGATTTCATAAATAATGCGATAGCGCTAATATAATTCAACAGACTCTTAGCATTGCTACTGGTGAAAGTCTCATAAGTGGTCAACTCCTTGAACTTGTCGGAAACATCTTAGCGACAAGCCGAGCTTTCTTAATGGTGACACATACCATCATTATGCATCTTCCGCTTTAGAATCCATACATGCCCAACAGCCTTACAACCATCAAGTAGTGCTTCCAAAGTCTACACTTTGTTTTCATACATGGATCCTCTCTCGGATTTTATGGCCTCGAGCCATTACGTGAATCCGGGCCCACCATCGCTTCTCCATAGCTCGTGGGTTCATTGTTGTCTAACAACATGACTTCCAAGACAGGATTACGTACCACTGCGAGTAATGCGCATCCTTGTAGACCTCTCTGAGGTTTGGTAGTGACTTGATCCGAAGTTTCATGATCACTATCATAAGCTTCCACTTGATTGGTGTAGGTGCCACGAGGAACAACTTCACGTGCCCTGCTACACACTAGTTGAAGTGTCGGTTCAATAACCTCATCAAGTCTCCACCATCCTCCCACTCAATTCTTTCGAGAGAAACTTTTCCTCGAGAAAGGACCCATTCTAGAAACAATCACTTTTGCTTCCGGATCTGAAATAGGAGGTATACCCAAGCTGTTTTGGGTATTCTATGAAGATGCATTTATCCGCTTTGGGTTGAGTTTATCAGCCCGAAACTTATTTCACATAAGCGTCGCAGCCCCAAACATTTGAAAGCGACAACTTAGGTTTCCCTAAACCATAGTTCATACGGTGTCGTCTCAGCGGAATTGCGTGGTGCCCTATTTAAAGTGAATGCGGTTGTCTCTAATGCCTAACCCGTAAGCGATAGTGGTAATTCGATAAGAGACATCATGGTATGAGCCATATCCAATAGGGTGTGCGGTTATGATGTTCGGACACACCATCACACTATGGTGTTCGGTGGTATTAATTGTGAAACAATTTCCACAAGGTCTTAATTGTGTACCAAACTTCGTAACTCAGGATATTCATCTCTCTGATCATATCATAGACATTTTATCCTCTTGCCACGATGATCTTCAACTTCACTCTAAAATTGCTTGAACCTTTCAATAATTCGGACTCGTGTTTCATCAAGTAAATATACTTAGAATCTACTCAAATCATCTGTGAAGTAAGAGCATAACGATATTCAACTGCGTGCTTGACACTCATTGGATTACACACATCAAATGTATTACTTCCAACAAGTTGCTCTCTTGTTTCATCTCCTTTGGAAAAACGAGGCCTTTCAGGTCATCTTTCCCATGTGGTATGATTTGCATGTCTCAAGTGATTCAAAATAAAGTGAGTCCAAGCGATCCATCGTATGGAGTTTCTTCATGCATATATACCAATGGGCGTGGTTCATGTCTCAATCTTTTCAAAAATAAGTGAGTCCAAAGATCCATCAACATGGAGCTTCTTCATGTGTTTATACCGGTATGACTCAAATGGCGATTACCACAAGTATGTGGTACTATCATTACTATCTTATATATTTTGGCATGAACATGTGTATCACTCGATCGAGATTTAATAAACCATTCATTTTAGGTGCAAGACCATTGAAGGTATTATTCAAATAAGCAGAGTAACCATTATTCTCCCTAGATGAATAACCTTATTGCGATAAACATAATCCAATCATGTCTATGCTCAACGCAAACACCAAATAACAATTATTTAGGTTTAACACCAATCTCGATGGTAGAGGGAGCATGCGATGCTTGATTGCATCAACCTTGGAAAAACTTCCAACATATATTGTCATCTCACCTTTAGCTAGTCTCCGTTTATTCCATAGCCTTTTATTTTGAGTTACTAACACTTAGCAACCGAACTGGTATATAATACCCTGGTTCTACTAGGAGTACTAGTAAAGTATACATTAATATAATGTATATCCTATATATACATCAACCTTGCCAGCCTTCTCATCTACCAAGTATCTAGGGTGGTTACCTTGATTGCCGTTCCCCTCATTCTGAAGCACTAAGTCTCGGGTTTTGGGTTCAACCTTGGGTTTCTTGATGAAGTAGCAAGCGATTTGCCGTTTCATGAAGTATCCCTTCTTGCCCTTACCCTTCTTGAAACTAGTGGTTTTACTAACCATCAACAATTGATGCTCCTACTCGATTTCTACTTTCGCGGTGTCAAACGTCGTGAATTGATCAAGGACCATCATGTCTATCCCTGATATGTTATAGTTCATCACGAAGCTCTAATAGCTTGGTGGCAGTGACTATGTAGAACCATCACTATCTCATCTGGAAGATTAACTCCCACTCGATTCAAGTGATTGTAGTACTCGAGACAATCTGAGCACATGCTCAACGATTGAACCTTTTCTCCCTTAGTTTGCGAGGCTTAAGAAACTTGTCGGAGGTCTCATACCTCTTGGCGTGGGCACTAACACGAAATCCCAATTCAGTCCTTGGAACATCTCATATGTTCCACGACATTTCAAAAATGCCTTTGGCGCCTCAATTCTAAACCGTTTAACATTACGCCTTTGAACTATCACGTAGTCATCAAAGCGTGTATGTCGGATGTTAGCAACATCCACAGGCGACATTGAGGTTGACACACGGCGATTGCATTAAGGACATAAGTCTTACTGCGTAGCAACGAGGACAATCCTCGATTCTGGACCTGAAATGCATAATTGCTACTATCAACTTTCAACTAAATTTTCTCTAGGAACATATCTAAAACATAGAACTAAAGCGTAGCTACTACATAATTTGCAAAGACCTTTTGACTATGTTCATGATAATTAAGTTCATCGATTATTTAATGAACTCCCACTCGGATAGACATCCACGTACTCATCCAAGTGATACATGATCCGAGTCAACTAGGTCGTGTCCGATCATCACGTGAAGACGGACTAGTCATCATCGGTGAACATCTTCATGTTGATCATACCTACTATACAACTCATATTCGACCTTTCGGTCTCTTGTGTTCGAGGCCATGTCATACATTCTAGGCTCGTCAAGTCAACCTAAGTGTTTAGCGTGTGTAAATCGCTTACACCCGTTGTATGCAAGCGCTAGAATCTATCACCCGATCATGACATGGTGCTTGAAACAGACGAACCTTCATAGCGATTGCCGCAGTTAGGGAAACACATCTCTTGAAATTTTAGTGAGGGATCATCTTATTTATGCTACGAAATCGTTTCTAAGCAAATAAGATGTAAACATGACAAACATCACATGCAAAATCATAAAGTGACATGGTATGGCCAATATCATCTTGCGTCTTTTGATCTCCATCTTGGTAGTGACATGATCACCTTAAATCACCGGCATGACACCATGATCTCCATCATCATGATCTCCATCATCATGTTTTCATGAAGTTGTCTCGCCAACTATTACTTCTACTACTATGGCTAACGTTTAGCAATAAAGTAAAGTAATTACATGGTGTTTTTCATTGACACGCAGGTCATACAATAAATTAAGACAACTCCTATGGCTCCTACCGGTTGTCATACTCATCGACATGCAAGTCATGATTCCTATTACAAGAACATGATCGATCTCATACATCACATATATATTTATTCATCACATCCTTTTGGCCATATCACATCACATAGCATACCCTGCAAAAACAAGTTAGACGTCCTCTAATTGTTGTTGCATGTTTCTGATAGCTTCTATGGGTTTCTAGCAAGAACGTTTCTTACCTACGCAAAAGCCACAACGGTGATATGCCAATTGCTATTTACCCTTCAGAAGGACCCTCTTTATCGAATCCGATCTGACTAAAGTGGGAGAGAAAGACACCCGCTAGCCACCTTATGCATCAAGTGCATGTCAGTCGATGGAACCCGTCTCACGTAAGAATACGTGTAAGGTCGGTCCGGGCCGCTTCATCCCACAATGCCGCCGAATCAAGATAAGACTAGTAACGGCAAGCAAATTGAACAAATCATCGCCCACAACTACTTTGTGTTCTACTGCGTGCATAGAATCTACGCATAGACCTAGCTCATGATGCCCTTTGTTGGGGAGCGTAGAAATAATTCAAAATTTTCCTACGTGTCACCAAGATCAATCTAGGAGATGCTAGCAAGCGAGAGAGAGAGTGCATCTTTATACCCTTGAAGATCGCTAAGCGGGCGTTGCAAACAGCGGTTGGAGGAGTCTTACGCGTGGCGATTCAGATCGGCGGCCAAATCCGATCTTAGCACCGAACAACGGTACCTCCGCGTTCAACACCGTGCAGCCGGTGGCGTCTCCAGCGCCTTGATCCAGCAAGGAGGAGGAGAGGTTGAGAAGAAGAGGCTCAAGCAATGACCTGACGGCGTGGTGGTGATGGAGTGGCGATTCTCGGCGGGGCCGCCCAAGCTCTTGCGGAGGAGGAGAGGTGTTGGGGAGGAGGGGCTGCGCCTTGGATGTGGTGCTGCAGACCTCCCTCGCCCCTCTATTTATAAGGAGAAGGGGAAGGAGGCCGGCCCCTCTAGATGGGATCTAGAGGCGGCGGCTCAAGGGAGGGCTTGCCCCCAAGCCAGAGGCGCCCCTTTGGGGTTCGGCCAAACCCTAGGCGCATGGGCCCTAGGGGGGTTGGCGCCCCAGCCCACTTGGGGCTGATTCCCTTCCACCTACAGCCCATAAGGCCCTCCGGGGCAGGTGGACCCTCCGGGTGGACCCCTGGAACCCCTCCGTGGTCCCGGTACAATACCGGTATACCCCCGAATAATTTCGGCGACCGTATGATGACTTCCCATATATAAATCTTCACCTCTGGACCATTCTGGAACTCCTCGTGACGTCCGGGATCTCATCCGGGACTCCGAACAACATTCGGTAATCACATACAAATCTTCCTTATAACCCGGCGTCGCCAGACCTTAAGTGTATAGACCCTACGGGTTTGGTAACCATCTTGAACATGGCCGAGACAACTCTTGACCAATAACCAACAACAGGATCTGGATACCCATGTTGGCTCCCACATGTTCCACGATGATCTTATCGGATGAACCCACGATGTCGAGATTCAAGCAATCCCGTATACAATTCTCTTTGTCAATCGATGCGTTACTTGCGAGAATCGATCGTCGGTATCCCAATACCTCGTTCAATCTCGTTGCCGGCAAGTCACTTTACTCGTTCTGTAATGCATGATCCCGTGACTAACTACTTAGTCATATTGAGCTCATTATGATGACGCATTACCGAGTGGGCCCAGAGATACCTCTCCGTCACATGGAGTGACAGATCCCAGTCTTGATTCGTGCCAACCCAACAGACCCTTTCGGAGATACCCGTAGTGCACCTTTATAGCCACCAGTTGTGTTGTGACGTTTGGCACACCCAAAGCATTCCTACGGTATCTGAGAGTTGCACAATCTCATGGTCTAACGAAATTATACTTGACATTAGAAAAGCTTTTAGAAAATGAACTACACGATCTTGTGCTATGCTTAGGATTGGGTCTTGTCCATCACATCATTCTCCTAATGATGTGATCCCATTATCAATGACATCCAATGTCCATGGTCAGGAAACCATAACCATCTATTGATCAACGAGCTACTCAACTAGAGGCTTACTAGGGACATGTTGTGGTCTATGTATTCACACATGTATTACGGTTCCCAGTTAATACAATTATAGCATGAACAATAGACAATTATCATGAACAAGGAAATATAATAATAACCATTTTATTATTGCCTCTAGGAAATATTTCCAACAACTGGGTTATAATAAAGATGCTCTACAGGTGTCACCGAAGGTGTTTGTCGAGTTGGCAGAGACCAAGATTAGGATTTGTCACTCTTTGTATCAGAGAGGTATCTCTGGGCCCTCTCGGTAATGCATATCACTATAAGGCTTGCAAGCAATGTGACTAATGAATTAGTTACGGGATGATGTATTACGGAACGAGTAAAGAGACTTGCCGGTAATGAGATTGAACTAGGTATGATGATACCGACGATCGAATCTCGGAAAGTAACATATCTGGATGACAAAGGGAGTGGCGTATGTTGTTATGCGGTTTGACCGATAAAGATCTTCATAGAATATGTAGCAACCAATATGAGCATCCGAGTTCCATTGTTGGTTATTGAGCGGAGATGTGTCTCTGTCATGTCTACATAGTTCTCGACCCGTAAGTCCATACGCAACAACGTTCGATGATGATTTGTATAATGAGTTGTGTATTTTGGTGACCGAAGTTTGTTCGGAGTCCCAGATGAGATCACGGACATGACAAGGAGTCTCGAAATGGTCGAGAGGTAAAGATTTTAATATTGGAAGGTTATATCCAGACATCGGAATGGTTCCGAGTGATTCGGATATTTTACCGGAGTACCGAGGGGTTACCGGAAGCCCCCGGGGGAAATCATGGGCCTCATGGGCCATGGGAGAGAAGAGGGGACAGCCCACAAGGGGGAGGCGCGCCCCCCTAAGGGGAATCCGAATAGGAAGGGGAGGGGGCGCTGCCCGCCTTTCCCTCTTCCTCTCCTCTCCTTCCCTCTTTCCCCCTCCGTTGGAAGGAAACTATGGGGGGGCGAATCCTACTTGGACTAGGAGTCCAAGTAGGACTCCCCCCATGGCACGCCCCTCCTGGCCGTCGGCCTCCTCCTCCCCTCCTTTATATACGGGGACAGGGGCACCCCAAAGGCACACCAAGAATTCTCTTAGCCGTGTGTGATGCCTCCCTCCATAGTTTACTCCTCCGGTCATAGCATCATAGTGCTTAGGCGAAGCCCTGCATGGATCACATCGCCATCACTGTCACCACGCCGTCGTGCTAACAGAACTCTCCCTCAACCCTCAATTGGATCAAGAGCTCGAGGACATCATCGAGCTGAACGTGTGTTGAACAAGGAGGTGTTGTACGTTCGGTACTTGGATTGGTTGGATGGTGAAGACGTTCGACTACATCAACCGCGTTAACATAACGCTTCCGCTTTTGGTCTCACAGTGCGTGGACACACTCTCCCCCTCTTGTTGCTAAGCATCTCCTAGATAGATCTTACATGATCGTAGGAATTTTTTTGAAATTGCATGCTACGTTCCCCAAAAGTGGCATCCGAGCCAGGTCTATGCATAGATGATATGCACGAGTAGAGCACAAAGAGTTGTGGGTGATAATAGTCATCTTCTTGACCGCCAACATCTTACTTTGATTCGGTGGTATTGTTGGATAAAAGCGGCCGGACCGACATTACGACCCGTTCATGAGACTGGTTCTACCGGCGTGCTTTGCACCACAATTGGTGGCGGTGTCTATTTCTCCAACTTTAGTTGAATCAAGTTTCACTCTGGCTGGTCCTTGTTGAAGGTTAAAGCGAACACTTGACGAAAATCGTTGTGGTTTTGATGCGTAGAGTAAACGGTTCTTGCTATAAGCCCGTAGCAGCCACGTAAAACTTGCAACAACAAAGTAGAGGGGCGCCTAACTTGTTTTTGCAGGGCATGTTGTGATGTGATATGGTCAAGGCGTGATGAGATATAAATTGTTGTATGCGATGATCATGTTTTGTAAATGTTATCGGCAAACCGCAGGAGCTTTCTGGTTGTCACTTTATTGTATGAAATGCAATCGCCATGTAATTGCTTTACTTTATCACTAAGCGGTAGCGATAGTCATGGAAGCAATAGTTGGCGAGACGACAACGATGCTACGATGGAGATCAAGGTGTCAAGCCGGTGATGATGGAGATCATGACGGTGCTTTGGAGATGGAGATCAAAGGCACAAGATTATGATGGCCAAATCATGTCACATATTTTGATTGCATGTGATGTTTATCCTTTATGCATCTTATTTTGCATAGTATGGCAGTAGCATTTGTTGGATTTCAGGTTAAGCCAAAACCCTTGAGGATTCGAACCTTTGGGGTGCTTGTGAAGATCTCTCCCTACCTAATCACGCCATCACTCTCACGCAATCTCAAAGCTTAGTAGCGTCGAACCCACGGAAGAGAGACACAAGAGTTTATCTTTGGTTAAGACCACCCGATGTGGTGTAATACCCTATTCCGGTGTGGTGAGGTGGATTGCCTCTTAGGCTGAGGATGAAGCAGTTACAAGGGAGAATAGCCTCTGAGGAGAGGTGTTCTTGTGCTTGGTAAGCTTGTGTGGTTGTGGGTGATCTGGATGATCCGTTTGCTCTATGGTGGTGGCTAGTCCTATTTATAGAGGCCTGGTCCTCTCCCAAATATTAATGGGAAGGGATCCAACAATGACCAAATTCGAAGGGAGACAACTAGTACAAGTTATCTGACTAAAAGGTGGTCTTCGCACCAAAAGGCTCACGGTGGTGGCCTTGCCGTCTTGGGCTCCATGGTGACCTCCGATCCTGCCGTCTTCTTTGGTCTTGGTCTTGTTGCACCAATATGGAAACCTTTGCCTGATGCCTTGGGACTCCTCGCTTGCGCTTTCCCCTTTAGCACCAAAGAGAGAGCGAGGACACTACGCGCTGGCGCCCGCCTGGCTCCAGTCATAATGGCTTGCATCACAGAAACCTTGCAAGGTGTCCCTTGCCTTGATCTCTCCGCCCCTCGCGAGCCAGCCTGGTGAGGCAGCCCCCGAGGAGGTCTTGCGTCGTCCACCTCGCGAGTCTTGGCCCCTCGTGAGGGTCTTGAGTGTTTGCTGGTGAAGATGGGACGTACAGGGCCGCTGGTAGAGCCATGCCGTGGGCCGCAGGCAGGCAAATCTGGGGACCACCATTCCCAGGACGCCGACAGTAGCCCCCGGGCCCAAGGTGCGCTCGGACTTGGCTTCAAGGCGAAGCCAAAGGGCAAGTCTTGCGGGCGCCCATGAGCCCTAACAACTGACCCCGCTTGACGCGTGGCGATCGATTGGACGTGGGCGGCCCCGCTTACCCACGCAGCCTTGATATCTGGCTGGCTAGGTGGCCACGACATCCTACACAGTTATTTCCCCTTTGCTAGCAACGCACTCCCCAACTCCCCCGCATCCTCAAACCTTAGCTTCCTCTCCAATCTGATCTGAGCTCAGTCCTCTCCATCACCATGGCGCCAAATGAGGGAGTCTTGGATTAGGGGGTCCTCGGACAGCCGGACTATATCCTTTAGCCAAACTGTTGGACTATGAAGATACAAGAGACTGAAGACTCCGTCCCGTGTCCGGATGGGACTCTCCTTGGCATGGAAGGAAAGCTTGGCAATACGGATATGTCAATCTCCTCCCTTGTAATCGACTATGTGTAACCCTAGCCCCCTCCGGTTTCTATATAAACCGGAGGGTTTAGTCCGTAGGACAACGCCAATCATACCATAGGCTAGCTTCTAGGGTTTAGCCTCTACGATCTCGTGGTAGATCAACTCTTGTAATACTCATATCAAAGATCAATCAAGCAGGAAGTAGGGTATTACTCCATCGAGAGGGCCCGAACCTAGGTAAAGATCGTGTCCCCCGCCTCTTGTTACCATCCGCCTTAAACAAACAGTTCGGGACCCCCTACCCGAGATCCGCCGGTTTTGGCACCAACATTGGTGCTTTCATTGGGAGTTCCACTGTGTCGTCGCGATAAAGGCTTGATGGCTCCATCGATTATCGACAATGATGCGATCCAGGTTGAGGTTTTCCTCCGGACGGATCTTACGTGATTCGGTGACCGCTGCTGCGGTCCAACTTCGCTTGGCCATCTGGAGCGGATCGAGAAACTCGCCCACAGCCATCGGTCGAGGTTTGAAACTTGAACTATACTACCGAGCATCGCGAAGACTTGATCTTGACAGTTGAAACCCATGTCAGTCGCCGCACAATCACGGCAAGCATGACTTAGCTCTGCCGCGGACGGTGTTGGAGATCACACTGCAACTATTCCGGCCCTCAATCCGGAACAAATTGCGCCATCCGAGGGCGGGTGGATGGACCCGCCACGGAGGCTGCACACTCGATGGGGATAAAGCGAATCTGACTTCACCTCCTACGAGACCCGTGTTGCCGAACCATTGGATTCGTCCCCAGCCATGGGCTCCGAGCCGCCTGCATCCGTGCCTATCAAATCCGATTGGGCACCGATCATGGAGTTTACCTCCGCGGATATCTTTTAGCACTCGCCCTTCAGCGACGTGCTAAACTCGTTGAGGTCTCTCTCCCTGTCAGGAGACCCTTGGTCGAACTATGTCCGGCTAGAATGGGATGCCGACGACGAAGAAATTCGCTCCCCACCCACCACCCACTTAGTAGCCACTGTCGACGATTTAACCGACATGCTCGACTTCGGCTCCGAAGACATCGACTGTATGGACGACGATGCAGGAGGCGAACAAGAACCACCGCCCATAGGGTGCTGGACGGCCACCTAATCATACGACATATACATGGTGGACACCCCCAAAGAAAGCGATGGCGATAAGGCGGCGGAGGATAATTCCTCCAGAAGCAATCCAAGCACCAACGTCGGTGGCGCCGCTCTAAGTCCCGCCATAGCAAAAGCGGTGATACCGGCACAAGAGACAATAACACTCGAGATAGTGCAGGGGCGGCGACAATCCCCTCGGCCAGACCTAGGCGGGAAGATGAACAAGCTAGCCCTTGAGCAGGCGTGAGCGGAGAATCGGAGGATGACAATTACATGCCTCTCTCCGAAGACGAGGTGAGCCTAGGCGATGATGAATTTACCGTGCCTGAGGATCCCGTCGAACCGGAGCGCTTCAAGCCTGACAAACAGCACTGAAGAAAAAGCAACAACAACCGAGCTGGTCGAATCTGCCGGCAGACGGATGGGTGAAGTCCTTGCGGCCAAGGAATACAAACTCGAACGCCCAACCAAGAATTACCCAAAGCGCAGGTTGCTACCCCAACTCGAGGAGGAAGCATCAGAACCTACATTACCGGCATATGATGCAGCTGATCGGCCACCTCGTGGCCGAGACAGAGGGGCATATCAGCCTGAAGTCTAGCCCGCACCCCGTCGCCAGACAAACAAAAACACAAAGGCCGAGGCAATCTGGCGGGACCTGCAAGGCGTATTGGAAAACAAAGCAAGACATACAAGATCAATCTATGGATCACGGTAGCGCCCCAATGCGAGGCGATGACCGTCACGCCGGATATACTAAAAGCAAATCCGGTAGGGCCGAATCTGGCGAACCACGACTCGTATGAAGCTGCGTCGTGACATAGCCCAACCGGAGGCATCGCACACCCCTATGCTTCAGCGATGAAGTAATGGATCCACGAATTCCCGGAGGGTTTTAACCCGTAAACATTGAATCATATGATGGTACAACAGACCCAGCGGTATGGATCGACGATTTCCTCCTCCACATCCACATGGCTCGCAGTGATGATCTACATGCCATCAAGTACCTCCCACTAAAACTCAAAGGACCAGCACAACATTGGCTGAATAGCTTGCCGACAAACTCCATTGGCAGTTGGGAGGATTTGCGACCATCGGTGATGACTTGATCCACATAACCCAACGGCCCGGGGAATCGGCCTGGAAATTCTGGACTCGGTTCCTAACTAAAAAGAACCAAATCGTCGACTGCCCGGATGCCGAGGCCTTAGCGGCATTTAAACATAATATCCGGGACGAGTGGCTCGCCCGACACCTCGGCCAACAGAAGCCGAAGTCCATGGCAGCCCTCACGACACTCATGACCCGCTTTTGTGCGGGCGAGCATAGCTGGCTGGCTCGCAGCAACAACACATCAAGGAATCCACGGCGCCGGATACCAAAGATACTAACGGCGGACCACGTCGTAATGAACCTGGCGCCGCAACAAGCGACAATGCGAAGACACGGCGATCAATGCGGATCGGTGGCTCTAAAGCGGTCGTGGAAAAAGTCGTTCAAAAAAGTAATCCGGGCCCGTCCGGTTTGGACCGCGTACTCGATCGCTTGTGTCAAATTCACGGCACCCCGATAAGCCAGCCAATCACACCAGCGAGAGAATGCTTTGGGTGTTCAAGCAGGCGGCAAGTTGAATGCCAAAAACAAGGACAAGGGGCTGCATAGCGGCGGCGAGGAGGATCCTCGGCCGCCCGAACACAGAGGACGGAAGAAGTTCCCTCCACAAGTGAAAATGGTGAACATGATATCGCAACCCACATTCCCAAGAGGGAGCAGGCGTGCACTAAGGGGCGTCTATGCGATGGAGCCAGTCGCCCCAAAGTTCAACCCATGGTCCTCTTGTCCGATCACCTTCGATCGCAGGGACCACCCCACTAGTATCCGTCATGGCAGATCTGCCGTATTGGTCCTTGACCCCATCATTGATGGATTTCACCTCACTCGAGTCCTTATGGACGGCGGCAGCAGCCTGAACCTGCTCTATCAGGATACAGTGTGCAAAATGGGCATAGAACCCTCGAGGATCAAACCCACCAAAACCACCTTTAAAGGTGTAATCCCAGGTGTAGAGGCCTGTTGCACGGGCTCAATCACACTGGAAGTGGTTTTCGGGTCTCCGGACAACTTTCGAAGCGAGGAGTTAATCTTCGATATCGTCCCCTTTCACAGCGGCTATCACACACTGCTCGGACGAACCGCATTTGCCAGATTCAATGCGGTACCACATTATGCATACCTCAAACTCAAAATGCTAGGACCGCGCGGGGTTATAACAGTTAATGGAAACATAGAGCGCTCATTCCGCACGGAGGAGGACACTATGGCCCTCGCAGCAGAAGCGCAAAGCATCCTTATTAGGCAAACCGCCAATTCGGTGAAAAAGACCCCGGACACCTTCAAGCGAGTCTGGAGTACCCCGCAGGCGGATCGGCAGGCACGTTTTGAGCTCGACTAGAAATTCGGCCTCCGTCCTAGTCCCAGTCAAGTGGCGAAATACGTGCCATGCGTACATAACTACGCACTCAAGATACCATGGGCATGGTGGAGGCACCACTACGGCACATCCCACACTGCGGCTCAACCGCCCCAGGGGCTGTATACCTTCATCATTTTCTCTTTCAGGACCTTACTCTCTGGAAGCCCTTTCCGGCAGTCTAATTGTTGGACTCATCGCGACAAGGAAATACCAAGGAAGCAAGACGGTTTGACGTACAAGGGAATCCCCAGGTGGTCTCTGATAACGATCAAAATACATTTTACATACCCGTACACAACTTGCCCTTGGATAGGACATGTCAAATGGACCTTTTTCTTATTGCACTACTTGTATCCGTACGCTTTGACGTATTCTTTAATAACAATGCATAGCGTTAGCCTATCATTGCATTCCCTTTTCTTCTTCTTTTCTTTCTCTTGTCTGCCTATTTACGACAACTTGCACCCGTACATTCTGGTACGACCAGTGCGCCAGGGGCTTCAGTATACCCCATAACACAGCGTGAGAAGTCCGAACACTTTTAACAGTGCGGCACCCCGAACTTATAGCATTATATGCATCAGCTCCGGATCATGTCTTGGGTCAATAGTTGGGTTTTCCCGGCTCCCATGTTTTGGTACCTTATGTTCCGCAATATCGGCTAAGGTAGCAGTGGGAGAACTACTGCGATTGTGTCCCGGTTCTTCCGGACGAGCACCTCGATGAAAGCTGAAAACTGACTGTCATGATGAGGCGAGAGCTGGTCGCTGTTCGAGAGGTCTCAAGTCCTTAAAGAATTTTTCCGCTTTGGGCGAGGAGTCGGCCTTGCCCGACTTAGGCGTATATAGCGCCCCAAATTTGGCCTTCCGAATACTAGGGGCTTCGCCAAAATTTAAAATTGTAGACTTCTATGGCTAAGTGAGAGTGATAAAGCTTTATAGTCCGATTGCACAGTTCCTTTGTGCTAAACACCTCCTTGAAGGACCCAAAATTGGGATAAAGAGTGCTCAGGTTTATCTCGAACACCTCGATTACTAGTTACATGGGGGCGAAGCCGACGGTAGCCAACTCTCAGATTTCATAAGCGGCCGCCTTAAGGTAATATTTTAAATTAACAAGCATTGCATAAGCGCCAAATGAACTTCGTTTCATATTACAGGATCACATGAGTACATTCATTGAATATTACATCCTTAGCACATTCCTCCGCCACAAGGCGAGCACCCTTCAGGACACTGTCATAATACTTTTCGGGGTGGCGATGCTCCTTGCCTTCCGGCGGCCCCTCCTTCACCAGCTTTTCGGTGTCCAGCTTCGCACAGTGCACCTTCGCCCTGGCAAAAGCTCTGCGCGCACCCTCGATGCAGACAGACCGCTTTATGACTTCAAGCCGTGGGCAGGCATTCACAAGCTGCCTCACCAGACCGAAGTAGCTATCAGGCAGGGGCTCGCCAGGCCACATCCGGACTATAAGATCCTTCATGGCCTATTCGGCCGCCTTGTGGAGCTCGACCAGTTGCTTCAGTTGGTCGCTCAAAGGCATTGGGTGTTCGGTCCCTGTATACTGAGACCAGAACAACTTCTCCGTCGAGCTCCCCTCCTTAGCCCGGTAGAACTCCAGACATCCGACACCTTCTTGAGGTAGATCTGCGAGCGCTCCTAGAGCTCGAACTCGGGTAAGTAAAAAGAAAGTTTCCTTCACATGCTTGCTTTCCATAATTAATGCCTTACCGCCGCTATCTTCTTAACCGCCTCAATTTCCCGGAGGGCCTTTTGGGCTTCGGCCTTGGCATGTTAATGCGCTTCGAGGGCCTTCATGGCTTCGGACCCTTGTGTCTTAGATTCAAGCTCCAAGGTCTCGCGTTTTTTGGCGAGAGCACAGGAGCTCTTCTTTTACCTCGCCTACTCGGGCTTCTTGCTTTTCTTGCTCGTCGCTCCTTGGCCGCTTTGTCTTTGGCCTCGGATGGCGCCTTCTGAGGGGCGCCACTTTGGTCGTGGCCCTAGCAAAATTCATGGCGATCCTATTATTCTAAAACCAAATTTTTATAATATCTGAGACGGGTATCACTTACCTTTGTTCTCTTGAGCTGCCTCTTACAAGGCCGAGCTCTTCCTTGGACCGCTCAAGGTCCCGCTTGATCTTGGCGACCTCTGCGATGCGTCTTGGCGGTAGCTAGCAGTGAAGCCTACATATGCACATAGACATATTCTGATTAGACTCCTGTGGTTATTAATTGATCCTCTATTCAGCCTTTCTTCACAAACGCCAAATAGAGCATCAGGGGCTACTGTCTATGTGGTAACATTCTCTTATAATCTGGTTACTTACCTCAAAGCCTGTTAGGAGGCTGACACAGGCTTCAGTCATTCCGCTCTTGGCGGACTGAACCTTCTTGACCACCGCACTCATAATGGTGCGGTGGTCTTCGTCAATGGAAGCGCCACGAAGCACTTCCAGCAAGTTGTTCGATGCCTCTGGATGAACAGAGGCCATCGGCACAGACGGCTTGCCCCCCTTAGCGAGGGGCTGCCGGACAGAATCCAGAACCACTTGAGGTTCCGGCTCCGTATTCGTCTTGGGGCTAGACTTGCTGCCCCCGGTGTTAACTGTCTCCCCTTGGTTCTATCCCCTTTGAGACAACACCTCGGCATCGTCCGTAGGGCGGGGCGAGGAGGCGGTCGAGAGTGAATTGCTGTTCATATCCGAGGCCCAAAGAATCATCGGCGAAGATCGTCAATGTGGGCTCGGGATGGGCTGCATAATCATGTCTTGGCGTGATAAGAAATAGTACAATAAGGCGTACCAAGAATTTTTAGAATATCCGGATACTCACGACTTCGCCGAGGCTTGTCCTGGGTAACCACTCCTAAATCGGCTGGCAAGCGTCCTGGAAGCGATCGGGAGGAGGGTCCTTCCCTTCTTGGACCCTTAGGCCTCCCACGATGGGGCGGCCTTCCTTTCTTGTCCCCCGGCTGAAGAACTTTCCTCTTCTTCCTCCTCGAGTTTGTGGGAGGAGTGCACCTCGGTGTTTTCGAACGATGAGTCCGATATAACCTTGCGCCGGAGACCCTTCCTGATCCCCGTGGCCTTCTTCTTGGCCTTCTTCGCCGGCAGCTCATAAGGCGTTGGAACCAGCATCTCCGTTAGGAGAGCATCCGCTGGATCTTTCGGCAGGGGGGCTGGAGAATCGATCTGCTCCGCGGTCACTACCTAGTCCTTTTAAATGGCGTGGAGGCTTAGATCCCGCGCATGGTTAAACTGGGGAAAATGAACATCTCATAAGATACAAAAGACTTACCGGATTAGCAGGGCGCTTTGCGCTGAGCCCGCGGTCCTCGATAAGGGGAGGAGGTACCTCGGCACCCTTGAACAGCACCTTCCAGACGTCCTTGTGCGTCGTGTCTAAGAGCTCTCGCAACGTCTGGTGCTCAGTCGGGTCGAACTCCCACAAATTGAATGTCTGTCTTTGACATGGGAGGATCCGGCAGAAGAGCATGACTTGGACCACGTTGACGAGCTTGATTTTCTTGCTCATCATGTTTTTGACGCAGGTCTGGAGTCCGGTCAGCTCTACCGAGGAACCCCAGGATAGGCCCTTCTCTTTCCAGGAGGTGAGCCGCATGGGGATACCGGGTCGAAATTTGGGGGCCGCCACCCAGTTGGTGTCGTGCGGCTCGGTGATGTAGAACCACCCCGATTGCCACCCCTTTATGGTCTCCACATAGGAGCCTTTGAGCCAGGTGATGTTGGGCATTTTTCCCACCATGGAGCCTCCGCACTCCGCTTGCTGGCCAACCACCACCTTCGGTTTAACGTTGAAGGTCTTCAGCCACAGGCCGAAGTGGGGCTTGATGCGGAGGAAGGCCTCGCACACGACAATAAACGCCGAGATGTTGAGGATGAAATTGGGGGCCAGTTCGTGAAAATCAAGCCCGTAGTAGAACATGAGCCCACGGACAAACGGGTGGAGGGGAAATCCCAGTCCGCGGACGAAGTGGGTAAGAAAAACCACCCTCTCATGGGGTTCTAGAGTATTGACGATCTGCCCCGCATCTGGTAGCCGGTGTGCAATATCCGCCGCCAGATATCTGGCTCCCCGTAGCTTTGTGATGTTCTCCTCCGTGACGGAGACCATCCACTTGCCTCCTGCTCCGGACATGCTTGGAGTGGTTTGAGGAGGAAATCACGAACTTGGGTCTTTGGAGCTCGAGTGCGCAAGAATGGATGAGAAAGGAGGAAGAGGGCGTGGGTAAAAAGAGGAATCCTTGTCCCTTTATAAGGGCGGAAGAAACTATACGCCTCCCCACCTGCCTGGTAAATTCACTTATTTCCCAAGCGCCGTAATTGATGGCACAGTTGGGTTACCCACACCTGTATTGATGAGAATCTCGTGATAAGGGGACACGATCTCTGCTTCGACAAGACGTGCCAAGAAAACCGCCTCACAATATGTGTAGTGGCTGGTTGAGAAACACGGTTCGAATAATGGCCGGGCCGTGGTGTGATGTCATGCTACCGAATGTGTCAACAGATTAGATCTGTGGAAATATTATTCTCTCTACGGTGGTATGTGGAATTTGTTTTGCACAGCCGGGCACTATCCTTGTGTTCAAAATCTTCTATGGGATATTCGGAGGAGGAACCCGCCTTGCAATGTCGAAGACAATCTGCGCGCCGGACTCATCGTCATTGAAGCCTGGTTCGAGGGGCTCTTGAGGAGTCTGGATTAGGGGTCCTCGGATAGCGAATATATATCCTTTAGCCGGACTGTTGGACTATGAAGATACAAGTTTGAAGACTCCATCCCGTGTCCGGATGGGACTCTCCTTGGCGTGGAAGGCAAGCTTGGCAATACGGATATGTAGATCTCATCCCTTGTAACCTTCTCTGTGTAACCCTAGCCCCCTCCTGTGTCTATATAAACCGAAGGGTTTAGTCCATAGGACAACGACAATCATACCATAGGCTAGCTTCTAGGGTTTGGCCTCTACGACCTCGTGGTAGATCAACTCTTGTAATACTCATATCATCAAGATCAATCAAGCAGGAAGTAGGGTATTACCTCCAGCGAGAGGGCGAACACAGGTAAACATCGTGTCCCCGCCTCCTGTTACCATCCGCCTTAGATGCACAGTTTGGGACCCCCTACCGAGATCCGCGGTTTTGACACCGATACCGAACCTAACGAAGAAAGGGAAGAAACCCCTGTCCTCAGCCAGCGCACCTCCGGCCGTCGAGCCCGCCGTCGGCCGATCGTGGGTGCTCAATCGGGAGGCCATGGACAAGGTCCGCCCTGCGCTCGCCACCAGCTTCAACGAATGGGGAGGGACGGTGGCCTGGCCTGCGTCCAAGCTTCTGTTGATAGGACAGCCACTGAGGTCCAATTCTTCATTGATGCCCTGTGGGCCGGCCTGGTCCCTCCCTTCTCCGCCTTCTTCAACGTCGTGCTTTCCCATTACCAGATACATATGCTGCACGTAGATCCCCAATCCGCCGCCCTTCTTGCCGTCTTTGCCTTCGTTTGCGAGGCCATGGTGGGCATTACTCCCTCCGTGGCTCTCCTGCGCCATTTCTTCTCGCTGCACTTGACCGAGCCCCGGCAATGCTTGGGGTGCCTGAGCTTCTAGGCCGTGGCGGCGACGGCCGGCTCGGGGATTGACTTTGAACTCCCGCCATCCATGGCGGGTTTGAACCTTGATGGGTGTATGTGGATGTTGGAGTGCGCAACCCTTTGCTCTTGCCTCCATTGGCGCCCACTGTCCCCAGCTCCGGCTGGGATCACGAGGAGCTCGCGAGCCCCCGCCTCGCCTTGGTATGGCTCCGGCTATAGAGGCTGAAAGACCTCAGCTTGATGGCGCCCATGGTGATGAAGGAGTTCCTCTGACGCCGTGTTGCCCCACTCCAGCGCCATTCCCAACCGATGTGGTCCCTGTTTGTCGGCCAAGATCGCATGATGCTCCAGGAGTCAAGGCTTCCGCTCGAGGCACGAAGGATGGTGCTCAAGGTCTTGACGGGTGACCCCTCGCAGCTGATGTGCCATTGGAGGGCTGTCTCTTGTACTGCTGCTCGAACAGGGTGGAGTTCGCGGGGCAGATGCCCCCCTTTGACGAATGGGGGCTACGTCTAGTTGGCCTTGAGGGGCCCCGTGAGAACCCCGTCACCGTGGTTCCTCTTCTTGTCATGTGGCCTTGAACTTGCCCCAAGAGTGGGCCGCAGGGGGCAAGCTCCACCGGAGGCCGGAGGCGCGGGTGCCTAGGTGTCGACGCTGCCCATGGCTCCTGAGGCGCCATCTCCGGGAGCCCGTGATTCTCGCCCATGGGGTGGCAGTTGAGGGGGCGCCGCAATCCGCTGCTCCTGAGGCCGAAGCTCCCGAGGCCTGAGAAGGTCGTCGTGAGGTGGAGCCCGATGGCTCTCCCCAGCTTGGCGCTCCTGAGGTCGTCTCCTCAGGGGCTGCACCAGTCGCGCCCTGCGCTGGCTGCCATGCCCAACGCTTCGGCCGGCTCCGTGTGAACTTCGATGCACTCCGCAAGAGGAAGGGGTCCCCAAGCTGCAGCAGTGGTGCCTTCCGGTCGTTGAAACAGTGGAAGTACATGGCCATAGATGAGTAAGTACCTCATCTTTGTAACTCCTCGAGTGTTGCTTCCCTGCCTGACAGTGGCTCTTCAGGATCCCTTCTGTTAAGGCCGTGAAGCCTCCCGGGAAGCGACCTCCTCCTGCCTCGAATCTCCCGCTGGCCTTGAGCGTCCCGAGCCAGCATGCCGCTCCTGGCGCGAGGTCGACCGGAGAGACAGACACGCCAGCTTGGCATCTCGAGCCCTCGCTCCTGCCACCTCTTCTTCGTGGCCTCGCCGGGGGTGCGAAGTGCATGCCAAGGGCTCCACCTCTGGTTGTGGATGGCGGTTGGATGGCTTCGGTCCTGGCTTCCTCTTCGAGCAGCGAGCCTCAACTCAACCAGGCTCCCACCGAAGTCCAGTCGGTGATCGGGGAGGCGCCAGCCCCCAGCCCCCTGCTGAAAGGGGGCGAGCCGCTTCGGATCCTGTCGGCGACCCCCGCTATGGAGGACGGAATCGGCCGCGTGCTCAAGTTTGCGCACGAACGGGGTGTCGTCCGCCACGAGCTCTTTCAGGAGGCAATGGGCGCGATGAGCTGGCTCGGCGGAGAACTTGTGGAGGTAGGCGCGTGCCTCGAGGCCGAGGGTCTTCGGCTGATGGAGGAGTGGCATAAACTGGAGGTGGCCATCAACCTCGGGCGCCACCAGCGCAAGCTTGATAACACAAAGGCCGAGGCATCTCTAACGACCTTGCGTGAGGCCTGCGCTCGATCCTTGGAAGAAGCCAGGGAAGCAGATCGTCGCCGTGAGATCACAGAGAAACGTGCGTGGGAGCTCCAAGCCTGGAGCGCCTCATTGGAGCAGCAAGTGGAGGCGCGCAAAGCCGCCCTAGCGTCGATGAAGGGGATGCCTGCCGAGGAGGAAGATATCCTGAAGCGCGAGGAAGCGCTGGCGCTGGAAGCCACAGAGCGTAGCCTTGAGCTTGAGAGGTTGGAGACGAGGGAGCGCCAGGTTGCCCAAGAGGAAGATGCCGCTAATGCGCGCGGAGCAAGGATCCAGAACGAGGTCGACAGCAGGGTGGCCGAGGCTCACGCAGATCTTGTTGGCAGGTACAACCTGAAGCTAGATCTTGGGGAAGCCGAAGCCGTGGGCTGGACAACTGCCCTCAAGACAGAGTTGGCTGAGGTGGAGCAGTGCGAGAAAGCCGCCGCAGCCGCCCTGGTCTCAGTGCAAGCTGAGCTGGCTTCCGCCCGTGCCGAGCTGCTTTCCCTTCAGTGGCGAGTCACAAGAGCCGAGTCCTTCACGCAGCAGAGCATGGAGGAAGCGCTCCGGTGACAGACGCTAGAGCATGTGCACACCCCCATGCTCCAAAGCCTCAGGACCAGAGCCAACATGGTGTTGGGCGCCATCTGTGACAGAGATGCCCCTCATCCCCACTTGAACGATTACGCCTGTCACCTCCTTTTCTTCACCGATGTGTTGACACGCCTGGAGAATCGATCCGAGAGGGCTCACGGGCTTGTCGAAGAGAGGAGCCGCGACCTGCTGAGGCGCACGTTCTCTCGCGTCTTTAGCCATCTCCAGAACACCTACCCCAACTTTGATTTTGACACCGCTATTGCCTCCGTGCCCGGGGCCATTCGGGACGACCTGGCGCACTGGGTATAAGACAATGTGGATGCTCTAGTCAGGGCCTTCACCTCCGAGGATGACACGGTGGTGGTCGCTGTGGATGAAGGCGACGTGGTCGACGATGGTGAGGTCGACGCCGGCAATGGCGACGGCGACGCCAGCGACAACGACAGCGATGCCAGCAACGCATCTGACTGCGACCCAGAGGACGCGGTGAGCGACATGTCTGATTGAGCTCGTACTTCCTTGTTGTTGACCCTGTATGCGAAAACTCGGGCATAGCCCTGGAAGTTGTAAGAGCATTTTGGGAGGGGCGACCCGGGGCTAGACGAGGACCCCGCCTTGCACCACCCTCGACCACCATTGGGGCGTCCGGAAACCAGGACGAAGCCAAGGGGCAAAGGGGACACCAGCGGCGCCCTCGGCGACCACGGGTCCTCTGCCGGGGGAAGGCTCACCAGCACCTCCCCGGCAGAGGGCCTACCTCCAAGGGACGCCTTGCTCCACGTGATGTAGGGAGGGGCCTTGCTCCCGGCTCCTTCCCTGCAGCCCCCAGTGCGCTCCTCTTGGTGGAAGGGAGGCTGTCGAGCTGGGGCCGCCGTCTGCCGCTGTGACCTGATCCTCCTGCCACCCATGGTTAGCGTAAGCTTGCTCCTGAGAGATTAGTGGTACCTAGTAGCTGTCGTCGCTGGCATGATTGGTGAGGCTTCCGGGAGGATCCTGGAAGGCTTCAGATTCTAGCGCCTCCTCCTCCCAGCCTGGCTCGAGGAACATAGGCCTTTGAGGACGTCGCCTCGAAGACCTCACTGAAGTGCCCCACGCTCCATGTAGCCCGGCCCAGCGCGCCACCCCAAGGATGGTAGGGCGGTGTCACAGCCCTAGCTTAGCCTTTGCTTGTCCTTGCATGACCATCATGTCATCATGTTAAATTTTCTCAGGAAGTTGAAATGGGGATGACAGAACCCCCAGCAGCCCCCTGAAAACAACTAGGGTTTACTAAAATCTTTTTCAATGAACCTGAAATGCCCTTAAAAAATGTCCATCATTTTTGTCTTGGTCTAGAACCTCTGCGAAAATTGGTTCACATTTTTCTAGGACACATAAGATCACTGGATTAAATCAGTACCTATTTGCATTTTGGCATTTAAATGCTATAAAATATTTTAAATGCCCAAATAATTCTGGATTTAAGTGAGGGCTGTTAGGAATAATCCCAACAGAGCCCACAATTATTTTCAGGATTTCTGGAAACGTTTTAGTATTTTTAATAAAGCCCAACAGTTGCAGAAAATTAGAAAACAGAAAAACAATTTAGAAAAGAGAGAGAGAGAGAAAGGCCAGAGGCCACTTACCTGGCTGGCCCGGCCCATCTGGCCTGTGCCAGTCATCACCTACCTCTGCCAGTAGGCAGAGGAGGGACACCTGTGACGCCCGCCCGAGGCTCGCCACGCCACCTCCACTGCCTACCCTCGCCCGTGCCAGCGCGATGCCTCGAAACGCCTCCCCGGCGCCGCCCCGACCCCGTGGACAGCTCACACGCCCCCTGCCTCTCTCCCTCGCCTCTCCTCACCATGGCCGACGCTGCCGCGCTCGTGCCGACGTGAAACCCGCAGCTACCAGCCACCCCACGCCTCGCCGACACGCCCAGAAGCTCCGTCACTTCTTCCTCGACCGCCTCACCGAGCCACGCCCCGTCGGAGGCCCCCGAACGTCTTCACCGAGCTCGTCTTCGACCTCCTGACGACGAGATCGCCTACGCCACCCCGCTCGCTTCTGACCTCCCCCGAGCCTGCTGAGCAGCTCGTCGCACCCACCGTGAGCCCCTGCTCCTGCTCCCCCTCTCTGTTTTTCCCTTCATGCGACGTAGCCGTCGCCTCGCCTGCAACGGAACGCGGCGCCGCCCGCGCTTGTCTCCGGTGATGCTCCGGTGACCATTTGGTCCCGGGCATGCGCCCATCAAACTCACCGCACCACGTAGACACTGTAGGTGCTAAACGCACATCGCCACGGCCACCGCAACCGCGTCCCCGCTCGCGCTCGAACTCCGGCGGCCGCAACCGAGCTCCCCGCAGTTGACTCCGGCCACCCGAGGCCCAGCCACAGCCACCAACGGACGCGTCGTTGCGCCAGCTACCCATAGAGCCCAACGGCGCCTTGAACGGTGCCCTGTAGGTGAAATCCGAGGTGCCCCGCCGCGTCTGGCCTCGCCGGCGTCGAGTCGCCGTTGGGTTTGACTCGTTTGACCGGGGTTTGACCACTGATTTGACCCCCTTGGGTCTATGACAAGTGGGACCCGCCTGCTAAATAAGTTAGGATTAGGACTAAATAAAAATTAGTTAGACTAATGACACTAACACGTGGGACCCACTGGTCAGGTTTGACCTGGACCATCCCCGTTGACTGCTGATGTCACCCTGATGCACTGCTAACGCAATAAAGCATTTATTGGATTTATTCTTATATAGGAAATTCCAGAAAATGCTACAAACTTCAAAAATTCATAGAAATTAATCTGTAACTCCAAATGCAAAGATTTATATATGAAATTTGATCAGAAAAATCCAATCTTTCCAACTGTACTGGTTTCATGCATGTTGGAACACTTTAACCTTGCTGTTTAGGTGAAACAAGTTAATGCACTGATATGACCTCTTATTTTGGGTTTGCATTTGAATCCTTGATTCAAATGAACTCAAACCGATCTATTCAAAGTTGCATTACCCAAAACACACTCATTTTGCAATGTCATTGCATGCATCATATTGTTGCATATCGCCATGTGATGATTGTGTTTCTATGTGTTCTTCGTGGTAGGTTCTGTCTCCGAGGATATTCACAAGTATCCAACTGAAGGGCTGAATCCCACTACCACTCTGTCAGGCAAGCAAAACCCCCTTGTTCATTACGATACAACCCCACTCCCTCGCTCCTGCTCTCTTTTACTGCATTAGGACAACAACGATTCATCTGTTACTTGTTGCGGTAGTTGAACCCCTTTTCCTCTGCATGAACTGTCGTTGCCACAGTAAATAGATGAAACCCACTAGCATGAGTAGGAGTTGTTTGAGCCCTGGTGTGCCTACTCATTCATGCTTGTTTGTCATGCACACTCGCTTAGAGTTGACTCAGGTTTGATTCATCGGGAATGAATTGGAATGGTGATGAACATGTCCTACTGTGTGTGAGCTAAGTGTGAACACGTTTTGGTAAAGCTAGCGGTGAGAGGCCATGTAGGAGTACATGGTGGGTTGTCTCATTGAAACCATCCTCAGGAACTAAGTTCTGTGTTTGTGATTCATGAACAACTAGTACCACACATTGGGATCCTTAATTGACTCTCTTGGCTTTTTAACCACCCTTGTCCTCTGTCCATGAGTTGCAAGTAGTTTCTGGTGTTTGTAGTATGCTGGAGGCCATGCGCAGCGCTGACCCGCGGGGTGGGCAGTGATGCGGTAGGCACGTGGCAGGTGTACCGGGCGACAGTTTGGTGTCTCGGGAACCCTGCTCACATTGTTCGGGGCCGTATGTGGAAACTTCGGCCGAACTCCCTGCAGATGGAACCTGAATAGGCGATAAACCTGGACTAGAGACTTGAGTGTTTAGGTAGGCCGTGGCCGACACCCTCACCAAGCTTCCGCTTGAAGGTTGCCGAGATACATGACCTATACTTGGCGGTAAGTAGCGAGAGCGTGTGTGAAGAAGTACACCCCTGCAGGGTTAACATCATCTATTCGAATAGCCGTGACCGCGGTAAAGGACTTCTGGGTTGCCTATAATAGTTCATAGATAACTTGAAGTGGATACTCTAAAATGCGCAAGATAAGCGTGAGTGCTATGGATGGCGTTCTCGTAGGGAGACGGGAGCGGATCCATAGTGGTGTATTTGTATGGTGAATATGTAGACTCGTGTGCGCCACCTCAAAAGAGTTATTTGCAGTCGTAGTTCAGGATAGCCACCGAGACAAAGCTGGCTTGCTGCAGTCAAACTTCACCACCCCTTTATTGATACAGATGCATATGTAGTTAGTTCTGACGTAAGTCTTGCTGGGTACATTAGTACTCACGTTTGCCTATTTTATGTTTTGCAGAGATACGTTTGTCTCGCTAGTAGTTCCACGTGGACTTCGACATTTAGCTTGTTACCTCAGCTACGATCTTGTGCCCTCAGCAGGAACTGGTAGATAGTCAGGCTTCTCAGCCTTTTTCATTTGTAGATGTTTGTACTCAGACATGTTAAGCTTCTGTATGTGGTTTGACTTGTATGCTCTGAATGTTGGGTCATGAGACCCATGTTTGTAATATCTCGCTCCTCGGAGCCTAATGAATAAATACTTGAGTCATAGAGTCTTGTTGTGATGCCATGTTGTATTTACACATATCGAGCATATTGTGTGTATGATTGAAATGCTTGGTATGTGTGGGATCCGACAACCTAGTTGTTTACCCTTGGTAGCCTCTCTTATGGGGAAATGTAGTCTTGTGCTTCCATGAGCCATAGTAGTCCCTGCCATGTTCCTTCATCAAGTCCTCGCTTAGCCCGGACTACCGCCTCGGAACACTTGGTGGCGGCATGTGATTCACTTCGTTCTCGTGTACGTCCCTTCGGGAATGTCACGCGGTGACATCCGAGTCCTGCCCTAACTGCTACAGCTCGGTTCACTGGAGTCCTGTTAGCCCAGTGCTACAGCCCGGATTCGCACGCTGCTGACCGACATGCTCGATATTGATTCATGTATGCTTGTCCCCGTAAGTTAGTGCCACTTTGGGTGCATTACTAGTCTTGTCGGCCCGGTTCTCTGTCATATGGATGCTAGCGACACTATCATATACGTGAGCCAAAAGGTGCAAACGGTCCCGCGCCATGGTAAGGCGACTCCCGTGGGAATACCGTGCGTGAGGGTGCAAAGTGATATGAGGTGTTACCGGCTAGATCAATGTGACTTGCAATCGGGGTCCTGACAACTTTGGTATCAGAGCCTGACTGCCTGTAGGATTACCAAGCCAAACCGGTTGATTTCGTGTCTAGAAATGCTTTAGTTATATAAGGGAATTGATTGTGGAAGGGAATGTAAGGCTATTTTTACTCCTTATACCTTACGCTCCTCTGATCTGAGTCATCCTCTTCTTTTCTACGGGGATTAAGAACTAGGCCTTCTCATCTATCTATTAGGATGACGTGTTACTATGATAGAGACTTATAGGATTGTTGGTTCCAGGCCTCAATTCAGTTTCTACTACTTTAGTATGTTGTCAGCTGAACCAGAACCTTGATATGATGTTGTTAAGTGACTATGCAAATCCTTGTGAATGTCTCAAATCTTTTTCTGAGCATTTACAGCCGTTATGTTGTCCGAGTCATCCCAGGTTTCTAAACAGTCTGATGCATTTGCAAATCCCTTCCTCCCATTCCTGATGCCCTTTTGGGCCAGATTAAGCACACTAAACGGTCTGTTGAGGTACTCCGTTGCCTCGGCGTATATGTTGAAGTCATTATTATGACTGTAGTCGTCTTAGAGAACCACCCAGTACTCTAGCAATGCTTTGTATCCCCAGTGTGATGATTCTGGCCATTACTCTCGAAAGCATCCCGTGATGCTACTTAGTAGTAGGTATTCTACTCCTGGGTTTTGAGCCCAAAATTCACCCTACTTACTTCACATTGATAGTGTTTGTTAGCTCCTTTAGGATATTAGTAACCTTTGCGATAGTCCTCAAGGTCCGTGGTAGATCTTCTTCCAATACCATGAACTACTTATGGCAGAAGTTCCTTGTTGAACCAAAACATCACAATAGTGCTCTTGATGAGTTCTCCATTCTGCATTGTGAATCCGCCAGTCCTACCTTTCTGCATGGATTATCCGGAAGAAACATGTTGAACTTGGTTTGACATACTATTCTATGCATCCACACCTCAGAAAGTGATATGTTCCTTGAGTTGACCCTCCTTAGCTGTATTCCGGGCCTAGTCTATCAATTGATAGTCAGGAATAGTTGTGCATTTGTGTTCATCGATGCCTATTATTCTTGTGGTCCATCAAGCCATTCTATTCCGGAATGACTAGGAGAAACAAACTCCAGTACCTCATCCATTTCTAGGTTTGGGTCAAAGTAGTTGTATTCCGCAGATCAAAATTCCAATCCAGCTTTTTCTCTGTTCTACCTTGGAGTGTTACCATCTTTATGTCAAGAATGTCATGAGAATTGCACCACCTCTTATGAATTCTTGACGCAGTGATACTTCTCTCCATCATTATTCATTCCTCGGTCCCGTGTTGTTGTAATCGGAATGCCGACAAGTGAACTGTGATGTGTGAAATCAATACTCCTAGCAACCTCGTTGCTTGGTAGTTAATGGACAATACTCTCACTCTTAGCGTGCTGGTTATTGAATCATCATCCTAAGATTGATCGTGCTACCTAGTCCATATTTCCTGGTGCACTCTCCGATCAATGAGATAGGATTGTGTCAATCCATCACTCTCTTGGTCACATCGTCTTGCCCTGAAAAGCAAGATTGTTCTCGAGCTTAGTAACATATCGGTGGTTCGTGATGTTCCGAATATCTTCTCGGAAGTATTATCAGGTTGTCACCTGACCGCTATGTTGAGTTCGTGATCATGTTGGTTTTCCTCCAAACCACCCATTCTCCAAAAATCTGTGTTGGATACCCCTGAGCTAGTTGGTTAAGCCAAACAACAACTTGGAGAGTTGGAAGATAAAAGCTTGTCTGACTTAGTTCATGTTAAGGGATATCTTTGTGTGTGTGTGTGTGTGTGTGTGTGTTGAAGAAAGATGATATCTCCATCGATTGGTCCTCATGATCAGTTGTTGGATCTATTGCCTTGTCAAAACTTTGACTTGAGTATGGGCTATCGTCAAGTTAAATCAGAACCAAGGATGTTCGTAATGTTGCCTTACTCGTGGTTGATCCCTCGAGCATACACCATTACAGCTTTTGGTCTGACCAATGATATCACCGTGTTCACATGATGGTGGAAGTCTAGTGATATGGAAATTCCGATGAGTTGTTGTTGAGCCCAGCAGCATTTTGTCTCCTCCATGATTCATGTTGAACATCAACCGAGTGTTGGAAATTTTGTAAGCAATGCCTTCGTGTTCCGTTCATGAAGCTTATGCTTGGATGGAAGAAGTGACTTCCTCGAATTCATGTGCATTTGGTGCAAGTTGTCGCCGTGAGTTCGAGAAAGATTGTTTTTGTTTCCTCCAGTACCATCCCAAGTCAGTTATGCATGTGCGAATGTATTCTATGGTTTGGTAGATTAATTACCTCCACTCCATATGTATTCCCTAGCACACCAAGCCACTGATTGACTTGTTCAAGGAAAAGAAGTCTATGCTTGGGATCTAATCCATGCACTTCCGTAAAGACTTCGAAATCCGTGATGATGGTTCCTGGCCAGAACTCGATAGTGTTTTATTATAAGACTACTATGTGGTCATTCTTGTCTTGGACAACATGCTCACATGTATGTAGTAGAACCAGCTCATGTTTTGGAGCTTGCTATCGTAGTTCATATTCCGAGAATCTATAGCGTCATCTCGTCGATTTGTGTTGCAACCTTTCTTTTCGAACATCTTTGAGTCTGAAGTATCCTATCACCAATCGGATCTGAATCTCAGGCAGATATGATGGTTGGAACATTCCCAACAGTTGCATTTTGTTCCCAGCTTGCACCTGCATTGTGCCAATTCCCATGGGCTGCCCTCTCAGTAATTGTTGTTTAGGATCATCTTCAAAAGTGGTCCTACCATGGGTCCCATCCATTTCCGATGATAAGCAAAAACATCTTTCGCGTTGTCTTCAACAAGGTAGTCCACATCATCCATTCGAATCCGGATATGCCATTCCTTTGAACTCCGCCAAACGATAGTTTGTGATTGCCTTAGGCTGGTATAAATATTTTTAGTGATCTAGATATCAAAAGTAATTCATTTTGCCATTTAAGGGAATAACTCTACAGGTCACCTCCCCCGAGGTGCCCCGTTATGGGATCATGGCAATTATTTCCTCGCCACCTTGACACCATCCACCATCTCTCTAAGCGTGGGATTGTTGCCCACCAAATCAAACCTCGTCATTTGTTCTTCCATCCCTCTCGATGTGTTTTGTGTCTCAACTCGAGATGTTTCAACATCTCTTCCGTGAGTTTTGTATAGATCGATCTTTGAGAAGATCAATCCTAGTAGAGTTTCTTTCCGTCGTCATCGCGTGGATGAAGATCTCAAAAGCGAGGATGTCAAGATCAACGTATGCAATGAATCAACAACCTTATGAGGTGCAACCTGGATCGCGAAGATTGTGTTAGTCTTGTGCCCCCTCTGTCTTCTTACCTCACGTCTTGAATCTCGGGACGAGATTCTTGTTTAGTGGGGGTGAGTTGTCACAGCCCTAGCTTAGCCTTTGCTTGTCCTTCCATGTCCATCATGTCATCATGTTAAATTTTCTTAGGAAGTTGAAATGGGGATGACAGAACCCCCAGCACCCCCTGAAAACAACTAGGGTTTACTAAAATCTTTTTCAATGAACCTGAAATGCCCTTAAAAAATGTCCATCATTTTTGTCTTGGTCTAGAACCTCTGCTAAAAATGGTTCACATTTTTCTAGGACACATAAGGTCAATGGATTAAATCATTACCTATTTGCATTTGGGCATTTAAATGCTATAAAATATTTTAAATGCCCAAATAATTCTGGATTTAAGTGAGGGCTGTTAGGAATAATCCCAACAGAACCCACACTTATTTTCAGGATTTCTGGAAACGTTTTAGTATTTTTAATAAAGCCCAACAGTTGCAGAAAATTATAAAATAGAAAAACAATTTAGAAAAGACAGAGAGAGAAAGGCCAGAGACCACTTACCTGGCTAGCCCGGCCCATCTGGCCTGTGCCAGTCATCACCTACCTCTGCCAGTAGGCAGAGGAGGGACACCGCGACGCCACCGAGCTCGCCACGCCACCTCCCTGCCTGCTTGCCCTCGCCCGCGCCAGCGTGACGCCTCGAAACGCCTCCGTGGCGCCGCCCCGACCCTGTGGACACCTCACACGCCCCCTGCCTCTCTCCCTCGCCTCTCCTCACCATGGTCGACGCTGCCGCGCTCGTGCCGACGTGAAACCCGCAGCCACCGGCCACCCCACACCTCGCCGACGCGCCCAGAAGCTCCGCCACTTCTTCCTTGACCGCCTCACCGAGCCAAGCCCCGCCGGAGGCCCCCAAACATCTTCACCGAGCTCGTCTTGACCTCCGATGTGAGATCGCCCCGCCGCCCTTCGCTTCGACCTCCCGAGCTTCTTGAGCAGCTCGTCGCACCCACCGTGAGCCCCTGCTCCTGCTCCCCCTCCCCGTTTTTTCCCTCATGCTCGTAGCTGTCGCCTCGCCTGCAACTGAACGCGGCCCCGCCCGCGCTCGTCTGCGGTGATGCTCCGGTGACCATTTGGTCCTGGGCATGCGCCCATCGAACTCACCGCACCACGTAGACGCTGTAGGCGCTAAACACACATCGCCACGGCCACCGCAACCGCGTCCCCGCTCGCGCCCGAACTCCGACAGCCGCAACCGAGCTCGCCGCCGTTGACTCCAGCCACCCCAGGCCCAGCCACGGCCACCAACGGACGTGCCGTTGCGCCAGCTACTCGTAGAGCCCAACGGCGTCTCGAACGGTGCCTTGTAGGTGAAATCCGAGGTGCCCCGCCGCGTCTGGCCTCGCCGGCGTCGAGTCGCCGGTGGGTTTGACTCGTTTAACTGGGGTTTGACCACTGGTTTGACCTCTGGGTCTATGACAAGTGGGACCCGCCTGCTAATTAAGTTAGGATTAGGACTAACTAAAAATTAGTTAGACTAATGACACTGACACACGGCACCCGCTGGTCAGGTTTGACCTGGACCGTCCCCGTTGACTGCTGATGTCAACCTGACGCACTGCTGACGCAATAAAGCATTTACTGGATTTATTCTTATATGGCAAATTCCAGAAAATGCTACAAACTTCAAATATTCATAGAAATTAATCTGTAACTCCAAATGCAAAGATTTATATATGAAATTTGATCAGAAAAATCCAATCTTTCCATCTGTACTGGTTTCATGCATGTTAGAACACTTTAACCTTGCTGTTTAGGTGAAACAAGTTAATGCACTAATATGACCTCTTATTTTGGGTTTGCATTTGAATCCTTGATTCAAATGAACTCAAACCGATCTATTCTAAGTTGCATTAGCCAAAACACACTCATTTTGCCATGTCGTTGCATGCATCATATTGTTGCATATCGCCATTTGATGATTGTGTTTCGATGTGTTCTTCATGGTAGGTTCTGTCTCCGAGGATATTCACGAGTATCCAACTAAAGGGCAGAATCCCACTACCACTCTGTCAGGTAAGAAAAATCCCCTTTTTCATTCTGATACAACCCCACTCTCTCGCTCCTGCTCTCTTTTACTGCATTAGGACAACAACGCTTCATCTGTTACTTGCTACGGTAGTTGAACCCCTTTTCGTTTGCATGACCTGTCGTTGCCACAGTAAATAGATGAAACCCACTAGCATGAGTAGGAGTTGTGTCGTGGTTTTGTCACGGCAGATATCCTCATGAAAGGACTTAGTCGTGGAGCCATCGCTACGGGTTAGCTTGAAGGGGTTAAAGCGGACACAAGGAAGCAAGAGAGTTTATACTAGTTTGGCCCCTTCGATGAAGGTAAAAGCCTACGTCTAGTTGTGATGGAATTGATGGGGTTTCAATGACTAGGGAGCAAACAAGCTTCGCCTAAGTCTCGAGTTGTTTTCTGTTCCTTTGAAGCGCCGCCGGGTCGTCCCCTTATATACATGGGTAGCGCCCGTCGGTTTACAGAGTCCCGATGCCGGTTCATAGATGTATCCAACTCGGCCTCCACTAATCCTAACTTACAATACAAGTTACATACCGACGCTGGTTTACAGCTACCGGCCTTGAACTGACTATGGGCCTTGAGCCCTCATCTGCCTACATGGGCTTTAACGTACTCAACTACTGATGAAGTTAACCCAGCCTGTCCTGGCCGGTTTACACCCAGTAGTAATATCCCCAACATTAGGCCCCAGATTGATTTGAACAGGTTCATGTCAATCCTTAGCAAAAAAACTTCATCTTCAGCACCTTTGTGTAGTTTGGTGAATCGCCATGATGTCATCTTCTCTGGTCGTCATAAACCGGCGTGACGTCACCTGTCATAAAAGCTATCCACGATACCTTTTTTGTTTAATAGATCTGCGATAATAGAGGCGACAGCTCCGTTTCCAAACTTGCGGCCCCTTGATTTTCGCGCCTGACACATGTCCCTTGCTTTATAAATAAGACCGAAGGGTCATTTCTTTTGCCCCTTCGTGCCCTTCTGCTTCATCTTCCTCGCGTCGCCCAGCTTCGGAGCTCCGCTGCCGCTGTTGACTTCTGCACCAACCTTGGCCGCTGCATCACCCTGAATATACCAGACCATCGCGGCGATATTCCATTTCTTCCTTAGCTCTGGTAAGTCTTCTATCTTTTTATCATATATTTGTTCTAGGGTTTCCATGTTCTTCAGCGTTCATCGCTTGCTTCTTGTTCATATGATAAATCTTGGACAAGTCTGTAAATATTTGTTCTGGGTAGCGGTAGTTTTTATCATCCGTCGTCACTTGCGCATCTCAAAGCCATAGATCTCCCTGTATCCTTGCTCATTGATTCGGTATTGCTCCCTTTTGGACCTTGAATATTTATCTCTTTTCTGAACATGTTCCAGATCCAAAAATGTGATGTAATTTTGTGAAACCTGTTTTCGCACACCTACTCATCTGCAATATTGACTCTTCAATGTTTCAGACCAGGTGGTTTAACTTTGTAGAAAAATTGACAACTCGGTATATACCATTAGTCCCCTTGTTGAACCGCCAGGATTCCTTAGCTAAGTATTGCCACTTTGCATAACTCCGGTTTGTAAGTAACTGCTTCCGGTTTAGCAATAAATGCATCAATGTATATCCTTCCAACATACTCTTGAACTGGTATTACTGCTTTGTAGATTGCACCATGGCCAAGCAAGTGTACGAGTGCAACTGGGTACCTTCTCGAGTGACCGAGACTCAACTGAATAACCTAGTCCAAACCGGCGCTTTAGGCAAAAAAAATGCCGTTCACTGGAGGGTCCCTTGCCCGGAATGTCCTCTAGAACCCAAAGATGGAGAGGTTATTGTTTTTGCTGACCATCTAGCCCGGGGCTTCAGTCGCCCGGTTCAAAGTTTTATCGAGATGTCCTGGCCAACTTCCAACTGCGTCCACAAGATATTGGCCCCAACTCTGTAACCAACATCTGTCACTTTCAAGTGCTTTGTGAGGTGTTCTTTCAAGAGGAGCCACAGTTGAATTATTCAGAGATTGCTTCCATCTGAACGCCGCCTTGAATTCTTGTGGTCCCAATACACATCCCTTCCCTCGGTAGATCGCTAAGGAGAGAAGCAAATATGCTCCTCAATTATCCAAGCTCAGGGCCTTCATGGCTAACGGGTTGACAGGAGTTAACCTTGTTCGCTGCTGGATATCTTGGAGTATATTGCCCTTAAGCCTGCGCTCCGATTTGATGTGCAAATACACAGGATATGTAAAAGACCCTCTACGGCATATTGAGATCCAGCTGACAGATGATGAAGTTACTGAGGCTGTTAAGAAGATATTAAATGAACCGGAAGCTGCTTGCGCTCAAGCCGGCCTGCCTCCCTTTTGTGCCATTAACAAACCGCCAGCCGTAAGACTCATACCTTATGCTTTCATGAAATCTGACTATGTTTAAGCACCCTTTGTTGACATTAACATCTTTTAAACAGGGTGATGATCCATTTTGGAGCAAGAAGCCTCCACAAGAGAAACCGGAGAAAACAACCCAGCCCAAAACCAGAGTTGTGAAGAAACCGGCCAATAGGAAGAGAACCACTGCATCCTCCGATCCACCAGCTGACGATGATGTGGGTAACCCGGACCTTGAGGTAGAGCTTGACTCACTTGGTTTATTTTTCACACGCCTTATTGATAATGATTATTGCCGGAGACGGCGAAGTCGATCCACGCTGATGTTGTAGAGGTAACCGCTCTTTCTTCCGATTCAAACCCTTTGCCTTCACTAAAAATCCGTCGAGGCAAACCGGAAAGTTAAATTTTCTCATCCTCTTGCTTATTTGGACCCAAACTTTCTTATGAAGACACAACAGCATGAAGCTTCGCCGCACAACCCGGCACGGCTGGCCAGGTAGTTACCTCGCCGGTTTACCGAACAGTCCGGTTCGGCGCCCGTTCGAGAGGTCTCTAAGCTGTTTCGTCGATGCTTATCCTAAAGCGGGTTGTTTTCGTCAACCTCTTAATCCATCGACTCCGATTATCGGGGCACTTCTCATTCTTCTTCCGGCGAGTCATCAGCCACCCAACTCCCACCACTCAAAACGGTGCTTGGGTGAGCCATATTCCTTATAATGTTGTTTGATATATCACTTTCAATATTCATTGGACTGATCTGTCTTTTTCCTTTCAGGGCCAAGCCTAGGCCAAGCAAGAAAGCTCGTCTGGACAAAGCGGCAGAAGAAAACGACGCTCCTGAACCGGACAAAATACCAGATCTCGAAGAACACATCCACAATGATGTGCTGAACGACCCACCATCGCAAGATCATGATGTTACTGCTGAAGAGGCACATGTTGATGCCACAGGCCCTTTTAATCAGCCCACAAGTCCTGTCCAGATTGACAAAACAACGAGCCCATCAAAGCATACTGATAAACCGGCGACCCCAGTGCGGACCGGTGAAGCCAAAGATTATGATGTTGTTATTACTAGCATTGGTCGTTCCGAGCCAGGCAATCCTGTCGCTTTATCTAAGCACACTGCCAAAGATGAAATTGCTGCATTTGGCAAAGGCAAATGGAATGCCGATTTGGCCACTTATGCCGCTCTGAACACCCAAGATCTTCATTCCGGCAATCTGAATCGGCTATATACCAGCCGTGATTATGAAGCTTGATGCAGTAAATATGATGAAGGACAAATATGAGGTAAATTCCATATGACTCTCTGCTTGTATATTTTAACCTGTCAACTCCAATAGCCCCCAAGTGACGGTTTTAAGATATCAACTTAAACTGGGACTTTCCAATGTGAACTTGAACGCAGCCGTTTCAACTTAATGCAGTGAAACCGGGCCTTTATATATTAAGAATTCCCGTGTCACTGAAGGACAGAGCAAATAGGCATTAGCCCCCAAGTGCCATGTTGAATACTTGTATTCAGCTTGGGACTTATATAGAAATTGTATGATGAAAAAGCAAACATACATTAGCCCCCAAGTACCATGGGCATAACTTGTTATGTGGTTGGTACTTCAACTCTGCACCGGAATCTTTATCAAATGATTATCTGTATGTAGGCTGATCTGAGCAAGAGAGAAAGTCAAATCGCCGATCTGCAAGAAAATCTGAAGTCTGACAAAGAAGTCAAGCCTCTAATGCAAAAATGAATTAACCAACTTTAAGCGTCATGGAAAAGCTTAAAGAGGGTTTCAACAAGGTCTTGGCGGATTGGGCCACTTTGAAAAAACCGCTTTAACTCAACGAGCGAGAAAAAGGCGATGTTGCACTCAAACAGGTGGTGGATGAATTGACCAGTGTAAAACGGCAAGTGCATGCCATGACCGCTGTTGTCTTTGGTAAGCCTTCTTTATTTGTAAAGTAATGAGGCCTTCTCATGTAACTGCCGGTTTACTAACCCTTTGAATGATACAGGGACACGTATTGGTCACTTGGGATCAGATGTGCGGAAGAAATTGAAAGCCGCCTATACATTGATAGAACAATCAGTATCTTTGATGCATAGCGGATCATCTGTCTTGCTTCTCACCACAACCGGCACCCGCCTTGATCCAGGACACTATGAAAAGGTTGTCTAACCTACCTGACCGGGTTGAAGAGCTGAAGAAATCTTCAGCTAGAACCGGTGCTATAAACGCCTTAATCCGGGCAAAAGCATGGGTGCCGGATTTTGATCCTATTGAAGCGGCCCAGGGCTTCCCAAGCTTGAAGGAAGACGGGACAGAGTTCAGCGAAGAGGATCTCCGAGCTATAAATCGGGAAGTTCGCCCTCTGGCTTGTCAATTGGTTGAAGAGGCAGATTTGTCTCACTATCAAGCTCAATATGATGGTCAAAACAAACGAGTGGCTGCACCAATTCCTGAAGCGGAGAACCTTATACCTCCAATCCGTAAGCATACTTACGCTCGACATTGAACCGTCGTTCGATCAATGATGAAGCTGTCTTTCAAGCATTAGCGGGAATCGACTGGACAACTTTTGATTTCCAGCCGCTGGGTAGGGAAGCAGAGGTTGAAGCGGCGCAAGATGATCCGCAACCTTCAGGCCAAGCTGGTGACCAAGCATGAACCAGAAGCCGGTTTAAATTACTGCTCCTTTATGTTACGCAGAAAACAATTATCTTATCTGGGCACTGTGTTGCCATGTAATAGGCTAGCTGCCACACTTGGTTTTGATATGCCTTCGTGCATACTTATTGCAACTTATGCTTCCATTGAATCATCAATCTTAAACTATTGTCTGCAGCCAAAAAGCTTAAAACGCCGCCGTGGTTGTATCACCAGGCGGGTCATAATATCGAAGATAATATCTTAGATTTAAACATATGATCAAATACGGAGATATATAATACCTGCCATCGTAGGGCATGAAGTTGGCTGGGCCAATCTTGAAGCGGAATTTTAAGAAACCCACTTTGCTGTAGGAGAAAACAGCTCCTGTGTATATGAGGTCGGTTTACCAAGTAAACCGTTCCGGGTTACGAAGAACACCGGTGTTACTCCATAATAGGATGTTAACAAAAAATCAAACCGGGCAAAGAGTCTCCGGATTAAGAGTAGACCATGTTCCGTCAACTGACAGTCGAACCGGTTTAATAATTGTCGGTTTAAAAACACAACAAAAGAAATATGCAAAAAGAGAAACAAATTTCAAGCAAAGACAAAGATAGAATCATTTGCAAAAAGGGGCTGTTGAGCCGATCAAGTGGCATTACCGTGGTCGGACATGACCAAGCCCCCGATAGGCGTAGCTATGGTTCAAGTCAGCCAGGTCCCCAAATGATGTAGTGGCATTACGCCGATCAAGAGGTGTAGCGATGGTTCGGGTTCGACCAAAGCCCCCAAGTGATTCTGTGGCCTTAGGCCGATCAAGAGGCATGACTGGTTCAGACGTGACCAAGTCCCCAAGTGATTCTGTGGCTTTCGCCTATCAAAAGGTGTTTCATTGGTTCGGACACGACCAAGCCCACAAGTGATATGATATAAAGCCTTTTGAAAAAGCTAACTCAAGGGGTAAACCGGAGGCCGCTTTAAGACAAAAACTCCGTGTAACCACACATGATGTAAAAATAACAGAGACCCCGCTTTAGCTAAGGCTCCGGTTTATTGTATTGATCATAATATATACACTGTCATAATATGTACATAAGTAGAGCCTATGGCTCAAGTATAGTAAGGCCAAAGATGAGCTATGTTCCACGGCCTGTTGGTCTCCTCCTCTGATGTACGTGAGTCTTTATGCTCTCGAATATCGATCAGATAGTATGACCCATTGTGCAGATTCTTGCTGACCACGGAAGGTCCCTCCCAAGGTGTGGATAGCTTGTGCATATCAGTCTGGTCTTGGATGAGCCGAAGCACCAAATATCCTTCTTGAAAGGTTTTGGTTCTAACTCGGCGACTGTGATAGCGACGAAGATCCTGCAGGTAAGTCGCCGAACTGGCAGCTGTGATGTCACGCTCCTCGTCCAACAGGTCCAAAGCATCTTGTCGTGCTACTTCGTTGTCCGCTTCAACATAAGCTGCTACACGAGGTGAATCATGACGGATGTCACTGGGGAGAACCGCCTCCGCTCCGTAGACCATGAAGAACGGTGTGTATCCTGTCGATCTGTTCGGTGTAGTATTGATGCTCCATAATACAGATGGTAACTCCTCAACCCAACAACCCGGCGTCCGCTGCAAAGGAACCACAAGCCGGGGTTTGATGCCTCGTAAGATCTCTTGGTTAGCCCTCTCTGCTTGGCCATTGGACTGTGGGTGAGCCACTGATGAAACGTCAAGCCGGATGTGCTCACGTTCACAGAACTACTTCGTAGCACCCTTGGACAGGTTGGTAACATTATCAGTAATGATGCTGTGTGGAAAGCCAAACCGGAAAATCACCTTTTTGATGAATTGAACCGCCGTGGCTGCATCACACTTACTAACGGGCTCCGCTTCCACCCACTTTGTAAACTTGTCAACCGCCACCAAAAGGTGGGTCTTCTTGTCCTTGGACCTTTTGAAAGGCCCAACCATATCCAGCCCCCAAGTCGCAAATGGCCAAGTAATTGGAATCATCCTCAATTCTTGAGCCGGCACATGAGCACGTCTTGAGAACTTCTGACAGCCATCACATCGCCTAACCAGGTCCTTCGCATCAGCATGAGCAGTCAACCAATAGAAGCCGTGATGAAACGCTTTAGCCACCAAAGACTTTGAACCGGCGTGGTGACCACAATCCCCTTCGTGGATTTCACGCAAGATTTCACAGCCTTCCTCAGGAGACACACAACGTTGAAACACCCCTGACACACTGCAATGATGCAACTCGCCATTGACAATAGTCATAGACTTGGATCGCCGGACTATCTGCCTGGCCAGCGTCTCATCCTTTGGTAACTCGCCCCGGTTCATGTCTGCAAGATAAGGAACCATCCAATCCGGAATCAGGTTCAGAGCCGCCACCAACTGAGCCTCCGGATCAGGAATAGCCAAATCCTCTTCACCAGGGAGCTTGACAGACGGGTTATGCAAAACATCCAAGAAGACATTAGGCGGGACCGGTTTACGTTGAGAGCCCAGCCGGCTTAAAGCGTCCGCCGCTTCGTTCTTCCGTCTGTCCACGTGATCCACCTAATATCCTTTGAAGTGACCTGCAACAATATCCACCTCACGACGATATGCTGCCATGAGCGGATCCTTGGAATCCCAAGTGCCAAATACTTGTTGGGCCACCAGGTCCGAGTCACCGAAGCACTTAACTCGGCTGAGATTCATCTCCTTAGCCATCCGGAGACCATGGAGTAAAGCTTCGTACTCAGCTGCATTGTTAGTACAAGGGAACATTAAGCGGAGAACGTAACCGAACTTATCACGTCGTGGGGAAGTTAACACGACTCCAGCCCCTGAGCCCTCCAATTGCCTGGACCCATCAAAATGAATAGTCCAATAGGTGTGATCCGGTTTTTCTTCAAGTGCTTGTAGTTCTGTCCAATCATTGATGAAATCTACAAGTGCTTGAGATTTGACCGCCGTCCGAGGCATGTATTTCAATCCGTGTGGCCCAAGCTCTATAGCCCACTTGGCAATCGGGCCAGTTGCCTCCCTGTTCTGAATTATATCTCCCAAAGGAGCAGAGCTGACCACTGTGATGGGATGTCCCTGGAAGTATTTCTTAAGCTTCCGGCTTGCCATGAAAACTCCATACACCGGCTTACGCCAATGCGGTACCTTTGCTTGGACTCAATAAGCACCTCGCTGATATAGTAAACCGGACGTTGAACCGGATATTCCTTGCCCGCCTCTTTGCACTCCACCACAATAGCTACGCTGACTGCACGAGCATTAGCTGCCACATACAGTAGCAATCGTTCCTTGTCAATCGAAGCAGCAAGAACAGGCGGATTGGCTAGCTGCCACTTTAAATCCTCAAACGCTTTATCAACAGCTGAACTCCAGACGAATTGATCTGTTTTCTTCAGCATCTGATACAAAGGGATCGCCTTCTCGTCGAGGCGACTGATAAACCGGCTCAACGCGGCAATCCGGCTTGCCAAGCGTTGAACACCATTGATACACTTCGGTTTAGCCAGGGAGGTGATAGCTGTGATCTTCTCCGGATTAGCCTCAATTCCCCTGTTGGATACCGTAAAACCCAATAACTTGCCTGCGGTACACCAAAAACACACTTGGCGGGTTGAGCATCATATTGTATGTCTGAGGTTATCAAAGGTTTCCTTCAAATCGTCGACCGAGTCTCCTTCTCCCTTGACTTAACCACAATATCATCCACATAGGCATGTACATTACGGCCGATTTGCTTATGAAGGCAATTCTGTACACACCGTTGATAAGTTGCCTGGGCACTCTTGAGCCCAAAGGGCATAGATACATAGTAGAAGGCTCCAAAGGGAGTTATGAACGTCGTCTTCTCTTGGTCCTTAACTACCATCTTGATCTGATGATAACCAAAATGTGCATCCAGAAAACTCAAACGCTCACAACCCGCAGTAGCATCAATAATCTGATCGATGCGGGGGAGGGCAAAAGGATCTGCTGGACAAGCCTTGTTAAGGCCTTTGTAATCCACACACATGCGCTAGGCGCCGTTTTTCTTAAGGACCAGCACCGGATTAGCCAGCCATTCACTATGGAAAACTTCAACAATAAAGCCAGCCGCTAAGAGCCTGGCCACCTCCTCTCCAATAGCTTTGCGCCTTTCTTCGTTAAACCGGCGGAGAAACTATTTCACCGGTTTGTACTTAGGATCGACATTAAGAGTGTGCTCAGCGAGTTCCCTCGGTACACACAGCATGTCGGAAGGCTTCCATGCAAAATGTCCCGATTCTCACGGATGAACTTCGATGGTAGCGCTTTCCTATTTCGGATCCAAGTTGGTACCGTCTCGAACTGCTTGGACGAATCGCTGGGTACGAAGTCAACAAGCTTAGTCTCAGCTGCCGATTCGAACTTTAGGGCCGGATCATGCTCTATAGTTGGCTGCTTCAATTGAGTCATGTCCGCCGGATCAACATTATCCTTGTAGTATTTCAACTCTTCCGTGGCACAAACCGACTCTGCATAGGCCGCATCACCTTCTTCACACTCCAAAGCAATCTTGCGACTTCCATGAACAGTTATTGTTCCCTTGTGACCCGGCATCTTGAGCTGCAAATAAATATAACAGGGTCGTGCCATAAATTTGGCATAAGCCGGCCGCCCAAATAGGGCGTGATATGGGCTCCGGATCTTCACCACCTCAAAAGTCAATGTCTTTGACCTGGAATCATGATCGTCTCCAAAGGCCACTTCTAGAGCTATCTTGCCAACAGGATATGCTGACTTACCAGTTACCACACCATGGAATACCGTATTGGACGGTTTAAGATTTTTATCAGTTAGCCCCACACGGTGGAAGGTCTCATAGTATAGGATATTAATACTGCTCCCTCCATCCATGAGCACCTTGGTGAATTTATGACCTCCCACCTGAGGTGCCACCACCAACGCTAGCTGACCCGGATTGTCAACCCGGGGAGGGTGATCCTCTCTTCTCCATATGATTGGCTGTTCAGACCAGCGTAAATAACGAGGCACGACCGGTTCATTCATGCTTGTTTGTCATGCCTGCCACTGCTTAGAGTTGAGTCAGGTCTGATTCATTGGGAATGAATTGGAATGGTGATGAACATGTCCTACTGTGTGTGAGCTAAGTGTGTGAACACGTTTTGGTAAAGGTAGTGATGACAGGCTATGTAGGTGTACATGGTGGGTTATCTCAACCGTCTTCAGGAACTGAGTTCTGTGTTTGTGATCCATGAACAGCTATTACCACACATTGGGATCCTTAATTGACTCTCTCGGCTTCTTAACCACCCTTGTCCTCTGTCCAGGAGTGGCACGATGTACCGGGCGCCCGTTTGGTGTCTCGGGAACCCTGCTCACATCGTTCAGGGCCGTATGTGGAAACTTTGGTCGGACTCCCTGTGGATGGAACCTGAATAGGCGATAAACCTGGACTAGAGACTTGAGTGTTTAGGTAGGCCGTGGCCGACACCCTCGCCAGGCTTCCGCTTGAAGGTTGCCGAGATACATGACGTGTACATGGCGGTAAGTGGCGAGAGCGTGTGTGAAGAAGTACACCCCTGTAGGGTTAACATCATCTATTCGAATAGCCGTGTCCGCGGTAAAGGACTTCTGGGTTGCCTATAACAGTTCATAGATAACTTGAAGTGGATACTCTAAAATGCGCAAGATAAGTGTGAGTGCTATGGATGGCGTTCTCGTGAGGGAGGCGGAGCGGATCCATAGTGGTGTATTGGTATGGTGAATATGTGGACTCGTGTGCGCCACCTCAAAAGAGTTATTTGCAGTCGTAGTTCAGGATAGCCACCGAGTCAAAGCTGGCTTGCTGTAGTCAAACTCCACCACCCCTTTATTGATACCGATGCATATGTAATTAGTTCTGATGTAAATCTTGTTGGGTACATTTGTACTCACGTTTGCCTATTTTATGTTTTGCAGAGAGACGTCAGTCTCGCTAGTAGTTCCACATGGACTTCGATGTTTAGCTTGTTATCTCAGCTACGATCTTGTGCCCTCGGCAGGATCTGGTAGATAGTCAGGCTTCTCAGCCTTTTTCATTTGTAGATGTTTGTACTCAGACATCTTAAGCTTCCGCATGTGCTTTGATTTGTATGCTCTGATTTTGGGTCATGAAACCCATGTTTGTAATATATCGCTCCTCGGAGCCTAATGAATAAATAATTGAGTCGTAGAGTCTTGTTGTTATGCCATGTTGTATTTACACATATCGAGCATATTGTGTGTATGATTGAAATGCTTGGTATCTGTGGGATCCGACAACCTAGTTGTTTATTCTTGGTAGCCTCTCTTATGGGGAAATGTAGTCTTGTGCTTCCATGAGCCATAGTAGTCCGCTACAGCCCGTTTCACCAGAGTCCTGCTAGCCCAAAGACTACCGCTTCCTAACACTTGACTGGCCGGCATGTGATTCACTTCGTTCCTGTGTCTGTCCCTTCGGGGAAATGTCATGCGGTGACATCCGGAGTCGTGCCTAGCCTGCTACAGCCCGGTTCACCGGAGTCCTGTTGGCCCAGTGCTACAGCCCGGATTCACACGCTGCTGACCGACATGCTCGATGTTGATTCATGTATGCCTGTCCCCGTAAGTTAGTGCCACTTTGGGTTCATGACTAGTCATGTCGGCCCGGGTTCTCTGTCATATGGATGCTAGCAACACTATCATATACGTGAGCTAAAAGGCGCAAACGGTCCCGGGCCATGGTAAGGCGACTCCCGTGGGAATATCGTGCGTGAGGCCGCAAAGTGATATGAGGTGTTACCGGCTAGATCAATGTGACTTGGAATCGGGGTCCTGACAGGCGGCATCCCGCTGCGGCCACGGGTGGTGATGCTCATGCCCGCGCTCATTGGAGGTAGCGCGGGTGCGATTGGGCGTCCGGTGCTGATGGTCGCGCCGGTGTCGATGAAGCCTCCTGGCGCGCTCGGGGGCGCGCGGGCGCGGTGAGGCCCGCCATGCGATCCGGCAGCGACCTGAGGCGTAAGCAGCGAGCAGAAGGGCGGTGCTCCCGAGGCTGCAGCGTTTAGTAGCTCGGCGACGCGCTCCAGCAACGCATCCCGGCCGCTCTCCATCAGTCGGCATCGCAGCAGCTCCCTAGCCACCATGAGCGCGTCCCTCTCGTTTGCTTGTTCCCGTCTAGTGTGCGGCACCGTGGCCCCAGCGTAGCTTGATGCCCTTGCGGCTGCCCGCGCTTGTCGTGGAGTAAGGGTGGATGGCGTTTGACCGTGCTGAAGGAAATATGCCCTAGAGGCAATAATAAAGTTATTATTTATTTCCTTATATCATGATAAATGTTTATTATTCATGCTAGAATTGTATTAACCGGAAACATAATACATGTGTGAATACATAGACAAACAGAGTGTCACTAGTATGCCTCTATTTTACTAGCTCGTTAAATCAAAGATGGTTATGTTTCCTAACCATAGACATGAGTTGTCATTTGATTAACGGGATCACATCATTAGGAGAATGATGTGATTGACTTGACCCATTCCGTTAGCTTAGCACTTGATGCGTTTAGTATGTTGCTTATGCTTTCTTCATGACTTATACAAAGTTCCTGCAACTATGAGATTATGCAACTCCGTTTACCGGGGAACACTTTGTGTGCTACCAAAGCGTCTAGCGTAATCGGGTGATTATAAAGGTACTCTACAGGTGTCTCCAAAAGTATATGTTGAGTTGGCATGAATCGAGATTAGGTTTTGTCACTCCGATTGTGGGAGAGGTATCTGGGCCTTCTCGGTAATACACATCACATAAGCCTTGCAAGCATTGCAACTAATGAGTTAGTTGTAAGATGATGTATTACGGAGCGAGTAAAGAGACTTGCCGTAACGAGATTGAACTAGGTATTGGATACCGACGATCGAATCTCGGGCAAGTAACATACCAATGACAAAGGGAACAACGTATGTTGTTATGCGGTTTGACCGATAAAGATCTTTGTAGAATATGTAGGAACCAATATGGGCATCCAGGTTCCGCTATTGGTTATTGACCAAGAATAGTTCTAGGTCATGTCTACATAGTTCTCGAACCCGTAGGGTCCGCATGCAACAAGGTTTCGATGACAGTTATATTATGAGTTTATGAGTTTTGATGTACCGAAGGAGTTGAGTCCCGGATGAGATCGGGGACATGACGAGGAGTCTCGAAATGGTTGAGACGTAAAGATCGATATATTGGACGACTATATTCGGAGTTCGGAAAGGTTCGAATGATTCGGGTATTTTCGGAGTACCGGAGAGTTACGGGAATTCGCCGGGGAGAAGTATTGGGCCTTATTGGGCCTGCGGGAAAGAGAGGGCTGCCTAGGGCAGGCCGCGCCCAGTGGCCTAGTCCGGGTGGACTAGGGGAGGCCGCACCTTCCTTCCCTCCTTCTCTCTTCCCCTTACTTGTCTCCTACTCCCAATACATGGAAGGACTCCTAGTTGGACTAGGAAGGGGAATCCTACTCCGGTGGGAGTAGGACTCCATGGCGCGCCCTACTAGGGCCGGCCTCCTCCTCCCTCCCTCCTTTATATCACGGGGCAGGGGGCACCCCAGAACATACAAGTTGATCTACGGATCGTTCCTTAGCCGTGTCTGGTGCCCCTTCCACCATATTCCACTTCGGTCATATCGTCAGCGGAGCTTAGTGAAGCCCTCGCCCGGAGAAGTCATATCGTCAGCGGAGCTTAAGGCGAAGCCCTGCGTCGGTGGAGCATCATCATCGCCGTCCTGCGCCGTCGTCTTGTGGAACTCATCCCGACACTTTGCTGGATCGGAGTCCGGGGATAGTCATCGAGCTGAACGTGTGCGTAACTCGGAGGTGCCGTGACGTTCGGTGCTTGGATCGGTCGGATCGTGAAGGCGTCTGACTACATCAACCGCGTTGTTATAACGCTTCCGCTTTCGGTCTACGAGGGTACGTGGACAGACACTCTCCCCTCTCGTTGCTATGCCATCACCATGATCTTGCGTGTGCGTAGGAAAATTTTGACTACGTTCCACAACAGTGGCATCCGAGCCTGGTTTTATGCGTTGATGTCATATGCACGAGTAGAACACAAGTGAGTTGTGGGCGATATAAGTCATACTGCTTACCAGCATGTCATACTTTGGTTCAGCGGTATTGTGAGATGAAGCGGCCCGGACCGACATTACGCGTACGCTTACGCGAGACTGGTTTCACCGCTGCGAGCACTAGTTGCTTAAAGGTGACCGGCGGGTGTCTATCTCTCTCACTTTAGTTGAACCGAGTGTGGCTACGCCCGGTCCTTGCGAAGGTTAAAACAGCACCAACTTGACAAACTATCGTTGTGGTTTTGATGCGTAGGTAAGAACGGTTCTTGCTCAGCCCGTAGCAGCCACGTAAAACTTGCAACAACAAAGTAGAGGACGTCTAACTTGTTTTTGCAGGGCATGTTGTGATGTGATGTGGTCAAGACGTGATGCTATATTTTATTGTATGAGATGATCATGTTTTGTAACCGAGTTATCGGCAACTGGCGAGGAGCCATATGGTTGTCGCTTTATTGTATGAAATGCAACGCCATGTAATTGCTTTACTTTATCACTAAGCGGTAGCGATAGTCGTAGAAGCAATAGTTGGCGAGACGACAACGATGCTACGATGGAGATCAAGGTGTCGCGCCGGTGGCGATGGTGATCATGACGGTGCTTGAGATGGAGATCACAAGCACAAGATGATGATGACCATATCATATCACTTATATTGATTGCATGTGATGTTTATCCTTTATGCATCTTATCTTGCTTTGATTGATGGTAGCATTATAAGATGATCTCTCACTAAAAATTATCAAGAAGTGTTCTCCCCAGTATGCACCGTTGCTAAAAGTTCGTAGTACCCAGACACCACATGATGATCGGGTGTGATAAGTTCTACGTCCATCTACAACGGGTGCAAGCCAGTTTTGCACACGCAGAATACTAAGGTTAAACTTGACGAGCCTAGCATATGCAGATATGGCCTCGGAACACGGAGACCGAAGGTCGGCGTGAATCATATAGTAGATATGATCAACATAGTGATGTTCACCATTGAAACTACTCCATCTCACGTGATGATCGGACATGGTTTAGTTGATTTGGATCACGTAATCACTTAGATGACTAGAGAGATGTCTATCTAAGTGGGAGTTCTTAAGTAATATGATTAATTGAACTTTAATTTATCATGAACTTAGTCCTGGTAGTATTTTGCAAATTATGTTGTAGATCAATAGCTCGCGTTGTTGCTTCCCTATGTTTTTATATGTGTTCCTAGAGAAAATTGTATTGAAAAATGTTAGTAGCGATGATGCGGATTGGATCCGTGATCTAAGGTTTATCCTCATTGCTGCACGGAAGAATTATGTCCTTAATGCACCGCTAGGTGACAGACCTATTGCGAGGAGCAAATGCGCGTTATGAACGTTTGGCTAGCACAAAATGATGACTACTTGATAGTTTAGTGCACCATACTTAACGGCTTAGAATCGGGACTTCAAAGGCGTTTTGAACGTCATGGACCATATGAGATGTTCCAGGAATTGAAGTTAATATTTCAAGCAAATACCCGAGTTGAGAGATATGAAATCTCCAACAAGTTCTATAGCTAAAAGATGGAAGAGAATCGCTCAACTAGTGAGCATGTTCTCAGATTGTCAGGTACTTCAATCGCTTGAATCAAGTGGGAGTTAATCTTCCGGATAAGATAGTGATTGACAGAATTCTCTAGTCACCATCACTAAGTTACTAGAACTTCGTGATGAACTATAGTATGCAAGGGATGACGAAAACGATTCCCGAGCTCTTCATGATGTTGAAATCGTGAAGGTAGAAATCAAGAAAGAGCATCAAGTGTTGATGATTGACAATACCACTAGTCTCAAGGAAAAGGGCAAAGGGAAGAAGGGGAACTTCAAGAAGAACGGCAAGCAAGTTGTTGCTCGAGTGAAGAAGCCCAAGTCCGGACCTAAGCCCGAGACTAAGTGCTTTTGCTGCAATGGAACTGGTCACTAGAAGCGGAACTACCCCAAGTATTTGGCGGATAAGAAGGATGGCAAAGTGAACAAAGGTATATTTGATATACAGATTATTGATGTGTATTTTACTAGTGTTCGTAGCAACCCCTCGGTATTTGATGCTGGTTCAGTTGCTAAAAGTAGTAACTTGAAGCGGAGTTGCAGAATGAGCAGAAACTAGTTGAAGGGGAAGTGAAGATGAGTGTTGGAAGTAGTTCCAAGATTGATATGATCATCATCGCACACTCCCTATACTTTCGGGATTAGTGTGGAACCTAAATAAGTGTTATTTGGTGTTGAGCATAAATATGATTTGATCATGTTTATTGCAATACGGTTATTCATTTAAGTAAGAGAATAAATTGTTGTTACATTTACATGAATAAAACCTTATATGGTTACACACCCAATGAAAATGGTTCATTGGATCTCGATCATAGTGATACACATATTCATAATATTGAAACCAAAAGATGCAAAGTTAATAATGATAGTGCAACTTATTTGTGGCACTTGCCGTTTAGGTCATATTGGTGTAAAGCGCATGAAGAAAAATCCATGCTGATGGACTTTTGGAATCACTTGATTATGAATCATTTGATGCTTGCGAACCATGCCTTTTTGGCAAGATGACTAAAACTACGTTCTCGGAACAATGGAACAAACTCTTGACTCATTGAAAATAATACATACCGATGTATGCGATTCAATGAGTGTTGATGCTAAATGGCAAGTATCATTATTTTTCGACCTGCACAGATGATTTGAGCAGATATGCGTATATCTTCTTGATGAAACATAAGTCTGAAATAGTTGAAAAGTTCAAAGAATTTCAGAGTGAAGTAGAAAATCATCGTAACAAGAAAATAAAGTTTCTGCGATCTGATCGTGGAGATGAATATTTGAGTTGCGAGTTTGGTCTTCAATTAAAACAAAGTGGAATAGTTTCACAGCTCACGCCACATGGAACACCACAACGTTATGGTGTGTCCGAACGTCGTAACCGTACTTTATTTTGATATGGTGCGATCAATGATGTCTCTTACCGATTTACCACTATCGTTTTGGGGTTATGCATTAGAGACAGCTGCATTCACGTTTAATAGGGCACCATCTAAATTCGTTGAGGCAACACCGTATGAACTATGGTTTAACAGTAAACCTAAGCTGTCGTTTCTTAAAGTTTGGAGTTGTGATGCTTATGTGAAAAAGTTTTCACCGATAAGCTCGAACCCAAATCGGAGAAGTGCGTCTTCATAGAATACCCAAAGGTAACTATTGGGTACACCTTCTATCACAGATCCGAAGGCAAGTTATTCGTTGCTAAGATGGATCCTTTCTAGAGAAGAAGTTTCTCTCGAAAGAAGTGAGTGGGAGGAAAGTAGAACTTGATGAGGTAATTGTACCTTCTCCCTTATTGGAAAGTAGTTCATCACAGAAATCAGTTCCAGTGATTCCTGCACCAATTAGTGAGGAAGTTAATGATGATGATCATGAAACTTCAGATCAAGTTGCTACCAAACCTCGTAGATCTTCCAGAGCAAAATCCGCACCAGTGGTATGGTAATCGTGTTCTGGAAGTCATGTTACTAGACCATGATGAACCTACGGACTATGGGGAAGCGATGATGAGCCCAGATTCCGCGAAATGGCTTGAGGCCATGAAATCTGAGATAGGATCCATGTATGAGAACAAAGTATGGACTTTGATTGACTTGCTCGATGATCAGCAAGCCATGTTAAATAAATGGATCTTCAAGAGGAAGACGGACATTGATAGTAGTGTTACTATCTACAAAGCTCGACTTGTCACAAAAGGTTTTCGACAAGTTCAAGGTGTTGACTACAATGAGATTTTCTCAAACTGTAGCGATTCTTAAGTCTGTCCGAATCATGTTAGCAATTGCCACATTTTATGAAATCTGGCAAATGGATGTCAAAACTACATTCTTTAATGGATTTATTAAAGAAGAGTTGTATATGATGCAACCAGAAGGTTTTGTCAATCCTAAAGGAGCTAACAAAATGTGCAAGCTCCAGCGATCCATCTATGGACTGGTGCAAGCATCTCGGAGTTGGAAAAAACGCTTTGATAGTGTGATCAAAGCATATGGTTTTATACAGACTTTTGGAGAAGCCTGTATTTACAAGAAAGTGAGTGGGAGCACTACAACATTTTTGATAAGTATATGTGAATGACATATTGTTGATCGGAAATAATGTAGAATTATTCTCGCAAAGCATAAAGGAGTATTTGAAAGGAGTTTTTCAAAGAAGGACCTCAGTGAAGCTGCTTACATATTGAGCATCAAGATCTATAGAGATAGATCAAGACGCTTGATAAGTTTTTCAATAAATACCTTGTCAAGATTTTGAAGTAGTTCAAAATGGAACAGTCAAAGAACAGTTCTTGCCTGTGTTGCAAAAGCGTATGAAATTGAGTAAGACTCAAATCCCGACCACGACGAGAAAATAGAAAAGAGAATGAAAGTCATTCCCTATGCCTCGACCATAGGTTCTATAAAGTATGCTATTCTATGTACCAGACCTATTGTATAACTTGCTCCGAATTTGGCAAGGAAGTACAATAGTGATCTAGGATTAGATCACTGGACATTGGTCAAAGACATCCTTAGTGAGGACTAAGGAAATATTTCTCGATTATGGAGGTGATAAAAGAGCCCGTCGTAAAGGGTTACGTCGATGCAAGTTTTAACACTAATCAAGATGACTTTGAATCTCAATCTGGATACATATTGAAAGTGGGAGCAATTAGCTAGAGTAGCTCCGTGGAGAGCATTGTAGATATATAAATTTGCAAAATACTCACGGCTCTGAATGTAACAGACCCGTTGACTAAAATTATCTCACAAGCAAAACATGATCACACCTTAGTACTCTTTGGGTGTTAATCACATAGCGATGTGAACTAGATTACTGACTCTAGTAAACCCTTTGGGTGTTGGTCACATGTCGATGTGAACTATGGGTGTTAACCACATATAGATGTGAACCATTGATGTTAAATCACATGGTGATGTGAACTAGATTATTGACTCTAGTGCAAGTGGGAGATCAAGGAAATATGCCCTAGAGGCAATAATAAAGTTATTATTTATTTCCTTATATCATGATAAATGTTTATTATTCATGCTAGAATTGTATTAACCGGAAACATAATACATGTGTGAATACATAGACAAACAGAGTGTCACTAGTATGCCTCTATTTTACTAGCTCGTTAAATCAAAGATGGTTATGTTTCCTAACCATAGACATGAGTTGTCATTTGATTAACGGGATCACATCATTAGGAGAATGATGTGATTGACTTGACCCATTCCGTTAGCTTAGCACTTGATCGCTTAGTATGTTGCTTATGCTTTCTTCATGACTTATACAAAGTTCACGCAACTATGAGATTATGCAACTCCGTTTACCGGAGGAACACTTTGTGTGCTACCAAACGTCACAACGTGAATCGGGTGATTATAAAGGTACTCTCAGGTGTCTCCAAAAGTATATGTTGAGTTGGCATGAATCGAGATTAGGTTTTGTCACTCCGATTGTCGGAGAGGTATCTCTGGGCCTTCTCGGTAATACACATCACATAAGCCTTGCAAGCATTGCAACTAATGAGTTAGTTGTAAGATGATGTATTACGGAACGAGTAAAGAGACTTGCCGGTAACGAGATTGAACTAGGTATTGGATACCGACGATCGAATCTCGGGCAAGTAACATACCAATGACAAAGGGAACAACGTATGTTGTTATGCGGTTTGACCGATAAAGATCTTCGTAGAATATGTAGGAACCAATATGGGCATCCAGGTTCCGCTATTGGTTATTGACCAAAAATAGTTCTAGGTCATGTCTACATAGTTCTCGAACCCGTAGGGTCCGCACGCTAAGGTTTCGATGGCGGTTATATTATGATTTTATGAGTTCTGATGTCCCGAAGGAGTTCGTAGTACCGGATGAGATCTGGGAAATGACGTGGAGTCTCGAAATGGTTGAGACGTAAAGATCGATATATTGGACGAATATATTCGGAGTTCGGAAAGGTTCGAATGATTCGGTATTTTTGAAGTACTGGGAGAGTTACGGGAATTCGCCGGGAGAAGTATTGGGCCTTATTGGGCCCTGCGGGAAAGAGAGAGGGCTGCCTAGGGCAGGCGCGCGCCCCATGGCCTAGTCCGAATTGGACTAGGGGAGGCCGCACCCCTTCCTTCCCTCCTTCTCTCTTCCCTTACTTGTCTCCTACTCCCAATACATGGAAGGACTCCTAGTTGGACTAGGAAGGGAATCCTACTCCCGGTGGGAGTAGGACTCCCATGGCGCGCCCTACTAGGGCGGCCTCCTCCTCCCTCCCTCCTTTATATCTGAGGCAGGGGGCACCCCAGAACATACAAGTTGATCTACGGATCGTTCCTTAGCCGTGTGGTGCCCCTTCCACCATATTCCACTCGGTCATATCGTCGCGGAGCTTAGGCGTAAGCCTGCGCCGGAGAAGTCATATCGTCAGCGGAGCTTAAGGCGAAGCCCTGCGTCGGTGGAGCATCATCATCGTCACCACGCCGTCGTCTTGTGGAACTCATCCCCGACACTTTGCTGGATCGAGTCCGGGATAGTCATCGAGCTGAGCGTGTGCGAACTCGGAGGTGCCGTGACGTTCGGTGCTTGGATCGGTCGGATCGTGAAGACGTCTGACTACATCAACAGCGTTGTTATAACGCTTCGCTTTCGGTCTCACGAGTGCGTGGGACAGACACTCTCCCCTCTCGTTGCTATGCCATCACCATGATCTTGCGTGTGCGTAGGAAAATTTTGAAATTACTACGTTCCACAACACGTGCCACCCGCGCCCCGTAGTGTTTGGCGGTGCGCGTGCCGCCTGGGGCGCAGGGTTGAGGTCTTCTTGGGCGGATGACGCCGCCCGAGCTGGCCAAGCTGCCCAGCGGTCGGCGTTGGTCCTCGGGTCGCCGGACATCAGAACCGCGGAGTGTCAGCGGATCAACTAATGGAAGAGAGGCTCCAGCGCACCCCTACCTGGCGCGCCAAATGTCGGATTTCGGGTTCCGGCAAAACCCTTGAGGTTCGAACACTGGGTTGCGCGCGAAGATCTCTCCCTACCTAATCATGCCCTCACTCCCACCGTGATCTCAAAGCTTAGTGCGTCGAACCCGCAGAAAGAGAGACACAAGAGTTTATACAGGTTCGGGCCACTGATGTGGTGTAATAACCTACTCCAGTGTGGTGTGGTGGATTGCCTCTTGGGCTGAGGATGAACAGTTACAAGGGAAGAACAACCTCCTGAGGAGAGGTGTTCTTGTGCTTGGTAAGCTTGTGCGGTTGTGGTTGATCTGGATGATCCGTTTGCTCTATGGTGGTGGCTAGTCCTATTTATAGAGGCCCTGGTCCTCTCCCCAAATATTGAGCGGGAAGGGATCCAACAACGACCAAATTCGAAGGGAGACAACTAGTACACGTTATCCTGACTAAAGGTGGTCTTCGCCTGCCAAAGGCTCTGGTGGTGACGCCGTCTAGGGCTCCATGGTGATCTCCATCCTGTCGTCCTGCTGGTCTTGGTCTCGTTGCACCGATATGGAAACCTTTGCCTAATGCCTTGGGACCCCTCGCCTGCGCTTGTCCCTTTAGCACCAAAGAGGGAGCGAGGACACTGCGCGCGCTGGCGCCCGCCTAGCTTCAGTCGTCATGGCTTGCGTCACAGAAACCTCGGGAGGTGTCCCTTGGTTGATCTCTCCGCCCCTCGCGAGCCAGCCTGGTGAGGCAGACCCCGAGGAGGTCTTGCATCATCCACCTCGCCAGGCTTGGCCCCTCGCGAGGGTCTTGAGTGTTTGCTGATGAAGATGGGCCGTATAGGGCCGCTGGTAGAGCAACGCCGTGGGCCGCAGGCAGGCAAGTCTGGGGACCCCCATTCCCAGGACGCCAACAACATTATAAGATGATCCCTCACTAAATTTCAAGGTACAAGTGTTCTCCCTGAGTATGCACCATTGCTACAGTTCGTCGTGCCGAGACACCACATGATGATCGGGTGTGATAAGCTCTACGTTCACATACAACGGGTCCAAGCTAGTTTTGCACGTGCAAAATACTCGGGTTAAACTTGACGAGCCTAGCAAATGCAGATATGGCCTCAGAACACTGAGATTGAAAGATCGAACGTGAATCATATAGTAGATATGATCAACATAGAGATGTTCACCATTGAAAACTACTCCATCCCACGTGATGATCGGACATGGTTTAGTTGATATGGATCACATGATCATTTAGATGACTAGAGGGATGTCTATCTAAGTGGGAGTTCTTGAGTAATATGATTAATTGAACTTTAATTTATCATGAACTTAGTACCTGATAGTTTTTGCTTATCTATGTTGTTGTAGATCAATGACTCGTGCTACCGTTCCCTTGAATTTTAATCCGTTCCTAGAGAAAGCTAAGTTGAAAGATGATGGTAGAAACTAAACGGAATGGGTTCGTAACTTGAGGATTATCCTCATTGCTACACACAGAATTACGTCCTGGAACTACCGCTAGGTGCAAGACCGCTGCAGGAGCAACTCCGGACGTTATGAACATCTGGCATAGGAAAGCTGATGACTACTCGATAGTTCAGTGTGCCATGCTTTGCGGCTTAGAATCGGGACTTCAAAGACGTTTTGAATGTCATGGAGCATATGAGATGTTCCAGGAGTTGAAGTTAATATTTAAAGCAAATGCCCGAGTTGAGAGATATGAAGTCTCCAACAAGTTCTGTAGCTGCAAAATGGAGGAGAATAGTTTTGTCAGTGAACACATACTCAGAATGTCTGGGTACCATAACCACTTGACTCGGCTGGGAGTTAATCTTCCTGATGATAGTGTCATTGAAAGAATTCTTCAATCACTGCCACCAAGCTATAAAGGCTTCGTGATGAACTATAATATGCAAGGTATGGAAAAGACAATTCCCAAGCTCTTCGCGATGCTAAAGGCTGCGGAGGTAGAAATAAGAAGGAGCATCAAGTGTTGATGGTTAACAAGACCACTAGCTTCAAGAAAAAGGGCAAAGGGAAGAAGGGGAACTTCAAGAAGAATAGCAAGCCAGTTGCTGCTCAAGGGAATAAGCCCAAGTCTGGACCTAAGCCTGAGACTGAGTGCTTCTACTGCAAAGGAACTGGTAACTGGAAGCGGAAGTGCCCCAAGTATTTGGCGGATAAGAAGGATGGCAAAGTGAAAGGTATATTTGATATACATGTTATTGATGTATACCTTACTAACACTCGTAGTAGCGCCTAGGTATTTGTAGGATCGAAAGTATGTATAGAGGGGGGTGATTAGACTACTTGACCAAATAAAAATCTAGCCTTTTCCCAATTTTATGTCTTGGCAGATTTTAGCAACTTAGCACTTGTCAAGTAAACAACCTACACGTGCAAGTCGAAGAGTATAGCAGCGGAATGTAAAACATTGCACATGAACGTAAAGGGAGGAGTTTGGAGGGAGCAAACGCAATGTAGACACGGAGATTTTTGGCGTGGTTCCGATAGGTGGTGCTATCGTACATCCACGTTGATGGAGACTTCAACCCACAAAGGGTAACTGTTGTGCGAGTCCACGGAGGGCTCCACCCACGAAGGGTCCACAAAGAAGCAACCTTGTCTATCCCACCATGGCCATCGCCTACGAAGGACTTGCCTCACTAGGGTAGATCTTCACGAAGTAGGTGATCTCCTTGCCCGTACAAACTCCGTGGTTCAACTCCACAATATTGACGGAGGCTCCGAAGTGACACCTAACCAATCTAGGGGACACCACTCTCCAAAAGGTAATAAATGGTTTGTTGATGATGAACTCCTTGCTCTTGTGCTTCAAATGATAGTCTCCCAACACTCAACTCTCTCTCACAGATTTGGATTTGGTGGAAAGGTTATTTGAGTGGAAAGCTACTTGGAGAAGGCTAGAAATCAAGATTCATATGGTTGGAATGGGATATCTTGACCTCAACACATGAGTAGATGGTTCTCTCTCAGAAAATGTATGATGGAAGTGTAGGCATGTTCTGATGGCTCTCTCCATGAATAAAAAATGGGTGGAGGGATATTTATAGCCTCCACACAAAATCTAACCGTTACACACAAATCACCAAACTCGGCGAGACCGAATAATGAAACTCGGTCAGACCGGTTTAGTTCAAAATGTGAACGTTAGGATTTTCGGTGGGACCGACATGTCAACTCTGTGAGATCGATTTCATTAGGGTTAGGGCATAACGTAATCTCGGTGAGACCGATTACACAAACTCGATGAGACCGATTTGGGTAATAAGCTAACCAGAGAGTTGGTCAGGCAAACTCGGTGGGGCCGATTCGCTAATCTCGGTGAGACCGAAACGTTACAAAGGGGAAACATAGAGTTTGCGTTGCGAACTCAGTGGGACCGATCACTCATTTTGGTTGGACATAAATGTTATGAAGGGAAACAGAGAGTTTGCAATCCCATCTCGGTGAGACCAAGATCCCTATCGGTGAGACCAAAATGACTATGGTTTTGTGGCAGTGGCTATGTCAACTGAACTCGGTGGCGCCGGATAGAAAGATTCGGTGGGGCCGAGTTTGACTTTTGGTTTGGGACATATGTGGATATGAGAAAGTGGTTGCGGGTTTTTGGAGCATATCACTAAGCATTTCGAGCAAGTAACCCATTAAGCAACACCTCATCCCCGTTTAATAGTATTGGCTTTTCCTATGGACTCAATGTGATCTTGGATCACTAAAAGTAAAATGTAGAGTCTTGAGCTTTAGAGCTTGAACCAATCCTTTGTCCTTAGCATTTTGAGGGGTCCACATTTCTAATCCATTCCATGCCAATCATTGAGCTTTCCTGAAATATTTATCTTGAAATAGTATTAGCTCAATGACCTATATGTTGCTAGGAATTACCAAAACCACCCAGGGATAGTTGCACTTTCAATCTCCCCCTTTTTGGTAATTGATGACAACATATAGATCAAAGCTTCGACAAATGATCATAAGATTTAAATACATCGTAGCTTTGATAAGTATGTGACAAGCAAGAGCTCCACCTAAATTTGTGCATTATTTAAAATTTGCTTTTGAATGCAAATGCACAACCGATTAGGATCATGGGTCACTCTTCCATGTCACATACATCTTGGTGGAGCGCTCAAAATGATAAAAATTAAAAGCATGCACTCATCACCAAGCAAAGTGAATGATCATATATGGAATATAAGAGATAACACCATCCAAGCAATCATTAAGGTAGCATATGATCAATCACATGATCAAACAAATATCTCACACATACAAAGACATAGTGTATCAACCAAGTGCATAAAAAAGATTCAACCAAAAACAAGAGAGATAAAAGGCAAAACACTCTCTCTCGAAGCCTATGATCCATACATATTTCTCCCCCTTTGGCAAAAAGTTACCAAAAAGTTTGAAAATGCATAGTCCTATGCGTCTCTCAGGCTTGGTCTTCTGGAGGTGGTGTAGAGAGAACCCAAAGGACGAAGGCATCTGTTGATGTAGTTGGAGCTGTTGGAGTGGCTGCTGGAGGTGGCACTGAAGTTGTAGCTGCTGGTGCAGATGATGTAGCTCTAGAATCAGGTACAGGCACTGCAGCAGACCTCTGAGTCCTTGCTACTCGCTGAAAAGCATTAGTAGTTGCCTTCCCTCTCCTATCTTCTGCTTCCTCCTGGAGCTGCTCAACTGCTGTTTGGATCTCAGTAGCCTTGACATCAACATCATAATTTTTTTTTCTCAACAATCCTATCCAAGCTCTCCTGATTCTAAGTCAGGGTGGCCAAGCCCTTCTCAATCCTCAAAGTAGATTGGATCAGATATGCAAGCTGATCTTGCTTGCTCTTCAGGAAAACTTGAGATGCTTCCTCTAAACTAGGCATCTTGGCAGCTTTCTCAGCCTTAGCTTTTGCTCTCTTCTCTTATACTTGAGCTGATGATGGTTCCTCCTCATTCATCACAATTGTATAGTCTTCAGATTTAGGATATAGGGGTAGATGCTCCTTGTCCAATAAATATGTACATGTGCCCATCTTGGAGTTGATGAACTCCTGAATGTGTGGAGCATATCCACAACTTCTCTTTTGGTCAGCAGTTGTCCTCTTGATAGTCTCTACAATCAGACTAATGACTTTGAACTTTTGAGGAACATCAAAAAGTTGTAGCAAGTTGATGGAATGTCCTCTTATCATCTTGTGATCTCCTGACTTGGGTAGCTGAGTGTGTCTAAGGATGGTGTTGAAGGTAGGAAAACCAGACAACAAGTAATGTACTGATCCAAGCTTGTGAGTCTCCAAAGCTTTATCTGGGATCTCTTTGTACATGTTTGCCATAGTTTTGTGGTCTTTCTTCTTCTTGGCATACACATCCAAGTCATCTTCATGTTCCTCTGGGGCATTGATCAGCTTGGCCCATTTTTCAACAGTGGATTGGTACCTAGTACCTTCAGACATCCATATGATCTTCCCATCTGGGTTAAAGTGAGTGGTGGAGTAAAACTGCATGATTAGCTCATCATTCCATTTTGTGAGCTTCTACCCAACAAATTTGTCAACTCCACATGCTTTGAAGCTGTCATAGACTCCTGGGAAGTGATCTCCTTCTCCTTGATGTATTCCCAATCAACCCATCTCATGCCACATACAATTGGCTTATTGTCAAGCAAAATTGTCTCATAGAAGTCTTGCTGTTCTTTGGTATGAAATCTGTAATCAACTGCAGTCCTCCTCCTCACAACATAGGGATAAGACTGTCTCCACAATCTCAGTCCAGCATCTTTTCTGATGTGCATGTCTTCATCCACTGGATGAGCATCATTATGGTCTGGAATCTTGGGTTTCTGTTTTCTCAAAATAAGAGACTCATCATCCTCTTCTTCAGCTTGAGGCATTGGGGCCTTGTTCTTCTCTTCTGCAGGAATGCTTCTAGTGTTTCTCTTGGGCTTTGGGGGTTTCTGAGCTTGAGCTTTGGGAGCAGACTTGGGCTTAGATGGGGCAGCCCCTGACTTAATTGCATCTCCCATGAGCTTCTGAGCTTTGGGTGCTGGAGCATCCTTTTCTTCAGAATCTCTTACCATAGTTGATTTTCTAAGAACTTTTGCAGTAGTGGTTCTTGCCCTATTCTTTTTCTTATCATCTCCTGCTGCTTCACCATCATCTAATTCTATGGTGAATTTCATGGTTTCCCCTTTTGGAACTTTCCTTGGCTTTGACATTGGGATTCTTCTGGCAGGTGCCTTCTTGTTCAAGCCTGGCTTAGTTGCAGCAGCTGTGCCATATTCTTTCTTCAACACTTTCTTCTTTGAGGTGGCCTCATCCTCAACAGCCACATAATCCTCATCCTCAGAGTCTGAGGTTCTCTTCTTCGTGGTTCTGGTGGCTGCCTTGGGCAAGTTGCTAGGTGTGCTTCTACTGCCCTCATCATAGCTGCTTGAGGGATCTGAACCCTCATTCAAATGCACATGTTCTTCAGATCTGTTCTGACTGTCACTCTGGTCAGACATCTTGACAATCTTATTGACAGCAAACCCTGTGAATAGATGTAGATGAGGCAGAGTGGATGAGCATCACAAAGTGTAGAGTTTTTGCAAAACAGATGATTTAAAAATTTAGTTTCAGTTCTCCACAGAAAGCATTTAGGAGCTACTGATCTGTTAAACTCGATGATACCGAAGCAATTTTGGAGCCTAAACTAGTGAACTCGGTCAGACCGAGTCACAGTTCGGTGGCACCGAGACTGCTAGGGTTTCACAGAGAGTCGACCTCGGACGCACCGATGTGCAGTTTTCGGTCAAACCGAAAATTCATGTGCCATGGCCTAAGCCAAAACAGTGAGACCGATTTCTACAACTCGGTCGGTCCGAGATGAGTTCGGCGGAGACCTAACCCTAAATTTTCAAATCCAATCTAACCTAAAGGAAGTTTTGAGTGGATGCATTGTTTGCATACGTGGTCATGATCATGGCAAAGCTATGTGCTATGAATCAGAGTTACAGGAATAGCACATAGAGTCGAACCCATACCCTAGTTCGGCAGGAGTTCGCTACAGCGGCAACGACGGAGCAGAAATCCGTTGACGGCGAAAGAAACCAGCGGCGGGAAGTCGCTGGCGGCGAGGAGACGATCCGGAGACCCGAGGAGGCAGAGCAGGACACACGCGCGGGCTGAGGAGTTTGAAGAAATTTCCAAAATCTCACCCGTGGGTTTATATATCCCGACCCTGTCGGTGGCACCGAGATGCAGAATCACAAGCGGTTACTGCAACTCGGTGTGACCGAAAAGTTCAAATCGGTTGCACCGAGATGGAAAACCAAAATCAACTTAGTGAACTCAGTGTGACCGAAGTGGATGACTCAGTCATACCGAAATGCACAAAGAGGTTTTGGAAGTTTAAGTCTATGACGAATCGGGGACTCCAAGTGCTCCTCACACAGAGTGGTTCGAATCTGACTTGATCAAACTTCGTGATGTAGCATGAATAAAATTTGAGACGAGAAAAGCATAGATAGCTAGAGGGAGTTATTAGGCATTCTTGTCCATCCATTTGGCAAAAGATAAAAGACCATACATCCAAAGCAACAAATGGATGTCCTCGAATGAGTAAAATATGCAATCAACATGCTCACACAATAAAATGGCAAATGAAATATGTGACAAAGCATGCACAATCACTCTAGCATCTATCAAGCAATTTGGCGATGACTAGGTCATCTATATATGAGTATATTGACTTAGGAGTCAAATGAGAACATTTGATCATACGTCATACTCATCGTTTAAGCACAAGTGGGGTTACCATTTTTACATAAAGCATTTTTGTGTTCACATCATTGGAGTTGCTTTAGGTGTTGAAGATGTAGATGCTCAATGTTGATGTAGATCATTTGGAGCAATCCATTGGAGTGAGTTGCACTTTCAATACCTACACGGGTTAGTCCCACAAGGAACAAACAAGGATATCCATAGACATAGAGTGATGTTCACATGAGATGATGTCCATGAAAGCATTAGGTTACCTAGTCCCTTGTCTTACCAACAAGAGGGTTTGTGACTCCTTGAACTAGTGCAAGATATGGAAGTTGTTTGCACATGTCCTTGCCAAAAGATATGAGTGAAGTTTGTTGGTGGTGTCACCCTCAAGAACTCTCTAGTTCTTTTTCTTCGGGATCCACACCATCTTGATGGGAATCCTTGGAGTTGTAGTCATACTTGATGAAGTGGAACTTGATGTAGTCTTGGGAACCCACTTGACCAAGGCCTTGGGAGCTTCTTCAAATGCATCAATCTCCTCTTGAAGCTTGTCCTTGCCTTTTTGCTTGTGGTCTTGTGGTGGAAGATCATCTTGAGCGTGTATTCCTTGGAAAGAAGTGGGATCATACTTCTCTTGTTGAGGAACAAACTTCATCTTGGGGTATTGATCTTATTCCCACTCAACTCCATTGGCATTGAACTTTCATTCAAAACCAATTCCTTGATTCTTCCGGTGCCTTCCTTGCTTGCGTACAATTTCCTCAAATTGCTTACTTCCGGCAAGGCTCTTGTAAACACCTTTCTCTATAATTCCCTACAATAAGCTATTGTAGGATCGAAACTATGTCTAGAAGGGGGATTAGACTACTTGACCAAAAATAAAAATCTAGCCTTTTCCCAATTTTAAGTCTTGGCAGATTTTAGCAACTTAGCACTTGTCAAGTAAACATCCTACACATGCAAGTCTAAGAGTATATCAGCAGAATGTAAAATATTGCACATGAAGGTAAAGGGAGGAGTTTGGAGGGAGCAAACGCAATGTAGACACAAAGATTTTTGGAGTGGTTCCGATAGGTGGTGCTATCGTACATCCACGTTGATGGAGACTTCAACCCACGAAGGGTAACGGTTGCGCGAGTCCACAGAGGGCTCCACCCACGAAGGGTCCATGAAGAAGCAACCTTGTCTATCCCACCATGGCCATCGCCCACGAAAGAATTGCCTCACTAGGGTAGATCTTCACGAAGTAGGCGATCTCCTTGCCCGTACAAACTCCTTGGTTCAACTCCACAATCTTGATGGAGGCTCGCAAGTGACACCTAACCAATCTAGGAGACACCACTCTCCAAAAGATAATAGATGGTGTGTTGATGATGAACTCTTTGCTCTTGTGCTTCAAATGATAGTATCCCCAACACTCAACTCTCTCTAACGGATTTGGATTTGGTGGAAAGATGATTTGAGTGGAAAGCAACTTTGAGAAGGCTAGAGATCAAGATTCATATGGTTGGAATGGGATATCTTGACCTCAACACATGAGTAGGTGGTTCTCTCTCAGAAAATGTATGATGAAAGTGTAGGCATGTTTTGATGGCTCTCTCCACGAATGAAGAGTGGGTGGAGGGATATTAATAGCCTCCACACAAAATCTAACCATTGCACACAAATCACCAAACTCGGTGGGACCGAATAATGAAACTCGGTCAGACCGATTTAGTTCAAAATGTGAACATTAGGATTTTTGGTGGGACCGACATGTCAACTCGGTGAGACCGATTTCATTAGGGTCAGGGCATAACGTAATCTCGATGAGACCGATTACTCAAACTCGGTGAGACCGATTTTGGTAATAAGCTAACCAGAGAGTTAGTCAGGCAAACTCGGTGGGACCAATTACCTCATCTCGGTGAGACCGAAACGTTCCGAGGGGAAACAGAGAGTCAGGCAAATACATTGTCGCTTTGAGAAGTATGTGATAAGCAAGAGCTCCACCTAAATTTGTGCATTATTTAAAATTTTCTTTTGAATGCAAATGCACAACCGATTAGGATCATGGGTCATTCTTCCATGTCACATACATCTTGGTGGAGCGCTGAAAATGATAAAAATTAAAAGCATGCACTCATCACCAAGCAAACTGAATGATCATATATAGAATATAAGAGATAACATCATCCAAGCAATCATTAAGGTAGCATATGATCAATCACATGATCAAACAAATATCTCACACATACAAATACATAGTGTATCAACCAAATGCATAAAAAGATTCAACCAAAAACAAGAGAGATAAAAGGCAAAATACTCTCTCTCGAAGCCTATGATCTATACATATTTCTCCCCCTTTGGCAACAAGTTACCAAAAAGATTGAAAATGCATAGTGATATGCGTCTCTCAGGATTGGTCTTCGGGAGGTGGTGTAAAGAGAACTCCAAGGACAAAGGCATCTCTTGATGTAGTTGGAGCTGGTGGAGTGGCTGCTGGAGGTGGCACTGAAGTTGTAGCTGCTGGTGCAGATGATGTAGCTCTAGAATCAGGTACAGGCACTGCAGCAGACCTCTGACTCCTTGGCACTCACTGAAAAGCATCAGTAGTTACCTTCCCTCTCCTCTCTTTTGCTTCCTCCTGGAGCTGCTCAACTGCTGTTTGGATCTCAGTAGCCTTCACATCAAGATCATAAAATTTTGTCTCAACAATCCTCTCCAAGCTCTCCTGATTCTGAGTCAGGGTGGCCAAGCCCTTCTCAAGTAGATTGGATCAGATATGCAAGATGATCTTGCTTGCTCTTCAGGAAAACTTGAGATGCTTCCTCTAAACTAGGCATCTTGGCAGCTTTCTCAGCCTTAGCTTTAGCTCTCTTCTCTTGTACTTGAGCTGATGATGGTTCCTCCTCATTCATCACAACTGTATTGTCTTCAGATTCAGGATATAGGGGTAGATGCTCTTTGTCCAATAAATATGTACCTGTGCCCATCTTGGAGTTGATGAGCTCCTGAATGTGTGGAGCATACCCACAGCTTCTCTTTTGGTCAGCAGCTGTCCTCTTGATTGTCTATACAATCAGACTCATGACTTTGAACTTTTGAGGGACATCAAAAAGTTGTAGCAGGTTGATGGAATGTCCTCTTATCATCTTGTGATCTCCTGACTTGGGTAGCAGAGTGTGTGTGAGGATAGTGTTGATGGTAGGCAAACCAGACAACACGTAATGTACTAATCCAAGGTTGTGAGTCTCCAAAGCTTTATCTAGGATCTCTTTGTACATGGTTGCCATAGTGTTGTGGTCTTTCTTCTTCTTGGCATACACATTGAAGTCATCTTCATGTTCCTCTAGGGCATTAATCAGCTTGGCCCATTCTTCAACAGTGGATTTGTACCTAGTACCTTCAGACATCCATATGATCTTCCCATCTGGGTAAAAGTGAGCAGTGGAGTAAAACTGCATGATCAGCTCATCATTCCATTTTGTGAGCTTCTGCCCAACAAATTTGTCAACTCCACATGCTTTGAACCTGTCATAGACTCCTGGGAAGTGATCTTACTTCTCCTTGATGTATTCCCAATCAACCCATCTCATATCACATGCAATTGGCTTCTTGTCAAGCAAAATTGTCTTATAGAAGTCTTCCTGTTCTTTGGTATGAAATCTGTAATCAACTGCAGTCCTCCTCCTCACAGCATAGGGATCAGACTGTCTCCACAATCTCAGTCCAGCATATTTTCTGATGTGCATGTCTTCAGCCACTGGATGAGCATCATTGTGGTCTGGAATCTTGGGTTTCAATTTTCTCAAAATAAGAGACTCATCATCCTCTTCTTGAACTTGAGGCATTGGGGCCTTGTTCTTCTCTTCTGCAGGAATGCTTCTAGTGTTTCTCTAGGGCTTTGGGGGTTTCTAAGCTTGAGCTTTGGGAGCATACTTGGGCTTAGATATTGCAGCTCCTGACTTAATTGCAGCTCCCATGAGCTTCTGAGCTTTGGGTGCTGGAGCATCTTCTTCTTCTTCCTCTTCTTCATCAGAAGAATGCTTCTCAAATTCAGCCATGGGGTCTACCTTCTTGCACCATCTTCCCCTCTTTCTCTCCTTCTTTTTCTTGTCTTCAGCAGCATCTTCTCCTCCAGTTGTCTTGGAGGGTTCCTGACTGGATGCCCTGGCCTTAGACATTGGGATTCTTTTGGCAGGTGCCTTCTTGTTCATGCCTGGCTTAGTTGCAGCAGCTGTGCCATATCCTTTCTTCAACACTTTCTTCTTTGAGGTGGCCTCATCCTCAACAGCCACATAATCCTCATCCTCAGAGTCTAAGGTTCTCATCTTCCTGGTTCTGGTGGCTGCCTTGGGCAAGTTGCTAGGTGTGCTTCTACTGCCCTCACCATAGCTGCTTGAGGGATCTGAACCCTCACTCAATTGCACATGTTCTTCAGATCTGTTCTGACTGTCACTCTTGTCAGACATCTTGGCAATCTTACTGACAGTGAACCCTGTGAATAGATGTAGAGGAGGTAGAGTGGATGAGCATCACAAAGTGCAGAGTTTTTGAAAAACGGATGACTCAAAAATTTAGTTTTAGTTCTCCACAGAAAGCATTTCATAGCTACCGATCTGTTAAACTCGGTGATACCAAAGCAATTTTGGAGCCTAAACTAGTGAACTCGGTCAGACCGAGTCACAGTTTGGTGGCACCGAGACTGCTAGGGTTTCACAAAGAGTCGAACTCGGTCACACCGATGTGCAGTTTTCGGTCAGACCGAAAATGCATGTGCTATGGCCTAAGCTAAATCGGTGAGACCAATTTCTACAACTCGGTCGGTCCGAGATGAGTTCATGGAGATCTAACCCTAAATTTTCAAATCCAATCTAACCCAAAGGAAGTTTTCGATTGGATTGATTGTTTGCATACATGGTCATGATCATGGCAAAGCAATGTGCTATGAATCAGAGTTAAAGGAATAACACATAGAGTCGAACCCATACCCTAGTTCGGCGGGAGTTCGCTACGGCGGTAACGGCGGAGCAGAAATCCATTGACTTCGACAGAACCTAGCGAGAGGTCGCCGGGCGAGGAGACGATCCAGAGACCCGAGGAGGCAGAGCAGGACACACGCGCGGGCTGAGGAGTTTGAAGAAATTTCCAAAATCTCACCCGTGGGTTTATATATCCCGACCCTGTCGGTGTGTAGAGTGGATGAGCATCATAAAGTGCAGAGTTTTTGAAAAACGGATGACTCAAAAATTTAGTTTTAGTTCTCCACAGAAAGCATTTCATAGCTACCGATCTGTTAAACTCGGTGATACCAAAGCAATTTCGGAGCCTAAACTAGTGAACTCGGTCGCACCGAGTCACAGTTTGCGGCACCGAGACTGCTAGGGTTTCACAAAGAGTCGAACTCGGTCACACCGATGTGCAGTTTTCGGTCAGACCGAAAATGCATGTGCTATGGCCTAAGCCAAATCGGTGAGACCAATTTCTACAACTCGGTCGGTCCGAGATGAGTTCGGCGGAGATCTAACCCTAAATTTTCAAATCCAATCTAACCCAAAGGAAGTTTTCAGTGGATTGATTGTTTGCATACATGGTCATGATCATGGCAAAGCAATGTGCTATGAATCAGAGTTAAAGGAATAACACATAGAGTCGAACCCATACCCTAGTTCGGCGGGAGTTCGCTACGGCGGCAACGGCGGAGCAGAAATCCATTGACTTCGACGGGAACCAGCGGCGAGAGGTCGCTGGCGGCGAGGAGACGATCCAGAGACCCGAGGAGGCAGAGCAGGACACACGCGCGGGCTGAGGAGTTTGAAGAAATTTCCAAAATCTCACCCGTGGGTTTATATATCCCGACCCTGTCGGTGTGACCGAGTGGAACAACTCGGCGGCACCGAGATGCAGAATCGCAAGCGGTTACTGCAACTCGGTGTGACCGAAAAGTTCAAATTGGTTGCACCGAGATGGAAAACCTAGATCAACTTAGTGAACTCGGTATGACCGAAGTGGATGACCCGGTCATACCGAAATGCACAAAGAGGTTTTGGAAGTTTAAGTCTATGACGAATCAGGGACTCCAAGTTCTCCTCACACAGAGTGGTTCGGATCTGACTTGATCAAACTTTGTGATGTAGCATGAATAGAATTTGAGACGAGAAAAGCATAGATAGCTAGATGGAGTTCTTAGGCATTCTTGTCCATCCATTTGGCAAAAGGGAAAAGGCCAAACATTCAAAGCAACAAATGGATGTCCTCGAATGATTAAAATATGCAATCAACATGCTCACACAATAAAATGGCAAATGAAATATGTGACAAAGCATGCACAGTCACTCTAGCATCTATCAAGCAATTTGGCGATGGCTAGGTCATCTATATATGAGTATATTGACTTAGGAGTCAAATGAGAACATTTGATCATAGGTCATACTCATCGTTTAAGCACAAGTGGGTTTACCACTTTTACGTAAAGCATTGTTGTGTTCACATCATTAAAGTTGCTTTAGCTCAATTGGTTAGAGTAAAGCTCCCCCTAGATGTGATATCCCCCCTTAGAGGGATGAACTAACCTTGGTTTTTGTCGATGATGGCTTCATGTAGGTGTTGAAGATGTAGAGGCTCAATGTTGATGTAGATCATTTGGAGCAATCCATTGGAGTGAGTTGCACTTTCAATACCTACATAGGTTAGTCCCACAAGGAACAAACAAGGATATCCATAGACATAGAGTGATGTCCACATGAAATGATGTCCATGAAAGCATTAGGTTACCTTGTCCCTTGTCTTACCAACAAGAGGGTTTGTGAATCCTTGAACTAGTGCAAGATATGGAAGTTGTTTGCACATGTCCTTGCCAAAAGATATGAGTGAAGTATGTTGGCGGAGTCACCTTCAAGAACTCTCTAGTTCTTTTTCTTCGGGATCCACACCATCTTGATGGGAATCCTTGGAGTTGTAGTCGTACTTGATGAAGTGGAACTTGATGTAGTCTTGGTAACCCACTTGACCAAGGTCTTGGGAGCTTCTTCAAATGCAATAATCTCCTCTTGAAGCTTGTCCTTGCCTTTTTGCGTGTGGTCTTGTGGTGGAAGATCATCTTGAGCTTGTGTTCCTTGGGAAGAAGTGGGATCATACTTCTCTTGTTGAGGAACAAACTTCATCCTGGGGTATTGATCTTCTTCCCACTCAACTTCATTGGCATTGAATTTTCATTCAAAACCAATTCCTTGATTCTTCCGGTGCCTTCCTTGCTTGCGTACAATTTCCTCAAATTGCTTAATTCCGACAAGGATCTTGTAAACACCTTTCTCTATAATTCCCTTCAATAAGCTATTTTCTTGCTCAAGAGTAACTTGGCTAAGAGAATCATTAGTGGAATCAAGAGAACTACTAGAAGCTACAATATTGGATTTAGCATGGTTATTGTTACTACTAGTTGAAGAATCTTTCTTACTCTTGTTGCTATATTTTACTTGTGGCATGTAAGTAGACAAGAGTAAACGCTTGACAATGTAAGAAGAGCTTTTCTTGCGAAGATCATCATTGATTGCTTTTAAGAACTCATGCTCTTGCTCAAGGTTGAGCTTTTCAAAGCGTAGCTTCTCATGAGTCTTTAAAAGCTCTCGATGGTCTTCCAAGGTAGTTTCATGAGCTAACTTAAGAGTGTTTAGTTCTTTAGTTAGACGCTCAATCACCTTCTTATCATCGTCATTCATTTTATCTTGATTATCATGATTACTAGCAAGTTCATCATAGTTTTCATAACTAGAGTTGTCAACAAGTAAATCATCATCTCCTAGCAAATCATCTTCATCACTATTGAAATCAACATACTCGGGGTGTGTTACCTTTGGAGCTTTAGCCATCAAGCATCTTCCAATTCCTTCATTTTTTGAGTCAAATATGTCGTAGGAGTTGGTTGACACAAGTGCTAGGCCGGCAACACCTTCATCTTGAGTATATTCGAAGTCGGATTGATAACTTCTTTCGGAGTGATGGTCGGAGTCCGAGCCGGATACCCATTCACCAACATGAGCTTGATGTCTTCGTTTTGTGTAGCTCTTTGATGATTTGTCCTTTCTTTCCGAATCCTTGCTTCTCCGAGAGGATCTACGTTCATAGCGATCATCTCTACTCCTTCTCTCTCTTCGTGTTGATTCTTCTCTTCTACTTCTTATTTTGGGAGAATCTTCTCTTCTTTTGTAGGGAGCCATACACTCATTGGAGTAGTGTCTGGGTCTTCCACAATTGTAGCAATTTCGTTCATGACTTGAAGATCTTTTGTCATTGTAGGACCTTGACTTGGAACTTATCTCCTTGCTTCTACTCTTGTAGAACTTGTTGAAGTTCTTCACCATTAGGCTCAATTCTTCATTGAAGGCTTGTTTCTCACTTGATGACGTGGGAGCTTCACATGAGGCTTTGTAAGCACCACTTGACTTGCTGTGGAGCTCTCCCTTATCCTTAAGTGACATCTCATGAGGAACAATTCTTCCAATGACTTCTGTTGGCTTGCGATCTTTGTAATTGGGCATCATTTGGATCAATGTGCACACGGTATCATATTTTCCATCCAAGGCTCTTAGGATCTTCTTGATGATGAATCTATCGGTCATCTCTTCACTTCCTAAGCCGGCAATCTCATTTGTGATGAGAGCAAGCCTAGAGTACATTTCAGCGACACCTTCACTAGCCTTCATTTTGAACTTGTAGTTGACTTTGAAGCACATCCAATTTGGATTCCCTGACGGAGTCGGTACCTTCATGCATATCAATCGAAGTATCCCAAATTCCTTTGCATTCTCAAGACGGTTGATTTTGTTGAATTCTTCGGGGCACAATCCGTTGAAGACAATATCACAAGCTTGAGCATTGTATTGCAGCATCTTCAACTCTTGCAAGGTAGCTTCACGGTTCGGTTCTCTCCCATCAAAGAATTCACCTTGCAAGCCAATACACACAATATCCCAAATGGCGGGGTTATGTCCAAGAATATGCATTTTCATCTTATGCTTCTAACTAGCAAAATTAGTACCATCAAAGTAACAACCTCTACGGTGATAATTTCCCTCGCTAGACGCCATACTCTCCTATGTTGTGAAACCTAGGCTATGATCACCAAAAGCTATGGAAATCAAGGCAAATGGAGACCAAAACTCTGATACCACTTGTAGGATCGAATGTATGTCTAGAGGGGGAGTGATTAGACCACTTGACCAAATAAAAATCTAGCCTTTTCCCAATTTTAAGTCTTGGCAGATTTTAGCAACTTAGCACTTGTCAAGTAAACAGCCTACACATGTAAGTCTAATAGTATAGCAGCGGAATGTAAAACATTGCACATGAAGGTCAAGGGAGGAGTTTGGAGGGAGCAAACGCAATGTAGACACAGAGTTTTTTGGCGTGGTTCTGATAGGTGGTGCTATCGTACATCCACGTTGATAGAGGCTTCAACCCATGAAGGGTAATGGTTGCACGAGTCCACGGAGGGCTTCACCCACGAAGGGTCCACGAAGAAGCAACCTTTTCTATCCCACCATGGCCATCGCCCATGAAGGACTTGCCTCAATAGGGTAGATCTTCACGAAGTAGGCGATCTCCTTGCCCGTACAAACTCCTTGGTTCAACTCCACTAACTTGACGGAGAATCCCAAGTGACACCTAACCAATCTAGGAGACACCACTCTCCAGAAGGAAATAAATGGTGTGTGGATGATGAACTCCTTGCTCTTGTGCTTCAAATGATAGTCTCCCAACACTTAATCTTTCTCATAGATTTGGATTTGGTGGAAAGATGATTTGAGTGGAAAGCAACTTGGAGAAGGCTAGAGATCAAGATTCATATGGTTGGAATGGGATATCTTGACCTCAACACATGAGTAGGTGGTTCTCTCTCAGAAAATGTATGATGGAAGTGTAGGCATGTTCTGATGGCTCTCTCCACGAATAAAAAATGGGTGGAGGGGTATTTATAGCCTCCACACAAAATCTAACCGTTACACACAAATCACCAAACTCGGTGGGACCGAATGATGAAACTCGGTCAGACCGGTTTAGTTCAAAATGTGAACGTTAGGATTTTCGGTGGGACCGACATGTCAACTCAGTGAGACCGATTTCATTAGGTTTAGGGCATAACTTAATATCGGTGAGACCGATTACACAAACTCGGTGAGACCGATTTTGGTAATAAGCTAACCAGAGAGTTGGTCAGGCAAACTCGGTGGGACTGATTCGCTCATCTCGGTGAGACTGAAACATTACGAAGGGGAAACAGAGTGTTTGCATTGCGAACTCGGTGGGACCGATCACTCATTTTGTTTGGACCGAAATGTTACGAAGGGAAACAGAGAGTTTGCAATCCATCTCGGTGAGACCGGGATCCTTATCGGTGAGACCGAATTGACTAGGGTTTTGTGGCAGTGGCTATGTCAACTGAACTAGGTGGCGCCGGATAGAAAGTTTTGGTGGGGCCGAGTTTGACTTTTGGTTTGGGACATATGTGGATATGAGAAAGTGGTTGAGGGTTTTTGGAGCATATCACTAAGCATTTTGAGCAAGTAACCCCTTAAGCAACACCTCATCCACTTTTAATAGTATTGGCTTTTCCTATGGACTCAATGTGATCTTGGATCACTAAATGTAAAATGTAGAGTCTTGAGCTTTAGAGCTTGAGCCAATCTTTTTCCCTTAGCATTTTGAGGGGTCCACATTTTTAATCCATGCCATGCCAATCATTAAGCTTTCCTGAAATATTTATGTTGAAATAGTATAAGCTCAATGAGCTATATGTTGTTAGGAATTACCAAAACCACCCAGGGATAGTTGCACTTTCAGTATTTGATACTGGTTTTGTTGCTCATATTTGCAACTCGAAACAGGGGCTACGGATTAAACGAAGATTGGCTAAGGTCGAGGTGACAATGCGCGTCGGAAATGGTTCCAAGGTTGATGTGATCACCGTCGGCACGCTACCTCTACATCTACCGTCAGGATTAGCTTTAGACCTGAATAATTGTTATTTGGTGCCAGCGTTGAGCATGAACATTATATCTGGATCTTGTTTGATGAGAGACGGTTATTCATTTAAATCAGAGAATAATGGTTGTTCTATTTATGTGAGTAATATCTTTTATGGTCATGCACCTTGATGAGTGGTCTATTTTTGTTGAATCTCGATTGTAGTCATACACATATTCATAATATTGAAGCCAAAAGATGCAAAGTTAATAATGATAGTGCAACTTATTTGTGGCATTGCCGTTTAGGTCATATTGGTGTAAAACGCATGAAGAAACTCCATGTTGATGGGCTTTTGGAATCACTTGATGCTTGCGAACCATGCCTCATGGGCAAGATGACTAAAACTCCGTTCTTCGGAACAATGGAGCGAGCTACTGACTTATTGGAAATAATACATACTGATGCATGCAGTCCGATGAGTGTTGAAGCTCGCGGCTGGTATCATTATTTTCTAACCTTCACAGATGATTTGAGCAGATATGGGTATATCTACTTAATGAAACATAAGTTTGAAACATTTGAAAAGTTCAAAGAATTTTAGAGTGAAGTGGAAAATCATCGTAACAAGAAAACAAAGTTTCTAGAATCTGATCGTGGAGGTGAGTATTTGAGTAATGAGTTTGGTCTTCATTTGAAACAACGTGGAATAGTTTCGCAACTCATGCCACCTGGAACACCACAGCGTAATGGTGTGTCCAAATGTCGTAACCGTACTTTTTTAGATATGGTGCGATCTATGATGTCTCTTAACGATTTACCGCTATCATTTTGTGGTTATGCTTTAGAGACGGCTGCATTCATGTTAAATAGGGCACCATCTAAATCCGTTGAGACAACACCATATGAACTGTGGTTTGGCAAGAAACCTATGTCGTCGTTTCTTAAAGTTTGGGGTTGTGATGCTTATGTGAAAAAGCTTCAACCTGATAAGCTTGAACCCAAATCGGAGAAATGTGCCTTCATAGGATACCCAAAGGAAACTGTTGGGTACACCTTCTATCACAGATCCGAAGGCAAGATATTAGTTGCTAAGAATGGATCCTTTCTAGAGAAGGAGTTTCTCTCGAAAGAAGTGAGTGGGAGGAAAATAGAACTTGATGAGGTAATTGTACCTTCTCCCGAATTAGAAAGTAGTTCATCACGGAAATCAGTTCCAGTGATTCCTACACCAATTAGCGAGGAAGCTAATGATGATGATCATGAAACTTCATATCAAGTTACTACCAAATCTCGTAGGTCAACCAGGGCATGATCCACACCACAGTGGTATGGTATCCCTGTTCTGGAAGTCGTGTTACTAGACCATGATGAACCTACGAACTATGAGGAAGCGATGATGAGCCCAGATTCCGCAAAATGGCTTGAGGCATGAAATCTGAGATGGGATCCATGTATGAGAACAAATTGTGGACTTTGGTTGACATTCCGGATGATCGGCAATTCATAGAGAATAAATGTATCTTCAAGAAGAAGACTCCCGCTGACGGTAATGTTACTGTCTACAAAGCTCGACTTGTTGCGAAAGGTTTTCGACAAGTTCAAGGAGTTGACTACGATGAGACCTTCTCACCCGTAGCGATGCTTAAGTCTGTCCGAATCATGTTAGCAATTGCCGCATTTTATGATTATGAAATTTGGCAAATGGATTTCAAAACTGCATTCCATAATGGATATCCTAAAGGTGCTAACAAAGTGTGCAAGCTCCAGCAATCCCTTTATGGACTAGTGCAAGAGTCTCGGAGTTGGAATATACGCTTTGATAGTGTGATCAAAGCATATGGTTTTATACATACTTTTGGAGAAGCCTGTATTTACAAGAAAGTGAGTGGGAGGTCTGTAGCATTTCTGATATTACATGTGGATGACATATTGTTGATTGAAAATAATACAGAATTTCTGGATAGCATAAAAGGGTACTTGAATAAGAATTTTTCAACGAAAGACCTCGGCGAAGCTGCTTATATATTGGGCATCAAGATCTATAGAGATAGATCAAGACACTTGATGTCTACTACACAACCTTCTTCTTGTAGACGTTGTTGGGCCTCCAAGTGCAGAGGTTTGTAGGACAGTAGCGAGTTTCCCTCAAGTGGATGACCTAAGGATTATCAATCCGTGGGAGGCGTAGGATGAAGATGGTCTCTCTCAAGCAACCCTGCAACCAAATAACAAAGAGTCTCTTGTGTCCCCAACACACCCAATACAATGGTAAATTGTATAGGTGCACTAGGCGAAGAGATGGTGATACAAGTACAATATGGATGATAGATATAGGTTTTTGTAATTTGAAAATATAAAAACAGCAAGGTAACGAATGATGAAAGTGAGCACAAACGGTATTGCAATGCGTTGAAACAAGGCCTAAGGTTCATACTTTCACTAGTGCAAGTTCTCTCAACAATAATAAATACTGGGATCATATAACTATCCCTCAACATGCAACAAAGAGTCACTCCAAAGTCACTAATAGTGGAGAACAAACGAAGAGATCATTGTAGGGTATGAAACCACCTCAAAGTTATCCTTTCTGATTGATCTATTCAAGAGTCTGTAGTAAAATAACACGAAGCTGTTCTTTCCGTTTGATCTATCCTAGAGTTCGTACTAAAATAAACACCTTAAGACACAAATCAACCAAAACCCTAATGTCACCTAGATACTCCAATGTCACCTCAAGTATCTGTGGGTATGATTATACGATATGCATCACACTATCTCAGATTCATCTATTCAGCCAACACAAAGAACTTCAAAGAGTGCCCCAAAGTTTCTACCGAGAGTCAAGACGAAACGTGCCAACCCCTATGCATAGATTCCCAAGGTCACAGAACCCGCAAGTTGATCACCAAAACATACATCAAGTGAATCAATAGAATACCCCATTGTCACCACGGGTATCCCACGCAAGACATACATCAAGTGTTCTCAAATACTTAAAGACTCCATCCGATAAGATAACTTCAAAGGGAAAACTCAATCCATTACAAGAAGATAAGGGGGAGAAGCATCATAAGATCGAACTATAATAGCAAAGCTCGCGATACATCAAGATCATGCCATACCAAGAACACGAGAGAGAGAGAGAGAGAGAGAGAGAGAGAGATCAAACACATAGCTACTGGTACATACCCTCGGCCCCGAGGGTGAACTACGCCCTCCTCATCATGGAGAGCGCCAGGATGATTAAGATGGCCACCGGTGATGGATCCCCCCTCTAGCAAGGTGCCGGAACAGGGTCCCGATTGGTTTTTGGTGGCTGCAGAGGCTTGCGGCGGCGGAACTCCTGATCTAGGTTTCTTTCTGGGGGTTTCTGTATTTATAGGAATTTTTTGCGTCGGTCTCACGTCAAGGGGCTCTCCGAGTCATCCACGAGATAGGGGGCGCGCCCAGGGGGTACGGCTCACCCTCCACCCTCGTGGACGGCTTGGGACTCTTCTGGCCCAACTATTTTACTCCGGGGGCTTCTTTTGGTCCATAAAAAATCATCAAAAATTGGCACGTCAATTGGACTCCGTTTGGTATTCCTTTTCTTTAAAACTCAAAAACAAGGAAAAAACAGAAACTAGCACTGGGCTCTAGGTTAATAGGTTAGTCCCAAAAATCATATAAATAGCATATAAATGCATATAAAACATCCTAGATGGATAATATAATAGCATGGAACAATAAAAAATTATAGATACGTTGGAGACGTATCAAGCATCCTCAAGCTTAATTCCTGCTCGTCCTCGAGTAGGTAAATGATAAAAACAGAATTTTTGATGTGGAATGCTACCTAACATATTTATCCATGTAATTCTCTTTATTGTGGCATGAATGTTCAAATCCGAAAGATTCAAGACAAAAGTTTAATATTGACATAAAAACAATAATACTTCAAGCAATAACAAAGTAATCATGTCTTCTCAAAATAACATGGTCAAAGAAAGTTCATCCCTACAAAATCATATAGTTTGGTTATGCTCCATCTTCGTCACACAAAATGTTCAAATCATGCACAACCCCGATGACAAGCCAAGCAATTGTTTCATACTTTAGTATTCTCAAACTTTTTCAACTTTCACGCAATACATGAGTGTGAGCCATAGACATGGCACTATACGTGGAATAGAATGGTGGTTGTGGAGAAGAAAAAAAGGAGGAAGATGGTCTCACATCAACTAGGCGTATTAATGGGCTATGAAGATGCCCATCAATAGATATCAATCTGAGTGAGTAGGGATTGCCATGCAACAGATGCACTAGAGCTATAAATGTATGAAAGCTCAACAAAAGAAACTATGTGGGTGTGCATCCAACTTGCTTGCTCACGAAGACCTAGGAAATTTTGAGGAAGCCCATCGTTGGAATATACAAGTCAAATTCTATAACGAAAAATTCCCACTAGTATATGAAAGTGACAAAATAAGAGACTCTCTATCATGAAGATCATGGTGCTAATTTGAAGCACGGGTGTGGAAAAAGGATAGTAGCATTGTCCCTTCTCTCTTTTTCTCTCATTTTTTTGGGCCTTCTCTTTTTTTATTTATCCTTTCTCTTTTTTTCCTCACACGGGACAATGCTCTAATAATGATGATCATTACACTTCTATTTATTCACAACTCAAGGATTACAACTCGATACTTAGAACAAAATATGACTCTATATGCCTGCCTCCGGCGGTGTACCAGGATGTGCAATGAATCAAGAGTGACATGTATGAAAAAATTATAATGGTGGCTTTGCCACAAATATGATTTCAACTACATGATCATGCAAGGCAATATGACAATAATGAAGCGTGTCATAATAAACGGAATAGTGGAAAGTTGCATGGCAATGTATCTCAGAATGGCTATGGAAATTCCATAATAGGTAGGTATGGTGGTTGTTTTGAGGAAGATATAAGGATGCTTATGTGTGATAGAGCGTATCGTATCACGGGGTTTGGATGCACCGGCGAAGTTTGCAGCAACTCTCGAGGTGAGAAAAGGCAATCCACGGTACCGAAGAGGCTAGCAATGATGGAAGGGTGAGAGTGCGTATAATCCGTGGACTCAACATTAGTCATAAAGAACTCACATACTTATTGCAAAATCTACAAGTCATCAAAACCAAGCACTACGCACATGCTCCTAGGGGGATAGATTGGTAGGAAAAGACAATCGCTTGTCCCCGACCGCCACTCATAAGGAAGACAATCAAATAAACACCTCATGCTTCAAATTTGTTACACAACGGTTACACTACTGGAATATGGCACTTTGCCATCTGCCATGGCAGATGGCAAAGGCATGGTCGGCGGATGGCAAAGGCTTTGCCATCTGCCAGCAGATGGCAAACAGTTTGTCTGAAACCCTGCCGGCAAATGCTTCTTTGCCGTCTGCTGGCTGATGGCAAAGAGCCTGTGCCTTTGCCATCAGCTGGCACATGGCAAAGCCTCTTAACGGGGTTAGCCCCGTTAGAAGGCTAACGGCATACTTTGCCGTTTGCCAGCAGATGGCAAAGGCTGCAGGCTCTTTGCCGTCTGCCAGCAGATGGCAAAGGCTGCATGCTTTGCCGCCCGCCAAATAGATGGCAAGAGCTTTGCCATCTGCTGGCAGATGGCAAAGGGCCCAAATAGGCCAGCCCGAATTTTACATGTAGATGACACGTGGCCTCTTTGCCATCTGCCAGGTGATGGCAAAGTGCCTATATTGCCCCATTTGATTTTGTTTTTTCTTATATCAATTCATTTTCACAGAAAATCAAACACAAATATATTTATATGACCAATATAGCATATTCAACACATATTACCAATAGTCATGAACACATATATATCGAACACATATCCAACACATGTTACCAATAGTAGCAAGTTTCATCCATGCATATACATAGTTTCATCAATATTACACAGTTTCATCATAGGTAGCAAGTTTCACAAAGTCAAAACAAAAACTAAAGACAAGCACTCCATCAACCCAAGTTTCCGTGATCTGAAGCAAATCTACAAAATGGGAAAGAAGAAAGTTAGAAGAAGAAGACTAGAAGAAGAAGATTATTATGATGCAACTAAAATGTGAAGATTATTATGATGCAACTTATATCTGTAAAATAGCTCATTTTGGAGCTAAGTATGGTTATTATGTCATTTTTGAGCTAACTAAGCATACTAAGTCATTTTGGTGTAAAAAATGCTAAGTAAGGTCATTTTGGAACTAATAAGTTTATTATGTCATTTTGGAGCTAGTTAAGTGAAGTCATTTCGGAGCTAAAATATGTCATTTCATAAGTCAGTTTAGAGCTAGGTAAGCATATTAAGTCATTTGGAGGAAAAAATGCTAAGTATAGGTCATTTTAGAGCTATCCTAGGTTAATTAGGTCATTTTTGAGCTAGCTAAGCATATTAAGTCATTTTGGAGGAAAACATGCTAAGTATAGGTCATTTTAGAGCTATCCTAGGTTAAATAGGTCATTTTGGAGCTAATTAAGAAAAGCACTAGGCAAAACTTACCGTCAACCCGTAGGTGAAGGATCAAGGTTCTTGCTCGCGGTAGTGGCTGACGAAGGAGGATCAGGGTTCTTGCTCGCGCCAATGGCAGACGTCGATGCTTGTCGGGAGTTATGTTGCACCAAATTAAAGATCATTTGCAATGTCTCGTTAGCATGAACACACGGGGAGGTCGTCGAACACCAGACCCTCATAGCGACGAAACAACTGCACATTTAAATCCACCTGATCAACACAAATATATTATGATGTTTTTCATAACAAAATCGGAAAATATATGACCTAACTCATAGTTCATAAATATATGACCCCGTCGGCCTATGGAAGGCCGAAAAGCACCTGTTCAGTCAACAGGAAGCCGAAGAGGTGTCGGTGGTCGGGAGTGTTGTGTCTGGGTGTCGTGGTAGTTAAGGGACAAAGATAAATTCTATCCGGCAAAAGTGGACTGTAAAGAAAAGCATGCTACATGATCCTCAAAACATCTATAAGCATATCCTAAATCTGTACTGAATCTTCTAAGCTTGATGTCAGTGTGTATAAGATATTGCTTGAAAGATCACTTTCTGGTAATGATCGAACATGTAGAAAAACTTTAAAAGGCAGACAAATAAAATGACAAGCAACAACTAAAAGAGAAATAACTGAATATACAACTTTGTTGAAGCAAGTTTCATTTGTGCTCTCCAGATGGCCATAAATGTCGCCCTTTCGAACGGGAGACGCTCTCCAGATGGACAATCTTATGACGATTATAAATATGCAAAGAAATGCATATTTATAGATGTCGCCCTTTCGAACGGGAGATGCCTAGATTATGAGACTTGACATGAAAGCAAAATCTATTAGCATCGGCATGACGACCGAAACAAAGAAAATAGGGGAGGGGGAAGAGATGATAGTCGAGCTCACCCCTAGACCGTTCTTTTTTGCTAGTGCGTGTACTACAGTGCCACAAATATTCCCAGTTAAGATAAGTTATAATAAAGACGAATAACCAGTTTTGTTATATGTCATACAACAAAAGTTTACACATATGAACCATATAGCAGTACATTTGCACACATATACCACTAGCAGTATAACTACACACATATAGTAGTACATTTTCTGCATAACCAAAAAATGCATTTCACTATTCTAAAATTTGCTCACACATTAGCAGTCACTAGTCGTCAACCCGTGTGACTACACGGGCTAGTTATTAGAGATAAAGATAATTTAATCACGATTGATATGTTTTGAAACTATGCAAAGGCTTACTATCCCTGTGGCAAACATACATACATTCCTACTAAAATTAAATACCATATACTTATTTGATCCATAAGGTGTGAAATACAATAGGAATACCCGGTTTGTGGTTTTGTGGAAGTAAATTGAAAAACAACATATAGGCATCTTCATATATAATTGAACTTATAACACACATGCATACATCAACCACGTACATATGAAAATAACATCAACCACGTAAAAGGGATGACACGTGGATATGGAGGATTAGAAAGACCGGCTATAGGGGTCGGCTGCCCCATACCATACGCCTGTAAGGCATGAGTTGCAAGTGGAAGGAGAGTGGCCATATTGATCAAATTTACAAAGCTTAGTGAACTAAAGTATTAAATTCAATAAACTTTATTTTTAGAAAAGATAAAAATGATTTAGGTTGTGAAAGATCATCCAATACTTGGTCCTACCATCCTAAAAAATGCTGATAATAGGCAGCCATAGTGTTGTAAAGTACATAATCCTATGGGTATGTAAATTTATAATTTCAGAGATGTAAAGAAAATAATCAAGTAAATTCAGCCTCTTGCACACCAAATCGATGTGTTGTTGCACCTAAGTCATATCTCTTTACATATTAACATTGATTGCAAACTATATGAGCTTTTCAATGAGATGTAGTTAAATCAAGCGAGGTAAGTGATGCTAAGTGAAAAATGCAGTATGTCAGTATCATGCAAAATGATAAGTAAATGCCAAAAAATAAGTCTTTGGGTATCGGAAAACCATGAAAGCTTCACTAATTTGTCTAGTCCACTAATTTGTGTTGAGGAAGCAAGCGCACACCCGTACAAATGCATTATTCTACATGTATTTTACCGGTGCCGCAAAAATCTAAACTATGTACGACTACTTACTTTAAAAGATCTCATATTAATCCTGGTCTTGGCCATTTGTGGGAACATGATTTAGGATATTTCATATCCTATAAGTTTACAACAAATGAATCTCATATTTTGTTTTTTAATAGCCAACAAAGATTACACTTATATCTGATCATGCATGAGGCTCATAATTTGATTTCTTACCCTGTAAGTTACCCCTAGATAGGAAAAAAGGTCACTGTTCATCATTCCAAATCTATCATACAAAATTTAATGAATTGACTACAAAATCGTTTTTCATGATTTTTCTGGATTATAAGAAAACAAAATTGGAAGAGAAACTTCAGGGAAAGAGAAGTTTTTTTAAAACTGCTGCATATAGTACTCTTATTTGGCTTGAAAGGTACTCCAAAGTGTAGTACATGTTAGTTAAATGAGTAACCCTTAGCTGAAAATGTAGTCAGAGTGGCCATTTTAAACACTTGCGACATTAGCAATGTGTAGTCTTAATTTCAGGAGCGGTCTAATTATATCTAGGATGGGCCATAGCAAATTCATACTAATTCAAAATTGAGATATTTTTTCAGGATAAGAATATTTGCTGCTACAATATATTGGACTGAACTCAAACAATGAGTGTTTCTTTCTTCTTTAAATACAATTGGCATTTTCATGCAACATGGATGAAACGATGAATAGATGAAATTAGCCTCTTATAATTACAACATGAAAAAATATTAGTTATATGCTTCGTGCCCACACATGTATTCTGAAATATGAAGTGGCACAATGAATCTAGACCTAATTTATCAAAACAAGCATGCAAATGAAATTAAGGGGACTATAGAAGCTTGTTGAGGAAATAGATATTTGGAGATTATATACAACTACATTTGTGTATCCTTAAAATACCTAGGAGAAACAAAATTTGGAGATCATATACAACTACATATTTTTTTTCACCCTTGATGCCATAATCCACGTATTGTTTTAAATACAGTACACATTGGTAAAGCTCCATGTATTATAAATATACAATATGCAAAGAACAGTAAGGAGCTGCGGATGGAACATGCTATTTTTCTCGATTTACTATATGTTAGATTTTAGTATAAAAGAGAGAATATCGGGTAATTTTCTACATGGGCTTTTTCACAGAATGATTTTGTTGTAATACATAATTCACCATAAATGTTTTAGGACCTTAGGGAGACACTCGTGCTGACAGATCTAGGAAACAAATATGCATAAAAGAATGCTCGAATATGGTAACTTTTATGAAACGAAACAGCAATGGCTACCACATGGAAGCATGTGCAGAGATATCTAAGAATCTAAAATGAGTAAGGTACCAAGGCTGTTTCATGGCTATAAAAAAAGAAGTGAAACAAATGAACTTCAGTACGTACAGCAGTACTATTAGAGTTGACGAAGGGCTGGTGTTGCTTGATGTTTTCTGGCCAGACGATTCGTGCTTGTGGATGTTGATGTTAACCTCAATGTGTCTGCAATTTTTCTTTAGTTTCTCTTGTCTCTTGAGTACCTACATAAGCAGTCAAATATGTCTTTGATCTAAATGTTTACTATAGCCGAGAATCTTGTTGCGTTCTCTTTGGAGCCAGACCTTCTTTTAGCTTGTTTAGTTAGCTTTTGACACGGCATGATCCGAGCTTGTGGGACGGCACATGCAACTATTAGATCATGACAAATTTCCCGTTGATTCAGTTAAGCAATGAAATAAAAGGAAAGACAGAAACTAACGCAAGTTTTGGCGTGGCAAAAGCCTCTCTCTATGACTGTGTTTCTCTTCTCTGTTTCCTTCAACCTCAGGTGTGTGTGTTGTGTTCTTCAGAGAGAAAATTAAGTGAAACAGAGAGTAGATTAGTGCTGGCCCGACCTTTGGAATTATTTGTTGAAAACTACATATTAGATAATGATTTTTGGGATCGCCAAACTGCATCATCTACCTTCGTCAACCATGAGAAAATGTACAGAATTAATATAGCTTCAGCTTGCCTGATTAATTTTTGGACGAGGTGTAGCCCAGTAATAATTGTCAAATGTCGACTTAGCCGAGGACGATCACCTATAATCCTATATCAAACCTTCATGATTCAGGACAGAGAACATGAGCCAGGACACTGATCCATAGGGAAGAAGAGAAGGGGACGAGCTCATTTGGTGGTTGTCGCCCATCATAATTGTTTATCAATTATGTTGTGTGCGTGATCCAAAGGCAACATCCGCTGCCATCCCTCAAAATTACGATGACATTGAAAAGCACCGCCACTATGACAACAGTTCTTTATTAGGAATGTAAATGCGTTTACACTACAAGTGCTATGTGCCAATTTCATTCTTCTTTATGAATCTCAAAAGAAAATCATTCTTTTTGTGATGTTTCTTTTCAAATGGAGATTCTCAACAACAAAAATGTTTTGTTTTTCACATGCGCACTTGAAAGATAGTCCTGTTGTACTCTAGATGCCAGAGGTGTCCAAAAAAATTCTCTGTGGTCCAAGAAAGCATTGATGTCAATGCCCAAGGACACATTCATATGTTTTCCCTTCGATCTCAAGAGTGGAAAATGGAGGTGGAGATAAATCGACTCTAGCTCTCGGCAGTTCTTTAATCAATCAGATTGGAGCATCTGCTGATTAGATCTAATTAACGTTTTTTTTCTGCATGGATCTACAGGAATAAAGAGAGGGATTCAAAATATAGGAACTGCAAAGGAGAAGAGAGAGGGGAATTACCTTCAGTAGGGGCGCCATTAGGGGCTCCGCCAGGTAGTTTCACTGCAGGAGAACCAAAAACAAGGTCAGACCAACACCACATGTGACAGATCACAAATCGACACGGGGAAAAGAAAACCAGAACAAGATGGCGCTAAGGGAAGATGGCTCACGGCTGCAGTTGTTGAGGGCAGCCGGGTTGCCGCCGCAGGCGGCGGGGAGGCCCTTGGCGCGGGTGAGGTTCATGGGGATGTCGTAGTCCTTGCCGAAGGCGTCGCAGAGGCAGGCGACGCTGGTCGGGCTGGCGAGCGTGGTCTTGGCGCCGGTGCAGCACTCCTTGGGCGGCTTGCCCTGCGTGGACCCTGGCAAGATGTAGGGGAGGCAGCTGGTGAGGCCTGGCCAACAGCTGAGCCACAGCGCCGCGCCGCCACGCCGCCGGCGCCGACGCCACAAGCAGACGCCTGCGAGGACGACGGCCGGAGAGCCGCGGCAGCATGGGTGGGGCGGGGAGCGACGAGGCCGGAGATGGTGGTGGGGAGGGTCGGCGACGAGCGGGGAGCGACGGCGATGGGGGCGGGGAGTGACGCGGCCACAGGCGGGGGCGAGGCGGCGGCGACAGGTGGCGGCGGCGAACCTAGAGCGCCATCGACGGGGCTGTTCGGTGTGTGGATGAGATGGAAACGTAGTATTTTTTACCTGGATGGGTGGGGAGAGAGGAGGAATAACCCCACAGTTTTTTACTCGGAAAAAATAACCCCATCTCTTTGCCATCTGCCAACAGATGGCAAAAGAATCTTTGCCGTCTGCCGGCAGATGGCAAAGAGGTGGGGCTGGTACGTCGTTACACTCTTGACGGCCACAGGATTTGCCAACCTCTTTGCCATCTGCTGGCAGATGGCAAAGATTATTTACCATCCACTAGCAGATGGCAAAGAATTTGTTGATGGCAACCATGTTCTTTGCCATCTGTTTTTTATAAGCAGATGGCAAAGACGTTCTTTGCCATCAGCTGGCAGATGGCAAAGAGCTGGCTGATGGCCAATTCCCTGTTTCCAGTAGTGTTACCATACGTGCATGCTACGGTACTTGCAAACCTCAACACAAGTATTTCTCAAATTCACAACTACTCAACTAGCTTGACTCTAATATCACCATCTTCATATCTCAAAACAATCATAAGGAATCAAACTTCCCATAGTATTCAATGCACTTTATATGAAAGTTTTTATTATACCCCTCTTGGATGCCTATCATATTAGGACTAAATTCATAACCTAAGCAAATTACCATGCTGTTTAAGACTCTCAAAATAATATAAGTGAAGCATGAGAGTTCATCTATTTCTTCAAAATAAAACCACCGCCGTGCTCTAAAAATATATAAGTGAAGCACTAGAGCAAATGACAAACTGCTCAGAAAGATATAAGTGAAGATCAATGAGTAGTTGAATAATTATGCAACTATGTGAAGACTCTCTAACATTTAAGAATTTCAGATCTTGGGATATTTTTATTCAAAGAGCAAGCAAAACAAAATAAAACAAAATGACGCTCCAAGCAAAACACATATCATATGGTGAATAAAAATATAGCTCCAAGTAAAGTTACCGATGAACGAATTCGAAAGAGGGGATGCCATCCGGGGCATCCCAAGCTTAGGCTCTTGGTTGTCCTTGAATATTACCTTGGGGTGCCTTGGGCATCCCCAAGCTTAGGCTCTTGCCACTCCTTATTCCATAGTCCATCGAATCTTTACCCAAAACTTGAAAACTTCACAACACAAAACTCAATAGAAAACTCGTAAGCTCCGTTAGTATAAGAAAATAAATCACCACTTTTGGTACTGTTGTGAACTTATATAAATTCATATTGGTGTAATATCTACTATATTCCAACTTCTCTATGGTTCATACCCTCCGATACTACTCATAGATTCATCCAAATAAGCAAACAACACAATGAAAACAGAATCTGTCAAAAACAGAATAGTCTGTAGTAATCTGATTTGTTCGAATACTTATGGAACTCCAAAAATTCTGAAAAACTAGGGAAACCTGGATAATTTTTATATTTATCTTCTGCAAAACGAATTAGCATTTTATCGTGTTCTGGTGAATTTTAACAATTATTTTCATGAGCACAAAGTTTCTGTCTTTTTCAGCAAGATCAAACAACTATCACCCAAGAATATCCTATTGGTTCTTACTTGGCACAAACACTCATTAAAACATAAAACTACATCTAACCAGAGGCTAGTTAGATTATTTATTACTAAACAGGAGCAAAAATCAAAGAACAAAAGTAAAATTGGGTTGCCTCCCAACAAGCGCTAACGTTTAACGCCCCTACCTAGGCATGATGATTTCAATTATGCTCACATAAAAGATAAGAATTGAAACATAAAGAGAGCATCATGAAGAATATGACTAGCACATTTAAGTCTAACCCACTTCCTATGCATAGGGATTTTATGAGCAAACAACTCATGGGAACGAAAATTAACTAGCATAGGAAGGAAAAGCAAGCATAACTTAAGATTTTAAGCACATAGAGAGGAAACTTGATATTATTGCAATTCCTACAAGCATATATTCCTCCCTCATAAAAAAATTCAGTAGCATCATGAATGAATTCAACAATATAACCGTCACATAAAGCATTATTTTCATGATCCCCAAGCATATAAATTTTATTACTCTCCACATAAGCAAAATTCTTCTCATTCGAAATAGTGGGAGTATCATAAGAAACTCGAATACTATAAATTGTTTCCACATTAAAGTAATGTTCAGAAAAAGGGTAATCATAATCATGACATGTTTTGTAAATATAATCATCACTACTTTTTCTAACATAAGTATCATCACAATAATCATCATAAATAGGAGGCATGCTATCATCATAATAAATTTGCTCATTAAAACTTGGGAGACTAAAAATATCATTTTCATTAAACATAGCATCCCCAAGCTTGGGACAAACATTAATTGCAGCAAATAAATTCTTAAACATGTCATTCTCATCAAACATAGCATCCCCAAGCTTGGGCCTTTTCATATCATAAGCATAATCACTCTCATCATTAATAGTATGGATAGCACCAATAGTATAGCAATTATCATCATCACAATGAGTAATAGGAGCAACATCATTTGGGAGGGATACGTTTTTACCTTTGCTTCTCCGTATTTTCTTTTTCTTCTTCACATTAAGTATGGGTTTAACCCTCTTTTTGGAGCTCCTTATTAATGAGATTGGTTGAATAGAAGGCTCCTCCTCGTTACGTGACTCATCATAAGAAAGAATAGGAGGATATTGGGAAGTCTCTTCCCTTTCATTAGTATTCTCTTCATCTTCTATTTGTTTTCTTGTCTTTATGTAATTGGCAATATAAGGATTTTCAATGCAATTCACCGCACAATACATATAAATTTCCTCTAGATCAAAATCAAGAACTGTCTCAAGTGCAAATTCTGGAATATCCTTAGTTATACGTTTTATTTCTTCATAACCCAGAAGCAAACTAAGTTCATTATGATGCACAAGGGAAATCAAGTCATCACAATTTTTGGACACGATTCGATCATGAAAAAATTTGTATTGGATATTTAAATGACCATGTTCATTGCAAAGTTCACAAGGCTGGCTAAGAAAATTTAAATTTTCAGCACAAACATGTAGCCTTTCTTGCAACCATTTAGTTTCTAAATACTTATGCCTGTTGCAAAATCTATCTTCCCTATTTGGTGTGTACTCACAAACTCCATGCACTCCACAAAAATTGACATGCTTATAAGAGACATTTTCATCGTGACTAGTGCAATCATCATTAGTACTACGAATATTCAAAGATTTCATACTAACATATTGCAATCATGCTCATCATTCAAAGATTGCATGCCAAACATTTTATTGCATTCTTCTTCTAACATTTTGGCAAAATTATCGGAATCCTTATTTTCACAAAACATATTAAAAAGATGAAGAATATGAGGCACCCTCAATTCGGCGAAGAGATGGTGATACAAGTGCAATATGGATGATAGATATAGGTTTCTGTAATCTGAAAATATAAAAACAGCAAGGTAACTAATGATAAAAGTGAGCACAAACGGTATTGCAATGTGTTGAAACAAGGCCTAAGGTTCATACTTTCACTAGTGCAAGTTCTCTCAACAATAATAACATAATTGGATGATATAACTATCCCTCAACATGCAACAAAGAGTCACTCCAAAGTCACTAATAGCGGAGAACAAACCAAGAGATTATTGTAGGGTACGAAACCACCTCAAAGTTATCCTTTCTGATCGATCTATTCAAGAGTCCGTAGTAAAATAACATGAAGCTATTCTTTCCGTTCGATCTATCCTAGAGTTCGTACTAGAATAACACGTTAAGACACAAATCAACCAAAACCCTAATGTCACCTAGATACTCCAATGTCACCTCAAGTATCCGTGGGTATGATTATACAATATGCATCACACAATCTCAGATTCATCTATTCATCCAACACAAAGAACTTCAAAGAGTGCCCCAAAGTTTCTACCGGAGATTCAAGACGAAAACGGTGTGCCAACCCCTATGCATAGATTCCCAAGGTCACGGAACCTACAGGTTGATCACCAAAACATACATCAAGTGAATCAATAGAATACTCCATTGTCACCATGGGTATCCCACGCAAGACATACATCAAGTGTTCTCAAATCCTTAAAGACTCAATCCGATAAGATAACTTAAAGGGAAAACTCAATCCATTACAAGAAGATAGAGGGGGAGAAGCATCATAAGATCCAACTATAATAGCAAAGCTCGCGATACATCAAGATCGTGCCATACAAAGAACACGAGAGAGAGAGAGAGAGAGAGAGAGAGAGATCAAACACATAGCTCTTTGGTACATACCCTCACCCCGAGGGTGAACTACTCCGTCCTCGTCATGGAGAGCGCCGGATAATTAAGATGGCTAACGGTGATGGATCCCCCTCGGCGGTCTTGAACAAAGTGTCCCGATTGGTTTTTGGTGGCTACCGAGGCTTGCAGCGGCGGAACTCCCGATCTACGTTTCGTTCTGGGGGTCTTTGTATTTATAGGAATTTTTGGCATCGGTCTCACGTCTTTGTAACATCCCAAATTTTCAATTTGGAATGTTATACATAGAGCATCATTACAATCATATTTTGTTGCACTTTTGCTCGATCCTAGAAATTCTACACAACTCAAGGACCCACGGAGAGAGATGGGGATTTCGTTATTTTCATATTTGAGTTTTCTCAAATTTTGAAAATAGGATCATTTGATTTTAGTTATTTTATCTTCAAATTATTTCTACTATCAAAATATGAGAGAGAGAATAAAATGACTTTCCCAAAATAAAGAAATAATGAAGATTTAATAATAAAATCAAATAAGATTTTATTTTGGAGTTTTTTGCCTTTTTATTTGAATTTAGGAAAAATGTGCGTTTTTCAAAATTGCATTTAGGCCCCAAAAAAATGTTCATCTTGTCCGGCTTGATTTTATAAGCCGGGGAAAATTTAGTTCGGGATTTTTGGAGTCTGTTCAGTATTTCTTTTTATTTTTCTTCTGCTCCGAATTATTTAAAAAACGCAGACCGACTCCACGGGTCGTGTCCGCTGGACACCCGCTGAGGCTTTATAAGCCAGCCCACCCGGTGCCAAACCCTAGCCCCGACCACGCCTGGCCACACAACCACCGACGCCACACGCCGCCCTTACCGACCCGACTTAGACGCCGCCCGACTACCGCCACCGACCCGCCGCCGTCGCGGATCCCGCCGAGGTTCGCTACCGACTTCCGACTTTTCGTTTTTTAAACCGAACGGTTTTCGTCGGTTTATTTTTTTTCGGACCGGTTTTTTCGGTTCGGTTAAAAAGCGAACGTTCGTTCGTTCGTTCGTTTTTAACAAACGCCGTTCGTCAGATTAGTTTAGTTAAAGAACCTCCGTTCGTTAACCTGTTCGTCGTTTTTCTTTTTCTCGGATTTAATTCGCGATTTTTCTGATCGCGATTCCTGATCCGATTTTCGTTTTAGTATAATTTTTCGCTCGTTTATCGGAATCAGGTGATTCAATCGCCTAGAGTTTCGGCTCGAAACCCTCTTTCCGAATAACCTACTGCAACAAGTTTTTGCTACTGTAAAATCTGACTTAGATCCAGATTAGTAAAATGGAGCTGTTTTCTTTCATCGTTTGACTTTCGTTGCTTCGTTTGATTTGTTTCTTTTTGCAAACCGGAGTTCTTAAGTTGAACTATCTGGTTAGATCTTCTATTTGAGTTTTACCTGTGCATTATATGAGTAAGTATTGTATGCTTGTTTGTTTGTCTGTGATAGAATTCCCGGAGTGCGCCGCCTGTTACTTCGAGTCTCTAGGTTTCGCGGATCATCAGCAAGGCAAGTAACACTTTGATCATACCTTTTCTACTACCCAGTTTTTATGCATTAGATCTATCCTCAAACATTGCATGATTAGGATCTAATTAAATTGTGAGATGGGAAGTAGATGAGGTAGTACCTATTACCTGTTTTATTATCAAACCCTTGGGAGTTACTTCTACGTTTGCTTATTATGCCATGCTATGCAAGTAGACATGGATTGGGTGAGTGTATCCATGACAGATGTGAGATTCTTAAATTAATGTTTTATTTAAGATGGCAACTTAAACACACATCTGGGTGGATTGAGGCACCTGGTTTCTATCAGGATTTGTCTGTATTTCTTCGGACCGCCACCCAGGCTCAAAGGGATCATGAGATTGATTCATGCTAGAAACTTCCGTGTGCAGCTACATGCTACTACGGGCTCTAGCATAGTTGACTAAGTTATGCGAACTCTTACGGGTAGACTAGCTGATGTAGGGGTTGTAGGTTGGTAGGGTCTACCCACATGTAAGGTGCTAGCACTTCTGAAAGACTATGTCTCGGTCATCCGTTTCTCAAACACCATGTAGTGCGAGAAATCAAACGGAGGAGATCGAGTCTTGCGGGGAAAAGTGCACAAACCTCTGCAGAGTGTATAAACTAATCATGGCTAGCCATGTCCCCGGTTATGGACATTTTGAGTATCTAGTATTTGGATTATCATGTGAATCTCATCATGTTACTTCTAATTATTATTGTTGGGTTTTTAATGAGTACTTTTAATTGGGATTGAGAATGCTGTCAACCATTCTCAATGTTTCACAACCACAATGATAGTTAAATAAATTTATTCCTTTGTAGTAGGGAAAAATTGGCTTTACGCAAAAACTGTAACCATAGAGCTTTCCACCAACCATATATGCATGTAGTATAGGCTTATTCTTCCATTATTCTCTATGTGTTACATTGCCAAAGATATTCCATGTGTCGACCGTTTTCGGGCTGCAACGTTTAATGTTGCAGACTTTTCAGACGACGAGTGCGGTGCTTAGGTCGTGGTTCTATACTCAGTGATGCCGTTGGAGTTGATGGACTCGCTTATTCTTCCAAGCCTTCCGCTGTTATCGTTATTAGATGGCCTTAATCCATATTTATTTTATTAAGTTCTCTCTTGAGACATTCGATTGTAATAAGTGTGTGATTACTACTCTGTTATAAATCCTCCGAGTACTGTGTGGTGTCAGCATTACTGATCCAGGGATGACATCGAGCACGAGATCGACTGTTTGAGGTCTGGTCGCTACAAAGATGGTATCGAGCACACGCCGATCGTAGGACACGACCATTAAGCTAAAGCCCTAGATCACCACTCTCTTCTCATTTCGACTCCTCATCTTTTCTACTCTTTTAGGATGACGGAAGCGAGGATCAAGTTCACCCAAATGGGATGAAGATACACCCTTTGGACGACACTGAAGGAAGTCACTAAGTACTGAACATCGGAATACCAAGCTTCACCGGACCTACAATTCCACTTTACCGAAGAAGCGCTGGAAGATTCAAGCTCAAGTTCCCGGAAGGACGTTTGCGCCAATCACGGAGCCCATAGAATGTGTTTTCAATGCACCAACTTGGAGTCTGGGAAAGTGCATGGTAGCTCACATAACCATGGGACGCATTGGAGAAGTTTACAAAGAAGACCTCAAGGATACTATCTACCAGATTTGCGGGCGCCGAGATGAACAATGGGAGATAGTTGGCACTAAGAAGGATCGATCCATTGCAGCTTTCATCCAGGAGTTAAATCAGCACATTCGGACGTCGGAGAACCCGGATGTCTTGCAGACATGATGGAGTTGAAGACAACAAAAGCCAAGATTATCGAACTAGAAGGAGAACTGAAGGCCACTCGCAAGGACTACATGGAGGAGATTGTAGCCCTAGTGGGACAAAACGGCGATTTTAAGGAGAAGATTGAAGAACTCATGGGAAATTCAGCACCCGGAGGAGAAGATAAAGATTGCACCTGTCCAGAGAACTACATCATCATCGACGACACCGATCCCGATCCTAGTGATGATGACTACGAAGATGAAGCTGGAGCAGATATCATGGAGTCTTCATCGGAGCAGTTTTTCTAGTTGACCACCATAACAGTAGTAGATTCCCCCATTAAAGATTAGTTTTAGTTCCAGCACTTTGTAACGATAGATAGATCGTTGTATGCTTTTGTTTGAATTGATTGGAGTGATATTGTGTGGTTTGTCTCATGTGCATATGGGTAGTGTTTCTCTCTAGATCTCATTCTGTTCTTAACTCTCGTCTTTTCTATCAACCCTCAGATGCCTCCGAGACGCGACCCCGTATTTGTTTTCCCGCCAGAGATCACTCAGTTAATTCAGCAGCAGAATGCCTTGATTCAAACATTGGTACAGTACCAAGGCAACAACAACAACAACCCACCGCCACCACCACCTGTTGACCATTTGAACCGTTTCTTAAGGCTGAACCCGCCAGTGTTTTCCAGTAGCACCGAGCCGATTGTTGCAGATGATTGGCTTCGCAAAGTAGGGAGGGAGTTGACCACTGCAGGATGTACAAATGGGGAAAAGGTGAAATTTGCCGCACATCAGCTTGAAGGACCCGCAGCAGCATGGTGGGAGAATTTTACAGCCACTTACCTCAGAGACACCGGCCACATGGGATCGGGCCAAGCAAGCTTTCCATACTACCCATGTTTCAAAGAGGGAGCTATGGCCATGAAGAAGCGTGATTTTTGCAACTTGCGCCAAGGAGGACTGGACAACACAAGATGTAGATGATTTCAGAAGTTAGCACGTTATGCCCCGGATGACGTTGCTACGGACGCAGCCTAAGGTGAGAAGTTTCTAGAAGGATTGAATGATGAGCTGAGCATGCAGTTGATGGTAGCCACCTTCAATAACTACCAGGAGTTAGTAGATCATGCTCTTATGTTTGAAGGGAAGCAGCAGCAGATTGACAATCGCAAGAGAAAGTATGGACAGGGGAAGTATAACTCGAGCTCCGCAGAACTTCGCTTTACCCCAAGCCGGAGGACAATTTCAGCATACCCACGGAGGAGGTAGCTCGCACAACCATAATGGCACCAAGAATGGGAACGGGAATGGAGGAAGCAATGGACAAAACCGCACCAACCCGTCAACACCATCCAAGGTAGACCTGAGCCATATCACTTGCTTTAAGTGCCGTAAGACTGGGCATTATGCAAATGATTGTCCGGAAGGCCAAAATGGTAATGGCAATGGAAGCTCAGGAAAGAAGCTGAACCCTTTCAACAGGGGACAAGTGAACCACGTTACCGTGGAGGAGGTTGAAGCTCAGCCAGACGCAGTAATAGGTAAGTTTTTGGTTAAGACTTTTACTTCAGTTGTTCTTTTTGATACTGGTGCATCGCATTCATAATATCAAGGGAGTTTGTGGATAAGTATAAACTACCAACCCAAGCCCTTAGGTCACCCATGCTAGTAACCTCACCCGGAGCAGAATACATGGCTAGTATATGGTGTGATCGACTGCCTTTAAGGATTGGACACTATGTATTTCCCTCAGACCTAATAGTTCTGGAATCGCAAGGATTGGATGTGATATTAGGCATGGATTGGTTATCGAAGTATGGAGGGAACATAGATTGCGCCAGTAAGTCGATTTTGCTTTCCACCCTAGAAGGGAGGGGAATCAAGTTTGTATCATGGCATGAGCCGAGGAGAGCACATGTAAATTCCTTAATAGGAGTTGTGCAGGAGGAAGTACCAGTGGTACGGGATTACCCGGACGTGTTTCCTAAGAGTTGCGTGCATGCCACGACGAGAGACATTGAATTTCTGATTGAACTACTGCCAGGCACTGGGCCGATATTTAAGAGACCGTATAGGATGCCAGCCCAAGATTTGGAGGAAATTAAGAAGCAAATTAAGGAGTTACTAGATAAAGGTTTTATTCGCCCAAGTTCTTCGCCTTGGGGATCACCAGTACTTCTAGTGGAGAAGAAGGATGGATCATTAAGAATGGTTGTTGATTATCGAGGATTGAATGAAGTGACCATTAAGAACAAGTACCCACTACCGATGATCAATGACTTGTTTGACCAATTGCAAGGAGCTAAGGTGTTTTCCAAGATCGATTTGCGATCAGGGTACCATCAGTTGAAGATTCGAGAGCAGGATATACCTAAGACGGCTTTTACCACCAGGTACGAGTGTATGAGTATACCGTTATGTCATTTGGTCTGACTAACGCACCTGCTTATTTTATGAACATGATGAACAAAGTGTTTATGGAGTTTTTGGATAAGTTCATCGTGGTGTTCATTGATGATATTTTGGTTTACTCAAAGAATGAAGAAGAACATAAGGAGCATTTACGTTTGGTACTCGAGAAGCTCAGAAAACATCAGTTGTATGCCAAGTTCAGCAAGTGTGAGTTTTGGTTGAAGGAAGTTGGATTTCTCGGACATGTTATATCCGGAGAAGGTATAGCAGTAAACCCCACTAAAGTTGCCACGGTGACAAACTGGGAAGCGCCAACAATAGTTGGAGAGATCCGGAGTTTCCTTGGACTCGCAGGATACTACCGGAGATTCATTGAGAATTTCTCGAGGATTGCGAAGCCTATGACAGAATTGTTGAAGAAGGATACCAAGTTTATTTGGACTAAGGAGTGTGAGGCTAGTTTCCAAGAGTTGAAGAAGCGTTTGGTTACCTCACCATTATTAATCCTGCCAGACCAAAGCAAGGATTACGAAGTTTATTGCGGCGCTTCACGTAGAGGACTTGGAGCAGTGCTTATGCAGGAGGGAAGAGTTGTTTCGTATGTTTCACGACAGCTTAAGCCTCATGAGCTAAATTATGCTACTCATGATTTGGAGTTAGCAGCCGTAGTGCATGCGTTGAAGACTTGGAGACATTTCCTCATCGGAAATCATTGTGAGGTGTATACGGATCACAAGAGTTTGAAGTACATCTTCACGCAGAAGGAGTTAAATCTCAGGCAGAGAAGATGGTTGGAGCTCATCAAGGATTACGATATGAGATTACAACACACCCCGGAAAGGCTAACATTGTAGCAGACGCGTTGAGCCGTAAGAGTCATGTTAACATCTTAATGACCGGAGGTTTACCAAAGGAATTAGCCGAGGAATTTCGGGAGCTATTTTTGGAAATAGTTCCGCGAGGCTATGTAGCAGCATTGGAGATTCAGTCAACTTTGATGGACAAAATCAGAGAAGCTCAACGGACAGATAAGGAAGTTGCTTCTATTAAGGAGAAGATGAGCAAGGGAAAAGAAAAGGGATTTCGTGAGGATGAGCACGATACCTTATGGTTTGAGGACCGCGTTTACGTACCAAGTGATCCGGAGATTCGGAAGTTGATTTTGCAAGAGGCACATGATTCACCATATTCGATTCACCCAGGAAATACCAAGATGTATTTGGATTTGAAGAATACTTTCTGGTGGACCGGAATGAAGAAGGATATTGCAGAGTACGTAGCGATTTGTGATGTATGTCGAGGGTGAAGGCGTAACATCGAAGCCGATGGGATTGTTACAGCCATTGCCTATACCCGAATGGAACTGGATAAACTAGGTATGGATTTCATCACGGGATTGCCCGGGACCCGTTCGTGCTATGACTCAATTTGGGTTGTAGTCGATCGTTTGACGAAGGTAGCTCATTTCATTCCAAAGAAAGACTACCTACAGATTGCCAAATTGGCTAAGATATACATGACCAGGATTGTATGCTTGCATGGAGTTCCGAGGAGTATCGTGACGATAGAGGAACCCAATTCACCTCAAAGTTCGGAAGCAGCTTGCACGAAACTTTGGGAACCAGGCTGGAGTTTAGCACAACTTTTCATCCACGCATGTATGGACAAATCGAGAGAGTCAACCAGATTTTGGAGGATATGCTTAGAGCTTGTGCCTTGGATTATGGATCCAGCTGGGACGAAAATTTGCCATATGCGGAGTTTTTTTACAACAACAGCTACCAAACTAGTTTGAAGATGGCACCTTTCGAAGCCTTGTATGGAAGGAGGTGCAGGACCCCGTTGTTGTGGGATGAAGTTGGAGACCGCCAGTTGTTTGGACCAGATTTGATTAAGGAGTCTGAACGGAAAGTAAGGTTAATTCGCGATAGGCTCAAGGTAGCCCAGTCAAGACAGAAAAGCTATGCGGATTCAAAACGCAAGGAGACAGAATACAAAGCCGGAGACAAAGTTTATCTTCGAGGAGTTAAGCGTTTTGGTGTTAAAGGAAAGTTAGTGCCCCGATTTGTAGGACCATATCGTGTTTTGGAACGTATGGGAGAAGTTGTGTACAAGTTGGAATTACCCGAAGGTTTGTCAAGTGTTCATGATGTATTTCATGTTTCTCAGTTGAAGAAGTGTCACGCAGAGATGGCGAATATACCACTGAGAGATACTGTGCCACTAGAGGCGATTCAGTTGAATAACGATTTAATCTACGAGGAGAAACCAGTTAAGATTCTGGAGTATGCCAGCCGAGTCACCCGCAGCAAGGTCAATAAGTTTTGCAAAGTTCAGTGGAGCCACCACACTGAGGATGAAGCCACCTGGGAGCGAGAGGAAGATCTGCTTAAGGACCACCCTCACCTATTCTCTAGCCAACCCGAATCTCGAGGGCGAGATTCATCTTAAGGGGGTAGGTTTGTAACATCCCAAATTTTCAATTTGGAATGTTATACATAGAGCATCATTACATATCATATTTTGTTGCATTTTTGCTCGATCCTAGAAATTCTACACAACTCAAGGACCCACGGAGAGAGTTGGGGATTTCGTTATTTTCATATTTGAGTTTTCTCAAATTTTGAAAATATGATCATTTGATTTTAATAATTTCATCTTCAAATTATTTCTACTATCAAAATATGAGAGAGGGAATAAAATGACTTTCCCAAAATAAAGAAATAATGAAGATTTAATAATAAAATCAAATAAGATTTTATTTTGGAGTTTTTCGCCTTTTTATTTGAATTTAGGAAAATGCTGCGTTTTCAAATTTGCATTTAGGCCCCAAATAAATGTTCATCTTGTCCGCCTGATTTTAGAAGCCGGGAAAATTTATTTCGGATTTTTGGAGTCCATTTAGTATTCTTTTTATTTTTCTTCATGAATTATTTAAAAAACGCACCGACCTCTGAGCCGTGTCACTTTGGGATACCGGCTGAGGCTTTCTCGCCCACCCGGGGCCAAACCCTAGCCCAGCCGCCCGACCCAGCGCCCGCCGCCGGGCCGATCGCCACCGCCGCCACACGCCGACCGCCGGACCCCACGCGCCGCCGACCCGCCCGCCGCCCGATTGCCGGACCCGCCGCCATCGCCGGATCCCGCCGCCGAGGTTCGCCGCGCCTCGACTTCCGAGCGTTCGGTTTTTTTAAAAAACCGTACAGGTTTTCGTCGGTTTATTTTTTTTCAGATCGGTTTTTTTCGGTTCGGTTAAAAAGCAAATGTTCGTTTGTTCGTTCGTTTTTAACGAACGCATTCGTCAGATTAGTTTAGTTAACGAACGTCCGTTTGTTAACCTGTTCGTCGTTTTTCTTTTTCTCGGATTTAATTCGCGATTTTTCTGATCGCGATTCCTGATCCGATTTTCGTTTTAGTATAACTTTTCGCTCGTTTATCGGAATTAGGTGATTCAAGCGCCTAGAGTTTCATCTCGAAACCCTCTTTCCGAATAAACTACTTCAAAAAGTTGTTGCTACTGTAAAATCTGACTTAGATCCAGATTAGTAAAACGGAGCTGTTTTCTTTCATCGTTTGACTTTCGTTGCTTCGTTTGATTTGTTTCTTTTTGCAAACCGGAGTTCTTAAGTTGAACTATCTGGTTAGATCTTCTATTTGAGTTTTACCTATGCATTAGATGAGTACTTATTGTATGCTTGTTTGTTTGTCTACGATAGAATACCCGAGTGCGCCACTGTTACTTGAGTCTCTAGGTTTCATGGATCATCGGCAAGGCAAGTAACACTTTGATCATACCTTTTCTACTACCCAGTTTTTATGCATTAGATCTATCCTCAAACATTGCATGATTAGGATCTAATTAAATTGTGGGATGGGAAGTAGATGAGGTAGTACCTATTACCTGTTTCATTATCAAACCCTTGGGAGTTACTTCTACGTTTGCTTATTATGCCATCCTATGCTAGTAGACGTGGATTGGGTGAGTGTATCCATGACAGATGTGAGATTCTTAAATAAATTGTTTATTTAAGGTGGCAACTTAAACACACATCTGGGTGGATTGAGGCACCTGGTTTCTATCAGGATTTGTCTGTATTTCTTCGGACCGCCACCCAGGCTCAAAGGGATCATGAGATTTATTCATGCTAGAAACTTCCGTGTGCAGCCACATGCTACTATGGGCTCTATCATAGTTGACTAAGTTGTGCGAACTCTTACGGGTAGACTAGCTGATGTAGGGGTTGTAGGTTGGTACAGTCTACCCACATGTAAGGTGCTAGCGCTTCTGAAAGACTATGTCTCGGTCATCCGTTTCTAAAACACCATGTAGTGCGAGAAATCAAACGGAAGAGATCGAGTCTTGTGGGGAAAAGTGCACAAACCTCTGCAGAGTGTATAAACTAATGATGGTTAGCCGTGTCCCCGGTTATGGACATTTTGAGTATCTAGTATTTGGATTATCATGTGAATCTCATCATGTTACTTCTAATTAATATTGTTGGGTTTTTAATGAGTACTTTTAATTGGGATTGAGAATGCTGTCAACCATTCTCAATGTTTCACAACCAAAATGATAGTTAAATAAATTTATTCCTTTGCAGTAGGGAAAAATTGGCTTTACGCAAAAACTGTAACCATAGAGCTTTCCACCAGCCAAATGTGCATGTAGTATAGGCTTATTCTTCCATTATTCTCTATGTGTTACATTGCCAGCATATTCCATGTGCTGACCCATTTTCGGGCTGCAACGTTTCATGTTGCAGACTTTTCGCATTTACAACAGTACGGTGCTTAGGTCGTGGTTCTATACTCGATGATGCCGTTGGAGTTGATGGACTCGCTTATTCTTCCAAGCCTTCCGCTGTTATCGTTATTAGATGGCCTTAAGCCATATTTATTTTATTAAGTTCTCTCTTGAGACATTCGATTGTAATAAGTGTGTGATTCCTACTCTGTTATAAATCCTCCGAGTATTGTGTGGTGTCAGCATTACTGATCCAGGGATGACATTGAGCACAGAGATCAGACTGTTTGAGGTCTGGTCGCTACAGTCAGGGGGGTATCTGAGTCATCCACGAGATAGGGGGGCGCGCCCAGGGGGTAGGGCTCACCCTCCACCCTCATGGATGGCTCAAGACTCTTTTGGCCCAACTATTTTACTCTGGGGGCTTCTTTTCGTCCATTAAAAATCATCAAAAATTAGCACGTCAATTGGACTCTGTTTGGTATTCCTTTTCTGTAAAACTCAAAAACAAGAAAAAAAAGGAAACTGGCACTGGGCTATAGGTTAATAGGTTAGTCCCAAAAATCATATAAAATAGCATATAAATGCATATAAAACATCCTAGATGGATAATATAATAGCATGGAACAAGAAAAAAATTATAGATACGTTGGAGACGCATCAACGCTTAATTGGACTTTCACAAAGCACATACCTTGATAAAGTTTTGAAGAAGTTCAAAATGGATTAGTCAAACGAAGGGTTCTTGCCTGTGTTACAAGATGTGAAATTGAGTCTGACTCAATGCCCGACCAATGCAGAAGATAGAGAGAAAATGGAAGTCATTCCCTAGGCCTAAGCCATAGGTTCTATCATGTAAGCAATGTTGTGTACTAGACCTGATGTGTGCCTTGCTATAAGTTTAGCAGGGAGGTAACAAAGTAATCCAGGAGTGGATCACTGGACAGCGATCAAGAACATCCTGAAATACCTGAAAAGGACTAAGGATATGTTTCTCGTTTATGGAGGTGACAAAGAGCTTGTCGTAAATGGTTACGTCGATGCAAGTTTTGACACTGATCCGGATGACTCTAAGTCAAAAACTGGATACGTATTTATATTGAATGGTGGAGTTGTCAGTTGGTACAGTTCCAAGCAGAGCGTCGTGGCGGGATCTACGTGTGAAGCGGAGTACACAACTGCTTGGAAAGCAGCAAATGAAGGAGTCTGGATGAATGAGTTCATATCCGATCTAGGTGTAATACCTAGTAAATCTGGTCCAATGAAAATCTTTTGTGACAATACTCGAGCAATTGCCTTGGCGAAGGAATCCAGATTTCACAAGAGAACCAAACAGGTCAAGAGACTCTTCAATTCCATCCGAGATCAAGTCAAGGAGGAAGACATAGAGATTTGCAAAATACATACATATCTGAATGTTGCAGACCCATTGACTAAGCCTCTTCCACGAGAAAAAAACATGATGAGCACCAGGACTCCATGGGTGTTAGAATCATTATTATGTAATCTAGATTATTGACTCTAGTGCAAGTGGGAGACTGAAGGAAATATGCCCTAGAGGCAGTAATAAAGTTGTTATTTATATTTCCTTATACCATGATAAATGTTTATTATTCATTCTAGAATTGTATTAACCGGAAACTTAGTACATGTGTGAATACATAGACAAACAGAGTGTCCCTACTATGCCTCTACTTGACTAGCTCGTTAACCAAAGATGGTTACGTTTCCTAACCATAGGCATGTGTTGTCATTTGATGAACGGGATCACATCATTAGAGAATGATGTGATGGACAAGACCCATCCGTTAGCTTAGCATTATGGTCGTTTAGTTTTATTGCTATTGCTTTCTTCATGACTTGTACATATTCCTCTAACTATGAGATTATGCAACTCCCGAATATCTGAGGAACACTTTGTGTGCTATCAAACGTCACAATGTACCTGGATGATTATAAAGATGCTCTACAGGTTTGCCCGGCTCCGGTAAGGGAGGGACGATGACAGCGGCACGCCTTCGGCTCACTTCAGTGCTTATAGTCGTGTTAGGTGGTCTATGAACCTGGACATAATTTATTTTTGTGTTCTTTGTACTACCTTGACAGTTGATTAATAGTTCAAAAGTTTTCTTGCAAAAAACTGGATGTGGCTAGGGAGCGGATGCGCGCTCATTCTTTTGATCGACAGACCCTCCTTTTCAGGAAAGAGACCACCTCGTCCCAAATATAGCACCAGAACACCTGCTCCCCTCCCACCATCTTCTCCGTGCCTACGCACGCTACCATAGAATCAACCAAGATCTATGTCCCATGTGTATTTAATTGTCATTTCAAAAAATTGAAAAAGTCTTAACTTTTGATTGAAGTATCAGAATTCAGATCCGTTTTCACCGTTGGGTTTCTCATGATGAGTTCTTCAAACTAGATCCCATATGGGTAGGTTTCATAAAAAATCATGTGCAACTTTGGGTGCAATGGATGCAATTTTAATGGTACATAGAAGCAACTTCTTTTTCTGGCCTAGTAGGACTGTCTATTGGGTTGGTTTGTATAAAATCGAGAAAATCATACAAAACATAAGGTGCCTTTAGTGTTGTATACAATCAACTTCACTACATTATGTGTACCTGTGAATTTTGCTAACAATATCTCAACTTGCTTATCGTGGTTGTTCGGTTGTCTATCGTAGAGGGTCAGTTGCCTACGATTGATGCTAAGTTGCCTACAAATACAACGAAATTGCCTACCATTGATGCCCTGTTGCCTGCCATTCCTTATTAGTTGCCTATTTTGCAAAAGTTGCCTAAAATATTGTGGAGTTACTTATCATTGTTTTTCTAAGTTTTCCTACAAACACGATGAAGTTGCCTACTAGTGATACTATAAGGAACTTCATAATCATGGTAGACAACCAGGAGAAATCCTCCTTTTATAAAACATGGTTAGGTGATAACAGGAATACGTATGCATAATATATGTTATATGCACCTTCAAAATAGGAGTTGCCTCATTTAGTGCTGAAAGTTGTCTCCATGTAGTGGCGCTTTCTCCCATGACTTCGGTCAGTAGTCCTTTCACTTTTGACGAAAGTGTTGGCATGATTTCTATGGCTTCTACTATATACTTACTCCCTCCGGTCCTTTTTACTCTGCTTATAAGACTTGTCTCAAGTCAAACTTCACAATGTTTGGCCATATTTATATGAAAAAATATCAACATCCACCATGCTAAAATTATACAATATGAAACATTAAGTCATGACACATTTACTGGTATTGATTTCACATTGTGAATGTTGGTATTTTATTCTATAAAGTTGGTCAAACTTTACAAGTCTTGACTTCAGGAAAATCTTATATACGGACTAAAAAGGACTGGAGGGAGTACTAGGTAAATTCAGTAATATACATGGTGCAAGGAAGTTGCTTCCGTTTAGCACTAAACTTGCCTCATCTAGAGCCAAAGTTGCTTTTGAAAAAAACCATCGAAAACATATCAATATGAGATCTAGTTTTGAAGAGCTCGTCACGAGAAACCTAACAGTGTAAACGGATCTTCGTTTTGATGCTTGGTTAAAAAGTTGTAGCTTTCTGAAAAAATTGTAACGGTATAAAGTGAGATGACATCATCACATGCATGCAGCCAAATCCTTACACCATACCCCACGCACTACCACTACTAGTACCACGTGGGTCCACCATAGACACATGTCACAGTAACACGTACGGTGCTGGATGACAGCGCGAGGGTGCGCTCGTTTCTGCAAAATAGTGTAGTTGCACTATTAAGAATTTAGGGGGGAAATTAGTCAAACACAACAAAAAATCTCTAAATACACCTTATATTTTTAGCAGGAGCAATATATACCTTCCAGCCTCACGTCTTTTTAATCTCATATTCACATGCTAGAATGACGAAGGCTAGAGATAGATCCATACATAATATTGATGTGTGTGTCCCTTCCTTCTATAATGTATGGGTATTGTTGAGGAACGCAGTAATTAAAAAAATACCTACGATCACACAAGATGTCAGTGTACAAAAGTTGGGGCGCTCCTTTTGACCCCTTTACTTGTGCACGGACAGTCGGAGGCGCGCCCATGGCCACACTAAGCAGAGCAGGGGAGGGAAGCCGGAGAGAAGCCAGAGGAACAAGATGGTCAGAGGCAACGCCAAGGCCAGAAACACAAGACAGCAAAGGGGCGAGGTGGAGACCCCGACAAGGCCCTTGCCGGGGCGGCCTTTGCGGCCCCGGCAAGAACCTTGCCGGGGTAACTTGCCCAAACACCAACAGAGCGAGCAGCCCTTGAGCCCACAGGTTCCAACACAACCAACTACGATTGGACCAAGGCTCGGGAGGCACCTCTGTGATGGCATGCAGATCTTTGTCAAGACCATAGATATATGAGATCAGATGAGGACCAAAAGACGGCGACCCTCGGCGGGATCCTTACCGAGGAAAGCCACGAGACCCCCGGCAAGATCCTTGCCAGGGACGACTGTGCGCCACGGCAAGACCCTTGCTGGGCCCCCAGCAAGGCCCTTGCCGAGGACATCCATGAAGGCCACCGCCAGACCGCACCACCAAGTTTCCACCGCCATTAGCATGCATCTGCCGGCCCGAATTAACTGGCGAGCACTTGCGTGGCAACATGCAGCTTCCAGGCCAGATCAGCAAGCGCCTGCATGGCGGCATGCAGATCTTCGTGAAGACCCTACCACCACGCCACCTCATCTGCCTGCCTGCCTACATGGTGCCGCATGCATCGCTGGCCAGGGCGCATGTCGAAGCGAAGAGGAGCGGCGACGGACGGGACAGGCCTCGCTCCCATCCCCGATAAAGCTAGGGGAGATCTAAGCGACGCGTTAAATGTGTCTTGTCCTGTAATACGGGCGATAAGCTCATAGTACTGTAGGCCTTTCCACCTCTTGTGTGCCACTGTGGCAGCCCCTTTCGACTATAAAAGGAGGCCCATGGCGTACTGGAGGAGGATTCGGCTCTTTGGAACTACACAGCCACCATAGCTAGTTCGAGAGCTCAAGAACGCTCAATACATCCACCAACGCGGGACTAGGGTTTTACGCATCCTCGCGCCCGAACACGGATAAACGATCCTTGTCTTGTTGTTAATCCTGCTCTTCTCACAACCCCGCGCCCCGGCAACCGTAGTAGGGATTCTTGTGATCCCATAGGTGTCGTTTCCCACCGACATCTTTGGCGCGCCAGGTAGGGGGCACAATTGTGAGAATCTGATCTAGTAGTTATCCTAGCAGTTCTTCATCGCCATGGCCTCTAAATAAGAAGACGGCCAGGAGAAGACTGCACCGCCTGCAAGCTCGAAGGACGCCAACGCGGCAACAAGAAAGCTAAGTCATGCCAAACTTTAAAAACTTCCTTTTTAATATAAGGTTATTCCCCTCGGAGATCTTGTTCTTTGTATGGAAAACCTGCACGCAAAGGGGCCCTCCCGCGATTGGCAACGCCTTTGTTCTTTTTTGAGTCTGCTCAACAGCTCAGATGGCCGCGTCGAGAATGGAAGGGTAGCCTTCCGCAACCAGCAACTCTATCGACTCTGACTCGAGTCAAGCTCGACAGTTCGAGCGGCCGCGTTGGGGGTGGCAAGGTGGTTCGCCCGGCGGCAAGTACACCCGGCAGGCCATTGGGGATCCGTCCTCAAGACGCCGCCCTGGGTTTACGCGCCGGCAAGCCTACCCGATAAACGTAGGGTGGACATACAAAGAGAGGTTGAATAGGAAAATAACATGCGTCATATAAAAGCATTGCAGAGTCATATTACATAAATTCTTGCTGCGGTTCTAACTAAAGATAAACACTGTCTTGGTCATGAACCTGCGGCGACAGTAGGAGACGGGGTGCCTAATCTCAGCGCTGGCCCTCTATCCTCTCGATTCCACTGATACGGCTGATGATGGGCTTGATACGCTCCTTGAGCGTCGTGAGGTCCACACCCACCGGCAAGCTGTCCAGCGCAGCGTCGAAGTCAAGGTTGGGGTTCTAGTACGCCATCTTGGTGAGAACCTTGATCATGGCGCCCTGGCAAAGCCTCCGGGCCTCGTCGGCCAGCAAGGCCACCCGGTTGGCGTGAAGCCGCTCCAAGGCACCGACGACCCTCTCGAAGAACAGGGCCAGGCTGCAGTTGGCACTCACGTTCCGCGCCAGGATGTACTACATGTCCGGCATCCCCATGGTGGCCAGCTGCGCGGAGGCCTGGTCGGCAACAGCGGCGAGGCGATTGAGCTAGCGGTTCTCTCCCTCCACGTGCTCCTTGAAGTTGAGAGTCTCGTTCTTCCGCAGCTGCTTCTCGGTCTCCAGGTTCTTGGTCAGGGTCCCCTCCCGGGCCTTGGCCTCCGACAGCATTTTCTCGAGACCCTCCAGCTTCAGCCTGAGGTCTTTGATGGTGTTGTTGGCTTCGAAGAGCTCCCCGACCCTGCTGACGGCCGCGCCCTGCGCCTCTGTCAGGGTGCTATTGAGCATGTCCTTCTCCTTGGACAGCTTCAAGGCCTGGTCCCTTAGCCCGTCCCGCTCCACCTCCAGCTCCTTCACTCTGTCAGCGTGAACCCGAGCCTGGGCATCGAGTGCCTCCTTGTGCCTATGCTCCAGATCACGGGTCCGCTGCACGACAAGCTTCTGCACCTCTTCATCCTTGCTGCAGAGCGTGGCGGCAAGCTTCTCCTCACCCATGGCAAGGTCCTCCTCCTGGGAATCCAGCACGGCCTAGTGCTAGGCTCGAGCGGCCTCGGCCGCAGCGGCCAAGCTCTCCGCCATCTCCAGGGCCTTCTCAATGTCGGCCCGCTTCATGGTGAGCTCCACATAACGCTTGGTCAGCTTGCCCTGGGCGGCCTTAAGCTCCTCGCAAGCCTGGCGGAACCAGTCCTGCGTCTCGACGACGCGCTTCTGGAGGTCCGCCTCCGCCTTCTCCGCCACCGCCATCCTGGACTTAGCCATGTCTAGGCGGGCGCCGTGGAGCGCCTGGAGTTTCTGGAAGCTGGCGCCCATGGCGTGGAGGAGCTGTTCTTCCTGGGAGCCATCGCCGCCAGCGCTCGGCTCGTCAATGACCTCGAGCCCGGTGGCGGCAAGCACCTCGTCGTCGAACACCTCCCCCTCGACGGGAGCCCTGGTGCTCGACGCGCCTGGAAGGTGGACGAAGAGGTCGTCACTCACCTTCAGGTACCTGCCAGAGCCAGAGGCAGCGGAGGAGGAAGGCTGGTCATCAACCACCTCTTCCTCGGCAGCGGACTTGTCGGCCTCCCCGGCAGGCCCCTTGCCGGGCTCCCCGGCAGACTCCTTGGCGGCGTCATCTGTAGCGCCCTTGGCGGCCTCCTTGGCGGTGATCTCCTCGGCCTCCACCTCGGCGGCCTTGGTGACATCTTCGATGACGGTGTCGATGTCCTCTGGGTCTTCCGAGGGGGATCTGAACACCGAAGAAAGGATGAGGCGAGGCCAAGACTAGGATTCAGAAAAAGAAAACAAAAGGAAAAGGGAATGGAGGCAAAAGGCGAGTAACCTACCCGTGCCGGGCTGAGAGGCGGAAGTTCCCTCCCCGCCAACATTTGGCGCCGAGGCGAAGCCACCGGCGCCCAAGTTCTCCTTCTCCTCCGTGTGCATGGGCTCGGTGCTTGGCGCCCTTGCCGGGGACGCCCCTCGGGGCAGCATAGTCGATGGGGGTGGCGTGTTGAGAGTAGCCCTCTGTGGCTCCTCCCGCTGCTGTTCCCCTCCTGCACCCACGGCAAGGTCAGCACCAAAGTATCATACCCCTGACACACGTCGACGAGGGGTGAGTGGTGAACTTACGCTGGGGCTGTGCCGGGGGCTGTTGTCCGGGCTGCTCAACACCACCAGTGGTGTGCCGGAGGCGCCTGCCAGGGGCTGGCCGCTCATCGAGATCCTGGCCCTCTTGACCCTCTCGGCCAGCGTCTCCGCGTCCCTACAAAAGGAGAATAATTGAAGATGGGCGACACTGTTTGAGAAAACGGAGATGACAAAAAAAGGGGAATAAAAAGCTTACTCCTCCTCCTCCTCCTCCTCCTCCTCTACTGCCTTCCTCTTCCTCCTCGGGCTGAGGGATCCGAAGTCAAAGGTGACCCCCATGTCAATGTCTGCCGGAGGAGGGGAAGGAGGTGGCATCTGAACACGCTTTGCCGAGGAAGAAGCAGATGCCTTCTCCTTCGCCACCGCGGCCTTCACCACTTTATTCGCCGCCGCGGCCCTTGTCTGGCGTGCGGACATCTCCTGGGCCTGCCCCAGCTGCGCGGCCCTGCCGGTCCGGATCGGCTCGCCGGAGTTGGCCCACCCCAGAACCCGTCCTCTCCCCATGGCTGGAGGGTCGACGGCCATGGCCTCCTCCTCCTCGGCCTTCTCCTTCGATGACTCACCGACCACGTCTTCGACGAGAGGAGCCCGGTGCCGGCGCTGCTGGCCTCCCCGGCGGCCTCCGCCCACTGGGTGAGCTCCTTCTCCTCCGCTTCCGCCGTGGCCTTGTCCTCCACGCCGCCGGCGCTGCCGGCCTCCTCGGCGAGCTTCGCCTCCGCCGCCCTAGCGGCGATGTAGTCCAGCTCCACCTGGGAGGTGTCCTGGACGAGCCGCGGCTCGGCAGTGACGTACCCCTCATGCAAGGTGTCGAAGAACTCCTGCACCTGAAGTTCCTCTGGCTCGACCCAGCTCGGGTCAAGGCCATGCGCGTTGAAGTCTGGCATCATGGCAATGATGTCGGTCCAGCGAGAGTTGTGGCTCAGCGGGAACACTCCCGCCGGCAACCTGAACAGGGGCCCTTTGGCGACCTTGCCGGCCTTCGTCGCGGCCCTCGCGGCCTTGCTGGACCGGTCGACCTTGCCATCGCGGTTCACGTCCAGCTAGAAGAGCCGTTGGCAGAGATGGATGTGCCTCATCACCGTAAGGTTGTGGTCGGGGCCGGGGCGGAGCCTCATGATGTCGGCGGCGTTCGTGAAAAGCCAGGCCGGCCTCCCCTTGTTGTGCAGAGGAGCGATTCGGCGGTGGATGAAATTCGCCCCGATCATCTCAAGGGTGAGCCCGGCCTCGGTAAGACGAAGGATCCTAGTAGTGGCGACCGTGAGCTTCGCGTCATCAGCATCAACGTCTCTCCAGTCGCCCTGGCGAACCGGTGGCGTGTCGCGGACCCGGCAAAAGTCCGGCGGGTCCTTCTCTTCAATCCAGCACCACCGGCCCCGCCATTCTTCCCACCTCTCCTTCATGGCGCCCTCCGGGTACGCCCCCTTGGCCCTTGGGATCCAGGCAACGCACCCAGAAATGGCGCCCCCCGATTGGATCCGAGGGAAGAAGTAGTGGCGGAAGAGCGCGGTGTTGGGATGTACCCCGGCAAAGCCCTCGCAGAGGTGCGCGAAAAGAGCCATGCACGCCACGGTATTCGGAGTAAAATCCAAAAGATGGAAGCCGTAGGTGTGCATGACATCATTGAAGAAATCGGAGAAGGGGGGACAGAGCCCGCAGGAGAAGTAGTTGACAAAGAAAGGGTACCGGTTTGGGGTGGCCTGGGATGACGCGCGTGGCTGGATGCCCCGTCGTCTCTCCCCCCGTCTTCACCCCCCACAGGGGCTTGAAGTAATCGCGCAGTTCGATCGTGTCGACCGTCAAGGGGAAGTAGGCGAGCTGCGTTTGTCGCGCCGCCTGCTCACTCTCCGGTGGCTCCGTTGCCCCGGCATCTTTGGCCATTCCCTTGCCCCTGGTGGATTTGGGAGCCATGGCGGCTGCGAGAAGAAGGGGGCGGAGGATGGCGAAGGCGCAGCGGTGACAAGCAAAGGCAAGAGCTCGAGAAGGAGGAAGAAAGGGGGCGGCGGCTCTGAGATTGGAGAAGACGCAGGGAGGGGGGGTAAAGTGAGCAGCGCGCCCACGATTATTCCTTTTTACAAGGAAGGCGCGGGTCGCCTCCCTTCCCATTAACTGCGATGTGATGCATGCGTGCCAAAACCGCCCCACGCATGACCCCCACGTCACGCACGACCCTCCATGTCGTGCAGGTCGTGGGGAAGCACAACAGACGGAAAATTACTGCGGTATAATCCGCCCCTCCTGCCTGCGCACCGTTTTGGGCCTGGCCCAACAACGTGTCGCGCTTATGTGTGGCCCAGGCCCGGGGCTCCTATCGGTGTACAAAAGTAGGGCACTCCTTTTAACCCCTTTACTTGTGCACGGACAGTCGGAGCCGCGCCCACGGCCACACTAAGCAGAGCAGGGGAGGGAAGCCGGAGAGAAGCCAGAGGAACAAGATGGTCAGAGGCAACACCAAGGCCAGAAACACAAGACAACAAAGGGGCGAGGTGGAGACCCCCGGCAAGGCCCTTGCTGGGGCGGCCTCCGCGGCCCTGGCAAGAACCTTGCCGGGGCAACTTGCCCAAACACCAATAGAGCGAGCCGCCCTTGAGCCCACAGGTTCCAACCCAACCAACTACGATTGGACCAGGGCTCGGGAGGCACCTTTGTGGTGGCATGCAGAACTTTGTCAAGACCATAGATATATGAGATTAGATGAGGACCAGAAGACGGCGACCCTCGGCGGGATCCTTGCCAAGGAAAGCCATGAGACCCCTGGCAAGATCCTTGCCGGGGACGAATGCGCGCCACGGCAAGACCCTTGTCGGGCCCCCGGCAAGGCCCTTGCCGAGGACATCAGTGGGGCCACTGCCAGGCCCGCACTAGCCAAGTTTCCACCGCCATTAGCATGCACCTGCCAGCCCGACCAACTGGACAGGCACTTGCGTGGCAACATGCAGCTTCCAGGCCTGGTCAGCAAGCGCCTGCATGGCGGCATGCAGATCTTCGAGAAGACCCTACCACCACGCCACCTCAGTTGCCTGCCTGCCTATATGGCACCGCATGCATCGCTGGCCAGGGTACGTGTCGAATCAAAGAGGAATGGCAACGGACAGGATGGGCCTCGCTCCCGTCCCCGATAAAGCTAGGGGACACCTAAGCGACACATTAAATGCGTCTTGTCCTGTAATATGGGCGATAAGCTCATAGTACTGTAGGCCTTTCCACCTCTTGTGTGCCACTGTGGTAGCCCCTTTCGACTATAAAAGGAGGCCCATGGCGTACTGGAGGAGGATTCGGCTCTTTGGAACTACACTGCCACCATAGCTAGTTCGAGAGCTCAAGAACACTCAATACATCCATCAAAGAAGGACCAGGGTTTTACGCACCCTCGCAGCCCGAACCTGGGTAAACGATCCTTGTGTTGACTGTTAATCCTGCTCTTCTCACAACCCCGCCCCCCGGCAACCGTAATAGGGATTCTTGTGATCCCATAGGTGTCGTTTCCCACTGACACAAGATCTATCTAGGAGATGCATAGCAACGAGACGGGAGAGCATGTCCACGTACCCTCATAGACCGAAACCGGAAGCGTTTAGTAACGCGGTTGATGTAGTTGAACGTGTTCGCGATCCAACCGATCCAAGCACCGAACGTAAGGCAACTATGCGGTCAGCACACGTTCAGCTCGATGACGTCCCTCGAGCTCTTGATCCAGTTGAGGACGAGGGAGAGTTCCGTCAGCACGATGGGGTGGCGACGGTGATGATGATGTTACCGGCGCAGGGCTTCACCTAAGCACTATGACGATATGACCGAGGTGTGTAACTGTGGAGGGGGCACCGCACACGGCTAAGAGAAGACTTGGTGTGCCCCCCATCACACGTATATAAAAGAGAGAGGGAGAGAGGCTGGCCCCTAGGGGCGCGCCAAGAGTATGGAGTCCTACTAGGACATCCAAGTCCTAGTACGAATCCCTTTCCTTTTTGGAGTAGGAGAGAAGGAAAGAGGGGAAGAGAGAGGGAGTAGGAAACGGCAAGGGGGGTGCCGCCCCCTTCCCCTAGTCCAATTTGGACTCATGGGGGTTGCCATCTCCCCTTGGCCTGCCTCCTCCTTTCCCGTATGGCCAAATAAGTCCCATTACTTCTCCCGGTGAATTCCCGTAACTCCCCGGTAATCCGAGAAATACCCGAATCACTCGGAACTTTTCCGATGTCAGAATATAGCCTTCGAATATATGAATCTTTACCTTTCAACTATTTCAAGACTCCTCGTCATGTCCGTGATCTCATCCAGGACTCCGAACAAACTTCGATCATCAAATTACATAACTCAGAATACAAATCGTCATCGAAGGTTAAGCGTGCGGACCCTATGGGTTCGAGAACTATGTAGATATGACCGAGACACATCTCCGGTCAATGACCAATAGAGGAACCTGGATGCTCATATTGGCTCCTACATATTCTACGAAGATCTTTATCGGTTAAACTGCATAAAAACATACGTTATTCCCTTTGTCATCGGTATGTTACTTGCCCGAGATTCGATCGTCGGTATCATCATACCTAGTTCAATCTCATTACCGGCAAGTCTCTTTACTCGTTCCGTAATGCATCATCTCATAACTAACTCTTTAGTCATAATGCTTGCGAGGCTTATAGTGATGTGCATTACCGAGAGGGCCCAGAGATACCTCTCCGATACACGGAGTGACAAATCCTAATCTCGATCTATGCCAACTCAACAAACACCATCAGAGACACCTGTAGAGCATCTTTATAATCACCCAGTTATGTTGTGACGTTTGATAGCACACAAGGTGTTCCTCCGGTATTCGGGAGTTGCTTCTGAGAGAAATTTTAGTCTATGGGTCTGCCACATTCAGATCCGTATGTACTTTGCAAAATTCTATGTCTACAATGCTCTGCATGGAGCTACTCTAGCTAATTGCTGCCACTATCAATATGTATCTAGATCGAGACTCAGAGTCATCCAGATCGATGTCAAATCTTGCATCGATATAACTCTTTATGACGACTCTTTATCACCTCCATAACCGAGAAATATTTCCTTAGTACTCTAAGGATAATTTTTGACTGATGTCTAGAGATCTACTCCTAGATCACTATTGTACTCCTTTGCCAAACTCATGGCGAGGTACACAATAGGTCTGATATACAGCATGGCATACTTTAAAGAACCTATGGCTGAGGCATAGGGATTGACTTTCACTCTCTTTCTATTTTCTGTCATGGTCAGGTTTTGAGTCTTACTCAACTTTACACCTTGGGGTACAGGCAAGAACTCCTTCTTTGACTGTTCCATTTTGAACTACTTCCAAATCTTTGTTGGGTTCTACGGTAGGGTGCATCGACTGCAAATTAAAAATCCTACACACAGAACATCCAGGAACATGCTACGGGAGATGGATCACAGTTCGTTACCACTAGACGCGCAGTGCCGTGCAGCGGAAGAAGAGTTGGGGCAGCGCGTCTGCGTGGATCGTCTCCTCCTCGTTCGATCTCCCTCGAGCGGCCGGTCGTCCAATCCTACGTTCGAGTTCGCCGGAGCGGAGGAAGTGCACCGCCTCTAACGGTATCCGCGCGTGCGGGAGGAACACCGAGCGGCGGACTGCTAGGTCCGATCACACAGTCGGCGGCAAGTGGAGGTGGCTCCTGAGGCCGAAGCGATCTACCTCCTGAGGCCGAAGCGATCTACCTCCTGAGGCCGAAGCAATCTGCCTCCTGAGGTCAAAGCGTTCTGCCTTCTGAGGCCAAAGCGATCTATCTCTCACGTTTGAGTGTGCCGTACCTCCACTTTATATAGGCGTCCGTCGCGAGCTCAACACTTGGGCCTCGCACGGACCCTAAAGCCCAAAGTCTACTCGGTCACGTTCCTAGTCCAGTTCGGATCACATCCGACCAGTGTCCTACGAACCGACCTCGTAGGTTCCTTCCCTTAAGCCTTGCCGACCCCTTAGGTTCAAGTCGGTTTGGTCACGATTCGGATCACCTCCGACACATGCGGTTGGTAGCGACCTCTAGCAAGGCGTGCCGACCACCAAGCGAGCGATGAAGCTGGTTAAGCGAACTTGTACAACGTGTCACACTTATGTTCCCTTTGTCGCATACGATATATGTTGTCGGGCTCAAAGGCGAGGTGTCATCCTTGTGCTAGCCCGACCTCTTTCTCGTTCGATGATACCGACCACTATCCGGATTATCTCATAATCCTTGTCGCATGGCTATGCTGTTCCTGGTCGGATCACACGAGGGGCCCAGTATATCTCTCTGATCGGAGGAAAATCCCATCTTGCTCGACCATGTCTCTGACAAAGATGGGACCGGACAAACCGAAACCTACCTTTATAACTACCCGATCCACGGAGTAGCGTTTGGTCGGCCCAAAGCAAGTCTATCACCATCTCGAGTACATGCGTTAGCTCAGGTCTTAGGACATAGAACGTATGTTGTACTAGAGACTCACAGATGACATATCGCTGCGTCTCATAGTTGGGTCTGTCCGACTCGGACCTTATCTCGACTTCGGATCCGACTATGTCGAATCCGACCAGACCTTTCAAGTCCATATTATCCGGTTAGCATCCTATGCTCCATGGCTAGTGAGACCGAGCCATCGACCGTGTCATATGCTAGTCTAGTCGGCTCTTGGCGTCCACACAGCCCTTTCGACTAGGGACCTTTTAGGACAGTCATCATACAATGCATAGTCCCACAAACAAGTCACGTACTTGCTGATACACATCATTGATAATGTCCAAGGACTATCTTTATTCATAAACACATAGGAAATATCATCATACATGATTGCCTCTAGGGCATATCTCCAACAGTCTTGTCAAGGTATGTACTCATTGAAAAAACTTATCAAGCGTCTTGATCTATCTCTATAGATCTTGATGCCCAATATGTAAGCAGCTTCACTGAGGTCTTTCTTTGAAAAACTCCTTTGAAACACTCCTTTATGCTTTCCAGAAAATTCTACATCATTTCCGATCAACAATATGTCATTCACATATACTTATCAGAAAGGTTGTAGTGCTCCCACTCACTTTCTTGTAAATACAGGCTTCACTGCAAGTCTGTATAAAACTATATGCTTTGATCAACTCATCAAAGCGTATATTCCAACTCTGAGATGCTTGCACCAGTCCATAGATGGATCGCTGGAGCTTGCACACTTTGTTAGCACCTTTAGGATTGACAAAACCTTCTTGTTGCATCATATACAACTTCTTATTTAAGAAATCCATTAAGGAATGCAGTTTTGACATCCATTTGCCAAATTTCATAAAATGTGGCAATTGCCAACATGATTCAGACAGACTTAAGCATCGCTACGAGTGAGAAAATCTCATCGTAGTCAACACCTTGAACTTGTCAAAAACTTTTTGCGACAATTCGAGCTTTGTAGATAGTAACACTACTATCAGCGTCCGTCTTCCTCTTGAAGATCCATTTATTCTCAATGGCTTGCCGATCATCGGGCAAGTCAACCAAAGTCCATACTTTGTTCTTCGTACATGGATCCCATCTCAGATTTCATGGCCTCAAGCCATTTTGCGGAATCTGGGCTCATCATTGCTTCCTCATAGTTCGCATGTTTGTCATGGTCTAGTAACATGACTTCCAGAATAGGATTACCATACCACTCTAGTGCGGAACGTAATCTGGTTGGCCTACGAGCTTCGGTAATAAGTTGATCTAAAGCTTCATGATAATCATCATTAACTTCCTCAATAATTGGTGTAGACATCACTCGAGCTGATTTCTGTGATGAAGTACTCTCCAACTCGAGAGAAGGTAAAACTACCTCATCAAGTTCTACTTTCCTCCCACTCACTTCTTTCAAGAGAAACTCTTTCTCTAGAAAGGATCCACTCTTAGCAACAAATATCTTGCCTTCGGATCTGTGATAGAAGGTGTACCCAACAGTTTCTTTGTTGGTATCCTATGAAGAAGCACTTTTTTTATTTAGGTTCGAGCTTATCGGTTTGAATTTTTTTGACATAAGCATCGAAACCCCAAACTTTTAAGAAACGACAACTTAGGTTTCTTGCCAAACCACAGTTCATATGGTGTCGTCTCAACGGATTTAGATGGTTCCCTATTTAACGTGAATGCAGATGTCTTTAATGCTTAACCCCAAAACGATAGTGGTAAATCGGTAAGAGACATCATAGATCGCACCATATTCAATAAAGTATGGTTAAGACGTTCGGAGACACCATTACGCTGTGGTGTTCCAGGTGGCATGAGTTGCGAAACGATTCCACATTGTTTCAAATGAAGACCAAACTCGTAACTCAAATATTCTTCTCCACGATCAGATCGTAGAAACTTTATTTTCTTGTTACCATGATTTTCCACTTCACTCTGAAATTCTTTGAACTTTTCAAATGTTTCAGACTTGTGTTTCATTAAGTAGATATACCCATATCTGCTCAAATCATCTGTGAAGATCAAAAAATAACGATACGCGCCGCGAGCCTCAACACTCATCGGACCGCATACATCAGTATGTATTATTTCCAATAAGTCAGTAGCTTGCTCCATTTTTCCGAAGAACAGAGTATTTAGTCATATTGCCCATGAGGCATGGTTCGTAAGCATCAAGTGATTCATAATCAAGTGATTCCAAAATCCCATCAGCATGGAGTTTCTTCATGCACTTTACAATTAATATGACCTAAGCAGCGATTGCCACAAATAAGTTGCACTATCATTATTAACTTTGCATCTTTTGGCATCAATATTATGAAATATGTGTATCATTATGATCGAGATTCAATAAACCATTTATATTAAGTGTATGACCATAGAAGGCTTTATTCATGTAAACAGAACAACAATTATTCTTTGATTTAAATGAATAATCATATTGCAATAAACATGATCCAATCATATTCATGCTCAGCACAAACACCAAATAACATTTATTTTGGTCCAACACTAATCTCGAAGGTAGAGAGAGTGTGTGTAAGTGCATCTAGTGCCACCCCTAGTTGGTTTTGGAGTATTGATGACAAACCTGGTTGAGGGACTAATGTGTTTGTGAGAATTGCAGGATAACACAGGTAGTAGTGCCTAATTGATTCGGTTTACCTACCGGAGATGAGCCCTAAAAATGTGTGAAGACATTGAAGACAATGGTGGTATGTGAAGACAATCACATCAAAGATTATGACTCGAGAAGACATTCATGTGAAGACTATGGAGTGCGAAGACATAGTTGTTTCGTAGTTTCCTTTTCTTCTTTGTTGAGTCGTAGGAACCACCGTACTGTTAAGTGGGGTCCAAGTGAACAAAGTCAGAGTGACTGAAGTGATGTTGAACCAAATCCTATGTCTTCGAGCGAAGACAATGAGAGCAAACCTTATCCAGAGCTGGATGAGTTAGCTTTACTTGTAGCCCAAGTAAAGTTGTCGCGTGTGTTTGAAATCTGACCGTTGGAACACGTGTCAGTTCCTTAGTGACCCGGGGTCATTTCGGACAAATCAGGTCGGGTTGCCTAGTGGCTATAAATAGCCCACCCCCTACACCATAAATTGGTGGCTGCTCAGAGTTAGTGCACGACTTTTGTCGTTTGAGAGCAACCCACCTTCGAAGCTTTTGAGAGAGAGAAATCCTTGCGAGGACAAAGCCCAAACACCCAGAGCCAAAGAGTGTTAGGCATCACTGCAGTCTTTCTGTCCGCGTGACCTGAAGACTTATTGCACTTGAGGACTGTGAATCCTCCAGCCGGTTAGGCGTTGCGTTCTGAGCATCCGAGAGTAATTATGGATCGCCGGTGAACGAAGTCTGTGAAGGTTTGGAATCTACCTTGAAGACTTACCAGAATAATTGGGCGAGGACAGGGTGTCCTTAGCTCAAGGGGAGTAAGGTGAAGATACAGTCTTCTGAGTTAAATCTCAGCCTCCCTAACCAGACGTACAGTTGTCACAGCAACTGGAACTGGTCCAACAAATCCTTGTCCTCATCAAGCGACTGGTTCTATCTTCTCCCTCTCTTTATTTACAGTTTGTCTTCGTGAAGTCATTGCTTGCTTGTGTTACCTATTGACTTCACTGTGTGACTTCTATTGTTGTTTGGCTTCATACTATCTTCTATCCTGATCATTACTACCTAGCTGCTATTAGTCTTCGTGCTTTCACTTCATTGAATACTTGACTATAGCCTGCCTAGTGTAGTCTACCTTCCACTGCATGTTAATAGGTTCATTTCTATCGTTTGTCTTCAAAACTCCCATGTTTTGAAGACTTCAATAAAAATCGCCTATTCACCCCCCCTCTAGTCGCTAACTAGCACTTTCAATTGGTATCAGAGCAAGGTACTCCCTTGTTCTGTGTGATTCGGTTTAACCACCTGGAGTTTTAGCTATGTCGACTACATGGATAATCAAAGTCTCCGATGCGTACCCTATCTTCGATGGAACTGAATATCCCTACTGGAAGAATAAGATGCGCATGCAACTTGAAGCCATTGATGTCAACCTCTGGTATGTCGTCAAGAATGGCGTTCCCAAGACTGGTGAAGGTGTCACCCCTGCTGATGTCAAGAAGTTCATTCAAATGGATTCTACTGCCAAGAACATCATCTGTGGTCATCTGACCAAAGGACAGTATGGCCGTGTGAGTGCTCTGGAAACGCCGAAGCTAGTCTGGGACTGGCTCTCCAATCAACGAAGGCGTCTCAACCCAGAGAGATCAAAGGATCAGTATTATTCACAACCTCTTCAACTGCTTCAAGAGAAACGACAATGAGAATGTCCAGCTCACGTTTGATCGCCTCACTGACATCACAAATGAGCTTCGTGCTCTCGACGCCACTGAAATCACCAAGCATGAAATCGTCAAGACAATCCTGAGATCACTTGACAGCTTGTTCGACACCCTTGCCCTGATGATACAAGAACGCCTTGACTTCAAGACACTCGATCGGTCTGACATACTTGAGAGGCTCAACACACATGAGTTTCAGCTATTTGAGAAAAGAGATATCTATGGTCCCAACTATGGCCGAACTTGCACTTTGAAGGCAAAGGTTGTTTTCTCATCTAAAGAAGAATCTGACTGCAGTTCTGGTGATCCTGAAGATATTGGAAAGGAGCTTGCTATGCTTGTGAAGAAGTTCCAGAAGTTCACTAGGAAGAAAGGCTTCAGAAATTCTTCACGATCCACCTCAAGAAATGATGAAGCTTCCACTCATGACCACAAGAAGAGAACATGTCACAAGTGCAAGTCTTTGTCCAAGTCTTCATCACATAAGAAGAGCTCATATAGAAAGGCTCGTGCTTTTGTAGGCAAGGAAATGGATTTAGAGGAGGAGTCTGCTTCTGAGGAGGCGGAGGTGGAGTCTGAGGAGGAGTCCGACTTCGGTGTTGTAAGTCTGGCTCTAGCTACAGCCTACGTTGCCAAGTCCATCTTCAACACTGAAGACAATGGCTCCGTCACCAACGTTGATGCTAATGACAAGGACGACTCCGCTCCCACCTACTGCTTCATGGCACGCGATGCCAAGGTAAACTCACGCAATGCTTACTTTCAAACATCAAGTGAAGATGACTCTGATTATGAATCCAACCCAGCTACAAAACACTTGCTAAAATTGCAACTGAACAACAGAAAGCTATGGAACATATTCAAAAACTGTTAGACAAAAGCGATGACCTGTTGGACGCGGAAATGACCCGATCTCAGTACTTATTTGAAGACATAAAAAATCTTCATGTTAAGTACGAGGAACTTGAAAGTCGTCATGTAACGCTCTCAACAACTCATGAAAAGCTTTCTTACGATTATCTTCAAAGGAAGCAAGAACTTGAGATATTGAGAGCGGCTCATGAAGATCTTCAAAAGGAGAATGAGTCACTTCGCGCTCAACAGATCAGTCCCACTCAGGAAGGATTTGAACCACCATGTCTAAAATGCCTTGAGCGTGATAACGCTACTTCTATTGCTGAATGTTCTACTGCTACTGTTGCAATATCTTCAACTGCTGATGTGGTAACTAACCCCTCTGCTGAGGATGCCAACACTATTGCTGATGAAAATGCTAGGTTGAAGACATTGCTTGGAACAGGGATGTACAAATGTCTCAAAGGGCATCAGACACTCTGCGATGTCCTCAAAAAGCAGATTCTGAACCAAAACCTTAGGAAAGAGGGTGTTGGGTTCGAGAGGAAAATGAATGTTGATGGTTCTTACTGGAAACCTGAGCAGTACCCCAAAACCAAATGGGTTGCTGCAAAGGAACCTTCAGTGGATCCATCCACCTTATCTGGCTTCACTTGTGCTAACCCCTTTATCATTGATGAATCCTTTGGTGCAAACTATAAACTGTTTAAGAATCAGAATGGTGAAGTGTTTGCCAGGTATATTGGTACTAACTGCAGGAATGGGCCACCTATGAAGAAGATTTGCGTTCCCAACAGCTGTCTTGAGAATCTTCCTGTGAATGTCACCATGACAACACAAGGGAAGAAGACAAACCCTAGACTAAAGGCTTCATATGGTCCAAAGGCTTCATACAGACACATGACTCACCTGAGTCACGCTAACTCCAATGTTTTGCAGGGAAATCATACTCAGATGTATGAATATGAGCGTGTTTCCTCAAACCGCTATGTTCAAAAGACCAAGAACTTTTCTGCTTATTCATATGAGTATTATTCTCCTCCTGCAAGGCTATTTGCTAGGGATCCAAAGCCGAAGTTCTCAGATGCTGCACTTAGACTCATTGCTTCTAAACCACCCCTAAAGATGTGGGTGGTTAAGAAGAATTAATATTCTTTTGTAGGGAAAGGTCTCCAGCCGAAAATCAAAGGCGCCTGATGCTACTGCTGAGGACCTAAAAAATCTTGCAGGGCGCAAGATAAAATGCCCAAATGGTCTCACTATGTATTTTGTTCCTGAATCACTTGCCAAACATCCTATAAGTCCTAACCTTGATCTAAGCTTTGATAATTCTCTTGTCTGTCAAATGTTTATGCTTCAAAATACTCTTAGTGAAGCCTATCCCCCGAACTGTACTGTAGGGTATGACACCATGACACCAAAGTCTTCAGAATGGATTATGGACAGCGGATGCACTAATCATATGACTGGTGATCGAAGTCTTCTCATGGACTCAACCTTACATCCATCTGTCGGTGTACTAGAGTAGGGGTACCCTAGTATCCCGAACTCGTGCACGGGCAGTTGCAGCACCCCGCGGCAAGGCTTGCTAGGTGACCGCCAAGATCCTCCATGGTTCCTTTGGAGCCATTCAAGAACAAAGTATTTAAGCCAAGGAGACAAGGCCCCGGCAAGAGGAGCTTGCCGGGAAGGCCAACCAAGGCACCTAGGAGACAAGGCCCCAAGAGGAGCTTGCCGGAAGGCCCGATGAGCGACAAGCTCCCGGACGCCGACAAGGATTCAGCAGCGGCAAAGGCGCTTGCATGCGGCAGTAACCACTCTTTTCCTCCGCTCCAGCTCATCCACCAACGTGTCGCCATGGGACCTTTCGGTAGCGCCGCGTGTCAAGAGGTCAGGCGGCCCGGAGCGCCGGGCGGTAAGCGGCGCTGACAAGACTGCCATCGTGGCAAGCGGTGGCGCCCCTGACGGTCCCTGTTGCACTGTTTAGGCGACATAGACAGGCATTTAATGCCTTTGTCCCCTGCCGTCAGGGTTAGGTAGAGTACACTGTACAAGTAGCTATACCAACCATGAGTCCTTTTACGTTTTTGCCCTTGTCTACGTTGCCACCTGTCGGAGACCCCTTGAGCATATAAAAGGAGGCCCATGCACAACGTAGAGGGAGGTTGGGTTCATTTGAAACCAGAGAACACTCACGCTAGGTTTTGTAGCTCTCAGCGCTCCCTAGTAAGAACAGAATACAATCAGACAAGCAGCAATAGGAGTATTATCTCGCCGGAGAGCTCCGAAGCTGGGTAAATTGCTCGTGAGCTTCGCCTCGATCTGCTCTTCGTGCGACCTCCGCCCCCCACCGAACCGAAAGGGGCTCGGTCCGCCGGTCCCATAGGTGTTCGTGGGTTCGATCAGCCTCCCCGACATCTTTGGCGCGCCAGGTAGGGGGGCGTCGAGGCTGTGTGAACCTGATCCAGCGTTCACACGAGCTGCATCTTCATCATCTTCATCGACATGCCACCGAAGAAGAAGGCTTCGGCGGCAGACGTTCCTTCCGCGTCGAACCCACCACCGCCGGAGCAAATGGGTGGTGGGATAGACACCGGCGGAAGAACGGGCGCCGGCGAGGGAGCTCATGACGCTGCCAAGTCCAAGGACAAGGCTGCGCAGACCTCGGCGTCCGTACATGCACCACGCCCATCTCAGGAGCCACAGGACCAACAGCGTCATGGTATTCACAATACCATACGTTCGTTGGATCAAGACCAAGCTGGAGGATCTCGGGGTCCTCAAGACCAGCGTGCACGCCAACATGCTGGCACGAGCGAGGTACGGTCGCCTGGACGGGATGCTGCTCCTTCTAACGTAGTTAGAAGTCCGAGCATATCCCGCTCCTCGCACCGTTCACCACTGCCGCCCACCACTCCAGCGGAAGCCTTGGCGAGAGCTCAACTGCTCCTAGACTACCCTCCAATAGCCGACAAGGTCGACGAATGGAGGGCCACCATCCAGAGTCTCATCGGCTTTGCCAACGGCGACACTCCGCAACAACCGACTATATCGCTGCCGCGGCAAGACGACAAGGCACGAGCCGGTGGCGACGAAACTTGTGGGGGTGCAACCACCATGCACTCTCCTCCCCGAAGGCCAAGATCGCCAACTCACCGGATCCACCTCGACAGCGACTCCACCGCGTCTTCGGATCCACGAGCTCGCCGCGATCAGCACCAAGTTCTTCACGAACGACAGCAAGAAGACGCTCGAACCCGCATCGAGCGCCGAAGAGAAGCGCGGCGTCAATCCGACAAGCGCGCTGGGCCCTCTGTCGACATGCATGCGCTAGAGGAACCAGGCGACTTGCCGTACGCGATAGGTTGCCCTGCGTTCACTCATGAGCTGCGGCAAGTCCAGTGGCCCAGCAAGAAGAATTTCAAGCCAGACGTACCAGAGAAGTACGACGGCAGGACGCATCCGTCGGAGTTCCTCAGCATCTACACCATCGCGGTGCAGGCTGCAGGGGGACGAGACGACAAGATCCTCGCCAACTACTTCCCGCTGGTACTCAAGCCCAATGTCAGATCCTGGCTCATGCACTTGCCGGACAGCTCCATATCCTCTTGGGCATATCTATGCCATCAGTTTGTCGGCGCCTTCACAGGCGGCCACAAGCCCCATGGCCAAGAGAGCGACCTTCACCTACTCGCCCAGAAGGAAGGAGAGTCCCTGCGCAAGTACATTCAGAGATTCAGCCGCATACACTACAACATCCCAGATGTCCACCCTGCCGCGGTAATCAGCGCGTTCCATCAGAACGTCAAGGAACCGCAGGATGAGGGAGGAGATGGCGATGTGCAAGGTCAAGGACGTCGGTGAGCTGTATGCCTGGCCGACAAGTGTGCACGTCTTTGAGGAAGGGAGGAGACTCCTGTGGGAGAATGCAAGCGTGGATCTCGATAGTGAGGAGGCTGCTCCGGCTAAGAAGAGCCGGCGGCGGAACAACAGAAGGAAGAAAGGCAAAGATGTGCTAGTTGTCGAGCAGTCCGGCAACGGAGGTGGCGCCAACACAGCCAAAGTTGGTAGCTCCGGCAAGGAGGTTGCACTGGCACCGATCGCCAGTCAGGCGGCCGCCGACAAGCGAGACCACTCCAACAAGCGATCTTGCCAAGATCCACCGCACCAAGGGCCATGACCTCCAGAGCTGCAAGAAGGTCGAGCAGCTTGTTGAGCAACAAAAAGGCTGAGTACGAAAGCGCGACAAGGAGAAGGCCAGGAAGGTGCTGGGGAGCTAGCAAGAAGCGACCCGGCCGGGAGGACGCCAGCAGCAAGGCCAAGCGGCGACAAGGAGACAGACCTCCCGCGCCGCGACAAGGATGAAGATGACGGCAGCGATGAAGATATGGAAGGCAGCGAGACCGATGAGCAGGAGTTCCGAAGCCACAGAGGTCCTCTGCGTTGACGGCGGTGCTTCTCTGCATACTTCACACCGCCAACTCAAACAGTGGATGCGGGAAGTTAATGCAGCAGAACCATCCGTCGAGTCACGCAAGCCTCTGAAATGGTCCAGCACGCCTATCATCTTCGATATTGAGGACCATCCTGATCGCATAACTGCGGTCGGGTGCTTGCCGATGTTGGTTTCACCAACTATCTGCAACCTCAAGGTCACTAAGATGCTAGTTGACGGCGGGGCCGGCTTGAACCTGATCTCCTCCGCGGTACTTCAGAAACTCCAAATCCCTGACAGCGAGCTCGAAGAGACTGGCACATTCCAAGGAATCAATCCGGGAAGGAGCAAGCCAAAAGGGAAGATCACGTTGCCGGTAACATTTGGCAGCGAGCTGAACTTCAGAACCGAGAGGGTCACGTTCGACGTTGCTGATTTTCCATTGCCTTACAATGGGATACTTGGCCATCCAGCACTCGCCAAATTCATGGCGGCCTCTCACTACGCATACAATCTGCTGAAGATGACAGGCCCGATAAGCGTCATCTCTATCCCTGGCGACAAGAAAGATGCTCTTATCTGCGCCGACAAGATATACCGGGAAGCAGCAGCCGCAGCAGATCACAAGTCACTTGCCGCTGAAGCTCCCAGGGCGAAGAAGACCAAGTCCGGCAAGAGCTCTGATGCCCACTCCGGCAAGCGCACCTCTTCGGAGTGCTGCGCTACCGTCGAGAACGCACCATCGAGCTCCACCAGCAAGTGTAAAAAGACGATGGCAGCTCCACCAGAGACCAAGAAGGTGTCCGCCAAGGAGGACGACACTGGTGGTACCTTCACCATCAGTGCCACGCTCGACCCTAAATAGGAAAGCGCGCTCGTTGCTTTCCTGCGGGCGAACGTCGACGTGTTTGCATGGCAACCGTCGGACATCCCCGGTGTTCCCAGGAAAGTGATTGAGCACCACCTAGCTGTCTGTCCTCATGCGCGGCCTGTCAAGCAGAAAGTCGAAGCGGCGGTGGGCGCCAAGAATTCATTGCAGAAGAAATCAAGAAATTGGAAGCAGCAGGCCTTGTCACAGGAGTACTCCATCCTACGTGGTTGGCCAATCCTGTAGTTGTACGCAAGGCAAATGGAAAATGGAGACTTTGTATCGACTTTACCGATGTTAATAAAGCTTGTCCCAAAGACCCATTTCCCTTGCCGCGCATCGACCAGACTGTTGACTCCACGGCCGGATGTGATTTGCTTTCATTTCTTGATGCATACTCAGGGTACCATCAGATCTTCATGGCAGAAGAGGATGAGGAGAAAACGGCATTCATCACCCCATGTGGCACATACTGTTTTGTACGGATGCCTTTTGGGCTAAAGAATACTGGTTCAACGTTTGCAAGAGTGGTCCATGCCGCTTTTGAGCCACAAATACACAGAAATGTAGAAGCCTACATGGATGACATAGTGGTCAAGAGCAAGGACAGAGCAACCCTGGTTCAAGATTTAGATGAAACCTTTGCAAATCTGCGCAAGATCAACCTTAAGCTCAACCCCGAGAAGTGCGTGTTTGGAGTCCCCTCCGGCAAGCTTCTCGGGTTCTTTGTGTCTCAGCGGGGAATTGAAGCCAATCCCGACAAGATCAAGGCCATTGAGCAGATTGAAGCACCGAAGCGCGTCAAGGATGTACGAAGACTTGCCGGTTATGTAGCTGCTCTCAAAGAGGTTTATCTCTAGATTCTGTTGAAGGCATACTGCCATTTTTCAAAATTTTGAAAAAGGCAGGACCAATGAAATGGACTCCCGAAGCGGAGGCTGCGCTGTAGGATTTAAAGAGGTACCTGTCCTCCACTCCAATACTTGTCGCACCTAAGCCACAAGAGAAGTTGGTGCTATATATAGCGGCAACCAATCAAGTGGTTAGTGCTGCGTTAGTAGCGGAGAGAGAGACGGATGATGAGCCGACAACCATGGCAGATACATCCAGCGACAAGCAAAGCACTTCACCGACAAGCTCTGGTCCCGACAAGGATGGATCTGCGCAGGCATGCGAAAAGATACAGAAAAGGATGGTGCAGCGCCCAGTTTACTTTGTCAGTTTCCTTCTGCAGGGGGCTAGGTTAAGGTACTCGGGTGTGCAGAAATTGCTTTTCGGCCTCCTCATGGCCTCGAGAAAGCTACGCCACTACTTCCAAGCACATGAGATAACAGTCGTCACTCGCTTTCTGTTGAAGAGGATACTGCAAAATCCAGAAGCGACAGGCAGGATTGTCGAGTGGGCACTGGAACTGTCAAGCTTTGGCCTCAAGTTTGAAAGCACTTCAACTATCCAAAGCAGAGCATTAGCGGAGTTCATAGCAGAATGGACACCAACACAAGATGAAGAAATTCCAGAGACGAGCATCCCCGTCAAGGAAGCTGGCAAAGAGTGGCTGATGTACTTTGATGGTGCCTTCTCGCTGCAAGGCACCGGTGCCGGCGTGCTACTTGTCGCGCCCACCGGAGAGCACCTCAAGTACATAGTCCAGATGCACTTTCCCAAGGAGCAAGCAACAAACAATACAGCAGAGTACGAAGGTTTGCTTGCCGGTCTCAGGATCGCAGTAGACCTTGGGATCAAGAAACTCATTGTCAGGGGTGACTCGCAGCTTGTCGTCCGCCAAGTGAACAAGGATTATCAGAGTCCGTTGATGGAGGCTTACGTTGATGAAGTGAGAAAGTTAGAAGAGCACTTTGACGGCCTACAAATGGAACATGTTCCAAGAGCTCAGAACGATATTGCTGATGACTTGTCAAAGTGCGCTGCACTTAAGTTGCCTGTGGAACCAGGGATTTTCGTGCTCAAGCTGACTCAACCGACTGTAGCGCCATCAACTGGACAGAACAAGAAGAGGAAGTTGACTTCTGGTGACTATTTTCCGGCCGAGCTCCCCGAAGCCGCCGCCAAGAAAGTCTCCAAGGTCAACACCGAGAGTGCTGAGGAGCAGTCTACTCCGACAAGCCCTAGGGTTTGTTTCGTTGAAGCAGGCGCTCCCGACAAGTTTTGCTCAGGCAAGCTTCCCGGGGAACGTCAAGCTCCGTCTGAGCCGCAGGTTCTTGCCGTAGAAGCGGATGTTCCCGCAGCAGCAGATGTGCCTTTTGTCCTTGTTGTCAAGCCGCAAGCTCCAGCATGGGCACAGCAGATTGTCCATTTCCTTGAAGACAGAGAACTTCCGAAGAGCAAGAAGAAGCGGAAAGAGTAGCCCGGCGGTCAAGTATGTACCAGTTTGTCGACGGCACACTGTATGTAAGAAGACTCAACGGTGTGAAATTGAAGTGTATTCACGGGAAGATGGGCCGAAGCTATTGGCGAGAGATACGGAGGCATATGTGGTCACCACATTGGCGCCAAGAGCACTTGCCGGCAAAGCTTTCCGGCAAGGCTTCTTCCGCCGACAGCCCTCCGGGATGCAACTGCACAAGTAACCAAGTGTGAAGCGTGCGGTTCCATTCCAAGCGGATACACCAGCCAGCTCAAGCTCTCCGGACAATCCCTTTATCCTGGCCATTTTCGGTCCGGGGCTCGACATCCTCGGCCCCTTTCCCCGAAGCTGTCGGGGCTTTGAGTACTTATGCGTTGCAATCGACAAGTTCACAAAGTGGCGGAAGTGGAAGCGATGAGGAAGGTGACGGCCTGATCGGCGATCAAGTTCTTCAGGTTGATTGTTTGCCGTTTCGGGATTCCTAACAGGATCATCACCGACAACGGCATGCAATTCACGAGCCGCACCTTCATGCAGTACGTCCAAGATCTTGGCGCCAAGGTCTGCTTCGCTTCTGTTGCTCATCCGAGAAGTAACGGTCAAGCAGAGAGGGCAAATGCTGAAGTGCTGCGTGGGCTCAAGACTGTTGGGTTCTACGGTAGGGTGCGTCGACCGCAAATTAAAAATTCCTACGCGCAGAACATCCAGGAACATGCTACGGGAGATGGATCACAGTTCATTACCACTAGATGCGCAGTGTCGTGCAGCGGAAGAAGAGTTGGGGCAGCGCGTCTGCGTGGATCGTCTCCTCCTCATTCGATCTCCCTCGAGAGGCCGGTCGTCCGATCCCACGTATGAGTTCGCCGGAGCGGCGCAAGTGCACCGCCTCTAACGGTATCCGCGCGTGCGGGAGGAACGTCGTGCGGCGGACTGCTAGGTCCAATCACACAGTCGGCGGCGAGTGGAGGTGGCTATTCGCAACACATGCAAACCCTAGTCGCAGCGCCGAAGCGATCAACTGCCTGAGTGTGCCGCACCTCCACTTTATATAGGCGTCCGTCGCGGGCTCAACACTTGGGCCTCGCCACGGACCCTAAAGCTCAAAGTCTATTCGGTCACGTTCCTAGTCCATTCGGATCACATCCGACCAAAGGTCCTCTGAACTGACCTCATAGGTTCCTTCCCTTAAGCGCGCGACCCCTTAGGTTCAAGTCGGCTTGGTCACAGTTCGGATCACCTCCGACCAGACGGTTGGTAGCGGCCTCTAGCAAGGCGTGCGACCACCAAGCGAGCGATGAAGCTGGTTAGGCAAACATGTACAACGTGTCACACTTCTGTTCCCTTTGCCGCACGATATATGTTGTCGGGCTCAAGGCGAGACTATCATCCTTGTGCTAACCCGACCTCTTTCTCGATCCAGTGATACCGACCACAATCTGGATTATCTCATAATCCTTGTCGCATGGCCATGCTATTCCTGGTCAGATCACACGAGGGGCCCGAGTATATCTCTCGATCGGAGGGCAAATCCCATCTTGCTCGACCGTGTCTCGCAAACATGGGACTGGACAAACCGAAACCTACCTTTGTAACTACCCGATCCACGGAGTAGCGTTTGGTCGGCCCAAAGCAAATCATCACCATCCAGAGTACATGTGTCAGCTCAGGTCTTAGAACATAGAACGTATGTTGTACTAGAGACTCACAGATGACATATCGCTGCGTCTCAAGTTGGGTCTGTCCGACTCAGACCTTATCTCGACTCGGATCTGACTATGTCGAATCCAACCAGACCTTTCCAAGTCCATATTATCCGGTTACCATCCAATGCTCCATGGCTAGTGAGACCAAGCCATCGACCGTGTCATATGCCAGTCTAGTCGGCTGCGCGTCCACACAGCCCTTTTGACTAGGGACCTTTTAGGACAGTCATCATACAATGCATAGTCCCACAAACAAGTCACATACTTGCTGATACACATCATTGATAATGTCCAAGGACTATCTTTATTCATAAACACATAGGAAATATCATCATACATGATTGCCTCTAGGGCATATCTCCAACAAAGACCAGAACTTTCGACAGGCTGCACAAATGCGGAAGAAACTGGATTGAGGAGCTGCCGGTGGTTCTTTGGTCGATCAGGACGACGCCAAATCGAGCCACTGGCCAGACACCTTTCGCTCTAGTCTATGGAGCAGAGGCAGTTCTCCCCACGGAACTCGTTTACGGGTCACCTCGAGTGCTCGCTTATGATGAGCTTGAGCAAGAGCAGCTGCGACAAGATGACGCACTGCTCCTTGAGGAGGACCGTCTTCAGGCTGCTGTACGAGCTGCTCGATACCAGCAAGCTTTGCGTCGCTACCATAGCCGCAAAGTTAGTGCCATAAGTCTCGAGGAAGGCGACCTTATTCTTCGGCGCGTTCAGTCCGCCAAGAATTCCAACAATTTGACGCCGAAGTGGGAAGGCCCTTACCGGGTGAAACGAGTCACTAGGCCTGGCGCTGTCCGCCTTGAGACCGAAGATGGCATTCCAGTGAGAAACTCCTGGAACATTGAGCATCTTCGTAAGTTTTACCCGTAGGGCGCAGTTGCCGGAACCTGTTCCGACAACCACCTTTTGTACAAGTCTTGCCGATGTTGCATGTAATCCTTTGTACAAAGCCGGGCGCAGACCCCGTGCATAAGTAAAGCTCATGTGTTCCGCAAATTTTGTCAATTTCATGCTTTATACTCTTTCTATTGCATGCATTATCTGACACTTTGTGCAGCACATACCTCGGTAAGCAATAACGAGCTGCAAGGCTCCATGACTTTATTTTCTCTTCTTTCTCTTTCTCAAAGAAAAGAAGGTTCCCTCGCACACAAGTTAGCCGGAGGGGAAGGAGAAGATAATGGTGTGGACCAAGCGTCGCTCGAGGAGATTTCGCCTTACCGGGAAGCAAACGACAGAAAAGCTAAGTTGCCAAAGTTTGAGCAATCAGTTTTAAAATTTTTAAGTTATCTTCCTCGAACGACCGTACTTTGTATGGAAAACCTGTGCGCGGGGGAACCAACTCGCCGCTAGTTGCGCCCTTACTTTGTTTCGAGTCCGCTCAGCAACTTAAGTGAGCCGCGACTAGTTGCGACAAGGTTGCTTATGGAAGCGGCACCGCCCAAAGAAGCTCTTGACGTTCAAGACTCGGCCTTCCATGACAAAGGTGCCTGCACCGACAAGTTCCCTAAAAGCGTAGGGTAAAAACATACAAAGGAAAGAATCAAGTAAAGGAAATAACATTGCAATCATTGCTAAAGATAGAGTATATTACAAGATAGCTTGTCGCAGCTCTAATAGATTGCTCTCCTAACATAACCAACAGCGACAAGGAAAAGATAAAATTGGCGGCCTAATCCACTCGGTCACCATCAACCCTCTTGATCTTTCCCACCTTGTCCACAATGGGTGCGACAAGGGCCTTGAGCGCTTCCACATCAGCATCCGGCGGCAAGGACTTGAGGACGCCGGTGAGGTTGAGGCCTGGATTGCGGAAGGCCACCTTCATCAACACCTTCTGGAGAACTCCCGCGCAGATCTGGCGCGATTCCTCGGCCAGCTGCTTTGGGATCTCTTCCCGGAGTCGCTGGAGAGCCGTCACCACACCCTTGAAGAACAAGCTGAGCTTGGCGCGGGGTTGGAGGTGCTCATCGGAGGAGTACCCGAGATCCACCATCCCCAGCTCCATCAACTCCTTGTCGATGGCGGCGGCGACATTCACGAGACCCTCGGTCCAGTGCTCCACGTTGTCTCTGAAGGTGCTCTGGGTGGCAGTAGCGCTCGCCAGCAGCGCCTCGTCGGCCTTGATCTTCTCCAACAAGGTCACCTCCCGCTCCTTGGCACCGTCCAGCGTCTGCATCAAGGTGGTCAGCTTTAGCTCAAGATCTGCTTTAGAGTCCTTGGCGGTGCTGAGTTCCTTGCTCCTCTCGGCGAGACGGCCCTGCAGTTCGCCAAGAGTGTAGGCGTCCTTCTCGCGCTCGTGCTTGAGTGCAGCAAGCTCCTCGCCGCTCTTCCGGAGATTGGCCTCCAGCTGCGTCACCTTCGTCTCCAACTCCTTCTTGGCGGCCTCGGCAGCTGCGGCAGCATCCCTTGCTTCCTCAAGAGCCCTGCCAAGTGTTTCCTCGCGTGCGGCGAGCTCCTCCTCATGGCTGTCAAGGTTGATCTTCCGCTGCGCCAGCTCGCCTTCCTGCGCAGACAGCTTCTCGGCAGCAAGCCGCTGTTGCTCTTCAACCTCAGCCTTCTCGAGGATGAAGGCTTTGCGCGCCTCAACAATTTGCTCCCGCTCCTCTGCCAAGGACCGGAGAGCTTCCTGATTGATACCCCGGAGCTCCTCCGCGCGCTTCTCGATGCCTGCTCCCGCCTTCGCGACAAGTGCTTCCCAAGATTCCAACTTGGCTTGTCGGGCGCGGTAGAGTGACAATAGCTTCTTCAGCAGTTGCTCCTCCTCAGACTCGCCGCTGCTGCTGCTTGGCGCGTCAACCAACGTCAGCCCGGCGGAGGCGAGAAGCTCTTCGTCGAAGGTCTCTCCTTCGACCGGCGCCTGAGCTCGGCGCCCAGAGGCTTGATGAAGACACCATCGCGGCCTTGAGATGAGGCGCTGGGGCTCTTGAGCTGGCCTTTCTGATGGTGGCGGAGGGATCGGCCGGTCGGTGTAGCGCTGGCGCCTCCTGCGGCCTCGGGGCCGTCGGTCACGATCGCCGGACCCCTCGCCCGGCCTCTGCGGCAGCAACCTGAGTAACCTCTTCACCGGCGAGACTCATCGGCCTTGACCTCTTCCTCCATGGCGGCGGCGTCGTCAGTATGGCCGCGCACGTCCTCCTCGCCGGCGACCTCAGTCTCCATCGGCTCTGCGGCGGATGGATCTGACGACCAGGAAAAGAAAGAACAGTCAAGCAAATGTTCAAAAAGAAAATCAGAAGAAGAAGGACCCAAGGGAAGTCTTCAGTCAAGAGGATTACCTGCGTTGGGATCTTCGTCTGCGGTCTCAGCCGCCGAGGGATCGCTGGTGCTGTCCCTTGCCGGAGAGCTGACCCTTGCCGGAGGAGCCTCCCTTGCCGGGGGATCCTCCCTTGGCGGTGTGGTTGAAGCGGATGGCATGTCAAGAGCGGCTTCAGGGCACTCCTGGTGGGGCTGCTCTGCTCCTACACAAATCAACAATCAGATATGAGCAAAGGAAGAGCACTCATGCACGCCTAACAACAGAAAGTAAACCATATACTTACTCTGGGGGCTGTGCTGGGGGCTGCTTTGAGGAAGAGTTGCCGCGTCCGGCAAGGGGGTCTCGAAGCGCCTCCTGCTGCCTTGATAGGATCGTCCTCGATGACAATCACCGAGCCTTGGCTCTCTTGACGCTCTGGGCGGCGTCACGAAAAGGAAAGGATTCTGAGAATGAAGCAAGTTAGATGCAAGACAAAGCAACGAAATTGAAGAAATACAAGTACAACACAGAAGCTTACTCTTCTTCTTCCTCGTCGGAGCTGAGCGCGGAAAGATCAAATTCCGGCTCTCCTCCGGTGCGACGAGCAGGAAGAGTAGATTCCCTTGGCCGCTTGGCGGGCGCAGGGGCTGTGGTCTCGGAAGGCCCCGCTCCAGTTGTTGCAGTAGCGTGAGGTGTTCCCGCGGCAATAGTGCTTGCCGCGGTGGAGCGCGTCGCGCGGCATGACGGCTGCTGGCCCGTCTGCCGCCCCGCTACTTCCCCGGCCTTGCGGAGACGCCTTCTTGGTGGAGCTGTGGGCTCCGCTCGCGGCAAGCTGCTTGAAGGTGGGGAGGAGGCGCCCTCGGCGGGCTCGCTCGGCTCAACTTCGGGCTCGGCATGCTCTTCCTCGCCGGCAAGCTCCTCTCGATCGACAAGGCTTGCCGCCTCTGCTGCCTCCGCCTCCTCCACGGTGAATCCAAATTCGCCCTTGGCGGCATTCTTGCCGCCTCTTCCAACTAATTGGCGATCTGTTGCATCTCGTCGTCAGTAGTGTCGCGGGTGAGGCTCTTCTGCTCGTCAGGGCGGATCAGCACTTCCTCCAAGCTGTCGAAGAACTGCCGCCTGACGTCGTCTCTGAGCTCTTGCCAGTTGGAACAATCCCATGCGAGTCGCTGGCGGCATCATTGCACGGATGTGGTCGGCGAGGAGTTGTTGCACAATGGAACGACTCCCCTCGGCAACCTAAACCATTCGGGATGATCGTGGTCGTGCTTGAACAGCTCGAAGCATCGCATCCAACTCCAAGGCGGTGAAATTGAAGTTGAGGCCCGGCGCAGCCTCGCATGATATCCGCCGCGTGCGGAACTCCCAAGCAGGTCTCCTCCTCTCCTGCAAGGGAAGCGTGCGGCGGCGAAGGAAATCTCATGCCAACGGGCGCCTCTGATTAGTCCGGCAAGCCCGAGGCGCAGGATCCGGTGACGGCAATCTTCAATCTAGCATCTTCTGGCGCCAAGTTGCTCCAATCGTTGCCGCGCACTATTGGGGTTTGGCGCCGATCGAAAGGGCTGCGGGTTCTCCTCAACAATCCAACACCAATCTGCCCTCCACTCCTCCCACTTCTTTGTGGAGCTCCCCTTCCAGATAGGCTTCCTTCTTGCCGATCCTTGAGATCCAAGCAATCCCTCCGGCAAGTGGCTCTCCTCTCTCGACTCGGGGCATGAAGAAGTGCCGGAAGAGGGCTACATTTGGGTGGACTCCGACAAAGTTTTCGCAAAGATGTGCGAAAACTGCCATGTTCAGGACAGCGTTGGGGGTGAAATCAAGGAGGCGGAACCCGTAGGTGTTCATGATGTCGCAGAAGAATTCAGAAAAGGCGGGAAGAGCCCGCAGTAGAAGAAGAGCGCGAAGAAGGGATACCCACTCGGAGCCAGTTCAGATGCGGCGGCTGAGAGTACCTTCGTGCGCGGATGCGCTCGCGTCTCCGTCGACCAGAAGAGGTAGTAGTACTCCCTCAGCTCCTTCACGACGAGCTGGGGGGGGGGGGGGAAGATGGCCCGCTCCTTGCGCAGCGCCGCGGCCCGCTGCGCCTCGGCCGACTTCACGCCCTTCACCTTGTCGGCTTTCGGAGCCATGGCGGAGGTGGTGGGGGAGCTCGACGGCGTTGGTGGCGGCGTTGGTGGTGCTGGTGGCAATCGGGGGCGGAGCGCTGCTCTCTTTTCAGCCTTGAGAAGAAGGGAGAGCAGCGGAGGTTTTTCGAGATTGAACAGCAAATGGCGAGGTGGGCGAACTGCCCCTGTTTCCCCTGCAAATAAGGAGGGAGAAGGGGCGGACGTTCTGCTTTTCCAAATAAAGAAACCACCCACGATCTCGGACACGATCTCTCCCACGGCGCCGCATTCGACGCGTGCCGTTCGTGGAGGACGTGGTGGGTCCAGGGTGAGTTATGGCATAATCCAGGCCGCGTGTGCCCGTGCCCTGCTTTGGGCCTGGCCCAACAGCGCTCGGCACCGTGTATGGCCCAGGCCCGGGGGCTCCTGTCGGTGTACTAGAGTAGGGGTACCCTAGTATCCCGAACTCGTGCCGCAGGCGATTCTGACAGCACCCCGCGGCAAGGCTTGCCAGGTGACCGCCAAGATCCTCGATGGTTCCTTTGGAGCCATTCAAGAACAAAGTATTTAAGCCAAGGAGACAAGGCCCCGGCAAGAGGAGCTTGCCGGGAAGGCCAACCAAGGCACCTAGGAGACAAGGCCCCGGCAAGAGGAGCTTGCCGGGAAGGCCCGGTGAGCGACAAGCTCCCGGACGCGACAAGGATTCAGCCGCGGCAAGGCGCTTGCCGCGGCAGGTAACCACTCTTTTCCTCCGCTCCAGCTCATCCACCAACGTGTCGCCATGGGACCTTTCCAGCGCCAGCGTGTCAGAAAGGCTGTCGGCCCGGGAGCGCTGTGGTAGCAATGCGGCAACAAGACTGCCATCGTGGCAAGCGGTGGCGCCCCTGACGGTCCCTGTTGTACTGTTTAGGCGACATAGACGGGCATTTAATGCCTTTGTCCCCTGCCCTCAGGGTTAGGTAGAGTACACTGTACAAGTAGCTGTACCAACCACGAGTCCTTTTACGTTTTTGCCCTTGTCTACGTTGCCACCTGTCGGAGACCCCTTGAGCATATAAAAGGAGGCCCATGCACAACGTAGAGGGAGGTTGGGTTCATTCGAAACTAGAGAACACTCACGCTAGGTTTTGTAGCTCTCAGCGCTCCCTAGTAAGAATAGAATACAATCAGACAAGCAGCAGTAGGAGTATTATCTCTCCGGAGAGCTCCGAAGCTGGGTAAATTGCTCGTGTGCTTCGCCTCGATCTGCTCTTCGTGCGACCTCCGCCCCCCACCGAACCGAAAGGGGCTCGGTCCGCCGGTCCCATAGGTGTTCGTGGGTTCGATCAGCCTCCCCGACACCATCTGACGAGAGTCACATCACATTTGCTGACACTGGTAAAAGCAAGGTATTGGGTCTAGGTAGAGTTGCCATCTCAAAGGATCAGCACATGGATAATGTGATGCTTGTTGAATCCCTTGGTTTCAACTTAATGTCTGTCTCAATGCTTTGTGACTTGAACATGATTGTGATATTTGGAAAATATCGTTGCCTTGTACTAATGGAAACTGACAAGTCTCTAGTCTTTGAAGGGTGTCGGAAAGATGATTTGTACATGGTAGATTTCTCAGCAGGACCGCAGCTTGCCGTATGTCTTCTAGCAAAAGCTTCAGAGTGATGGCTCTGGCATCAGAGGTTGGGCATGCCGGCATGAGGAACTTGTACACTCTCGCAAAGAAGAAACACGTCGTAGGCATCAAGGGAGTCAAGTTCAAGAAGGATCACTTGTGCGGTGCCTGCGAAGCTGGTAAAATGACAAGGGCAAGCATCCCTCGAAGACAATCATGACGACATCTCAACCCTTCGAGCTGCTACACATGGACCTATTTGGCCCTACTCGCTACTCTACTCTCACTACTACTGCTTGTCTCTATGGCTTCGTCATTGTTGATGATTATTCAAGATATATGTGGGTGCATATAATTCTCTACAAGACTGAAGTGCGGGATGTCTTGACGCAACCGCCAACCATGCCATGAATAACTATGGTGTCAAGATCAAGCATATCAGAAGTGACAATGGCACAGAGTTCAAGAACACCGGCCTCGACCTTTACCTGGATACATTGGGCATCACTCATGATTTCTCCGCTCCATATAGACCTCAGCAGAATGGTATCGTGGAGCGTAAGAATAGAACACTCATTGAGATGGCTCGGACGATGCTTGATGAATACAAGAATCCAAGAAAGTTCTGGCCTGAAGCCATTGATACTGCATGTCACATCATCAACCGTGTTTATCTTCACAAGCTTCTGAAGCAGACATCCTATGAACTCCTAACTGGTAAGAAGCCAAATGTTAGTTACTTCAGAGTATTTGGTGCTAGGTGCTGGATCAAGGATCAACATCACACTTCAAAATTTGCACCGAAAGCACATGAAGGTTTTATGCTTGGTTACGGGAAGGATTCGCACTCCTACAGAGTCTTCAACCTCTTTCACTATAAAGTGGTTGAAACTGTAGATGTCTTGATTCGATGAAACTAACGGCTCGCAAAGAGAGCACCTTCCAAATGTGATAGATGAAGTTCCACCTAGTGAATCCATCAAGCTTATGGGAACTGGAGAAATCATTGAGGGAGTCCTGGACTAGGGGGTGTCCGGATAGCCGAACTATCATCTTCGGCCGAACTCCTAGACTATGAAGATACAAGATTGAAGACTTCGTCCCATGTCCGGATGGGACTTTCCTTGGCGTGGAAGGCAAGCTTGGCGATACGGATATGTAGATCTCCATCATTGTAACCGACTGTGTAACCCTAACCCTATTCGGTGTCTATATAAACCGAAGGGTTTTAGTCCGTAGGACAGAACAACAATCATACCATAGGCTAGCTTCTAGGGTTTAGCCTCTACGATCTCGTGGTAGATCTACTCTTGTACTACCCATATCATCAATATTAATCAAGCGGGAGTAGGGTATTACCTCCATCGAGAGGGCCCGAACACAGGTAAAACATCGTGCCTTGTCTCCTGTTACCATCCGCCTAGACGCAGCCTTCGGGACCCCCTACCGAGATCCGCCGGTTTTGACACCGACATTGGTGCTTTCATTGAGAGTTCCTCGTATGCGTCACCGATAGGCCGGTGGCTCCTTCGATCATCAACAACGACGCAGTCCAGGGTGAGACTTTTCTCCCGGACAGATCTTCGTATTCGGCGGCTTTGCATTGCGGGCCAATTAAGCAGCCATCTGGAAGCAGATCGAAAGCTACGCCCCTGGCCATCAGGTCAGATTTGGTCGATGTCCGCGGAGACTTGATCTTCGACGGATTCGAGCCACAGCCGAGCGTGCCGCACTGTCTCGAGGGGTACGATCTAGCTCTGCCGCCGAACAGTGCCCTAGAGGTCGCACCAGTGCCCGCTCCGACCCTTAATCCGGAGCCGCTTCCCCCGATCGAGGACGAGTGGTTGGACACCGCCTCGGGGGCTACAATCTCAACAGCGATTGAGCCGAACTCCATCCCTGTCCTTTTCGAAGACCGTGACTCCAAGGTGCTGGACTCCTCTCTGGACTTTGAACCCTCCGCGCCCCTGCCAATCGAATCCGATTGGGCGCCGGTCATGGAGTTCACCGCCGCGGACATCTTTCAGCACTCGCCCTTTGGCGACATCCTGAATTCATTAATGTCTCTCTCTTTATCCGGAGAGCCCTGGCCGGACTACGATCAGGAAGGTTGGGATGCGGACGATCAAGAATTTCAACGCCCACCCACCACCCACTTTGTAGCCACTGTCGATGATTTAACCGACATGCTCGACTTTGACTCCGAAGACATCGACGGTATGGACGTCGATGCTGGAGACGACCAAGAACCAGCGCCTACAGGGCACTGGAAGGCCACCTTGTCATACGATATATACATGGTGGACATCCCAAAAGATGGGAACGGCGATGGAACAGCGGAGGATGACCCCTCCAAGAAACAGCCCAAGCGCCGACGTCAGCGACGCCGCTCTAAATCTCGCCACAGCAAAAACAATGATTCCGGCACGGGAGACAATAACACCCCGGACAGTGCCGAAGATGACCCCCTCGGCGGGACTCGGTAGCGAGGGGAGGGAGAAGCAAGTCCGCACGACGGTGCGGCGAGAAAGAGAGGTAGAGGGCGATAATTATCGCCTCCCTCCGAGGGCCGAGAGCAAGCACGGGCGACGGCAATTTGTCGTGCCTGAGGATCCCGCCGAACAGGAGCGTTTCAAACGCAGGCTTATGGCCATGGCAAGCAGCCTCAAGAAAAAGCAGCAACAACTTAGAGCTCACTAAGACCTGCTAGGCGGCGGATGGATCAAGTCATTGCATCCGAAGAGTATGAACTCTAACGCCCCTCCAAAAGCTACCACAAACGCAGGCCGTTGCCTCGATCAGAGAAGGAAGCACCCGAATCACCAGCACATGACATGGCGGACCGGCCACCCCTGGCGCGGCATGACGAGAAGCCTCTCGGCCCTCCACTCAAGCCACGCCCCGACGCCGCTCAAAAAGTACCAAGGCACGGGAAAACGCGCCGGACTTGTGAGATATATTGGAGGATAAGGCAAAGCATACAAGATCGATCTACGGATCGCGTGGGCGCCCCACGACACGGGATGATAACCGTCCACGCGGATACAAGCAAATCCGCCGGGCCAACCACAATAGACAAAGCTCAAATGAGCTACGTCGTGATATAGCCCTATCTGAGGCGCCAAGCACACCCACTATGCTTCACGGATGAAGTAATGGATCATCAAATCCCGAGGGCTTCAAACCCGTAAACATCGAATCATACGATGGCACCACAGATCCTGCCGGTGCGGATCGAGAACTATATCCTCCATATCCACATGACCAAGGTGATGATCTACATGCCATCAAATACCTCCCACTCAATCTTAAAAGACCAGCTCGACATTGGCTTAACAGCTTGCCAGCAGAGTCAATCAGTTGTTGGGAGGACCTAGAAGCCGCATTCCTTGATAAATTCCAGGGCACATATGTGCGACCACCAGACGCCGATGACCTTAGCCATATAATTCAGCAGCCAGAAGAATCGGCCAGACAATTCTGGACGCGGTTCCTAACAAAGAAAAAACCAGATCGTCATTTGTCCGGATGCGAGGCGCTTAGCAGCCTTCAAACACAACATCCGCGACGAGTGGCTAGCCCGACACCTAGGACAGGAAAAGCCGAAATCCATGGCAGCCCTCACCACACTCATGACCCGCTTTTGCGCGGGAGAGGACAGCTGGCTAGCTCGAAGTAACAACTTGGCCAAACACCCTGATAGTTCGGATACCAAGGACAACAATGGCAGGTTGCGTCGCAACAAGCATAAACGCCGCATCAACGGTGATAATGCTGAAGATACAGCAGTAAATGCCGGATTCAGAGGCTCTAAACCCGGTCAGCGGAAGAAGCCATTCAAAAGAAATACTCAGGGCCCGTCCAACTTGGACCGAATACTCGATCGCTTGTGCGGATACATGGCACTTTAAAACCAGCCAACCACACCAACAGGGATTGTTGGGTGTTCAAACAAGCGAGCAAGCTAATCGCCGAAAACAACGACAAGGGGCTGCATAGCAATGACGAGGAAGAGCCCGGCCGCCCGAACAATAGAGGACGAAGGGCTTTCCCACACAAGTGCGGACGGTGAACATGATATACGCAACCCACATACCCAAAAGGAGGCGGAAGCGTCGCGCTAAAGGGGCGTATCTGGCGATGGAGCGATCGCCTCGAAGTTCAACCCATGGTCTGCCTGCCCGATCACCTTCGATCGAAGGGACCACCCTACTAGCATCCGTCACGGCGGTTTCGCCCGCATTGGTTCTTGACCCAATTATTGACGGATCTCACCTCACCAGAGTCCTGATGGACGGCGGTAGCAGCCTGAACCTGCTTTATCAGGATACGGTCGCCAAAATGGGCATAGACCCCTCAAGGATTAAACCCACAAAAACGACCTTTAAAGGCGTCATACCAGTGTAGAGGCCAATTATGCGAGGCTCGATTACACTCGAAGTGGTCTTGGATCCCGGATAACTTCCGAAGCGAAGAGTTAATCTTCGACATAGTCCCGTTCCGCAGCGGCTATCACGCACTGCTCGGACGAATAGCATTCGCAAAATTCAATGCGGTGCCGCACTACGCATACCTCAAGCTAAAGATGCCAGGCCCTCGAGGCGTAATCACGGTCAATGGAAACACGAGCGCTCTCTCCAAGCGGAGGAGCATACGGCCGCCCTTGCGGCGAAGTGCGTAACAGCCTCTTAAGGCAATTCTCGATCCGGCCAATAAACAATGGGACACCTTTGTCAAAGCGGCGCCCGGAGTAACCTACAACAAGACCGCCTGGCACGATCCGAACACGCGTAGCAATCCGGCCCCAACCCCAGCCCTCACGAAGTTGCGAAGCCAGTACTAGGCGTACATAACTACGCTCTGGAGATACCATGGGCATAAGGGGAGGGGCATGACCACGGCACGCCCAGAATGCAGCTCAACCGCACCAGGGGCTCCCGATTGTGTCATTCTTTTTATTTTATTTTTCTCTTTTTTCTTTTTTTACTTTCAGGACTCTGTTCTCCAGAAGCCCTGTCCGGCGTTCACGCCGAACTCACGATGCAACAGCCGGGGAAGCAGAAAACTGCGTCGAGTGTCCAGGTGGTCTCTACTTCGAGCATTATACCTGTTTTACATACCATCCCGCAGCTTACCCCTGGAGGGGGACATGTTAAATAGTCCCATCCCTTGCTTATCGTACTATTTGTATCGTTCTGCTTTCATTGCAGTCCCTTTTTGGAATAAACAATACATAGCTTTTGCCTATTATTGCACTCCTTTCTTTATTTATATATATATGTTCATTTCATGAAATGTCGCACCCGTACACTTTGGTACGGCCAATACACCAGGGGCTTAAGTTCCCCAGAATATGGTGTTAGAAGTCCGAACACTTTCACAAGTGCGGCACCCCGAACTTATAGCATTATATGCATCGGCTCCGAATCATGTCTTGGGTCAATAGTTGGGTTTGCCCGGCTCCCATGTTTTGGTACCTTACGTTCCGTTATATCGGCTAAGGTAGCTGGAGAACCACTGCGATTGTGCCCCGGTTGAGCTGGGTTGAGCACCTCAGTGGAGAAAGCTAAAACTGACCGTCATGATAGGGCGAGAGCCGGTCGCTGTTTTTCGGGTCCCTAAAGACTTATGCCGCTTAGAGCGAGGAGTCGGCATTGTCCGGCCCAAGGCGTGGATAAGCGCCCGAACTTCGGTCTTCCGAATACTAGGGGCTTCACGAAATTTAAAATTATAGAATTCTATGGCTAAGTGAGAGTGTTCAAGCATTATAAGTCCGGTTGCCTTGTTACGTTGCGTTGAGCGCCTCCTCGATGGACCCAAGAATGGGAACAAGAGTGCTCAAGTTTATCCCGAACACCCGGCACTAGTGGCATGAAATTTGAAGCCAACGACTTGCCATCTCTCAATTTTGATAAATGGCCGCACAGAAGGTAATATTTTAAATTAACAAGCGTTGCTTAGCGCATAATGAACAAGTTTTCAGCGCACAAGATAACAAATGCGAGTCTATTAAAAAATTACATCTTTGGAGCACTCATCCGCTATACGGCGAGCACCCTTCATGACACACTCATAATACATTTCGGGCGTGCGATGCTCCTTGCCCTTCGGTGGCCCATCCGTCACAAGCTTCTCCCCATCCAGCTTGCCCCAATGCACTTTAGCACGGGAAAGGGCCCGACGGGCACCTTCAATGCAGATGGAGCGCTTGATGACTTCAATCCATGGACATGCGTCCACCAGCCGCCGCACCAACCCAAAGTAGCTCCCAGGCATGGCTTCCAATGGCCACAGCCGAACTATAAGGCCCTTCATGGCCTATTCGGCGACCTTGTGGAGCTCGACCAGCTGCTTCAGTTGGTCGCTTAGGGGCACCGGAGGTCCGGCCTCAGCATATTGAGACCAGAATACCTTCTCCGTCGAGCTCCCCTCCTGGGCGCGGTAGAATGCGGCGACATCGAGGGCCTTTTCTGAGGCAAATCTGTGAATGCTCCTGGAGAGCTCCGAATCCGGGTAAGTAATAGGTAATTGACTTTTACATTCTTGCTTTGCATAAAGAATGCCTTACCCGCCGCTATCTTCTTTAACGATTCAATTTCCTGGAGGGCTTTTTGGGCTTCGGCCTTAGCGGCTTTGGCACTCTCAAGAGCCGAGGCGAGCTCGGACTCTCGAGTCTTTGAGTCACGCTCCAAACTCTCGTGTTTTTTCACGAGAGCCTGGAGCTCTTGCCGCACCTCCGCCACCTGCTCCTCCTGCTTTTCTCGCTCGGTGCACTCCGCGGCCGCTTTGCTTTCGGCCGCAAACACCGCTTCCTTCAGGGTCGCCACCTCGTTCATGGCCCCTACAATACCCATGTTATTCCTGTCACTTTTTGCAACCGAATCCTTTTCTATAAGGAACTTCTTTAATAAGGTATTACTTACCTTCCTTGTCCTCGAGCTGCTTCTTGGCTTGGCCGAGCTCATTCTCAGACCGCTCGAGGCTCTTCTTCAATGTATTGAGCTCCACTTGATCGGTCTTGGCCGAGAGAGGTCGGCAGGGCAACCTGCATTCCCATATTGACATAATTATGTTAGACTCCTGCGTATATCTTTTAGATCCTCAGTCCGGCTTTTCTTTCCGAACACGAACTAAGCATCGAGGGCTACTATTTATGCGGTAATATTTTTACATATTCTAAACTTACCTCAAAGCACATTAGAAGGCTGATGCAGGCTTCGATCAGCCCGCTCTTGGTGGATGAACTTTCTGGATCACCGCACTCATGATAGTGCGGTCCTCCTCGTCGATGGAGGCGCCGTTAAGCGCCTCCAGCAAGCTATCCGGTGCCTCCGGTTGGACGGGGCTGACCGGTGTGGCAGTCTTGCCCTTCTTGCGAAGGGGCCGCCTGCCGGCCTTCGGAACCATTGCTAGTTCCGGCACGTAGTCCGGCACAATGCCGGACTTAGATTCCTCTTGGGTTTTTCCCCCTGTGCGCCCGGCGTCCGGGAGGTCGCCTTGCGGCGCCTCCAGGACCACCTCCTCCTGGTTGGGCCCCTTTTGGGACTCCACCGCGGTGTCACCTGCGTCACGAGGAGAGGAGGCGGTCGGAAGTGAAGTGATGTTCACATCCGACGTATTCAGGGAGCCGCTCGACGAAGTGGCAAGATCGTCCCTGGGCAGGCTACATGGTTATATCCGGCGTTAGAAGACACTATGTGGCAAATGAAAATCCATGAGTTATTCTGGAATACGGACACTTACGATCTACGCCGAGCTTGGCCCTTGTTGGCCCTCCTCCTCGTCATTGTCGGTGTTGGCGGAGAAGTCCGGAGGAAGGGTCCTTCCCTTCTTGACCCCCGTCCTCCCCGATTAGGAGGCCTTCCTTTTCTTCTCTCCCTCGCTGGGAGAAGCTTCTTCTTCCTCCTCTTCCTCGGAGGAGATTCCGCCTCGAGGTGGTCGAGGCGATGAGCCTGGCGGCACTGGCGTCGGGAGCTCTTCGAGTCCCGTGGCCTCCTTCTTGGCCTTCTTCTCGGCACCACGTGAGGTCTGGAACCAGCAACCCCTCAATCAGGCGTCCATTGGGTCTTACGGCAAAAGGGCCGGACAGTTAATCTGTCCGGATTTCACCAGCCAGTCCTGTCAAAGGTTAGGGAGTTTTAGATCCCGCATAAAGTCAAACTATGAAAAAAAGAGTCCCATAAAGGGCAAAATAACTTACCTCGCTGGCTGGGCGCTGCGAGCTGAATCCGCGATCTTCGGTAGCGGATGTGGGAGCCTCGGCGTATGAACAAACACCTTCCGGGCATCTTCATCGTAGTGTCAAAGAGCCTTTTCAGAGTTGGGTGTTGTGCGGATCGAACTCCCACAATTTGAAGGCCCGTTGTTGGCATGGGAGAATCCGGCGGATGAGCATCACTGGATTACGTTGACAAGCCTGAGATTCTTGTCCACCAGGTTCCGGACGCATGTTTGGAGTCCGGATAGCTCATCCGAATCCCCCCACATCTGGCCCGTCTCTTTCCATGACGTGAGCCATGTGGGGAAGCCAGATCAGAATTCGGGGGCCGCCGCCCATTGAGAGTCAGCGGCTCGGTGATGTAGAACCACCCGATTGCCACCCCTTCTGATCTCCACAAAGGAGCCCTCGAGCCATAGGAATTTGGCCATCTTGCCAACCATGGCGCCTCCGCACTCCGCTTGGCGGCCGCCCACTACCTTCGGCCGTACATTGAAGATCTTCAGCCATAAGCCGAAGTGGGGCTGGATGCAGAGGAAGGCCTCGCACACGATGATAAATGCCGAGATGTTGAGGATGAAATTTGGGGCCTGGTCGTGGAAATCTAGGCCGTAGTAGAACATGAGCCCCCGGACAACTGGGTGGAGTGGAAACCCTAGTCCGCGGAGGAAGTGGGGGAGGAACACCACCCTCTCGTGGGGCCTGGGGGTGGGGATGAGCTGCCCCTTGTCGGGCAGCCGGTGTGCGATGTCGTCGGACAAGTATCCGGCCTTCCGCAGCTTTTTTTACTTGGCCCTCCGTCACGGAGGAGGCCATCCACCTGCCTCCCGCTCCGGACATAGTTGGAGAAGGTTGAGGCGGGATGTGCGGACTTAGGCGCTGGAGCTCGAGTCTTGGCGGAAATGGATGAGCAAAGGAGGAAGAAAGGCGTGGGTGAAAAGGTGGATCCTTATCCCTTATATGGACAGACGAAGCTATGCGTCCCCCACCAACTGATAAAACTTCGCTTATCTCCCAAGCGCCCGCAATCAATGGCGCGGTTGGGTTACCCACGTCCGTATTGATGAGAATCCCGGAATAAGGGGGAGCGATCTACGCTTTGATAAGGCGTGCCAAGGAAATCGCCTCATTGAGCGAGCTGAGGTGGAACAATAAAAGCGATTCGTATAAAGGCCTGGCCAGGTGTGATGTCACGCCCGCGGAATACGTCGGCGGTCGATTGCAAAAAGTTATTCTCTCTACGGTTGTATGTGGAACTTGTTTTGCGAGCGGACACTATCCTTGTGTTCAGAACCTTCTATGAAGTATTCGGAGGAGGAACCCGCCTTGCAATGCGAAGAAGAAAATATGTGCGCCCGGACTAAATGCGTCATTGAAGCACAGTTCGAGGGAGACTCTTGAGGAGTCTGGACTGGGGGTGTCCGGATAGCGAACTATCATCTTCGGCCGGACTCCTAGACTATGAAGATACAAGATTGAAGACTTAGTCCCGTGTCCAGGATGGGACTTTCCTTGGCGTGGAAGGCAAGCTTGGCGTCTGGGATATGTAGATCTCCTACCATTGTAACCGACTCTGTGTAACCCTAACCCTATTCGGTGTCTATATAAACCGATGGGTTTTAGTCCGTAGGATAGAACAACAATCATACCATAGGCTAGCTTCTAGGGTTTAGCCTCTCTGATCTCGTGGTAGATCTACTCTTGTACTACCCATATCATCAATATTAATCAAGCAGGAGTAGGGTATTACCTCCATCGAGAGGGCCCGAACCTGGGTAAAAACATCGTGCCCCTTGTCTCCTGTTACCATCCGCCTAGACGCACAGTTCGGGACCCCCTACCCGAGATCCGCCGGTTTTGACACCAACAATCATACCGTCTAAAGCTCAGGCTGAAGATGAACTTATCATTTCTGCACCTAATCAACCTGAAGACAATGCTCAGCCTGAAGACAATCCTCCCAATGATGACAATGATCAGCAAGAGCAAAATCTCCGTCCACTTCATCCTCGTGTTGCAAATGAAGTACAGATTGAGAAGATAATTGATAGCATCAATGCACCTGGTCCACTCACCCGTTCAAGAGCAACACAACTAGCAAATTTATGTGGGTACTTTGCATTTGTCTCAATATCAGAACCCAAGAAAGTTGTTGAAGCCTTCAGGGAACCAGAATGGATTCAAGCTATGCAAGAAGAGCTTCAACAGTTCAAGCTGAACAATGTGTGGGAACTAGTCAAGGGTCCTGATCCTTGCAAGCACAACATAATAGGCACCAAATGGATATATCACAACAAGCAAGATGAGCATGGTCAAGTTGTCAGAAACAAGGCTCGTCTCGTTGCCCAAGGATACACTCAAGTTGAAGGGATTGACTTCGATGAAACATTTGCTCCTGTGGCTAGGCTTGAAGCCATTCACATACTGCTAGCTTATGCAAATCATCACAACATCCTTCTGTATCAAATGGATGTGAAGAGTGCGTTTCTCAATGGCAAGATTGAAGAAGAAGTGTATGTTGCACATCCACCTGGCTTTGAAGATCCAAAACATCCTGATATGGTATACAAGCTCAACAAGGCATTGTATGGCCTCAAACAAGCCCCTCGCACTTGGTATGACACACTCAAAGACTTCCTGAAGAGCAAAGGCTTCAAACCTGGTTCCCTGGATCCCACACTCTTCACGAAGACATATGATGGTGAACTATTTGTGTGCCAAGATGGTGAACTATTTGTGTGCCAAATATATGTGGATGACATTATCTTCGGCTGCACCAACCAGAAATACAGTGATGAGTTTGGACACATGATGCAAGAGCAATATCAAATGTCCATGATGGGTGAGCTGAAATTCTTCCTTGGTCTTCAAATTCGTCAACAAAGCAACGACATCTTCATATCTCAAGAAAAATACCTCAAAGACTGCCTGAAGAAGTTTGGAATGCAAGACTGCGAAGGTTACACGACGCCAATGCCAACTAAAAGTCATCTGGGTCCTCACGCCAATGGTAAAGAGTTCGATCAAAAGGTATACCGCTCCATGATTGGTTCTTTACTTTATTTATGTGCATCTAGGCGGATATAATGCTTACTGTTTGCATGTGTGCCCGATTCCAAGCGGCACCAAAGGAATAGCATCACTTAGCTGTGAAGCGAATTCTTCGATATTTGGCTTACACCCCAACACTAGGATTATGGTATCCAAAGGGCTCAAAGTTTGATCTGGTTGGATTCTCGGATGCTGATTATGCTGGTGACAAGGTGGATCGCAAGTCTACATCAAGCACATGTCACTTTCTGGGACGATCACTTGTTTGTTGGTCTTCAAAGAAGCAGAACTGTGAATCTCTCTCCACTGCTGAATCTGAATACATTGCTGCTAGAGCTTGCTGCGCTCAGCTTCTATGGATGAAGCAAACACTCAAAGACTATGGCATCCATCTGAAGCAAGTACCACTCTACTTCGACAATGAAAGCGCCATCAAGATTGCCAACAACCCAGTTCAGCACTCGAAAACAAAGCACATTGAAATTCGTCATCACTTTCTCAGAGATCATGTCATGAAGAAAGATATTGATATCATTCACGTCAACACTAAAGAGCAACTGGCAGATATCTTCACAAAGCCCTTGGATGAGAAAAGGTTTTGCAAGTTATGGTGTGAGCTAAATATCATGGAATCCTCGAATTTCCTATGATTAGGCACACATCCTAACACTTATGCATGTTGATGACTTAGATGTGCAACACACGAAGTAACGTATATCTTCAATTAATGAAGGCTTACACTCTAAGCGTGAATACATTAACGCGGAATTTGACTTCGGAGCGCCACGATAATTGTGTGTAGTATGCAGGTCTAACACTTCCCTATCACGGTGGGTAGCCACCACCAAGCGTTTGTTTGGAGTGTTTTTGTTGGCGTTACTTTTGCAAAGTCTTCACATTTGGTTTGTCTTCAATATTGACATGACTTCATGTTTATCTTCACAATGTTGATTTGGTCTTATTCGATATATACATATATTAGTGTTACATCCTCTACAACATTCACTTATAGCTATGTCTTCTCGTTTGAATCTTTTGAACTAAGTGAATGTGATCGGACCCTAACCTCTCTATGCTTCTACCTCAAACTCTATCTATCCAAATCATATGCATTCTGTAGAAACTGTCGAATGTCTTCTCTGCGTCCTTGTCAGCAGAAGATACAAAGACAAACATTAAATCTATTTTAAATGCCCAGTCCTAATTTCCTGAAACCCGGAGAAGCTGGAACGACCACCCGACAGTCCAGGCGTGCGTGGGAACATGGAACAACTTCCAATGTGTTGCATGTTCGCCACGTGTCCCTCAGATGTGAACCGCCAGGGGCACCTGCGTAATTACGATGTGCTGTCCCTCTCCCTATAAATGCACATCACATCACGGTCAAAATCTTTCTTCCACCTCTACACGTCAAACAAACCCTAGCGCCACCGCTAGCTCTCAACGACGCCAGCAACGAAGCGCTTAGTTGCCGCGACCTCACCGACGCCGTCCTCACGCCGGTCGCGGACCTCGTCTTCTCCGCCGCCGCCGTAGGTGTCCTCCGTCGCCAAGTTAGGGCATGGAAGATCAAACTGCTCGGCCTCATCTTCTACTTCGTCTATCAGTTCATCATATGGTTAATTAAAACTCTCTTTTTACAGTCTTTTTGATCCGATGGATTCATATTTCCTTACCAAAAGTAGTTTCTGCCTCCACAAGTTGGATCTATCATGTTCTGCTTCTCATAATATGCCTGGTATATTCACTTATGCTTCACATGTAGTTAGATTCCTCAGTTGTACCTATTCTTGGATTCGTACAAATGTAGAACCAACTCTCAACATACAAGTGAATGTCTTCGCGCTATGAGGTCAATGTCTTCTAAACTCATTTATCTTCAAAATCTTCTGAGAATGCATATGACCTCTTCCGCTTCCCTCACATCTCTAATGCTGACACAGGTACATGTCCGTGGGAGAATTACTTGGTTCTCATAGTCTGCATTCATTTGCATATTCTTACAGCGTCACATTAATTCTCCCGAAGCTAGTTCTTGTCTCACCAGCAGACGGAAGACTCTGACAGTGTTGAAGCCATTTAGTCTGAACTTCATGGCAACTAAAAAATCAGCAAGGAAGGGAGGCAGACAGCGTCGTGGGGGGACATCAAGGGATTTGCCACCAGATCTCTACGAGCTGTACAACACTGATCCAGAAGAGGATTACAATCAGCGCAAAACACGAATCCAATGGATTCAAAGATATTGGGCCAAACAATGGTTCAAATACTGAGTTTAAATGACCGAGTATCTTTGAGAAGAATGCCATAAAGAGTCCTTGGGGACATATTCTCTTCATATGGGTTTCTACCCCTGTATGGTCCGTGGACCACAGCCTGCCAATGCCGACCCATCATCATTGCTATGGTGTCGTGAAGATAATCTTTTCAAGCGCAATTTTCAACATGCAAAGGCATCGGCCAAAGAGAACAAGAAGAGTCTCGGATGCTATTTCAACCCAGGGCCTTCTGCTCCGCGGGCTGATGGCACACGAGATGGCAATCCAAATTTCATCGGCCCCTTCAACAACTTTGATGGTCTCCTCTCCTACATCGCTGCTTTCGGAGGGCCACGGTGGATCGATCACGGAGATGAAGCTGATTCTGATGAGGCTCCTGCTCCACCAAAGCCTCAAACGCAGAAGAAACCCAAGGCTTCAAAGCCCTCCTATGCACCAAGAGCTTCGCATGCGAAGCCTCTGGCCACTGCTCCTCCTGCACCTAGTGTGCATTCTGAAGATCTCTCTCACATCTCCAAGACAGAGAAGAAGAAGAAGCCCATGCAAACTACTGGCCAAGCACTGACCCCAAGCGCCATTACGAGAAATGAGAGCGAAGCCATTGATACATCTAGTGGCGGCGATCTTGGCCATGATGCTCTTGAGCTGCTGATAAAGAGCAAGCAAGAGGCGGAAATATTCAACGATCTTCCCCTTTTCGATGTGGACATCCTGAACAAGTTCATTGATGAATGGTTTGATAGCCCAAACCTGAGCTTTGATGATCTTCAGCTTCCTGTTGGCCTCAACGTTTCATTCCATGGAGCCATTGCTCCTGAGCTAGCTCTAGCTCAAAGGATTGTTGAGCTAATGAACAAAATTGACTATGAAAAGGCTCGGTTCAAGAAGCATATGGCCAAGCTCAGTGTGACTGATGTCCAAAACTTCAAGCAAATGATGCATGAGCTCAAGGAGGTGTTTCACAAGAAACATGATGAAGCTAAAGGTTCAGGCGAGCGCATGAAACTCCTTGCTGCCAAACATGTTCAAGCTTACAATGAAGCTGAGAAGCGCAAGGCACTTGGGCGTCCTGGCATCGACCCTAAGATGGCTGCCAAGAAGAAGAAGAAGCCTGCTGTGGACCAAGCTGAAGCATCAAGGCGGGAGGAACCTCGCATTGTCTTCCCCGCTAGTATGACAGGCGTGAAGCCAAAGGTCCCCACAGTGGCTTCAGATCTCAAGAAAACAAGGACTTCCGAAGTTGAAGCTAGAAAGCGCAAGTCCAATAACACCACTGATGAATCTCCACCAACCAAGAAGAAAGATCAGACTGCTCCCATAGAGCCCCTCGTCGTCGAGCCAATCTCAGTTGCTCGTCCTGCGTCTGCACACCAAGAGCGTCGGTTGATAGTTCATGAGCCTGCTACCATAGAGGCTCCTTAAACTGAAGAGATTCCAGTTGTTGACCCCACCGCAGCTGAAGACATTGGTCACCAAGACAATGTAGAAGATGATGAAGTCCTTCCTCAGATCGAGAACAACATGGTATCATCGCCTGTTCTCACGAATAGCAAACTCATCAGCATTGGTCGTCCTTTGACGCCAATTGCTCAGGATGATTCATGGGCTGATCACCCTCAAGACTCCACCCGTGAAGAAGAAACACCAACTACTCCCCCAACTCAAGTCACCACTCCGGTACTTGAAGATGAAGACTTTGTGTCCCAGACAACTCCATCTCCACAAGCGTCACCAGCATTTCGCAGGCTTCGCAAAGGACCAAGGCCACAAGTCACTCTTTCGAGTGTTCCAGAAGGAGAAGAGCACCAATCAGTATCTCGCCAAGTATTTCTTGAAGCCTCTCCAACTGTGAACATCTCCGAGTCTGAAGTCAAAGCTGCTGATGTCATAGCCCTAGAAATCTTCTTGTAATTAGTGGCATTGCATCCATGCATCATTTTCAATTTCTATTAATTTTGAAATGGGGATGCTTAAACCCTAGCACCAAATGGATTCAACTAGGGTGAAAATAAAATCTTTTCATTGAACTCAAAATGCCTCTAAAAATGTTCAACATTTCTGGTTTGAGGTGGAAGCATCTACCAAAAATGGTTTATATTTTTGCAGGACATATTTGGGCTTTGAATTAATTGAACATATTTGAGTTGGAGCTATTTAAATGCTATATATATTTTAGATGCTCCAAAAATGTTGGAAGTTGTTATGGGTCACTTGAATAATTGGACAACACCCTAATTATTTCCGAGTTTTATAAAATGGTTTAGTATTTTACTAAATCAAAAACAAAAGCAGAAGGAATAAGCGGAAACAAATAAGAGAGAGGAGAGTTACTTGGACCTGCCTACTATGCAGCCCACTGGCGGCCCGGTGGCAGCCAATAGTGACCCACCACCGCCACCTCTCCTATCGTCTTCCTCCTTTGCCAGGAGGACGAGCGCGTGCCCGACGCGCGCGCACCACCGTGCGCCACCTCCTGCTTGCCGCCGAGGGTCTGGACGCGTCCCCGAGCGCCAAGAACTCCCCCTCGACCCATGTACCTCTCCCCTCTCTCCCGGAACCCCCTGCCCCTCCTCTGCTCTCTTCCCGCAATGCCACCGTCGCCGCCGCTTGCTGTTGTCGCGGCCACCGCCTTCCCCTCGCCTCTCCGACATGCCCAGGAGCTCCGCCACCATCGCGTACGCCCCTCTGTTGACTCACGCGACGCCAAGCGCCCCGAAGCGCCACCCCCGACCTCGTCTTCGTCGTTCGGCCGCCGAGATCGCCGGCGACCTCCCGTCTTCATCAGCTCCTCCCCGACCTCGCTGACTCGCTCGTCGTGTTCTACGGGAGATTCTGATCATCCTCCCCCCTCCTTTGCGCTCTGTTTGCATGCTGTAGCCGTCGCTCCGCCGGAGACCGAACCGCGCCGCCGCCCGAGCTTCTCGCCGCCGTGGCCACGGTCGTCGTAACTCCCAACAGAGCACACCCACGAGCTCACCGCGCCGCGTAGGTGCCGTAGGAGCTAAGCACGCCACTCCACGGCCACCGCAGCCCCGTTCCCGAGTGCGCCCGAACTCCGGCCGCCGCCGAGGTCGACGCCGCGCTCAACCCCGGCCACCCTCGCTGCTGCCGCTTGCTGCACTGGATGCGGGAGAGCTCCAGCTCCCCGCGGGTGCCCTCCGCTGCTCGTTTGGGCACCGGGAGACGCAAACCCGAGCCCCTCCACCGCGGCCGGCCTCGCCGGCGTCATGTCGCCGGTGGGTTTGACCCAGCCCGAGCGTTGGTGGGTGGGCGGTTTGACCACACAGGTCAGCGGCGTGTGGGCCACCCTTGTTAATTATTAGTTAGGTTAGTTTAGCGCTAATTAACCTAGATTAGTGCTTAACCTAACACTAGATAACTCTGTTTAGTTAGTTAACTAACCACTGACACATGGGTCCCACAGGTCAGGTTTGACCTGGCTGACCCAGTTGACTGCTGACATCACAGTGACGTCATGCAGACGCAGTAAATCATTTTCCGGATTTATTCTTTTACAGGAAAATCCAGAAAATTGCCTAAACTTCTAAAAATCATAGTAATTCAACTGTAGCTCCAAATCAAATAAGTTATATATGAAAAATGATCAGAAAAATCCAATCTTTCCATCAGTACCATTTTCATGCATGTTTAAACAATTTATACCTGCTGATCAGGTCAAATAAATTAAATGGCATTTGAATTTCACATATGAAGTTTGAATTTGAACCTAGGGTTCAAACCAACTCCATTTAACATGTTGCTAGTTGCATTAGCTCAAAACACATTCATATTGCCATGTCATAGCATGCATCATATTGTGCATTGCATTGATCGTGTTTGTTCTTTGTTTGCCGATGTTGTTCCCCCTCGGTAGACGTTGTACCGATGTTGTGATCGCTGACACTGATGAAGACTCAATGCTATCTTCAGAAGTGCCAGGCAAGCAAAACCCCCTTGTTCATTCCGATATAATCCCACTCTCTCGCTCTTGCTCTCTTTTACTGCATTAGGACAACAACGATTCATACATTACTTGCTGCGGTAGCTGAACCCCTTTATCCTCTGCATGACCTGTCATTCCACGGTAAATAGATGAAACCCACTAGCATGAGTAGGAGTTGTTTGAGCCTGTTGTGCCTACTCATTCATGCTTGTTTTGTCGTGCACTGCTCTTGCTTAGAGTTGAGTCAGGTCTGATTCATCTGGGATGAATCGGAGGTGTGTGAACATGTCCCTCTTGTTGAGAGCTAAGTGTGTGAACACGATTTGGTAAATGTAGCGGTGAGAGGCCATGTAGGAGTACATGGTGGGTTGTCTCATTGCAGCCGTCCTCGGGAACTGAGTTACGTGTTTGTGATCCATGAAGCAGTTACTACCACGCATTGGGCCCGAAACCAATGGACCCTCTCGACTTATTAATGCTTGCCCTTGCCCTCTGTCCGGGAGTTGCAACTAGTTTACGGTGTTTGTAGGATATGTGTTGGAGGCGATGCGTGGCGCTGACCCTACTGGTGAGCTATGATGCAGTAGATACACCGTGGCCCGGTGTCTGCGGCGCCCGGTTTGGTGTCTCGGGAACCCTGCACACATCGTTTGGGGCTGTGAGCGAAACTCCGGCCGGATCTCCTCGCGGATGGAACCCGAATAGGCGATAAACCTGGACTAGAGACTTGTGTGGTTACTCAAGTCGTGGCCGACTCCCTCACCAGGCTTCCGCTTGAAGGTTGCCGAGATACACGACGTGTGTACCACGGTGGTAAGTCGCGAGCGTGTGTGAAGAAAGTACACCCCTGCGGGGTTATAAATGATCTATTTGAATAACCGTGTCATGATGAAGGACTTACAGGTTGCTGTGCAGTTCATAGACAAGTGAAAGTGGATACTCTAAAATCGCAAGATATGCGTGAGTGCTATGGATGGCGTTCTCATAGGTAGGCTGGAGGCGGATCCATAGTGGTGTATTGATATGGTGAATATGTGGACTCGTGTGCGCCACCTCAAAAGAGTTACTTGCGATCGTAGTTCGGGATAGCCACCGAGTCAATCTTTGGCTTCTTGATCAAACTCCACCACCCCACTTTATTGATATCGATGCATATGTAGTTAGTTACGATGTAAGTCTTGCTTTGGGTACATTTGTACTCACGTTTGCCTATTTTATGTTTTTTGCGAGAGGCGTCGGTCTAAGCTAGTAGTTCGCATGGACTTGACGTTTAGCTTGTTACCTCAGCTACGATCTTGTGCCCTCGGCAGGATCTGGTGGATAGTCAGGCTTCTCAACCTTTTTCCTTTGTAGATGTCTGTACTCAGACATGTTAAGCTTCCGCATGTGATTTGACTTGTATGCTCTGAATGTTGGGTCATGAGACCCATGTTTGTAATATCTCGCTCCTCGGAGCCTAATGAATAAATACTTGAGTCATAGAGTTATGTTGTGATGCCATGTTGTATTTACACATATCGAGCATATTGTGTGTATGTTTGAAATTCTTGGTATGTGTGGGATCCGACAATCTAGTTGTTTATCCTTGGCAGCCTCTCTTATTGGGAAATGTAGTTTAGTGATTCCTTGAGCCATAGTAGTCCGCTTCTGACCGGTTCACGAGTCACTGCTAGCCCGGCACTACTTTCGGGACACTTGGTGGCCGGCATGTGTTTCACTTCTGTTCACCATACATCCCTTGAATGTCACGTGGTGACATCAAGAGTCTGCCTAGCCGCTTCTGACCGGGTTCACAGAGTCCTGTTAGCCTAGTGCTATAGCCAGTTCTGCAGCTGGCGACCGACATGCTCGATGTGATTCATGTATGCATGTCCCCATGGGTTAGTGCCGCTTTGGGTACATGACTAGCCATGTCGGCTCGGGTTCTCTGTCATATGGATGCTAGCTACACTATCATATACGTGAGCCAAAAGGTGCAAACGGTCCCGGGCCATGGTAAGGCGACACCCGTGGGAATACCGTGCGTGAGGCCACAAAGTGATATGAGATGTTACCGGCTAGATCTATGTGACTTGGAATCAGGGTCCTGACAGCTTTGGTATCGAGCTTTGTTGCTGTAGGATTACCAAGCCAAAGCTGGTGAAGTTGTGTCTAGAAATGCTTTAGTTATGTAAGGGAATTGAGTGTGGAAGGGAGCGTAAGGCTCTTTTTACTCCTTATACCTCATGGCCTTGATGCGAGTCACCCTCTTCTCTTCTACGGGGTTTAAGAACCAGGCTTCTCATCTATCTATTAGGATGACGTGTTACTAATCCATAGACTTATAGAATTGATAGTTTCAAATCTCAGTTCAGTTTTTACTACTTCCGTATGTTCATAGTTGGTCTCGGAACCATGATTTTGTGCTTATGAGTGGTTATGCCACCATTTTTGCAGGAGGTCTCAAATCATTTTGAGCATTTACAGCCGTTATGCTGTTCGAGTCATCCCAAGTCTCTAAATAGACTGATGCATTTGCAAATCCTTTCTTTCCGTTCCCGATGTCCTTTTTGATCAGAATAAGCACACTAATCGGTAAGTTGAGGTACTTTGTTGCCTCGGCATATATGTTGGAGCTATTATTACAACCCTAGGTTTCCTAGAAGATTACCTAGTAAACTAGCCATGTTTTGTGTTCCCCGTGTGATAATTCTAGCAATCATTCTCGAAAGCATCCTATGATGTTATTACTTAGTAGGTATTCTATTCACAGGTTCTTGAACCGAGATTCACCCTACTTACCTCATGTTGATAATGTTTGCTAGTACCTTTAGGATACTAGTAACCTTTGTGATAGTCTTGAGGTCCGTGGTATATCATTCTTCCAAATACCATGAACCATCCTTGGCAGGAGTTCCTTTGAACCAAAAGGTCACAACAAGAGTGCTCTCGATGAGTTCCCCATTCTATATTGTGATTCTGCCAGTTCTACCCCTTTCCGCATGGGTTATCCGGAAGAAATGTTGAGCTTCGCTCGACATACTAATCTACGCATCCACAACTCAGAAAAACATATGTTCCTTTGAGTTGTCCCTCTTTACTTGTATCCTGATCTCCGTCTATCAATTTGTAGTCAGGAGTAGTCGTGCAGTCGTGCTCATCGCTGCCCATTATTCTTGTGGTCCGTCAAGCGATTCTGTTCTGGAATGACTAGGAGAAATAAACTCCGGTACCTTATCCATTTCCAGGATTGGGACAAAACAGTTGTATTCCACAGGTCAAATGCAATTCAGTTTTGATTATGTTCCACCCCGAAGTATTGCCCTCTTTATGTCAGGATTGTTATGAGAATTGCACCATTTCTCATGAATTCTTGACGTAGTGATACTTCTCGCTATCATTATTCATTCCTCGGTCCCGTGTTGATGTAACCGGAATGCCGACAAGTGAATTGTGATGTGTGAAATCGATACTCCTAGCAACCTCGTTGCTTGGTAGTAAATGGACAATGCTCTCACTCTTAGCGTGTTGGCTTTTGAATCATCATTCTAGGATAGTATGCTACCTAGTCCTTATTTCGGTGCACTCTTCAATCAATGAGTTAGGATTATTCAATCCCTTGCTTATTGTTCATATCGTCTTGCTCTGAAAAGCAAGATTGTTCTCGAGCTTAGTAACATATCGGTGGTTCGTGATGTTCCAAATATCTTCTCGGAAGTATTACCCAGTTGTCACCTAACCACTATGTTGAGTTCGTGATCATGCTGGTTTTCTCCAAACCACCCATTCTCCAAGAATCTGTGTTGGATACCCCTGAGCTAGTTGGTTTAGCCAAACAACAATTTGGAGAGTTGGAAGATAAAAGCTTGTCCGACTTAGTTCATTTTAAGGGATATCCTTTTGTGTGTGTGTGTGTGTGTGTTGAAGAAAGATGATACCTTCACCAATTGGTCCTCGTGATCAGTTGTTGGATCTGTTGTCTTGCCAAAACTTTGACTTGAGTATGGGCTATCATCAAGTCAAATCAGAACCAGCGATGTTCGTGATGTTGTCTTACTCGTGGTTGATCCCTCGAGCATACACCATTACATGTTTTGGTCTGACCAATGCTGTCACCGTGTTCACATGATGGTGGAAGTCCAGTGATATGGAAATTCCGATGAATTGCTGTTGAGCCCATCGGCGACATTTGTCTCCACCATGATTCATGTTGAACATCAACCTAGTGTTGAAAACTTTGTAAGCAATGTCTTTGTGTTCCGTTCATGAAGCTTATGCTTGGATGGAAGAAGTAACTTCCTCTAATTCACGTGCATTTTATGTAAGTTGTCGCCGTGAATCCGAGAAAGTTTGTTTTTACTTCCTCTGGAATCGTCCCAAGTTAGTCATGCACGTGCGAAGTGCCCTGTGGTTTGATAGGTTGGCCGCATCCACTCCATATGTGTTTCCTAGCACACCAAGCCACTGATTGATTTGCTCAAGGAAAAGGGCGTGTTGTGCTAATTCTAGATCATGCACAAAGATTCCGTTATCCTCGATGATGGTTCCCAACGAGAACTTCGGTAGTATTTTTATTATAAGACTACTATGTGGTCATGCTTATGCAGGACATCGTGTTCACATGTTGTAGCAAAACTTCGCTCATGTTTTTGAGCTTGCTATAAATAGTTCATTTCACGAGAATCCCATAGCGTTATCACGTTGGTTTGTGTTGCAAACTTTCTTTTCGGACATGCTTTATGCGAAATATCCTGTTTCCAACCAGATCTGAATCTCAGGCAGATATGATGGTTGGAACATTTCCAACATTTGCATGTTGTTCCCAGCTTGCACCCCATCGTGCCAATTTTCCATGGTCAGTCCTTCTCAGCAGTTGTTGTCCAAGATCATCTCCAAAAGTGGTCCTGTCATGGGTCCCATTCATTTCCGGTGATAAGCAAAAGTCATCCATTGCGTTGTCTTCAACAAGGTGGTCCACATCATCCATCCTAGTCTGAGTATGCCATTTCTTCGAGATCTTTCAGACGATCAATTATCAATTGCCTTAAGATGGTATGAAGAGTTTCAATGATCTATGGATCAAAAGTAATTCTTTTTGCCACTTAAGGGAACAGTCCAACGAGTCACCTCTCCTAAGGTGCACCGTTATGGAATCATGGCAATTATCTCCTCGCCACCTTGACACCATCCAACATCTTTCTAAGCGTGGAATTGTTGCCCACCAAATCAAACTCCGTCGTTGTTCTTCCATCCCTCTCGACGTGTTCTGTGTCTCAACTCAAGATGATTCAACATCTCATTCCACGAGTTAATCTTGTATAGCTCGATCTTCGAGAAGATCAATCCTAGTATAGTTTCTTTCTGTCGTCACCGCGTGGACGAAGATCTCAAAAGCGAGGATGTCAATATCAACGTATGCAACGAATCAACAACCTTATGAGGTGCAACCTAGATCGTGAAGATCGTGTTGATCTTGTGCCCCTCTGTCTTCTTACCTCACGCCTTGAATCTCGGGACGAGATTCTTGTTTTAATGAAATTGAGTTGTCACAACCCTAGATATCTTCTTGTAATTAGTGGTATTGCATCCATGCATCATTTTCAATTTCTATTAATTTTGAAATGGGGATGCTTAAACCCTAGCACCAAATGGATTCAACTAGGGTCAAAATAAAATATTTTTCATTGAACTCAAAATGCCTCTAAAAATGTTCAACATTTCTGGTTTGAGGTGGAAGCATCTACCAAAAATGGTTTATATTTTTGCAGGACATATTTGGGCTTTGAATTAATTCGAACATATTTGAGTTGGAGCTATTTAAATGCTATATATATTTTAGATGCTCCAAAAATGTTGGAAGTTGTTATGGGTCACTTGAATAATTCCGACAGCACCCCTAATTATTTCCAGGATTTTATAAAACGGTTTAGTATTTTACTAAATCCAAAACAAAACAGAAGGAATAGAAAACAGAAACAAATAAGAGAGGGAGAGAGTTACAGACCTACCTACTATGCAGCCCACAGCGGCCCGGTGGCAGCCCAATAGCCCAGCCCACCACCGCCACCTCCTGTCGTCTTCCTCCTTTGCCCGGGAGGGCCAGGCGCATGCCCAGCAGCACCACCGTCGCCACCTCCTGCCTTGCCGCCCGAGGTCTAGGCAGCGTCCCAGGCGCCACGCACTCCCCCTCGACTCCTGCACCTCTCCCCTCTCTCCCGGAACCCCCTGCCCCTCCTCTGCTCTCTTCCCGCAACGCCACCGTCGCCGCCGCTTGCTGTTGCCGCAGCCACCGCCTCCCCCTCGCCTCTCCGACATGTCCAGGAGCTCCGCCACCGTCGCGTACGCCTCTCTGTTGACTCACATAGCGCCAGCGCCCAGCGCCGCCCCGACCTCATCTTAAATGCGTTCGGCCGCCGAGATCGCCGGCGACCTCCCGTCTTCATCAGCTCCTCCCCGACCTCGCCGACTCGCTCGTCATGTTCTACGGGAGCTTCTGATCATCCTCCCCCCTCCTTTGCGCTCTGTTTGCACGCTGTAGCCATCGCTCCGCCGGAGACCGAACCGCGCCGCCGCCCGAGCTTCTCGCCGCCGTGGCCACAGTCGTCATAGCTCCCTACCGAGCACACCCACGAGCTCACTGCGCCGCGTAGGTGCCGTAGGAGCTAAGCACGCCACTCCACGGCCACCGCAGCCCCGTTCCCGAGTGCGCCAGAACTCCGGCCGCCGCCGAGGTCGACGCCGCGCTCAACCACGGCCACCCTAGCTGCTGTCGCTTGCTGCCTTTGGATGCGGGAGAGCTCCGGCTCCCGCGGGTGCCCTCCGCCCGCTCATTTGAGCGCAGGAGGCGCAAACCGAGCCCCTCCACGCGTCTAGCCTCGCCCGGCGTCATGTCGCCCGGTGGGTTTGACCCAGCCCGACCGTTATTTGGGTGGGCCGGTTTGACCCCCACAGGTCAGCGGCGTGTGGGCCACCCTTGTTAATTATTAGTTAGGTTAGTTTAGCGCTAATTAACCTAGATTAGTGCTTAACCTAACACTAGCTAACTCTATTTAGTTAGTTAACTAACCACTGACACATGGGTCCCACAGGTCAGGTTTAACCTGGCCGACCCAGTTGACTGCTGACATCACAGTGACATCATGCTGACGCAGTAAATCATTTTCTGGATTTATTCTTTTACAGGAAAATCCAGAAAATTGCCTAAACTTCTAAAAATCATAGTAATTCAACCGTAGCTCCAAATCAAATAAGTTATATATGAAAAATGATCAGAAAAATCCAATCTTTCCATCTGTACCATTTTCATGCATGTTTAAACAACTTATACCTGCTGATCAGGTCAAATCAATTAAATGGCATTTGAATTTCACATATTAAGTTTGAATTTGAACCTAGGGTTGAAACCAACTCCATTTAACATGTTGCTAGTTGCATTAGCTCAAAACACATTCATATTGCCATGTCATAGCATGCCTCATATTGTGCATTGCATTGATCGTGTTTCTTCTTTGTTTGCCGGTGTTGTTTCCCCCTCGGTGAGCGTTGTCTGCAAGCATTGTGATCATTGACCTTTGGTGAAGACTCAATGCTATCTTGAAGTACCAGGCAAGCAAAACCCCTTGTTCATTCCGATATAATCCCACTCTCTCGCTCCTGCTCTCTTTTCTTTGCATTAGGACAACAACGATTCATTTGTTACTTTTCGGTAGCTGAACCCTGTATCCTCTGCATGACCTGTCATTCCCACGATAAATAGATGAAACCCACTAGCATGAGTAGGAGTTGTTTGAGCCTGTTGTGCCTACCCATTCATGCTTATTTGTCATGCACTGCTCTTGCTTAGAGTTGAGTCAGTCTGATTCATCGGGGATGAATCGGAGGTGTGTGAACATGTCCTCTCTTGTTGAGAGCTAAGTGTGTGAACACGATTTGGTAAAGGTAGCGGTGAGAGGCCATGTAGGAGTACACGGTGGGTTGTCTCATTGCAACCGTCCTTGGGAAGCGAGTTACGTGTTTGTGATCCATGAAACAGTTACTACCACGCATTGGGCCCGAAACCAATGGACCCTCTCGACTTATTAGCGCCCTTGCCCTCTGTCCGGGGAGTTGCAACTAGTTTACGGTGTTTGTAGGATATGTGTTGGAGGCCGTGCGTGGCGCTGTCCCTAAGTGAGCTATGATCACGGTAGATACACCATGGCCCGGTGTATCGGCCCGTTTGGTGTCTCGGGAACCCTGCACACATCGTTTGGGGCTGCGGCGAAACTCGGCCGGATCTCCTCGCGGATGGAACCGAATAGGCGATAAACTGGACTAGAGACTTGTGTGGTTAGTCGGTGGTGGCCGACTCCCTCGCCGGGGCTTCCGCTTGAAGGTTGCCGAGATACACGACGTGTACATGGTGGTAAGTGGCGGCGAGTGTGTGTGAAGAAGTACACCCTGCGGGGTTATAAATGATCTATTGAATAGCCGTGTCCGAGGTAAAGGACTTACGGGTTGCTGTCAGTTCATAGACAAGTGAAAGTGGATACTCTAAAATACACAAGATAGCGTGAGTGCTATGGATGGCGTTCTCGTGGGTAGGCGGGGAGGCGGATCCATAGTGGTGTATTGATATGGTGAATATGTGGACTCGTGCGCCACCTCAAAAGAGTTACTTGCGATCGTAGTTCGGGATAGCCACCGAGTCAAAGCTGGCTTGCTGCGGTCAAACTCCACCACCCCACTTTATTGATATCGATGCATATGTAGTTGGATTACGATGTAAGTCGTCTTCTTTGGGTATATTTGTACCCACGTTTGCCTATTTTATGTTTTTCTGAGAGAGCGTCGGTCTACGCTAGTAGTTCGCATGGAATTGACGTTTAGCTTGTTACCTCGGCTATGATCTTGTGCCCTCGGCGAGATACAGTGGATAGTCGGGCTTCTCGGCCTTTTTCCTTTGTAGATATACGTACTTTCGAGACATGTTAAGCTTCCGCATGTGCTTTGACTTGTATGCTCACGAATGTTGGGTCATGAGACCCATGTTTGTAATATCTCGCTCCTCGGAGCCTAATGAATAAATACTTGAGTCGTAGAGTTATGTTGTGATGCCATGTTGTATTTACACATATCGAGCATATTGTGTGTATGTTTGAAATGCTTGGTATGTGGGATCCGACAATCTAGTTGTTTATCCTTGGCAGCCTCTCTTATGGGAAATGTAGTCTAGTGCTTCCTTGAGCCATAGTAGTCCGCTTCTGACCGGTTCACATGAGTCCTGCTAGCCCGGCACTACTACTCGGGACACTTGGTAGCGGCATGTGTTTCACTTCATTCACGTATGCATCCCTTGAATATCACAGCAGGGACATCCAGTCCTGCCTAGCCTGCTTCTGACCCGGGTTCCCGTAGTCCTGTTAGCCCGATGCTACAGCCCAGGATTCACCGCAGCTGGCGACCGACATGCTCGATGTGATTCATGTATGCTGTCCCCATGGGTTAGTGCCGCTTTGGGTTCACGACTAGCCATGTCGGCCCGGGTTCTCTGTCATATGGATGCTAGCTACACTATCATATCGTGAGCCAAAAGCATAAGCGGTCCCGGGCCATGGTAAGGCGACACCCGTGGGAATACCGTGCGTGAGGCCGCAAAGTGATATTAGGTGTTACCGGCTAGATCGATGTGACTTGGAATCGGGGTCCTGACATCTGAAGACATTCCGGCTGCATCAGCCTATGAAAAAGAAGAACCCAGACAAGAAGAAGAACGCGTTGCTACACCCCCGTCCAACCCTGAAGTTGTTCTCGAGGAGAACGTGTCCGACCCTCTAGCTACTCAAGTGGAGGTTAACAATACTGAGGCGGCCACAAACAACACTACTGAAGCCGATGACATTGTCATGGCTGAAGCTGATGTGGCGCCAGAAGTTAATGTGGTGCCAGAAGTTGTTGCACCTGAAGCCAATGCTGCACCTTAAGCAAATCTGGAGCCTGAAGTTAATGCCACTGCCATTGCCACTGCTACTGTACCGCCTCCAAGGCCACACGTCATCGAGCAAGCTTTTGATCGTGGTCGGTTGGTTACTGTCAGATGGCCCATCCTGGTTCCTCCACCTGCTACTGGTCCACAATTTGACTATCATGTAGAGCACAGGCCTCGGGTCCAGAAGCCTAAGCCAAGGTTGCCAAGGTTTCCAGGTACTGTAACTTCACCAGGATCTTTCAATGCAAATGGCTTCATTGCACACAATACCTTCTTTGATAGTGCCAAGAACCCCTACTCCAAGCCAAGAATATCATCTGAGCGGTTCTGGAGCTATCGGCCGTAGCGATTACTATTCTGTGTTCTCTATGATCAATGGCGCATCTTTCCACATATCGTCTAGGCGTGAAGTTATTGTTGGACTGCCCTACTTAGAAGAAGCCCTTGACTGCTTAGTGATCTTTGGTCTTCTGAACTTTGTGACTGATAAAGAGCATTGGAATGAAGAGCTTCTGCTACAATTCTATGCTACCCTCCATATTCGCGGCTTCAACAGGGATTCGAAGACATGGATCCTTGAGTGGATGACAGGTAATGTACACCACGAAGCTAAAGCTCTTGATATCATTGAGCTCACTGGCCTGCCCACTCCAGGTGAACTCTTCGAACCTAGTTGTCAGCTTCACCGCAATGCTTTGGAGAGCATCTTTCAGAAGCCAGAGCCCAACATGAGCCAAATGCTGAGCATGATGAAGCCTCTGCCACGCGACACTGAATACCCAAGAGAATTCTTTGTTGAAGACCTAGAGTATCTGCCCCAAACGATCTATCATATCATAAGGCGAACTCTATGGCCCATCTAGGGACATTCTTACTGCAGTGAAGCTTGAAGGAGTGATGAAGACATTGGTCTTTTATATCTTCAATGGCATCGGCTTCAATGCTCAAGACTTCTTTATCGGGGCAATTGGCTGCATCTGGCTCGACCTCTTTGGTCTGAAATTCTCGCTCCATGGGTTATCGCCTTATCAAGCTTCATTCAAGCTGTCAACTATCGATATACGCGCAACCATCTGATATTTTTGCCAGAGGTTGATATGTCAGTTGAAGCCATATACCCAGAGCCTGCCAAGGAGCCTATTTATCTTCACAATGCCGATCACCAAAGCTTGACACAACCTATTGAAGGAGTTCAGGCCGTCACTCGCGTTTATCCTTTGGCTGGCAATACACGTGCACCTCACCGTGCCCATACTGAAGCCACCGAAAGCACCATTTCTCAAAGGCCTCGGAAGAGATCACGTGTTCTCAATGACCGAGAGCTTCTCATCGCCCTGCATCAAAAACAGGATAAGCATCACTACTGGCTGAAGCGTTAGATGCAAAGCCTCTTGGTGGATGTCAATCGCATTCGCAACCTTGCCACCAAGAATGCCTTTGTCACTCATGAAACCTGTCGAAGGTCGTGCAAGAGTTTGACATTGCTCAGTGCTGAAGCTGGTCTTCAAGACGATGGCTTCACCGAAAGATTCAAGTTTGACTCCACTCCTCCAAGGAATGTTGTCTTGCGTCGGACTCCTTCACTTGAAGACTCTGAATATTCCTCCTTAGTGCAACTGTTAATGCCAGAGTCATAGATGACCAAGATGATGCAACTTCACCACCTCCAATTTTGGCGTGTATCGACACTGCACCAAGTTCTTCTGCACCACCAAACCTCAACGACGACCCTGCTGCTTCACCACCTTCTCCTCATGGGAACGAGTAGAGGCTCTATGTCTTCAAACCTTTTTGGTCCTTACTGACAAAAGGGGGAGAAGCATATGAGTTGATAGTCTTCAAGCGGGTCCTTATGGGTGGTTGCTATACTTTTTGCCAAGTGCTTAGAACTCTTGCTTTTGATACATTTGGCTCTTTGAGTTCTAACACTTAAACTTGATGGTCGTCTGCTACTTTTTTCTGCTATTATGTGATGCGATGATAAATGCCGAATGTGCGATGATAAATACCGCACGAAATCATATTGTAGACGTCCATTTTTCATTATGCATGTCATTATCTTCGTTATATCTTATCGTGCATGATGAATTGCCTTCATAAGTTGAAGAGGATCTCCACAAGTACAACCTGCCATGTGCATTTGCATTCCAAAAGCAAACTACTTATATGCACATCTTCAGGGGGAGCCTTTTTGCTACTTATGAAGACATTACCTTAATCCTTTACAATTTCACATACTTTTATCCCCCTTGAAAACTTCAACCAGTTTGTCATCAATCACCAAAAAGGGGGAGATTGTAAGTGCTTCTAGTGCCACCCCTAGTTGGTTTTGGCATATTGACGACAAACATGGTTGAGGGACTAATGTGTTTGTGAGAATTACGAGGATAACACGGTAGTAGTCCCTCATTGATTCGGTTTACCTACGGAGATGACCCTAAAAATGTGTTGTCGGTGTGGCACGACACCTATGGGATCACAAGAATCCCTACTATGGTTGTCGGGGCGGAGTGTTGTGAGAAGAGCAGGATTTGTAATCAGCACAAGGATCGTTTGCAGTGCAGGCCGTGAAGATGTGTAAACCTAATCACTGCTTTGGTGGGTGTATTTCGAGAGAGTTCTTGAGCTCTCAAACTAGCTATGGTGGGGTGCGAATCCTTCTCCGGTATGCCATGGGCCTCCTTTTATAGTCGAAAGGGCTGCCACGGTGGCATCTGAGGAGGTGAAAAGCGTCTGATATTGTGAGCTTATCGCTCGTATTACAGACAAATCGCATTTAATGCACGAGGTGTCCCCTAACTTTATCGGAGACGAGGCGAAGCCCGTCCCGTTCGTCGCTACTCCTCCTCGCTTGACATTGCATACGGCGATGATGCATGCGGTGCCATGTAAGCGGCGAGCGGTGAGGTGGCGCGGTGATGGAGCCTTCACGAAGATCTGCATGTCGCGGCCTTGAGCTTCGATGAGTTAGCTGAGGCTGCATGTGCCATGCAGTGCACCTTTCGGCTGGTTGGTGGCATTTGCATGTGAATGGCGGCGGAGACTTGGTTGGTGCAGGTGCAGCGGTGGCCTGCTTTGGCGTCCTCGGTGAGGCCTTGCCGGGTGGCCCGGCAAGGGTCTTGCCGTGGCGTATTGTCGTCACAGCAAGGATCTTCTTTGAAGTGCAGTGGCCCTCCTCGGCAAGAATCTTGCCGAGGACTATTGTCTTATGATCCTCATCTGATCTTGAATATTCCTTGTCTTCACGAAGATCTGCATGCCACCACAGAGGTGCCTCCCGAGCCCTGGCCCAACGTGGTTGATGGTGTTGGGGACGTGGGCTCAAGGTTGGCTCGTTCTGTTGGTGTTTCATGGGCACGCCCGGCAAAGAGGCTTGCATGACCCGCTAAGGCTGCCCCGGCAAGGGTCTTGCCGGGGGAACCTGCTTTGTCCCTCTGCTCTTTGTAGTCTTGGCCTTGGCGTTGCTCTGTCTGCCTCGGGCTTCGGTTTCACCTCGGTTCACCTCCCTTGCTCTGCTTGGTGTGGTCGTGGGTGCGGCTCCGACTGCCCGTGCACAAGTAAAGGGGTACAAAGGTGCGCCCCTTCTTTTGTACACCGACAGGAGCCCCCGGGCCTGGGCCACACATAAGCGCGACACGTTGTTGGGCCAGGACCAAAGCGGTCTTGTGAGCGGTAGGCGGTTTTACCATGGTGAAACTTTTGGCAACCGCTTCCCGGGTCAGCAGCGGAATGGAGAATGCGCGTGACGAGGGCGGCATGCGTGGGGCGGTTTCAGCATGCATGCGTCACATCGTGGTAAAGGCGGCTCGCGCCTTCCCCATAAAAGGAGGAGGCGTGGGGCGCGGCTCATTTACTGCGCGGGGCCGGGTCACGGTCTTCAAGGCGTCCACACCCCACGATCACGGGGTGGGAAGAGGTCGCTTCACCCGTCCCTTCGATTCTGCACGTTCGCCACGCGTCCTTCATGCGCTTGGGGTGGCAAGCGGTGGAGGCTGGAAACCGGGCCGTCGCTGATTGGGGCGGCGGGTCGGTCTCGATTCCCTGCGCCTCTGGTGGCTGGATTGGCCGAGCGGGGCGGCTGAGCCCTGACCCCCCCCCCTTTATAAGGAGGGGGAAGGGGGATGGCATCCCGCACTCTTCTGTCATCTATCTCCTCCTGCTTCTTCTTCTTCCTTTCACTCGCCATGGAGAAAGGGAATCCCGGTCCCTCGACGGTGGCGGCGAGTCGCCGGCTCGGCAGCGTGTCCCTCCTCCTCCCGAGCCCTTGAAGGTGGAGCCCGGCTCCCACGAGGGAAGGGGGAGGCGAGGCAGGCAGAGGTCGTGGTGCTCGGGGAAGAGGAGGTCGAGGCGGCGCGCCAGCTTTGCCCCCGCCTATGATGCCTTTTCTGATGAAAGGCCATGTTGGAGACCAGCCCCGCGAGTTATTCATCAGGCTGCGCCGGCCTCCACGTCGTCGTCTTTGTCTTCCCGCCCCGTTTGCTCGGGAGATAGAGCGTGACCCACCCCAATCCCTCAGATTGCACATGAGGGGCTGTGGTAATGGGGGCCTTGAGCGGCGATTGACTTCACAGCTCCTCGGGTCATGTACCTCTATCGTTGATGGAAGATGTTAGCTCGCATCCACGGTCGTGGCGAGGCTCGTCCTCTACTTCAAATTAATGGAGGGCGGCCTGCTCTCCGTCAAGGTCTTGGAGACTTCGGGACTACTTTGAAGTCTTTGAGGAGGACAATGGGATAGATGCGAGGGGCCAAGTCGACTAGGCGTCGAGCGCCCAGCGCTGGAGTGGGTGTGGCGGCGGCAGCATGCACCTGGCAGCTCCTCGGCAGAGTTTTGCGGGGTGGGGCCAGCTCCTTGAACTTCTCGGGCCGTCTCCTTGGGAGGTTGGCATCGGGAGAGCTGCAGGAGAGGAAGAGAGGCGAGGCGGCAAGGCCGTCAACTTCCGAATACAGGCACCGGCGCCTTCATCGCCATGTGCAGTCCTGCCGCCTCGTCTTCCGGCTCCTTTCCCGGCACCGTCATCACCGGCCCATCCATTGGGCGGCCACTAAGTGTTCTCTTGGTGCTACGCTGCTCGTAGCTCGCCTAGGCACCCCTTTTGCCCTTTCGCCTCCTTGACCTGCCTCCTGAGGAGAGGGACAAGAAAGGGATTATGGGCATCTCATCTCATTTTTAATTTGTAAGCCTTCGGGCCTTGTTAAATTTAAAGCTTGTAATCCCCCTTGTTCATGTTTTTCATTTCATATGAACTGTACCTGTACGGGATGTTTTTAATGAAAAAGGGGGGTTTGCCAGGGGTTTTCGTTCGTGGATGGAACCCATGACAAGGAGCGAATCCTTGTTACAATTTAGATAAACGTTTTCCGCCCGGCAATAGGCCTTGCCGTCCCCCCACTTCGCTCTACCATTCTCGCGTCCTTGGCGGAGGCAGGGATGAAGCGGGCTTAGGCTCCTCGTTCTATTTCCTTGCCGCCGCGACTACAACCAAATCCGGGCCCAGGAGATAATCCTCGGGTATAGAAAAGGGGAGCATGGTGGCCTAGAAATAAAACTTATCCCAGTTTCATAACGAAATGCATGACAGAGGATAAAAGACTTATCTGGATCTGCAGCCCCCGGCAATCTTATCTTGCCGCGGTTGGATCCTTTTACTTGCAACCCCCGACAACTTGGGTTTGCCGGGGTTGGGATGCCGGTCCGTGCCCTTTCTTCCAAGTAGCTCAGCAGAAGTGCTCATGTGCCCTGCAAACTAAAAGAGGACAGAAAAGAAACAGAGAGCCAGCACTTTTCGACCTCTAGGCTAGGGTTTAGCCGCCGCTAAGCACTATCAACCCTAACCAAGGAAGAGACTCGACCTAGCATGCATGCTATAACTTAGGGCGCCAGCGCTTTGTTATTTATGCTCAGGGCCTGCGCCTGGCTTTGTACAAAGGGTTACATGCCTTGTTGGGTAAAGCTTGTACAAAAGGTGGCTTGCCGGGAGGCCCGGCAAGCCGCGCCTTACGGGTAAAACTTGCGAAGATGCTCGATGTTCCAGGAGCTGCTCACTGGGACATCATCTTCGGTCTCCAGCCGGACTGCGCCGGGCCTGGTGACTTGTATTACCCGATAAGAGCCTACCCACTTTGGCCTCAACTTGTTGGAATTCTTGGCCGACTGAACACGCCGAAGAACAAGGTCGCCTTCCTCAAAGCTTCGGGCATGAACCTTGCGGCTATGGTAGCGGCGCAAGGCTTCTTTGGTAACATGCTGCTCTCACGGCCGCCCAAAGGCGATCTTCGTCAAGGAGGCGTCGCGTCATCTTAAGCGCATATTTGCTCTTGCTCAAGCTCATCATAGCGAGCACTCGAGGTGACTTCGTATATGAGTTACGTGGGAGAAGCATACGCCCCGTATACCAGGGCAAAAGTTGTCCTGCTGGTGGCTCGATTTGGCGTCGTCCTGATTGACCAAAGAACCGCCAGCAATTCACCAATCCAGCGCCTTCCTCTCTTGCGCAGCTTGTCAAAAGTCTTTGTTCTCAGGCCTCGCAACACTTCAGCATTTTCCCTCTCCGCTTGGTCGTTGCTCCGTGGGTGTGCCACGGAAGCAAAACAGACCTTGCTGCGAGGTCTTGAATGTATTGCATGAAGGCGTGGCTTGTGAACTACGTGCCATTGTTGGTGATGACTCTGTTTGGCACACCAAAACGGCAGACTAGTCCCTTGAAGAACTTGACGGCTGACTGTGTTGTCACCTTTCTCACTGCTTCCACTTCCGGCCACTTTGTGAACTTGTCAATTGCAACGTACAAGTACTCAAAGCCCCCGACAGCATGGGCGAAGGGGCCCAGTATATCGAGCCCCCAGACCGAGAATGGCCAAGAGAGAGGGATTGTTTGAAGGGCTTAAGATGGTTGATGAAGCTTCTTTGAATGGAGCTAACACGCTTCACACACAGTTACTAGTGTCACCGCATCACGGAGGGTGGGCGGAAGGAACCTTGCCGGAACGCCATGCCGGGGAGGGCCCTCAACCCTATGTGGGAGCCACATATGCCTCCATGTATCTCCGCCAACAGCTCCAGTCCTTCCTCCCGGGGGATACACTTCAATTTCACACCGTTGGGCCTCCTCCTGTACAGGACGTCATCGATGAACTGGTATAGGGCAGACCGACGGGCTACTTTCTCTGCTTCTTCTGATTCCTCAGGAAGCTCCCCTGTTTGGAGGAACTGGACGGTATGTTGCGCCCATGCCGGAGCCTGGGGCTCGACGGCAAGGACCAAAGGCATCTCTTCCTCCATGGGAGTGGTTATCTCTACGGCCAGGGCTTGACGCCCTGCCGGAGCCAGTTGCTCTTGGGCAGGCTCAGTGTGCACGGCAACATCCTTGCTGGCCGTCCCAGGGGGCTCAGCGAGAAAGTACCTGCCGGGACCTGATTTCCTTCGCTTGTTCTGCCCCATTGAGGGTTCGACGGATGGCTGAGTTAACCGGAGCAAAAAGGTACCTGGTTCCATAGGTAGCTTGAATGTCGCACGCTTTGATAGGTGATCGACGATGTCGTTCTCCATTCGGAGGACGTGCTCCGCTTGGATACCATCAAAGCGCTCCTCCAACTTCCTCACCTCATCTACGTAAGCCTCCATCAATGGGCTCTAGTAATCCTTGTTGACATGTATGACAACAAGCTGCGAGTCACCCCTGACGATGAGCTTCTTAACCCCGAGGTCTGCCACGATCCTGAGACTGGCAAGCAGCCCCTCGTACTCCGCAGTGTTGTTGGTGAACATCTCCCTGGGAAAGTGCATCTGGACCACGTACTTGAGGTGCTCTCTGGTGGGTGCAACGAGCAGCACGCCGGCACCGGCGCCTTGCAGCGAGAAAGCCCCATCAAAGTACATGATCCGATTGCTTGATGCGCTTCCTTGCCGGGGAGAGCGGTCTCTTGGATTTCTTCGTCGGGCGTTGAGGTCCATTCTGCAATGAACTCCGCCAAGACTCTGCTCTAGATTGTCGAAGTACTTTCAAACTTCAAACCAAAACTTGACAACTCCAAGGCCCATTCCACAATCCTTCCGGTTGCATCACGGGTTATCACGTTATCCATTGCAATGGGAGGCGGGTGGCAACAGTGATCTCGTGGGCTTGGAAGTAATGATCCTTGACTTCCTCGAGGCCATAAGGAGGCCGAAGAGCAATTTTTGCACACCGGAGTACCTCGACCTAGCCCCTTGCAAGAGGGAGCTGACAAAGTAAACCGGGTGCTGCATCATCTTCTTCTTCTGCACCGCCTCACCTGACTGCACAGGCACTGCCTTCGTGGCGTCAGACCCTGCCGGGGGGATCTTTGGCTTGCCATCCGCTGGTTCTGCTGTCACCACTGCCTCCTCGTCGACCTCCCTGCCAGTGCGGCGCTGACCACTTGATTCATCGCTGCTAGATACAGCAGCAACGACTCTTGTGGTTTAGGCGCAACCAGTATTGGCGTGGAGGAAAGGTATTTATTCAAATTCTGCAACGCCGCCTCGGCTTCTGGGGTCCACTCAATTGGGCCTGCCTTCTTCAAGATTTTGAAGAAGGGAAGGGCACGCTCGGTGGACTTGGAGATGAATCGGCTCATGGCGGCGACACAGCCAGTGAGCCGACCCACATCGTTGATCCGCTTGGGCGCCTCAATTTGCTCAATAGCTTTGATTTTGTCTGGGTTTTCCTTGATCCCACGCTGCGACACAAAGAATCCAAGAAGCTTGCCGGACGGAACGCCGAAGACACACTTCTCAGGGTTCAGCTTAAGGTTGATCTTGCGCAGGTTGGCAAATGTCTCTTCCAGATCTCGCACAAGAGTTGGCCCGTCCTTGGTTTTTACCACTATGTCATCCATGTATGCCTCCATATTTCTATGGAGCTGAGGTTCAAAACCAATTTGGACTGCTCTTGCATACGTTGAGCCAGCACTCTTCAACCCGAAAGGCATCCGTAAAAAGCAATACGTGCCACATGGGGTGATGAATGTTGTCTTCTCTTCATCCTCTCTTGTCATGAAGATTTGGTGGTAGCCCGAGTAGGGGTTGAGGAATGATAACAGGTCACACCCGGCCGTGGAGTCAACAATCTAGTCGATGCGAGGCAACTGGAAGGGGTCCTTAGGACAAGCCTTATTGATATCTGTGTAATCAATACACAACCTCCACTTCCCATTCGCCTTGCGCACCCTCTTTGGATTGGCCAACAATGTCGGGTGGAGCACTCCTCTCACCAAACCTGCCACTTCCGACTTCTGATCTCCTCTGTGATGAACTCCTGCCTCTCCGAGCACCTTTCGACCTTACCTTGATGGGCCGCGCATGAGGGCAAACAGGGGTGGTGCTCAATCACCTCCCTGGGAACACCGGGGATGTCGGATGCTTGCCACGCAAACACGTCGACATTTGCCACGTTGAAGATGATCCTCTCCATCCTGTAGTTCAACTCTCCTCCAAACGTCACGGGCAGTGTGACCTTCCCCTTCGACTGGCTCCTCCCCGGATTGACACTACAAAAAAAAGACACATCCGTGACATTTTGGGCCGAACAATTTTTTTTGTCATACATATGACACTTCTATGACAATAATTGTGACAAAACCCGGTATCATCATAGATGTGGTGGGCTCCTACTTCTATGACAAAAAATCATGACAGAAAATGGGCTTTTCGTCTTGGGCGGGCCAGAGGCAGCGCCTTACATAACATTCTTTGGGCTGTCCATGGCCGGAAAAAACCGTGGTAGAAGCGAGGGAGGAAAATTTCGGGAGTTCCGGTTACGGTGGGAGGTTGGGGGCGGCGATCGCATTTCTCTACGTACTGCGTGCAGCGTGTGTGGGCGTTGGCTCTAAGCGAACCCGGCGAGGCGTTGGGCTCTAGCGAACCCGGCGATTGCCTTTGCGAACTGGCGTTACTAAAACCGAGATCGATGGTACATTAGCGAACCCGATCGGCGATTCGCTCGCTTCTGCTGCTAAGCGAACCCGATCGATTGGATGAGCGGTGAGTGTTGCGGGGGGTTGGATGAGCGATTGGCGGTGGCGTTGCCTCTGGATGAAACGAGGACCCGTGGTGTGGAGGCTGGATGAGCAGTGAGCGGTGGAGGGTGGTTGAGCAGGACCCCATGGTGTGGAGGTTGGATGAGCGGTAGATGGTGGAGGGTGCCCGTGGAGGGGTGGTTGAACAGTAGCCGGTGGAGTAGCGCGCGGTGGGGGCTGGATGAACAGGAGCCACGGTGATCGTCTTCATCAACATCACCATCATCATCACCATCCTCATCTCTTTTACGCGGTTCACTCTCCTGCACACCGCAGTAATCCCCTACTTGAACATGGTGCTTTATGCACCATATTATGATCCAATGATGTGTTGCCATCCTATGATGTTTTGAGTAGATATCTTTTGTCTGTGGGTTGATTGATGATCTAGATTGGTATGAGTTGTATGTTTTACTTTGGTGCTGTCCTATGGTGCCCTCCATGTCGGCATAGCGTGAGGATTCCTAATGTAGGGTGTTGCAATACGTTCATGATTCGCTTATAGTGGGATGCTAGAGTGACAGAAGCTTAAACCCGAGTAAGAGGGGTTGTTGCGTATGGGAATAAAGAGGACTTGATGCTTTAATGCTATGGTTGGGTTTTACCTTAATGATCTTTAGTAGTTGCGGATGCTTGTTAGAGTTCCAATCATAAGTGCATATGATCCAAGTACAGAAAGTATGTTAGCTTATGCCTCTCCCTCATATGAAATTGCAATAGTGATTACCGGTCATATTAACAATTGCCTAGGACAACTCCGCACACCGATCCACCATTATTCCACACTCGCTATTTATAATACTAAGTAATATATTCTAATCTATGATAACAGCACCTAATTTTATATTTTGGCTCTCTGATACCATGCAAAGTTATCCTCTTAATACCCACAACGAAGTTCTATTTCTTGTTGCTAGTTGGAAGCAAGCGTCCGATTGCGTGAAATTAAATGTCGATGGCAGATAGGGCTTGAGAGAATATTGATCTTACCTTTAGCTCCTTGTGGGTTCGACACTCCATACTTATCACTTCCACCTTTGGAAAGTGCTACGATGATTCCTTGCACTTGGGGATTATCAAGCTCTTTTTCTGGCGCCGTTCTTAGGGAGCAATAGCGTGGGGTTGATATTCTCGTGTGTGCTTGTTTGCTTTCTTCACTAAGCGGATTTTGTTTTTCCTTTTTGTTTCTGTTTGGTTGTGGGTGAAACATACAAAAAAAATTAAAATGAAAATACAAAAATTATTACTTGCCTCTCATGCCTAAAAGTTTTTCAAAAGAAAGTGATTGGAAGGTTTTGCATTGAAGAAGTGAGGTCGACCTTGAGCACTTGTGATCATGCTCACGGAAACAATGTAGAATTTTTCATGGAAGTTTCTCTGTAAATAATTACCTCCCCTTTGTATATATTCATTGTATTATAAAAATAATATGCCAAGCTTGGTTTTAGGATGATTAGATTGCTTGTTTGCTTTGTGCAGAATAAAAACAGAAACTTTGGCTGTAGTGCCTGAATTTACATTTTTAACTGGAAAGTCAAATGGTTCTGATTCTTTTTGCACATTACTTCTGTTAGAAATTTTCAAATTTTCAAATTTAGTTTATAATTTTAGGAGTTACATAAGTTTTCCAAACTTCCAGATTACTACAGGCTGTTCTGTTCTTAACAGATTCTGTTTTGCGTGTGATGTTTGCTTATTTCGATGAATCTATGAGTAGTATCGGAGGGTATGAACCATACATAAGTTGGAATAAAGTAGATTTAACATCAATACAAATAAATAATGAGTTCATTACAGTACCTAAAGGTAGTGATTTGCTTTATTACACTAACGGATCTCACAAGTTTTTGTTAAAGTTTTGTGTGGATGAAGTGTCAGAAGGTCGAGGAGCTATCAATATGAGAAGAATAAAGAGAGGCAAGGGTTCAAGCTTGGGGATGCCCAAGGCACCCCAAGTAAATATTTCAAAGAATACTCAAGCATCTAAGCTTGGGGATGCCCCGGTTGGCATTCCATCTTTCTTCTTCAACAAATATCGGTATAACTCGGTTTTGTTTTGTTCACATGATTTGTGTCCTTTGTGTTTTACCTTTTCTTCCAAGAACCATGCTAGCATGATATAGCCCTTAATTGATTTATATAATACTTCATGTGCTTCACTTAAATCTTTTAAGTATGATCTTATAGAATTACTCTTTGTGCTTCACTTAAATCTTTTGAGTATGGTTTTATAGAATGCTTCATGTGCTTCACTTATACACTTTGAGCTTGGATATTGGTTAGTTGTAGAATGCTCCATGAAATTCACTTATATATTTTGGAGTATGAATAGTGCTATCATTTAAAGTGGGTTTGGAAGAGTGTCAACTTTAGGAATTAGTGATCCCACTATTTTGGAAGTGTTGAATCTTAGTGTGATATTTATGAAAGTGGATTTGGAAGAGTGTCAACTTTAGCTAGTAATGATTCCACTATTTCGGAAGAGGTTCCAACTGAGTATGAGAAAAAAAATTCTATCCATGATACTACTGAAAATTATTATGAGGGAGGAATACATGCTTGTAGGAGTTGCAATAATATTAAGTTTCCTCTCTATGTGCTTAAAGTTTTGAAGATATACTTGTTTTGCCTTCCTATGCTAGTTGATTATTGTTCCCATAAGTTGTGTGCTCACAAAATCCCTAGGCATAGGAAGTGGGATAGATTTGAATGTGCGATTCATATTCTTCAAGATGCTCTCTTTGTGTTTCAATTCTTATCTTCTTTTGTGAGCATCATTGAAATCATCATCCCTAGCTAAAAGGCATTAAAGAAAAGCGCTTGTTGGGAGACAACCCAATATTTAACCTTTCTGTTTTGTGTGTTTACATGATTAAGATACTGTAGTAATCATGTTTTATATCTTTTGTTTCAATAAAGTGCCAAGTAAGGCCTTTGGGAGGACTTGGGTGAAAGTTAATGTGATCTTGCTGTAAAAAACAGAAACTTTGCACTCACAAGAATAGATGTCATTTTTTACGGAAGAGTGCTATTGAGTTGAATCTTTTTGAATAAGATTAATAGAAAAATTCCTCACGTCCGCCAATTTATTTCATAATTTTTGGAGTAGCAGAAGTATGATTATTGTTCAGATCATTACAGACTGTTCTGTTTCTGACAGATTCTGTTTTCATTGCATAGTTTGCTAGTTTTCTAGTTTCTATGGTTTATATTCCTCAATATAAATTGTAGAAATGATACGGTACAGTAGGAATTGTGTGATAACAATTATGAACCTTGTCTTTGACAGTACCAAAGTGAATGGTTTGCTCTTTATCATACTAATCTATCTCCACGAAGTTTGGTTAAGTTTTGTGTGATTGAAGTTTTCAAGTTTTGGGTGAGATATCGATATGAGGAGAATGAGGAGTGGAAAGACCCTAAGCTTGGGGATGCCCAAGGCACCCCAAGGCAATATTCAAGGAAGACTCAAGCTCCTAAGCTTGGGGATGCCCCGGAAGGCATCCCCTCTTACGTCTTCAAAACTATCGGTATACCTTACTCGGAGCTATATTTTTGTTCGTCACATGATATGTGTTTTGCTTGGAGCGTCAATTTATTTTGCTAGTATTTGCTTTATGTTATGTATAATAATGTTTTGCATCTTTATTTTCAATAAAAATGTCAAGGATAGCCTTTTACCATGCTTATTTTGCAAGTATACATGTTGCTGTTTGAAAACAGAAAGTTTACCGCTGTTGCAAAAATTCCCTAGAAAAGTCAGAGAGTGGTATAATGTTGAATATTTTTGCATTTTGAGCTCTGATAAATTTATTACAGTGGGAATTTTAGTTCATAATTTTTGGAGTTAGGGAAGTATGATGAATCTTGCATTCTTTATAGACTATACTATTTTGGCAGATTGCTGTTATGGTTGCATTGTTTGCATATGTTTGCTTGTTTAATGATTCTATTTGAGGATAGGATTGTTAAGTATGCAGAGGCATTTAGTATGAAATGTTGAATAATAATTTTAGTAATTTATTACAGTATAAAATGATAAGGTTTTGCATTGGTTTATACTAACCTATCTCACGAGTTCTTGTTGAGTTTGGTGTGTATGAAGCTTTTGAGATTTAGGAAACCGACGTATAAAAGGAATTAAGGAGACACAAAAGCTGATTGGGGATGCCCAAGGCACCCCAAGACATTATTTCAAGAAGTCTCAAGCATCTAAGCTTGGGGATGCCCAGTAGGCACCCACCTTTTCTCTTCAACAACTATCGGTTAGTATCGGTTGAACCTAAGTTTTTGCTTCTTCACATGAGTTGTGCTATCCTTGCAATGTCATTTTATTTTGTTTTGCTTGTTGTTTGAATAAAATCATTGGATCTGAATTATTGAATGAAAAAGAATCCTCCCATGGCTAGTTAATAATTTTACTACTCAGTGTTCTTCACTCATATCTTTTGGAGTAGTTTGTCATTTGCTCACATGCTTCATGTCTATCCTATGAGTAAATGGTTGAATGAATTGAATGTCATAAATATGAATTTATATATGTTTCATATGCTTATAACATGGTTAGTGATGACTTCACACATAGAAAGTATGAGGCATAAAAGTTGTTGAGAGTTGGCAAACGTAGTTTTGGTCATCGTTGCAATTAATAGGAAGTAATAAGGAAAGAGAGGTTCACATACAAATATATTATCTTGGACATCTTTTACGATTGTGAAGCACTCATTAAGTATGACATGCTAAAAGAGTTGACGTTGGACAAGGAAGACAACGTAATGGTTTATGTTTTCTGACATGTCAGTTAAAGTATATTGTCACTGACCTTCCAAACATGTTGAGCATGCCTTTCCCCCTCATGCTAGCCAAATTCTCAGCACCAAGTAGAGATACTACTTGTGCTTCCAAATACCCTTAAACTAGTTTTGCCATGAGAGTCCACCATATCTACCTATGGATTGAGTAAGATCCTTCAAGTAAGTTGTCATCGGTGCAAGCAAAAAAAAATTGCTCTCTAAATATGCATGACTTATTAGTGCAGAGAAAATAAGCTTTGTACGAACTTGTTGTGGAAGTAATAAAAGCGACGGACTGCATAATAAAGGTCCACATGCAAGGGGCAATATAAAGTGACATTCTTTTGCATTAATATTTTGTGCATCAACCCTAAACGCGCATGACAACCTCTGCTTCCCTCTGCGAAGGGCCTATCTTTTACTTTATGTTTTTACTTTATGCTTGAGCCAAGGTGATCCTCACCATTCCCTTTTTCATTTTATCCTTTGGAAAGCTCCTTGTGTTTGAAAGATCATGATATATATATCCAATTGGATGTAAGTTAGCATGGACTATTATTGTTGACATCACCTAAAGGTGAATACGTTGGGAGGCAACACAATAAGCCCCTATCTTTCTCGGTGTCTGATTGAAACTCCATAACCACAAGTATTGCATGAGTGTTAGCAATTGTAGAAGACTATATGATAGTTGAGTATGAGGACTTGCTGAAAAGCTCTATTCTTGACTTCTGATGTTATGATAAATTGCAATTGCTTCAGTGACTGAGATTATAGTTTGTTAGTTCTCAATGAAGTTTCTGAACCATGCATGACATTGTGAATAGATTGTTACTTGATCATGAAAAGTTTTATGAGATAAGCTGCTGTTATGACATGTAATGATGTTAGAAAAAGTGACTGGAATTGTCGTTGATCGAACTTAAGCACTTACTAGCATTCCACATCAAAAATTATCTTTTTTTATCATTTACCTACTCGAGGACGAGCAGGAATTAAGCTTGGGGATGCCTGATACTTCTCCAACGTATCTATAATTTTTGATTGCTCCATGCTAGATTATCTACTGTTTTGGACTATATTGGGCTTTATTTTCCACTTTTATATTACTTTGGGGACTAACCTATTAACCAGAGGCCCAGCCCAGAATTGTTGTTTTTTGCCTATTTTAGTGTTTCAAAGAAAAGGAATATCAAACGGAGTCCAAAAGACCTGAAACTCCACGGAACCTGTTTTTGGACCAGAAGAAGCCCATTGTGTGTCGGAAGCTCACCAGGAGAGTCCCGGGCTGCCCACGAGGGTGGGGTCGCGCCCACCCCCCTGGGGGCCGCCCCCCTACCTTGTGGCCAGCCCGGAAGTCCACCGACGTCCTCCCTTCACTCATATATACTCTCGTACCCTAAAACTTCCAGAACGGAGATTGGACCAGAAGTTCTGCCGCTGCAAGCCTCTGTAGCCACGAGAAATCAATCTAGGCCCTCTCGGCACCTGCTTGGCGATCATCACCGGTGGCCATGGAGGAGTATCCGGGAGAGGTCTTCATCACCATGAAGGCCAAGGACCAGAAGGTGGAGGCCATGGAGGAGGAAGCACAAGGGAGAAAGTCTCCTCCTCTCTTCAGTGGCCGGAGTGCCATCGGGAGGGAATCATCGCCATGGTGATCGTCTTCATCAACATCACCATCATCATCACCATCCTCATCTCTTTTCTGGCAGTTCACTCTCCCGCACACCGCTGAAATCCCCTACTTGAACATGGTGCTTTATGCCACATATTATGATCCAATGATGTGTTGCCATCCTATGATGTTTTGAGTAGATATCTTTTTTATGCGTGGGTTGATTGATGATCTAGATTGGTATGATTTGCATGTTTTACTTGGGTGCTGTCCTATGGTGCCCTCCGTGTCGGCATAGCGTTAAGGGATTCAGCTGTAGGGTGTTGCAATACGTTCATGATTAAACTTATAGTGCGTTGCTAGAGTCACAGAAGCTTAAACCCGAGTAAGAGGGATTGTTGCGTATGGGAATAAAGAGGACTTGATGCTTTAATGCTATGGTTGGGTTTTACCTTAAGGATCTTTAGTAGTTGCGGATGCTTGCTAGAGTTCCAATCATAAGTGCATCTGATCCAAGTAGAGAAAGTGTGTTAGTTTATGCCTCTCCCTCATATGAAGCTGCAATAGTGATTACCGGTCATGTTAACAATTGCCTAGGACAATTCCGCTTTTACCGATCCACCATTATTCCACACTCGCTATTTATAATACTAAGTAATATATTCTAACTCTATGATAACAACACCTACTTTTATATTTTAGCTCTCGATACCACGCATAAAGTTATCCTCTTCATACCCTAGCGAAGTTCTATTTCTTGTTGCTAGTTGGAAGCAAGCGTCCGGTGCCGTGAAATTCGTGTCGATTGGAAGATAGGGCTTTAGAGAATATTGATCTTACCTTTAGCTCCTTGTGGGTTCGACACTCCATACTTATCACTTCCACCTTTGGAAAGTGCTACGATGATTCCTTGCACTTGGGGATTATCGGTGGGTCCCAGCTAGCGGGGAGTATTCATTTTTTGTGCGTAATAAGGAGGCACTTCGGTGGGTCGAGCTGATAGTGGGGAGCGTTTTTTCGCGAAATCGGTGGCGGTCCGGTGGGTCCCAATGATCGAGAAGCGTTTTTTAGCAAAATAAGGTGGCCCGTCCGGTGGGTCCCATTGTCGGTGGAGAATAATTATTTTGCATGTAATAAGGAGGCACTTCCTTGCGGTATCGTGGACCTGGTATCGGCCTCTCCATGTCTGATACTCTTAGGATGGAAGTCGATTCGTTGACCACGTTGACCACGCCAGCGCCGAGCACCGAGGCGGTGGGCGGCCTAGGAAGGGGCAGACGGAGCGAGGAAGATGCAGCGATGGAAGCCAGCGGAGAGAATCTGAGGTTCCTTTGGTTGGCTGCGGTGTGAGGCTCTTGTCGCCTTGAGAATAACGAGGGTGTGGGTGAGTGGAGGGATGGCACGGCCAGCGGTGAGAGTAGTATGGGGGCGGTGAGGCCTCGCGGCAACCTGACCCGACCACGGGAGGCGAGGAGGCGGCGACACGACCGGGCGCTGCTTTGGGCGGCTGGACCAAGAAGACCGAGAGGTTGAAGAAGCACTACGCCCGTTGGATGGACATCGTCACGGTCATTGAAGCTAGAATCGTTTATATTGACTAAGTTGACAAAGCCCTTGGTGCGCTCCAACTTAGTAGGCCTGAGTCAGCCTCCGAAGCAGTGCGCCCGGATGTCGAGGAGGAATCATTTTTGGGCGGCGAAGCTAAGAATATCCGAGATTGAAGAAGAAGCCACGACATCCGTTGGATAGCCATCCAATAGCCCTTCTTTATTAGAACCGTGTGTTGACTATAATAAGTTGACAAAGCCTTGCATACTGGCGTCAACTTATTTTTTTTAGAGACGGGTCACTTAGTAGGTCCACAAGTGTGTGGCGAGAGAACTTATAGCCCATTTGTGTTTTGTAAGAATGTACAGCCCATTTTGAATTCTAATGGAATTTACAACAACCCATTTACAGTTTGTTAAAAAGTACAGCCCATTTTCTAGCTAGGACAATGATTAATAATTTCAACCAACCGTTGAAGACAGAATTCAATAAAATTTCCCACATTTTGATGGGATCCGAAATATTTTATCCCAAAATTTCTAGTAAGATTAAATATAAATTTGTATTACGTAAAATCCAATGAAACATTACGGCATAACAATAAAAATTTAAGATTTTCAAAATCCATAAATAATATTTTATAAACTAATTTCGTGTTTGGTGCATTTTTATAGTTACTGCCCAATTTTTATAATTACATCCCATTTATTATTTTTTAAAGCCCATTTTCCTGTTAAGCCTAATGCATCCCTCCTAGGAAAGATTCGCGATCCGGTAGGCGGAGAATAACAAGTTGACCTTGCACAGGTATTCCTCAAAAGAGCGTATAGCCGGGCTAGCCATTTCATCTTGAAAAAATTAGTATCTGGGCTAGATATCTGGCACAGGCTAGGCAGACCCACAACCCGATTAATACCACTGCTCTCATCTGAACAACAACGAAATCATCGCCAAGAAAAACTCTGCGATTGCTCACGCCTCAAAAACACAAATCTTGCTTTCGAGCTGCTTGGTCCCGGTAGTCGGCCGCACCTTGTGCAATTCTCTGTTTATATTGACTACATAGGTTGACAATGGTGTGGGACCGTGATGTCAGGAAACCAGGAGAAAGCAAAAAAAATATAGTTGTACATAATAAGGAGACACTTGCGTACGTACGGCTATGGCCCTAGTGGGTCCCTAGTGTCATCCGGTCAAATAAAGTCATCTCCTGAATCCTCATGTTCATGATGATGTTAACAATGCTCGGCGCCACGGTGGCGCAACCTTCGAAGGACAACGGAGAGGGCCTCGCGGGACCTACGGATGAGTACGATACAGCGCCCATTGCTCATTGAAGCGGGATCGCCGGACACCTATGAGCACCTTCGAGAAACTGAGGCGGCATGAAGCGGTAAGGCCGCGCTTGGGAGCTCTGGTTTATTTCAAACCTGTATTAACATACAAGTGTAATTTACTCTCGCCGGAAACAACGCGTAAAATACAGGCGTAATGAAACCGAGGGCCCGAGGTGCATAAAGTAAAACCGGCGGAGTTCTGGCGTGTAATTTGAGAGACCGATTGTATATTTTACGAAACGCTATATGGGCGACATTACGGGCGATACATGCACGACGTGCGTATCATGCCATCCATGGGCAAGGCTAAAACAGAAGCTAACGGCTGTATTAGCAATCGTCCGAGTGTCGTTCAGCGTTTTTATCGTGTGTGAAGTACTTCCGATATTTTACTAGTCGAAATCGACCAACCAAGCGCCTTAGCCGAGACCATCTGCTTTAATTTACAAGCGTCAATTTTACAAGCGGTTTTGGTTGGAAAACGACGATCCAATCATGGCCTAATATCATGAGTTGGTCGGAAGATCATATGGTTTCACGTCTAGCCTACCTGACTTGTCGTATAGGCTATGAATGAAACATCAGACGCTGAACTTCTTAAGCACGGAAACAACAGAAGAGGCTTAACAAGCAAATCACTGGCATTAGATCGACATGCAAAACAATACGAAGCATTATTCTCAGGAGGCACGGTGAACAGCTTGTGATGCCGCATGCCACAACATTCCAAGCTCAACTTTGCAATCAAACACAAGGCACGGCATTACATAGACAATATTCATAACAAACTCTTAACATAGGAATATCTCAGCGAGTAACTATTTACTTCTAAACTGAACACGGGAATAGTAAAAAACACTCGTCGCTTCTCACAGCAATGGCATCCCACTCAAAAATATCAAATGCATGTCTTCTGGCTAACATAAATGAGCAAATTTTGACAAGGTTTTCCAATTCCAATATATTAAACTAACGTCTTCTTGCTAACATCAATGATTAAACTTTGACAAGATTTTTCCATTCAAAATATGTAATGCCTATGATCGTGGAGTCCTGTCGTAGATTCTTGTACTTGTTTGGGCACTTTTTGCCCAGGGCACTCCACGTGTTGTTAAATTGCCAATGGTCTCTGCAGACTAGTCATGTCACCGGTGTCTAATAATACTCTATAAAGCTTCTCGGTCATTCATACGTAATGTAGCGCAAATAGTGGCTGCTTCTTTACGCAAAGTGGAGCGACCAAGCTGGACCCGATAATGCAACAGTTTGCCTTGGACACATTGGCTCCTTTTGTGCAGTTCAACTAAAATCGAAGTCGGAATAAAACCGAGCTTTAATTTTGATATCGATGAAAGCAACAATAGGTATAAGGAAACAATTCTTGAGAAATAACGGTTGATGACTTGTACTCCCGGAAGAAAAGCATCTCTTGATCTACTTTATCTTAATGGGAAACAAAGCGAGAGTAGCAATTCTCCATCGATGTGATTCATTCATATTGGTGAGACATTATCTTAACAATGCCTTGTTTCAACATGTATAAAGAACGACAAAGCAGAAAAGTACCATTCCTAAAACAATGCAACAGATTCATTTTAACAGAGATATTATCTTAACAATACCTTGGTTAAACATGTAGAAAGAACTACAAAGCAGGATAGTACCATTCCTAAGAAGTGTTGCAGTTTTGAACTAAGATTGATGAGTTAATTAATTACGAGAGTGGCATTGCTTAATTTTACCAATGACATTAGATTAACGAAAAGCATAAACAGTTCTAGGGAGAGTGGGCGCAACAACGGTATGTGCTTCCATCTACTTATAAAGGGGTGATCACGAGTTTGTTGTAACAAAGCAACAAGCATCATGTGCAGGTTGGTCCCATTTTGTTCACTACTTAATGGGAAAAGACATCAATACAATAGCTTCAATTCAACATTTATTTAAAACAGTACCAATACAAGTAGCACAACATCTCAAAGCACACTTTGCACAATCATGTGGATGAAGGCTGTCTTGACCTTTCATGAGAGACGGACAAGATAAATTTCGAATCTGCCAACACGAATAGGAAATCCAATCTCGTTTTGTGCGGTTGCACTTTGAAAATCAAGCAAAGTGTTTGGCGTGGCGAAAAGCAAAATGTCATAATAGCAACAAGTTGAATAGATATCCCTGTTTAAGCAGAGGCAAAAAAGGAACCAATTCTTGGCTAATAAAGGAGGATGAAACATGCGTACAAAAATGGTAATCCCGCCAATCCCTAACAAGTGTTGCGGTTTTGAAATAAGATTCAGCGATTAATTACGAGAGTGGCATGAATTACTTGGATTATAAAGGGATGATGCTGAATTTGTTGTAACAAAGCAACAAGCATCATATGCAGGTTGGTCCCATTTTGTTCACTACTTAATGGGAAAAGACAGCAATACAATAGCTTCAATTCAACATTTATTTAAAACAGTACCAAAACAAGTAGCAACATCTCAAAGCACACTGCAAATCATGTGGTTGAGACCAAGATTTGAAACAACTCGCCACGAAGACTAGAAACAAATCTCGATCTCCTTTTGTGCAGTTCCACCAAAATTAAGCAAAGTCACCGGTGTGACATTCAAGTTGAACTGCACAAAACACTCTTAAAATGTAAGTGTTTTGAGTAGCAAAGCAAAATGTCGCAATAGCAACAAGTTGAATCGATACCCCTATTTTAATAGAGGCAAAAAAGGAAATAATTACTTGCCGATAAAGGAGGATGAAACAAACGGTGACAGAAAGAAGCATCTAACTTATCTTGGATGGAAAACAAAGTAGGACAGTAGCATTTCTCAAACGGTTGCATTGATTCATATTAACAGAGACATTCTCTTGAAACAACATTCGTTAAAAAAATGTAATTTACTTTTAACAGTGGCATTGCTTCAATTTTTAGTGGCATTCTTAGATTAACAACAGCAAAATAGTTGTATGGGACATGCCGGCACCATGTGCGACCACACGTATAAATGGGTGATCACGAGTATGTAGCCCAAGCGAGGATATATGCGCTGGTCCAATATTTGTTCTCTTTGAACCTTCTTCCTATGTGAAGGCAGCAAATCTAGTCCTGCACAAACTACCCGACCCCCCAGTTTCTTTCCCTTTTCAACAAAGAGATCGGTTCCTTACAGATGTGTGTACTGGATTACCCCCTTTTTCCCTTTTCGACCTACAAAGCGGCTGGATAGCCAGTCTATACTACTTTCCGCCCCTCCTTTCCTCATTGAACCCACGTCCTAGATTCTTGCTCCAGCCCACCGCACCCTTCTTTCCTCTTTGAATCAAGACACAGATTCGACTACAGATCGAAAAAGATCCACATGCAGCTAGAGCAACAGCGGTTTCAAAAGAAACTTATACCTTAGGGTCGTCGGGATGTGGCAAAGGCGTCTTGTGCGGGAGGCGGATCTGCCCACACTACGTGCGACAACGAGGAAGAAGGGGCGGTGGCCCTCCCGCCTGTATTTGGGTGAAAGAGAACATCGCAGCCCGGCCTTTGGATTGCATCCCTCGCCGAAAGGCGATAGAGTGAACGATGCACCTCCTCCCTTCCCGGTCTGACGGGATCTGGACGCCCTCCTTCACCACCGGTGTGAGGGGAAGAGAGAGACAAGCGGCCAACGCAGTCTTGTTTAGATCTGGTGAAGAGAGGGTGAGAGGCGTGAATATAGCAAACCCTATCAAATGAGCAGCTGAGCCTCCGGCGTGTAACATATATGTAGTCTTGGCGGCGTGTGGAGAGTGCAAACCCTAGCAAACAAGCGATGAGGCTCCCGCTTATATATATACTACTTTAGTATGGACTGAGCTCCGGTGCCTTCACTGCACCTGCTTTTGGCTGTATGATAGGTGAGCCAGCCACATTTTGGGCCCACCTGTCATAAATCCAAAGGCAAGTGCACTAAGTCAATGAAGCTGCGTCCATATAGTACTCTCGTGTATCCGACTAATATATAGTGGAGTGGTTTTCTTATTCTCTCCATAGCAACCGTTTTAAATTGTGTAAGTACGAAATGAAACTCTTTATTTAATGTATAGTGAAGAAAACTAGTACTACTTCTGATGAACTAACGATCCGCAGCGTCTGGCGTCTGAGTACGCACTTCACATCCTTCACGTATCGTACACTACCCTCCCTTAAGTGAACAACCACACATGCGCCAAATTATCGGAAGCGATGTGAGAGTGTGTACAAATAAAGAATTTTAATTTCAATTATCGGAAAGGTTTGAGAGTATTACAAAGTTTGACTTCAGTCAAATCTAATATGTGGAGTAAATAAAAATGGAGGGCTACTACGTCCATCTGGGTTTTTAGTCCACACCATTTTTTAAATCAAAGTTAATAGCTGGACAAATAAAATTACAGGGGAGCTGGAGACAAAGTTGTGAGAAGGCTTAGAAATCAATACAAAACTTATGCTCTTAGTACCAACGTCGATCCTTCTTGAGGAAACATTTGGTTCATAGCCAATTGTGTGATAAAATTGCACCAACGTGAAAGGCATTGCGTCTCCAATGCAACCAAGGTGAACTGACGAAGGATATCATCTTTGTGTGTAACAAGCAAAAACAGCGATGGAAGACAGCTTGTTTTTCATTGAAAATCGATCGACTTCACCGGCCGGCGCAACCATGAGGCGCAACCATGAGCATCGATAGGTCATCGTGGTGATGCATCATCCATTTGGCATCAAGTTTGGGTGAGGCACCTATGAAGTTCGACAAATCCTGACTGTAGTGCATTTCTTCTCGATAATCAAGCTCGAGGAAGGAAGAACCACGTGGCGAGGAGGGCGATGAGGCGGAACAACAATGGCCATCAATTTTGTGTATTTCCACTAAAATTGAGGAAGACATGCCGGGTATGGAGACACGCATATTTGTTTCCAAAATATATAAAAAGGGTTAGCAATGACATCTCAATTGTCAATAAGAATTAATGAAAAGTACACCAACAAGCGGAAGCATCATAATTATCTTGATGGGAACTAAACCAGGATACCCGAGAAAAAAAGGATTTCTTCATTTAACCAGTGATAGTACTACCACCATATGGACAATGACCGCACAACCACCATGTACTTTTTGTCGAAACAACATGTATACCTCCACTGAGGCATAAATCAGGAGAACTTTCGAGTGGAATTTCCTCTATAATAGTACTAGTAGGTGATGTTGGACCAGCCGACGAACCCTAGCTACTATGCATGGGGAGCTGGGGATTAGTCGCATACAAGAAAACCCGCACGCAGCGACACAGGGAGCTGGACCCGATACAAGAAGTTATACCTCGGTGGGCGAGATGTCGTTTAGGCGGGCGAGGCGGGATCTTCCCACCTGACGGCGATGAACAAGGGCGCGAGGATCTTTGTCGCGCCAGCCTCGGCTCAAGAGGATGGTGCGACGGCTTCCTCCATCGCCCGGCAGCGACAACGTCAACGCTGCACCTCCTCACCTCCCGCGGCCGGACGGGATTCGGCCAGATCTGTGACCACCGGTGAGGAGAGAGATAGAGTGGACCTTTGTCATCTTGTTTTGATATGGAGAGGGTGAGAGAAGCGAAGCGAGAAACTCTATCAAACAAGAGGCTATAATGGAGTAAAAAATCTCTCCATAGCAATGGTTTTAAATAGAATCTGCGTGTTCCCGAGAAAAAGAAACGAAAACTGGCGGACAATTTTTTAAAGTGCATCTAGGACACATCTAGATGTGACATAGTTATGTCACATCTAAGTTGATGTCCACTCTGTTTGTGGTCTATTTTTTTTCCTAGTTTTTTTTGTTTCTTGTTGCCACATTATATACTTGTGGGACCTTAGATGTGATATCCTTAAATAACATCTAGATGTGAATTAGAGAAACTGATTTTCTAATGTACCAAGAAAGAAAACTCGATCAAAAACACGCCCCCGCTTCTAGGGCACGAGAGTCGTCGCGCACACACACATAGACATAGACATGCATATCCGTGTTTACGTAAAATTCCATTTCCATCTCCATCTCCAATCATATTTGTCCAACTGGCACATTATTTACGTTGTTAATTATATACGCAGCAATATTAACGTACAACATCTCTTGTTTGCCGCGTCCGGGACCGCTGCCACGGCGGTCTGACCAACCGAACCCTCTTCATCACCGTGCGTGCTTCCCGCCCGAAAGCGATCGATTACGCATTCATGCCGGCCAGAGCGGACGTGACCTCTCAACTGCGGCGGCATTGAAGCGGCACGCCCGGCCGAAGAGCATCGCCCGTGCCGCTTCGGGTGCAGCGGCAGCTCCAGCGTTCAAAAGGTCGCAATAGCGGCTATAACATGCATGTAAAAGTTCTTGGGAGTCCGTGCTACAGCTAGCTGTCCTCCCCCAACTCGTCAATCTCTTCCGATGGTGCTAGTACTCCATTCGCGATCCATCGACAAGCGGTAGGAAAGTTATCGTATACTCGGTTTGTGATGAGTGGCATGCCCGGCGACCGTGTGGGGTCGAGTCGTGGAGGAGGGTGAGACACGAAACGACAAGCGTGATTTAAATGTTAGTTTTTGCTCGATGGCGCGATCCAACGAAGCGAAGCGTTGGTTTCTCTCCGTTTCCATTTATCTCCGAAAAAAGCGAAACTTTCCACTCCATTTTCATTCCTATTCCAAGGTTGCCCGTTACAACATTCTATCAAATACAAAGGAAAACTAACATGCATCTTGATGCATCTCAATGATTCACGAGATCATAGCCAATATTTACTTCACAACTAAAGAAAAAAGTTGTGAGGCGTGTATGAAAGAAAAACTACGATGGGGTCACTACGACTTAAACCCTAAACCCTAAACATGATTTAATTTCCTGGCCGGGTAGAACTGTCGAAGGAAAGGCAGTAGCACCCTCGGATCATATGATGCTTTTGTGCGGTTCCACTAAAATCAACGAGCATCCCTAATGGCAAAGATATTGAAGAAGTGTGATTAGAATAATAGTACTTGGCACTAGTTCATGAGGCATAAACTCATCACAAGTAGAAGTGGTAGAAGTAGAGAAAGATCGACATGGAGATGGAGCTACGGCGATGGAGCAAGCAGGCTCCAAAAGGAAGATGGACTACACAGGACGTCGGGCTGTAGCTAGAAGAGGCGGTTGGGGCAGTATCGGCCCATACCGCAGTGACCCCCGATTGGGGCCTTACCGGCTGTGGGTTTTCTCTCTCGCCGATGTCGATCGCGTCTACGCAGAACATTGTTCCCTTCCCCCAACTGCGGGATCAGGCCCGTTGTTCTATGCTTGTGAAGAGAGCAACCTAAGCAAGCAGGCTTGTAGCCTAGGCTCCTGCTAGTGTATATATAGTGGTTTTGTTTTTCTCTCCATATCAACCATTTTATATTGCGTACGTGTCATTCAAGAGTGAAATGATGGTTGCTTCTTCCGACTAACTTACTGTGTGATTTGACTGCTCCGTAGTGGCCCCTACATCGTACTCCCCCTACGTGTATGCAGCGATCCTGCGTACACATGGGCCTTAAAAAGCAGCGCGGCGCCTAATGCATGCATGTCCGAGCACACGACCGGAACACACACGGTCACGCTCAAGTGCTCAACCTACACGTGCATGCACACACATACTCGGTCGAGGTGAGCTAGTGACCGTATAAACACGGAAATTATATATATTGAGCGCAATGAGCGTATTATGAAGTCCATGACCGTATTTTTACAAATATACGGTGGATAGTGTATTTATCTCGTTTGAAATTAAGCCATATTAACCGGAGAGGAGGCGTTATGGACTAGCATTACTTTGCTATGTCCCGTCAACTTGCGAGCGAGGAGAAAGGTTGCGAGACGGGAGAAGCTTGCCTTGATGCGCTCATGAGGACAAGGAGAAACTTTTGACTAATGCAAGCTCTCCCTCGCTCAAGCGGTGGACGTGCAACAGTTAATTCGGTGTCAGATTGCCAGAAGCATACACTATACTACTAGTGCTATTATTGTTCGACTTCCCGAATAGGCGAACAGCCAAGCGCAAAGTTTACTAGTACTACTACTATAGTCTATAAAGGTACGTAATATACTAGTACTAGGAACCGTAAGGAGGAGCGTATGCACTCTTATTATAATTTTAAAATGTGATAAAGCAATCTTCAACACATTTGGTTCATGTGATAATGGAAGTTGATTGCATGGAACACTCGCCACAATTCTCGCAATTCTGGCTCATATCCTGTTACAAATAGTAGCACTCCGGTAATATTTCCTCTTTTTGTTATTCAGCATGTAAACAGGTCAGCAAACCTTCTTGGCGCATCTTTGTGCGAACCGTGCTTGCTGCACTTTGAATGTGGCCGAGAGCTGGCTTGCTGAAACACCTCGCTTCCTACTTCTTTTTTTGCGGGGTACCTCGCTTCCTAGTGACCAGTGTCTTGGATGATCGTCCTAAGAATGCTTATATATGAATAAAGCTCTCTCATTTACCTGAAAAAAGATTAAGCCATATTAACCGAAAAGGAGGGAGTATGGACTAGCACTACGTTTTGGTGTGTCCCGTCAACTTCATGAGCGAGGAGAAGCTTGCGGGACAAGGTGAAGCTCGCTTCGCCTTTTCACTAATGCAACCTACCCTCGGTGGACATGCATCGATCCGTTCGGTGACGGATTATCGAGAGGCATACCTTTGTAGTACCCAACATGTGGAGTACCATCATTGTTCGACTTCACGAAGAGGCGAAGAGCCAAGCGCGATGGTCTGAGTAGTACTACTACTAGAACCGCATGGTGGAGTGTACGTACTCTTATTTTTTCTTGATAAAGTACACGTTTATTCCGGAGAAGGGCGGAAAACGGCAGCCCAACATGTAATGAATGATATCGATCAACCAACCATGCTCGAATATATCTTGGCCTTCGTGCGAGCCCGTCTGTGTGTTCTCGTTCCTCGTCTCTCTCAAGGAACGGCGGGTTGGCTCTTTGCCGTCAATTGAGATCGGTTTGCTCACACTCCTGCCCCACATGTCAGTGATATGCCAAGAGGAGGTGCGTTGACCGGTGGCCATCTGGCGATACTTGGTTTTGCACCTTCATACTACTCCTCCATCCGTCACATTTCTGGTAGCACTTCATTATGATGCATTTCTCTCAATGCATTTCCACCACCGAGAGAGACTTTAGGCAGCGTTTGGTTTAATGCTCAATTAATTAGGGCGTGGTAACGCAATCAAGTCCACAATTTTCTCTCCATATCTTGTACTACTATGGAGTGGAGTAAGTGCATGCATGTGTGTACCGGGGTGGAAGCACTGCATGCATGTGTCTGCATTATTCCCTCTAGTAATAGGCGCCGTGCTATAACTACCAATGCTATTTTTCAGGCCGATCGCTGGTCGCCTTGGTCCCACAGATTTTTTTTTCTTTTTTTAAAAGCGTCTTTGTATAAGCGATGTGGATGGAGTAGTATGAGCGGATTCAAAGAAGAGTGTATTGATGGTTGCTTCTTGAGCAACTTACGATTAGGAAAGGTGTGGCTTATGATTTGACTACTCATTACTCACTATTAATGCGGCGCAACGACCGGGCTGAGTCTCCCATGCGGTTGTGCACTACCCCCTCGGTTCTTAAATATACTCTGTAGTATTTGTCTTTCTAGAGATTTCAACGAGTGACTACTCAAATATTTGTCTTTTTAGAGATTTCAAATGGACTGACACATACGGATGTATATAGACATATTTTAGAGTGTAGAATCACTCATTTTGCTCCATAGTAGTCACTTGTTGAAATCTCTAGAAAAGGCGAATAGAATATTTAGGAGCGGAGGGAGTACACATATGAAGCAAAATGAGTGAATCTACACTCTAAAATAAGCCCGTTTGAAATTTGTAAAAGATAAATATTTAGGAGCGAAGGAGTATAATTTTGTGCATGGCACATGGACCCGGATGATGAAGAGGCTTACGGCAATGCTACCAAGCTTCCATCATTTGTTTACATAATTGACGTACTATACAAATAATTTTCCAGTGACATGAAATTGTACAATGGTGTGAGCTTTCAGCTTTTGTTTAGCATGTCTTGCCATCGATGCTCTTTGAAACAATAAAAACTAACTTCCTTGCTAATGCATGTCAATTATTAGCGGTCGAGCTAATAATTACATCACAACTGAAGACAGAGTTGTGAGAAGGTGTTAAATTAAAATTGATCCATGCTTTCATTGGCGACAACGCCCCCACTCTGTCTAAATCAACAAGGCATGTTGGGGAAAAAGTAGCTATGCTGGAGCATGCAACATTCCGATCATTTTGTGCAGTTCCACTAAAATAGATCTGAGCGTCCTTGTTCCAAAGATATTAAGTGTGATTACGATAATAGAGGACTGCTGATGAAACAATAAACACACAAATAGAAGCCGGTCACCCTTGCAGTCTCTCTTAAGACTAACTAGTTGGAGAAGATTAGGCTCGGAGTTGGATGAGGAGGATAGAGCAAAACCAATCTCCCTTTGTGCGATCGCCTTTGAAATGTAGAGGCGTTGCACAGTGTGACATTTTAGTACAACCGCACAAAACACTCTTAAGAAAAAAGTGATTTGTGCAGTTCACCAAAAGGTCATAATAGCAACGAGGTGAAATGGACAGCCTGTTTGCAAAAAATAGGTAGAAAGGAAACAATTCTTGGCCAATAACAGTTTATGACACATGCGACGACAAAAAGAAGCATATTCCTTGTCCTAAGGGAAGATAACAACACGGTTGTGTTTGTCTAAAAGCGGTGTGAGGCGAGAATGCAATATGGAAAGAAATGCAGCCGGACGAGCTACGTTTTGGGCAAAGAACTATGGAAGATCCACATGCAGCGACGTGGGAAGACGGGCAGTGGAGCAAGGCCGGAGGGGATACCTGGAGGTCGTCGAGATGTAACTAGGTGAGCGGCGGCGGGCGGAATCTGCGAGCAGGTGGTGTAGGCCCTGCAGTGCCGGAGCTTGGTCAGAGAGAACGACGTGTACCACAGATCGGGACGTGCTGCCTCGACGCCGTCGAACGGAAAAATGATGCATTTCCTCCCTTTCCCCCGGCGCCAGTGACCAACGGTGAGAGAGAGAGGCCACCGCACTCCCTTTCCCCCGACGGACGGGATGCAGACGGATCAGTGACCAATGGTGAGAGAGAGAGAGGCCACCGCAGCCTTGTGTGAGATACTCTGAAGAGCGACAAACCAGTCAGGCTCCATTGTATATAGTGAGCGGACTACCTTTTTCTCCATAAAAATCGTTTTATATTACGTATGCGTGCCATTGAGCGCTATAACTTTATTTAAAAATAACGCGGCAACGCGTCAAGTCGAACTTTGTTTCGTGCACGCGTGGTACACGACCTCCCTAGGTAAACAACCGCTACAGGCGTTCAAATTAGCACGACCTCCCTAGGTGCACGTGAGCTCCACCGTGTACCCGCACGGGTGTGGCTGGGCACGAAGCGTGAGTACGTGCACGGTGCACCTATTCTCTTCTTGTATACGTACAACACCTACGTGGGGTTGTGTGAGAGAGATACAAACCTAGAGAGATATAGTGTGTGGGTTCTCGGGTCAATCAAAAAATGTAACATATGCAATATGTGTGAAATAGAGTCCTGGATATAACATATATATAGAGGGGGCGATCCATGAGAAGAGAGTGGAGGTATCATCGGCTTGAGGTGTCCATAGAATCGAAGAGAGGGATGATGTGTGTGTGTGTGTGCGCACGCGATCGATAAAGAGTGCCATCGAATTTGTGTGTGCCCACGTCAAAGATATAGAGTGGCTGGCCTACTGGAATGCGAGATGGGACATGTGCAATTTGTCTCTGTGGCATGGATACCTACATGCAGCGCTCGACTATCGGTGTGTGGTGGGGGAAGAGGGAGGCCCAATTAACTATAGAGGTACAATGGCTGGTGTATGTGTGGAGGAGGAGAGAGGCCTACCTCATGTATTAAGGAGATCGATCTGCCTCATGTATTAAGGGAGATCGATCGGCATCCATGCATATGTGCAGGAGAGGAATAAGGTTGGGAGAGAAACAGAGCTAGAGTGTTGGAGGGGGTGGTAGTGGAGTTGCTTCTAACAAATGGTGGGATAGGCTTGCTAGACAAACAGAGAACGCCCATAATATCAATAAGAGAGGAGATGGCTGCTTGTTGTCTGTGCGTGCGTGTGAGAGAGGCAGGTCGGGGCGCTTTCACAAATGATGAGGGGGACGATGTGGCTGTGGTAAGAAGGCGTAACTACATAGGAAGATCAATCGCCCTTTGTTAGGGAAAGGAGAGACATAAGCGGTGAGAATGCGTCGATCGATGGGGGTAGTTAAAGTCGATCTAGGTATATGTTGGGAGATCGATCGGTATACATGCATGTGTGTGTTAGAAGCAAATGAGGCACGAGGATAAGGATAGAGAGAGAGGGATGCATGTAGGAGGTGGTACGAGAGGGGGAGGAGTGTGCGAGTACGAGAACGATGAAAAGAGTGGTGGGAGTGAGGCATGGATGGTGACAAGAGAAGAGGGGAAGCTTGTGTTTGTGCTAGGCACACCTGGCTAGAGAGGCATATCGATCGATGTGTGCCGTAAAGAAGGAGCTGGGGGCCTACACACACCGTGGGTGAACGACCTAAAGTGAAAAGATGAATTTGCGCGATGGAGCTAGAGAATGCTGAGGGAGGGTGAGAGGGATGCGGGCGTGTGCATGCACAAGAGAAAGTTATCGCTAGCTACAAAGATAAGAGGGTTGTGTGGGTGTAAAATACGAATAGAGATCATATATACTTCATTATAAGAAGCGAATTCAGATATTTGAAGAATTTATCATAGTGTTTCAAACCGGCGCATGTGTGAATATATATTACTGTGATACAAATGGTGTGGTTATGATCATGTTATACTACATTTAATATATTTTATCTCTACTCTTATAAAAAACGGAGTTGTTGATGATGGTGTGCCTGCCATCCTACATTATAGGCCGTCCGATTTATATCTAGCGGATAGCAAGGAAACTATGATGGTTGAAGTTGGCAACAATCATGATCGTAGATTCTTATTGAAATAGAGAAACGGATTCAAATTTAGTTCGAATTGCAGTGGTAGTATAGACATTTGGAATGCACTAAAATGTTGGTATGAGTAGGTTACATGCATTATACAGCAAGCGAAAAAATTTAATCGGACATAACATGGATTCATACTCCCTCCTTCCATCTATATAGGGCGTAATGAGATTTCTAAGACCGCCTTTGACTATTGACAAGATTAATAGTACATGACATGCACAATGTGAAAATTATATCATTGAAAGAACCTTTCATAGCAGCGAATTTAACGGTGTGCTTTTTGTAAGTTGCATGTCATATATCATTGCTCTAATATTTGGTCAAAGTTAGCATCAAAAACGCATTAGGCCCTATATAGATGGAAGGAAGACTAACTTTGAATAGCATTTGTATGGTAAAACGGGCAAGACTCTCTCTTTGTGTGGTGTGAATAGTTTTGTTTTTTGTTTTCTTTTTGGTTGAGGGAAGTGCGAATTGATTTGAGTGCGTACAAGTACAATATTACTACACGTTAGGCTTGTCCCTAAAATTCAACCCGCGTCTTGTTATATCCCGAAAATTCAGATATCGTTCTCCCAAAACTGGCGCCTTCACAACCCGCGCCTTGCTATCTCGAAATTACAACGCGCGCGAAAACTCCCTCCAGCTGCCAAATCCCGACACACGAAATCCCCTTCTAACCCTGAGTCGAAAGGGCCGCTAGTTCAAATCGGTGGGGGTACTTTTGTAACACACCCTACATTTTGGACAAGTGCGTCCCTAAGTGATGCTTCACCCCCTCCATCGCCCCCTTTTCGCCATTCGAAGTCCCAGGCCGCCATAACCTCTTCGCTCCAGCCGTGAAACCCCACCCTCCTCCGTCCATACGTCACCGCTACCCACGGAGCCTCTTCCCTGATGGCGTCGTCCACCGCAACAGCTCGGCGTCCCTCGTCCACCTCGCCGGATGAGGATCCGTCGTCCATCTCGCCGTCCACTGGTTCAGCCGCCCGTCCTCCGGCTCCAAGGAGCTGCTCCGTGATCGCCTCATCTATCGCGGCTGCTCCATCCCCACGCCGCCTTAACCTGCTCCACCGTAACCGTAGCATCCTCACCGACTCCTCGGGACGGCCGAGGCCTACTCAGCGCCACCAAAGAGGTTGTACACTCATCGCATCGCACCTTCTCCTTAACTCGACCTCCCGGCGCCGACGGTGCTCCATCCCGCACCCCCATGGAGCGGCTACCTTGAAGCCGGCACCGCGGGCGACATCTCCACGGCGGCTCTCCCCCAGTGCGAGGCCCCTACGGTGGTGGCGGCCATACCAGCCGGATCTGCTGCTGCTACTCCGGCTCTCGCTCGATCGCTCGGTCGTAGCTGTTGCTGCTGCTCTCCCCCTCGCTCGTGCTGCTGCTCTGCTCCGATTAAGCCACACTTCAGTCTACTGAATCGACTTTTGGGTTAGTCGATTTTTAGGGGTTGGGGGGCTCGCCGGAGTTAAGGAAGAACCACCACTTGGCGGGGCGGGGGGCTCATGGGAGGTACCCACTATCTATCTTAGGGTTGAGGGTGGGGGCGGGGGCCTAGAGGGCTGGCAGGCGGCGGTGGCGAAGTTGTTTGAGGCGGCGGTCTTGGGGCAGTGGTGGCTGGCGGCTCGAGGGGTGCAGGTTGAAGATGAGCTGAGGCCCTCCCTAAACTACATGTCAAGTGCCTCTCTGCTACCATTGCGTTCAGTTTTCGGTAGCATTCAGATTCCTGATGAAATTTCAGTTTGACAGTTAAGTTGAGTCAACAGTTTTACCTCATCTGTTGTAGTCGGTGGTTTTTGGTGATCTTAATTTTACATCCATTTTACATCATCTATTGGAGATGCTATTAGAATCCCACTTGAGATTGACAATGGCTGTCTTGTGCCGCTTGACCTTGGCGTCTTCTGACTCACGGAGCTGCTCCAACGACGAGCGATCCATCACAACAGAGCGAAGGCCACAGGCGCCGTCTACATATTCCTCGAGATCTTCCTCCACACCTCCGAAAGCCACCTCTGCCTCAAGCGCTTGGCGACCAACCCAATGATCTTTGAGGTCGACACGGCTACGGCAAAGAGGTTGTACACTTGTTGCATCACTTATTACTATACATTCACGTCGATCCATTAGGGCTATTTGATTCAACGGAAAAACGTCGATCCACTGGTTGTTACTATCACTCTAAATTTCGGCATGCTCTCCTTAACTAATCTCACCATATTTTTTTCGTATGCATGTCAGATATTGTACATAGTCATGCTGAACTTGTAGAGAAAAAGAGAAGAGTTTTGCGCGGCAATACAATGTCATGCAGAAATCGCTCCATGGTGGGTTCAATGGCAAACCCTCCCCACCCCTCTCTAGATTGTAATCCAGAGGAAGATATCTGTTCTGAGGCGGATTCAGACGCCGCTGACCACTCCTATTTACCCCCCAAGGTGTTTGCTCTACCTTGGCATGATGATGTTAGTCATATCATGCATATGTTGTCTTCGATTGCCTACTTTTGACATCATATATGTCATACCTTGGTTTAGACATGTTCGTAATGCCACCTGTTTAGTTTCTATATCATATATGGGAATTATGCAGTCTCATGTCTTTTAGCCAGCCATAATATATGTGAAATGTGCAATGCCATCACATTTTAACGAGGCATCATATATTTAATGATATCTTGCCCATCCTTTTCTTCATTACATTTCCATTTGTCGACAATGTTTGTACATTAAACTACTCTTCTGTGAATTGGGTGGGAGATGGAAAAATATGGAGTGAAAACAAGGCCTTGAGCGAGCAGTGCTACACAGCCAAGTAGACCTCTTGTTGGGTCCAGATAGCTCCTCGGAGATGGATTAGAGGCAGATGACCAGTCATATTCCCCCTCGAGGTGTATGCTCTAACTTGCTTGCAGTTATCTTGCTCATATCATGCATACGGTGTCTTGCATTGCATAGTTTAGACATCATATACACAATATTCAACACCATGTTCTTAGTTCAGACATCATATCGAATGCCCTCTGTTTAGCATATAAATCACATATGTGAATTAAATAATGCGATCCTAATTACTTAGATAACATGTAGGTGAATTATGTCATGCGATCCTGTTTAGTTATTCATCATATCTTTGAATTATGTTATGCTATGCTATCCAGTTTAGATAGACATCATATATGTGAAATTATGTCATGCTATCCGTTTTAGTTAAACAATATACATGTCAACTATTGCATGCCCTCTTTTTTCCACACTATCTATTGCATCTGTCTCTCATACAATGTCTGTACATTCAACTATGTTTCCTGTTTATCAGCCATTTGAATTGGAGCGGGTGATGCCAGTATCTAGCGGACTAAAAACACGGTCTTCAAATAAACCAATTACTACCTCTTGGTGGAGATAGCACCCAGTTGTACATGCACAAGAACCAGCCCTACCACACATAACCTAAACTCTCATGATTGTACCCCTCTTTGCGATGGATGAGAACCAGCTTCACCCAATCTAACCCCAACCCCGGCCGATAGTAACCAGTTCCTGTTGACACGGCATCATCTCCACCATAGAGCTCCCAAACAAGAAGCGATTAGTAAGGCAGCTCCGATTGCCCAAAGGGCGGTACTATCACGGCGAACCCCAACTCCACCGGTTAAATGCGCCTATTCCTATGGAGGAAGCACAACCAGGTAGTCGCAGTTTAGCATCTATCGCATTTGATGTTGTTAAATCGTATGTATGCGTATCTTCCCATCTTGGAAATATTATCTTTGAAGATGAAGGAAAATTCCGATTCTGCAGGTGTTTGTCCGTGAGTTATGTGTAAGTAATGTTATTCATGGCAATTACTTTGCTTCGTCCCATACATCCTACCTCCATGATGGTTATAATATAGCAAATTTTCCCACTTTTCTCTATAGAGAAGGACCGATTTGGAAACTTCGGGATGAGGTAACCTGTGCTAATACCTCTGCTATCTTCAAGAATGCTTGGTGGCGATGTATCAATTACACAAGAAAAGCGTACTTCACCGGCAAAGAAACTCATCAAATTCCCTTACGTTCTCACGAGACACATTTCTTTGGGACGATGGTAGGAACACCTTGTTACATCTTGGTCCCGAACCAAGAATGTGGTAAGGTCTATGAGCTCATTTTCTATTTTTATGTATTATATTCTTGCGTCTTACTGTACTCTGTTCATGTAGAACAAGTGCCTAAACCTGAAGAATAACTATTCTAATTTAAGATTCCATTGCTATCATAGTTCAAAAAAGCGCTACGCGTTAATTGTGCGTTTTGCCACCGCCTTGCGCTTTACTGACCAAAGTGCATGCTTATGCGTAGTTATGCACATATTATGCGTAGTTATGCGCAATGTGTTTTATAGCGCCTAGAGCCTAGGCGCGCTTAAGCGCTCGCTTAGGCGCGCCTTTTTTAACTATGATTGCTTTGCTCTTGTATCACTGTATTTACTCATACAAACTTATTTTTAAATTGAAGGATCCAATCAAAACTCCAATGGCACAACAGGTATGTTCACGCATGTTTCTTTAACAGGTTTGCTCTTATCAATAGCTCTGTTGATTTCAATTTCAATTGTGTATACAGTTGACTTTCATATCATGCACATTACTAGCATCACAACAGAGCCAATAGTGTTGTTGTACATGTAGACCCGTGGTACCCATCTGAAATCTTGTTGTGCCGTGTAGTTTCCCATGCTTTGTATTCTTTCCTTTGCTGCTTTGTCTTGAACTGATATGATTTGAACCGTGTCTCTATTTTGATTTGGCAAGACAATGCAGTGACCATAGGACATAGATATATGTTTGTTTGATGCTTTTATTATGTACTAGTACTTGGCAATAGAAGACTTGGTAGTTTAATCTTGTCCACCTTACTAATGAACTGGTTCACGAAATGAGTTTCATATACTAGTACATGCTAAACTTGTTATGTATACCTTGTTTCTTCTTTTAGAATGCTGACAGAATGTTGGGGAAGAGTGCATTATTAAGCAATGGTAAAGGAAGTAATGCAGATAAGGTTCAGGATAGTGACACATCCTTGTTGGTCTCCAACAAAGCTGATAAAACAACTAAGGAAGACTATCTTGAAGACAGCGAGACAACCCCAAAGTCCTGTCTTGGTTTAGTGTTCGAGTTACTGGCCACTACTGCTTGCACAAGCTATTCAAACTCGATTATGCGAATCAGTTCGGTTTCTTGAGTCTCAACTACAAGCTGAAAGACATTGATCAGCTGTCTTTGCGACAAGAAGCGGAAGGGCTGTGGAAGTCCCTGGAGCATTCGGATGCATACTTTCTGGTGCAATGAAGCGGCCGGAGGATTTTAGCGCCAAATAGGACAAAGGTAATCAGCACTGCTAAGCTTATTACCGGCATGGTGGATACCAGGATAACGTTTCTTGAGCTCTTGAAGTTGTTTCGATTATGCTCTTGTTTCTTTGCCGCGTTTATTTGCACGGTGGCCAATTTTGGACGGCGATGTATGTAATGTGCTTGCTTTATTCCCTATATTTGCACTTTGGTGGCGAACTTTGATGCCCAAAGTGGATGTAATATGTGTAATAGCGGTAATAGGCTAGCGTTAATTGCTTGCTTATTTATTTCCTTATTGTCTTGTTTAGTTGTTTGCTTGTAGTCACTTTGCAATTCTTTTTACATTTTTTAGTGGCCACAATAGCCTATTTTTGGGAACTAGGCCAAAATAATCATGGCAACACACGGACTATTGTAACCATGGGCCTCCTGCAGGCCGTATGATCCATGGGCCTTCGTCCGGCCGTAGGATCCACCGGCCTTCTATACGGGCCTTAGGGTCCATGGGCCTTCTATGGGTCGTATGATCCATGGGCCTTCTATGGGCCGTACTATCCATGGGCCTCATACGGGCCGTAGGATAAATGGGCCTTCTACGGGGTGTATCATCATTTCGCCAATCATGGGCCGTACTATTCATGGACCATAACGGGCCGTTAATAGGCCGTATTTGATAACTCTATGAAAACAGCCCAACGGGTTTTTTTTGACATGAAAACGGCCCAACGTATTAACGGTCCATAAGCGGGCCGGTATGTGACGGGCTGAATTTGGCCCTAGCGTAAAATAGCGATTCTGGGTGTATGTAACGAATGTTGCAAATGAGCCCAAGAATCAATGGGCCACGAGAAGGCGAAAGATAACTTGGGCTAGAAAGCGGCACAATGGAATAATGGGCCGTTAATGGGTATAAAGTGATACCTTTGTTCATTATGGGCGGTTTCACCACGGGCCGTTAATGGGCCAAGAGTTACAAAGGTCCTCATATGGGCGAAAGATGTCATGGGCCACACATGGGCGGAAGTTAAAATGGGCTGAATCATATTGGGCGTCCCGAGATGGCGCTCTTGGGCCTAATTCGGATAGGGCGTAACGGGCCTGGGTTAGCGAAACGTAAATGGGCTATATGCGAATAGGCCGTTAACGAACTTTCAGGTGGGCGGCCCGCCACCTTTTGATCAAGTCAAACGGGCCGGCCTTTTCACAGGAATGGGCCTCTGTTGGGCCATGCCATGTGTCGCCGTATCATAGGTGCCTTTGGTCCAATGAGCTGATGACATCTGTCCCAACGGTGAGCCGACACGTGTTTCCTCCAGCCAATGATGATTTTACACGTGGAAATCCCCATTGGTCGGTACATTAACGGGTTATCGGATCCAAAACCCGACCCAATAGCTTAACAGCGTTCCGTTACGGTGGATGCCATGTGTCGGTCACCCTTGACGAAAGCACTTCTGTGACGCGCAATTTATCGTCATGGAAGTGGACACTTCCGTGATGATAATTTTGGTAATGTCATGGAACACTTCTACGACAGCACAGGTATGACTATCTTGATTACATCATAAAATGCGTCATGGATGTACATGCATGACAAAAACGCGACCTCTTGTGACAAAAAGCGTATCATCACGGAAGTGTATTTTTTGTAGTGTGACCCTTGAAACGTGCCCGTTTCCTCGAGGTCTCCATCAGGAATTTGCATCCTTTTGATCACGAGGGCGAGGTCAAGTTCAGGCCGGCCCCGCCATCAACCAACATCTTGTTCACCTTGAGGTTGCGTATCGTTGGTGAGACCAACAATGGCAAACACCCGACCGCGGTTGTGCGGTCGGTGAATCCTCGGCGTCGAAGATGAGGGGCGTGCTGGACCACTTCAGCGACTTCTGAGCGTCGAACGACGGCTCCGCTGTTGTAATCTCACGCGCCCACTTCTTGAGCTAGCGGTGAGAGGTATGCAGCGAGGCGGCACCATCGACGCACATGGCCTCCGTAGCCTTCTAGACCTCTTGCCCACCGGACTCGTCATCCTCGTCGTGATCATCGTCTTCTTGTTTCTTGTCATGGCCCCGGGCGGGCCTCTCTTGCTGGTTGTCCTTGCCGGGGCGGCTTCCTTGGCCGCCACGCTTCTTTCCAGATCCCTCGGCACCGTCCTGACCTATCTCCTTGTCCCGCCTTTCATACTCGGCCTTTTGCTTTTCAGCAAGCAGCTCGACTTGTCGGCAGTTCTGGAGGTCGTGGCCCTTGGTGCGGTGCATCTTGTAGTACTGCTTGCCAGAGCCCCCTGGCTTGTCGGCAGCTGCTAAGGCCCGGCAGGCGGTGCACCTGGCAATCTTCTTGTCGGGGTTGTCTGCCTTGACCTTCTTGGCTGCGCCGGTGTCGTCAGACCCTCGGCCAACCAAATCTGGCCTTGCCCTTGCGTTTCTGTTGCGGCCTTGACCCTTCTTCGTTGGGGTGGCGGCGTCTTCGTCGGTACAGTCGGTTTCCGCACCGGCATCTTCGCCGGGGTACTTCCTTCCCTCTTCAGCCCGGGCGCATCTACCGGCCAGAATGTAGAGCTCGGCCACATCCTTAATCTTGGTCATCGCCAGCTCTTCGCACATCTTGCGGTTGCGCACGTTCTGATGGAACATGCTGATCACAGCGGCAGGATGAACGTCGGGGATGTTGTACTGCACCCGGCTGAATCTCTGGATGTACTTGTGCAGGGGTTCCCCTTCCTTCTGGGCAATGATATGCGAGATCAACGGCACAGCCATGAGCTTGGTGGCCTCCTGTGAAGGCGCCAACGAACTCATGGCACAAACCCGACCAAGAAGAAATGGAATCCACCGGCAAGTGCATCAACCAAGACATAACATTGGGCTTCAGTGCCAGCGGGAAATAATTGGCAAGCACCTTGTCGTCACGAGCTTCGACGCTTTGCGCCGGAATGGTGTAGATGTTGAGGAACTTCAGACGGATGGGTCTTGCGGTGTACTTCTACGCCCGGCGTCGGGCTTGAACGTGCGGTGGGACGGACACTGGAACTGCCGCAGCTCACGGGTAAAGGCCGGGCAGCCCACCTCGTAAGGTAGGCCGCCGGCGCCCCCCAGTGCTAGGTGGTCCATAGCGGGTCCCGCCCGCTTGTCCGACTGCTGGCGTGTATCACGCCGGCGATCAATAGTGGTTCAAGCATCTTCGTGAGCTCGTTCTCGAAGAATTTGGCTCTGGTCGCGGTGGGTCCGCAGGTCGGACGACGCTATAGAGATGTTATCACAAGCATCGTCCCGACGGGAAGACGCCCGCGGCGGCCGGTGAGAGGAGGAGAGTGCACCATGGCCACAGATCCCTCGGTACTCCCAGCGCCAGCATGTGGTGGCTCGGTGGAGCGCCGACCCGAGGGCCCCGCCAGTTGCGGATCGTCTTTTTTGGCGACGGCGACGAGGCTCCGGATGGTGGCCCTCCACTTGTCGAGTTTCTCTGCAGTGGGAGGGAAGTCGAGGAGCAGCTGCGCGCGCGCCAAAGCTTCTGTGGGCGTGGGCGGCGGCGACAGCTGCATGGATCGCGGCGCACTTCAAGTTCTAACCGTGTTAGAAGGAGCTCCGTCACAACCCAGCGGTTGCGTGCCATTTTCGCCAGCACCTCAGCGGGCATGCTGAACTTCTTCATTCCGCGAACGACGCACAGGGCTCTTCCCACGGCGGTGCCCAAGGTCACTGGCGAGGTGACGCTGCTCACCGCGCACACCATGGAAAGAGCGCGCAGTGGTCACCGGCGTGGGCATCTTGGAGGTTGCTGCGCCACCCGCGGGTGGCACAACGACACTCCTGGAGGGTCTCGCGCTGCCTGCGGGGGGCCCAGTCCCATCTTTAAACTTGGTGATGTGCGGCCCGTCGCTGGCCTTGTGAAACGATGCCGCTTCGCTTTGGCTCGACTACCCGAAGCGATGCTAGTGCTTGCGGACGCGGCTCGGGTTACATCATGGCCCAGGCCATTGCTCGCCCGTAGTGGTACGGGCTGTTTGGCCCCCGACAAGCCGATCGCCGTGGCCGTCTTCTTCTTGGGAGCCATGGCGATGAAGAAACGCTAGGCTAGCTACTAGACCAGATTCTCACAATTGCCCCCCCTACTTGGCGCACCAAATATGTCGGTGTGGAACGACACCTATGGGATCACAAGAATCCCTACTACGGTTGCCGGGGCGCAGGGTTGTGAGAAGAGCAGGATTAGTAATCAGCACAAGGATCGTTTACCCAGGTTCGGACCGCGAAGATGCGTAAAACCCTAGTCCTTCTTTGGTGGGTGTATTTCAGAGAGTTCTTGAGTTCACAAACTGGCTACGGTGGGGTGCGTGGTTCCAAAGAGCCGAATCCTTCTCCAGTATGCCATGGGCCTCCTTTTATAGTCGAAAGGGGCTGCCACTGTGGCATACAGGAGGTGGAAAGGTGTACAGTATTGCGAGCTTATCGCTCGTATTACAGGACAAGTCGCATTTAATGCGCTGTCGAGGTGTCCCCTAGCTTTATCGGGGACGGGGCGAGGCCCGTCCCATCCGTCGCCGCTCCTCCTCGCTTCGACACACGCCACAGCCAATGTCGTGCAGTGCCATGTAAGCGGGTAGGCGAGGTGGCGCGGTGGTGGAGCCTTCACGAAGATCTGCATGCCGCCAGGCGCTTGATGAGTTGGCACAGGGCTGCATGTTGCCATGCGGTGCACCTTTCGGTGGTTGGTGGCGGCATGTGAACGGTGGCGGAGACTTGGTTGGTGTGGGTCTGGCAGTGGCCCTGCTGGCGTCCTCAGTGAGGGCCTTGCCGGGTGGCCCGGCAAGGGTCTTGCCGTGGTGCGCTGTCGTCCCCGGCAAGGATCTTGCCGGGGGTCTTGTGGCCTTCCTCGGCAAGGATCTTGCCGAGGGCTGTTGTCTTCTGATCCTCATCTGATCTTGAATATTCCTTGTCTTCACGAAGATCTGCATGCCACCATAGAGGTGCCTCCCGAGCCCTAGCCCAACGTGGTTGATGGTTTTGGGGACGTGGGCTCAAGGGTGGCTCGCTCTATTGGTGTTTCATGGGCCGCCCCGGCAAGGGGCCTGCCGGGGCAGCCTCAGCGGCCCCGGCAAGGGTCTTGCCATGGGAACCTGCTTCGTCCCTCTGCTCTTTGTAGTCTTGGCCTTGGCGTTGCTCTGGCTGCCTCGGGCTTCGGTTTCACCTCAGTTCACCTCCCTTGCTCTGCTTGGTGTGGCCGTGGGCGCGGCTCCGACTGCCCGTGCACAGGTAAAGGGGTACAAAGGTGCATCCCTTGTTTTGTACACCGACATGTGTGAAGACATGTAAGACAATGGTGGTATGTGAAGACAATCACATCGAAGCTTATGACTCGAGAAGACATTCACGTGAAGACTATGGAGTGCGAAGACATAGTTGTTTCATAGTTTCCTTTTCTTCTTTGTTGAGTCGTAGGAACCACCGTACTGTTAAGTGGGGTCCAAGTGAACAAAGTCAGAGTGACTGAAGTGATGCTCAACCAAATCCTATGTCTTCGAGTGAAGACAATGAGAACAAACCTTATCCAGAGTTGGATGAGTCAGCTTTACTTGTAGCCCAAGTCAAGCTGCCGCGTGTGTTTGAAATCTGACCGTTGGAACACGTGTCAGTTCCTTAGTTACCCAGGGTCATTTCGGAAAAATCAGGTCGGGTTGCCTAGTGGCTATAAATAGCCCACCCCCTACACCATAAATTGGTGGCTGCTTTCGAGTTAGTGCACGGCTTTTGTCGTTTGAGAGCAACCCACCTTCGAAGCTTTTGAGAGAGAGAAATCCTTGTGAGGACAAAGCCCAAACACCCAGAGCCAAAGAGTGTTAGGCATCACTAAAGTCTTCCTGTCCACGTGACCTGAAGACATATTACACTTGAGGACCGTGAATCCTCCAGCTGGTTAGGCGTCGTGTTCTGAGCATCCAAGAGTCATTGTGGATCGCCGGTGAACGAAATCTGTGAACGTTTGGAAGTCTACCTTGAAGACTTACCAGAGTGATTGGGCGAGGACTGGGTGTCCTTAGCTCAAGGGGAATAAGGTGAAGACACGGTCTTCTGAGTTAAATCTCAGCCTCCCTAACCAGATTGACAGTTGTCACAGCAACTGGAACTGGTCCAACAAATCCTTGTCCTCATCAAGCGACTGGTTCTATCTTCTCCCTCTATTTATTTACGGTTTGTCTTCATGAAGTCATTGCTTGCTTGTGTTACCTGTTGACTTCACTGTGTGACTTCTATTCTTGTTTGGCTTCATACTATCTTCCATCCTGATCATTACTACCTAGCTGCTATTAGTCTTCGTGCTTTCACTTCATTGAATACTTGACTATGGCCTGCCTAGTGTAGTCTACCTTCCGCTGCATGTTAATAGGTTCATTTCTATCGTTTGTCTTTGAAACTCCCATCTTTTGAAGACTTTCATAAAAATCGCCTATTCACCCCCCCTCTAGTCGATAACTAGCACTTTCAGTGTGCGATGGTGATCTTATGAACCTTGGAATCATTTCCAACACAGATCGTCACTTCGCCCATAACTAGTCTCTGTTCATTCTGTAACTCCTGTTTTTAGTTACTAATCATAGCAACTGAACTAGTATCAAATACCCAGGGGTTACTAAGAACATAGTAAAATACACATCAATAACATATATATCACATATAACTTTGTTCACTTTGCCATCCTTCTTATCCGCCAAGGTTTTTGGGGTAGTTCCGCTTCCAATGACCATTTCCTTTGCAGCAGAAGCACTCAGTTTTAGGCTCGGGTTCAGCTTTGGGCTTATTCACGGGAGTGACAACTTGCTTGCCATTCTTCTTGAAGTTCCCTTTCCTTCCCTTTGCCCTTTTTCTTGAAACTAGTGGTCTTGTTAACCATCAACACTTGATGCTATTTCTTGATTTCTACCTTTGCCGATTTCAGTATCGCGAAGAGCTTGGGAATCGTTCTCATCATCCCTTGCATATTATAGTTCATCACGAAGTTCTAATAACTTGGTGATAGTGATTAGAGAACTTTGTAAATTACTATCTTATCTGGAATATTAACTCCCACTTGATTCAAGCAATTGTAGTACCCAGACATTCTGAGTACATGCTCACTAGTTGAGTTATTCTCCTCCATCTTGTAGGCAAAGTACTTGTCAGAGATCTCATACCCCTCGATTCGGGCATGAGTATGGAATACCAATTTCAGCTCTTGGAACATCTCATATGCTTCGTATCGTTCAAAGTATTTTTAAAGTCCCGGTTCTAAGCCGTAAAGCATGGTGCACTAAACTATCAAGTAGTCATCATACCGATCTTGCCAAATGTTCATAACATCTGCATCTGCTCTTGCAATAGGTCCGTCACCTAGCGGTGCATCAAGGACATAATATTTCTGCGTAGCAATGAGGATAATCCTCAAATCCCGGAGCTAGTCCGAATCATTGCTACTAACATATTTCAACTTATTTTTCTCTAGGAACATATCAAAAAATAAACGGGGAGCTACATCGCGAGCTATCGATCTACAACATAATTTGCAAATACTATCACGACTAATTTCATGATAAATTAAAGTTCAATTAATCATATTACTTAAGAACTCTCACTTAGATAGACATCTCTCTAGTCATCTAAATGATCACGTGATCCATATCAACTAAACCATGTCCAATCATCACGTGAGATGGAGTAGTTTCCAATGGTGAACATCACTATGTTGATCATATCTACTATATGATTCACGTTTGACCTTTCGGTATCAGTGTTCCGAGGCCATATCTGCATATGCTAGGCTCGTCAAGTTTAACCCGAGTATTCTGCACGTGCAAAACTGGCTTGCACCCGTTATGTGAACGTAGAGCTTATCACACCCGATCACCACGTGGTGTCTCGGCACGACGAGCTGTAGCAATGGTGCATACTTAGGGAGAAAACTTATACCTTGAAATTAGTGAGAGATCATCTTATAATGCTACCGTCGTACTATGCAAAATAAGATGCATAAAGGATAAACATCACATGCAATCAAAATATGTGACACGATATGGCCATCATCATCTTGTGCCTTTGATCTCCATCTCCAAAGCACCATCATGATCTCCATCGTCACCGGCTTGACACCTTGATCTCCATCATAGCGTCGTTGTCGTCTCGCCAACTATTGCTTCCACGACTATCGCTACCGCTTAGTGATAAAGTAAAGCAATTACATGGCGATTGCATTTCATACAATAAAGCGACAACCATAAGGCTCCTGCCAGTTGCCGATAACTTCTACAAAACATGATCATCTCATACAACAATTTATATCTTATCACGTCTTGACCATATCACATCACAACATGCCCTGCAAAAACAAGTTAGACGTCCACTACTTTGTTGTCGCAAGTTTTACGTGGCTGCTACGGGCTTCTAACAAGAACCATTCTTACCTACGCATCAAAACCACAATGATTTTCCGTCAAGTGTGTTGTTTTAACCTTCAACAAGGACCGGGCATAGTCAAACTTGATTCAACTAAGGTTGGAGAAACTGACACCTGCTAGCCACCTGTGTGCAAAGCACGTCGGTAGAACCAGTCTCATGAATGTGGTCATGTAATGTCGATTCGGGCTGCTTCATCCAACAATACCGCCGAATCAAAGTAAGACGTTGCTGGTAAGGAATATGACTATTATCGCCCACAACTCATTGTGTTCTACTCGTGCATATAACATCTACGCATAGACCTGGCTCACGATACCCTTTGTTGGGGAACACAGTAATTCAAAAAATTTCCTACGATCACACAAGATCTATCTAGGAGATGCATAGCAACGAGACGGGAGAGCATGTCCATGTACCCTCGTAGACCGAAAGCGGACGCGTTTAGTAATTCGTTTGATGTAGTCAAACGTCTTCGCTATTCAACCGTTCCTAGCACCGAATGTACGACACCTCCATGTTCAGCACACGTTCAGCAGATGACGTCCCTCGAGCTCTTGATCCAGTTGAGGAGGAGGGAGAGTTCCGTCAGCACAATGGTGTGGCGACGGTGATGATGAAGTTACCGGCGCAGGGCTTCGCCTAAGAACTACGACGATATGATTGAGGTGTGTAAAAAGTGGAGAGGGCACCGCACACGGCTAAGAGAAGACTTGGTGTGCCTTTGGGGTGCCCCCGTCCCATATATATAAAGGAGGGGGGAGGAGGCCGGCGGCCAGGGAGGAGGCGCGCCAGGTGTGGGGAGTCCTACTAGGACTCCCTAGTCCTAGTAGGATTCCCTCTCCTTTTTCCTTTTCCGGAGTAGCAAAGAGGGAAAGAGAGGAGGAGCAGGAGAGGGAAGGGGGGGCGCCCCCACCCCTTGTCCAATCCGGATTGGCAAGGTGGGGTGCGCGCCACCCCCTAGCTGACCCTCTCTCATCTCCACTAAGGCCCATGATGGCCCATTAACTTCCAGGGGGTTTCCGATAACACCTGGTACTTCGAAACTTATCTGAAACTTTTTGAAACCATTTCGGTGTCCGAATTCAACCTTCCAATATATGAATGTTTACCTCTCGACCATTTCGAGACTCCTCGTCATGTCTGTGATCTTATCCTGGACTCCGAATAAACTTCGGTCATCAAATCACATAACTCATAATACAAATCGTCATCGAACGTTAAGCGTGCGGACCCTACGGGTTCGAAAACTATGTAGACATGACCGAGACACATCTCCGGTCAATAACCAATAGCGGAACCTGGATGCTCATATTGGATCCTACATATTCTATGAAGGTATTTTATCGGCCAAACCGCATAATAACATACGTTGCTCCCTTTGTCATCAGTATGTTACTCGCCCAAGATTCGATCATCGGTATCATCATACCTAGTTCAATCTCGTTATCGGCAAGTCTCTTTACTCGTTCCATAATGCATCATCCCAACTCATTAGTCACATTGCTTGCAAGTCTTATAGTGATGTGCATTACTGAGAGGGCCTAGAGATACCTCTCCGATACTTGGAGTGACAAATCCTAATCTCGATCTATGCCAACTCAACAAACACCATCAGAGACACCTGTAGAGCATCCATAAGTGGAAGCGTTTAGTAACGCGGTTGATGTAGTCCAACGTATTCGTGATCCAACCGATCCAAGCACCAAACATACGGCACCTCCACGTTCAGCACACGTTCAGCTTGATGACATCCCTCGAGCTCTTGATCCAGTTGAGGACGAGGGAGAGTTCCGTCAGCACGATGGCGTGGTGAAGGTGATGATGATGTTACCGGCGTAGGGCTTCGCCTAAGCACTATGACGATATGACTGAGGTGTGTAACTATGGAAGGGGGCACCACACACGGCTAAGAGAAGACTTGGTGTGCCTTTGGGGTGCCCCGTCCCACGTATATAAAGGAGGGATGGAGAGAGGTCGGGCCCCTAGGGGCGTGCCAAGGTTATGGAGTCCTACTAGGACTTCCAAGTCCTAGTAGGAATCCCTTTCCTTTTCGAAGTAGGAGAGAAGGAAAGAGGGAAAGAGAGAGGGACTAGGAAAGGGGCAAGGCGCCGCCCCCTTCCCATAGTACAATTCAAACCCATGGGGGTCGCCATCTCCCCTTGGCCTGCCTCCTCCTTTCCCGTATGGCCCAATAAGGCCCATTACTTCTCCCGGTGAATTCCCGTAACTCCCCGGTACTCCGAAAAATACCCGTATCACTCAGAACCTTTCCGATGTTCGAATATAGCCTTCCAATATATGAATCTTTACCTCTCGACCATTTCGAGACTCCCCGTCATGTACGTGATCTCATCCGGGACTTCAAACAAACTTCGGTCATCAAATCACATAACTCATAATACAAATCATCATCGAACGTTAAGCGTGCAGACCCTACGAGTTCGAGAACTATGTAGACATGACCGAGACACATCTCCGGTCAATAACCAATAGCAGAACCTGGATGGTCATATTGGCTCCTACATATTCTACGAAGATCTTTATCGTTCAAATCGCATAACAACATACTGAAGGAAATATGCCCTAGAGGCAATAATAAAGTTGTTATTTATATTTCCTTATATCATGATAAATGTTTATTATTCATGCTAGAATTGTATTAACCGGAAACTTAGTACATGTGTGGATACATAGACAAACCGAGTCACTAGTATGCCTCTACTTGACTAGCTCGTTGAATCAAAGATGGTTAAGTTTCCTAGCCATAGACATGAGTTGTCATTTGATTAACGGGATCACATCAGTAGAGAATGATGTGATTGACTTGACCCATTCTGTTAGCTTAGCATTTGATCATTTAGTATATTTCTATTGCTTTCTTCATGACTTATACATGTTCTATGAGATTATGCAACTCCCGAATACCGGAGGAACGCTTTGTGTGCTACCAAACGTCACAACGTAATTGGGTGATTATAAAGGTGCTCTCTGTGTGTCTCCGATGGTACTTGTTGAGTTGGCATAGATCAAGATTAGGATTTGTCACTCTGATTGTCGGAGAGGTATCTCTGGGCCCTCTCAGTAATGCACATCACTATAAGCCTTGCAAGCCATGTAACTAATGAGTTAGTTGCGGGATGATGCATTATGGAACGAGTAAAGAGACTTGCCGGTAACAAGATTGAACTAGGTATTGAGATACCGACGATAGAATCTCGGGCAAGTAACATACCAATGACAAAGGGAACAACATATGTTGTTATGCGGTTTGACCGATAAATATCTTCGTAGAATATGTAGGAGCCAATATGAGCATCCAGGTTCCGTTGTTGGTTATTTACCAGAGCTGAGTCTTGGTCATGTCTACATAGTTCTCAAACCCGTTGGGTCCGCACGCTTAACGTTCGGTGACGATCGGTATTATGAGTTTATGTGTTTTCATGTACCGAAGGTTATTCGGAGTCCAGGATGAGATTAGGAACATGACGAGGAGTCTCGAAATGTTTGAGACGTAAAGATAGATATATTGGAAGGCTATGTTCGGACATCTGAAAGGTTCTGAGTGGTTCGGGTATTTATCGGAGTATCGGAGATTCTGACGGAATTGGCAAGGCGATATATGGGCCTTATTGGGCTTTAGGGGAGAGAGAGAGGGGCTGCCTAGGGCAGGCTGTGCGCCCCCCAAGGCCTAGTCCGAATTGGACTAGGGGGAGGGGCGGCGCCCCCTCCTTCCTTCTTTCCTACTCCTACTACTTGGAAAGGGGGGGAATCCTACTCCCGGTGGGAGTAGGACTCCCAGTATGCCGCTCATAGTAGAGGGCAGTGTCGGTGTCAAAACCGGCGGATCTCGGGTAGGGGTCCCGAACTGTGCGTTTAAGCGGATGGTAACAGGAGACAAGGGACACGATGTTTTTACCCAGGTTGGGCCCTCTCGATGGAGGTAAAACCCTACTCACCTTGATTAATATTCATGATATGGGTAGTACAAGAGTAGATCTACCACGATATCGAGAGGCTAAACCCTAGAAGCTAGCCTATGATAATCGATTGTTGTTAGATCCCACGGACTAAAACCCTCCGGTTTATATAGACACCGAATAGGGTTAGGGTTACACAGTCGGTTACAATGGTAGGAGATCTACATATCCGAATCGCCAAGCTTGCCTTCCACGCCAAGGAAAGTCCCATCCGGACACGGGACGAAGTCTTCAATCTTGTATCTTCATAGTCCAGGAGTCCGGCCGAAGGCTATAGTCCGGCTATCCGGACACCCCCTAATCCAGGACTCCCTCAGTAGCCCCTGAACCAGGCTTCAATGACGATGAGTCCGGCGCGCATATTGTCTTCGGCATTGCAAGGCGGGTTCCTCTTCCGAATACTTCATAGAAGATTTTGAACACAAGGATAGTGTCCGGTTCTGCAAAATAAGTTCCACATACCCTTTGTAGAGAATAATATTTACACAAGTTCAATCTGTGACATATTCCGCATGCGTGACATCACACCACGGCCAAGCCTTTATTCGAATCGTTTTCTTTGTCCAACCTCGGTAGCGTTTAGCGAGGCGGTTTCTTAGCACGTCTTGTCAAAGCAGAGATCGTGTCCCCTTATTAAGATTCTCATCAATACGGCGTGGGTAACCCAATCGTGCCCTTTGGCATGCCTCCTCTATCGGCCGAGTCCCGGACGGTCACGGGAGGGCTCACAGTATTCAACCTCTTTATAAAGAGACCAAGGCCCCGCTCCTTTTTCTCAATCTCCATCAAATCCGCCCCTCGCTTCGAGTTCCAACACCCAAAGCTCCAGATTCAGGCGCTTTGGACCTTCGATGATGTCCGGCTCCGACCTCCAAGGCCGGTGGATGCCTTCCTCCGTCACGGAAGAAGACGTCCTAAAGCTAAGAGATGCCAGGTATCTAACCGGCGAAATCTCGCATAGGCTGCCTGCTCAAGGGCAGGTTATTCCCACTCCCAAGCACGGAGAAAGCATGGTGTTCACGTCCCACTTCCTTCGGGACTAAGTTTCCCGATGGACCCCTTCGTGAGGGGCTCATGTTTTATTACGGGCTGGAATTTCACGACTTGGATCCGGATTCCATCCTCCACATCTAAATCGTTCATCGTCGTATGTGAAGCCTTCCTCCGCATTACCCCACACTTCAGATTGTGGCTCAAAACCTTCAAGGTGGAGCCTAAGATGATCAAGGGGCAACAGGCAGAGTGCGGAGGGGCTGTTATAAGTAAGAATGTTGATGCTCCATGGCCCGAGGGCTCTTTTCAAAAGGAGCTCAGTCTATGGCAACAAGAGTGGTTTTATATCACGGCTCCTAGGGGCACCAAATGGGTGGTGCCACCCACCTTTCGCTCGGGTCCTCCACCGCGGCTGGCGTCATGGGTCAATAAAGGGCTTGACTGGGAGCCGTCCAAGGACGTGCCCTTGTTGTAGGGTCATATTCGAGACCTCCTAGAGAGAGAGATCAATCTGGTCATAATGCTTGAGTCATCTTGATTAAATGCATCACGCCTGCAAGCGTCGCCCCTCACTTTGTGGGAGTTCAATCCGGAGGGACCACGAGCTCTTCAACACTTCATGGTATGACGCCTTGGTGGAGATGTACAAATTGTTCTTCAGATCGCAAGCAATGTGTTCGGACTTGACCGAGGACGCAGGTCTGAGCTGCAATCGCCCAGATGCTCAAGTAAGTAGTCCCGTACCCGGACACGCTATGTAGCGACCCGGCCCGAATGGATCAAGTCTCTGTGCTCAGGCGTCATCCCTGGATCGATGTCTTGACACCACACAGTGCTTGAAGGGTTTATAACGAGTAGCAATCACACACTTATTACATTGTTGCCCAAAGAGGACTTATTACAATAAATATGGCTTAAGGCCATCTAATAACGATAACAGCGGAAGACTTGGAAGATAAGTGAGTCCATCAACTCCGGCATCACCGAGTATAGAACCACGACCTAAATCACCTTACTGTCAGAAAAGTCTGCAACATGAAAGTTGCAGCCAGCAAACGGGTCAACATGGAATATCTTTGGCAAAGTAACACATAGAGAGTAATGAAGGAATAAGCCTATACTACATGCATATGTGGCTGGTGGAAAAAGCTCTCTGATTCTGAGCTTTGCATAAAGCCAGTTTTCCCTACGCAAAGGAATAAATTTGTTTAACTATCATGGTGGTTGTTGAACATTGAGAATGGTTGATGACATCCTCAATCCCAATTAAAAGTACTCATTAAAAACCCAACAATATTAATTAGAGTAACATGTTGAGATTCACATGATATTCAAGTACTAGATACTCAAGATGTCCATAACCGGGGACACGGCTAATCATGATTAGTTTATACACTCTGCAGAGGTTTAGCACTTTTCCCCACAAGACTCGATCGCCTCCGTTTGGTTTCTCGTCTTTGCGGGGTGTTTGAGAAGCGGATGACCGAGACATAGTCTTTCGAAGCGCTAGCACCTTACTTGTGGGTAGACCGTACCAACTTACAACCCCTACATCTGCTAGTCTACCCGTAAGAGTTCGCTGCACAACTTACTCAGCTATGCGAGCCCATAATGGCTTGTGGCTGCACACGGAGGTTTCTAGTTTGAATAGTCTTATGATCCCTTTGAGCACGGGTGGCGGTCCGAAGAAAAAGCAGGCAAGTCTGATAGAAACCAGGTGCCTCAATCCACCCAGATGTGTGTTTAAGTTGCCACCTTAAATAAACCTTTAATTACAATCTCACATCTGTCATGGATATACACTCACCCAATCCACGTCTACTAGCATAGCATGGCATAATAAGCAAACGTAGAAGTAACTCCCAAGGTTTCATAAGTAAAACGGGTAATAGGTACTACCTCAATCTACTTCCCATCCCACAATTTAATTAGATCCTAATCATGCAAGTGTTTGAGGAATAAAACTAATGCATAAAACTGGGTAGTAGAAAAGGTATGATCAAGTGTTACTTGCCTTGCTGATGATCCGCGAAACCTAGAGATTCGAAATAACAAGCGGCGCACTCCGGGTGATCTATCGCAGACAAACAACAAGCATACAATAAGTACTCATCTAATGCACAGGTAAATCTCGAATAAAAGATCTAACCAGATAGTTCAACTTAAGAACCCTGGTTGCAAAAGAAAACGAATCAAACAAAACAACGGAAAACATCCGGCGGAAGAAAACAGCTTGGTTCTAGCAAGTTGAAACTAGGTCAAATTTTATAATAGCAAAACTTTGTTTAAGTTTATTAGTCGTAACGGCGCTTTCGAAACAAAACTCCAGGCGCTTGAATCACCTGATTCCGATAAACGAGCGAGAAGATAAACTAGAACGAAGATCGGATCTGAAATCGAGATCGAAAAAAAATAGTGGAATAAATCTGTTAAAGAAAAACGACGAACGGTTAAATGAACGGACGTTCGTTAACCGGGAATAACTGGTGATCACGTTCGTTAAGACGAACGGTCCAGCGAACACTCGCTAAACAACAAAACCGAAAAAAAATAAAACCGATCTAGGGTTTTTTTTAAAACGAACAACGGAAAAGAAAACCAGAACGGTTTTTATAAAAAAAACCGAACCGAGGGGAGGGTGGCGTGGCGCGGCTACCTCGCCGAGGTGGGGGCTCAGTGGGGCGGCTAGGCGTGAGGCGGCAGCGTCACTGGCCCGGCTATGGGCGGCGGCGGCTATGGGGAGGCGGCTGCAGGTTGGGAGGAGAGAGGGGGTGAGGGTATATAAAGGAGGGTAGCTTGGGGAGGGGGCAAGCAAGGGAGGAGGAGGAGGAGGAGGTCCTCCTCGGGACTCGGCCGGGCGGCCTTGACTCTTGTGTGGCAGCCTGTGAGGCGGCGAGGGGCGGCGACTGGGCCCTTGACCCGGTCGAGGCGCTCTTGTAAAAATTTTTTTAAATAAAATCACGCGCAGAAGAACGAATAAAATAAAATCTAAACGAAGTCCAAAATTTACAAAGTAAATTTTCCCCGACTCCTAAAAATGAGCCGAACAAAATGAACTTTAACACGGGGCCTAAAATGCAACTTTCAAAAACACGCATTTTTACCTAAGGCAAATAAAAAGCGAAAACTCCGAAATAAAAATCTTATTTGATTTTTTTATTAAATCTTCATTATTTCTTTATTTTGGGAAAGTCATTTTATTCCCTCTCTCATATTTTGATAGTAGAAATAATTGAAGATAAAATAAATAAAATCAAATGATCTTATTTTCAAAATTTGAGAAAACTCAAATATGAAAATAACGAAATCTCCAACTCTCTCCGAGGGTCCTTGAGTTGTGTGAAATTTCTAGGGTCGGCAAAATGCAAGAAAATATGTAATGCATGATGACTTAATGTATAACGTTCCAAATTGAAAATTTGGGATGTTACACGCTATCCGTATATTTATCATAAACTTGCCCTTAAAAGAGTTGTCCCTTAAGCAGGAGTGGATAGCGAAAGCAAAAGCGATCAGTGTCGGCGCCCTCCACGAGACCACGCCGGATCCGGTGTTAACCAGGATCTTTGGAGGCTGCGCCTTTAGGAGAAAGCGAAGGGGAACAAGGAAGCTACTGCCTCCGCGAAGGAGGTTATCAATAAAGGAGGGATCGATAATCCCTCCATCCAAGGGGAGAAGAGGACCGCCTCTGAAGATCCGGAGACCAAGGCCTCAAAGCGCGGGAAGAAATCTTCGCCCGAGGGTCCTGCTGTTGGAAGATGCCCCGCCGCAATGTTTCCCCAAGGAGATCAGCCCTCAATGAGCCGTAAGTAGAGGGAGTTTATAAAATAAAAACATCCTGTTCTATTTACGAAGATGACCGAAATTTTACCTTGTAGTTCGGATCTCGGACCTTCTCGTGAGCTTCGTCTTGAGGATCTTCGTCCGGAGATGATGGAGAGTGGAATGCCTCCCCCTGCCATACCGCCTAGCGAGGCGGACGACCCTGAGGTGTCGTCACGGAGGGTTTCCCCGAATCCGGCAGGGGTGGCATGCGGTCGTAGGGCCCCCCAGAGCCCTCCGTGTCCGGCCTTCGAGAAAGGCCATCGGACGAGTCCGGCACCTCCTAGTGCACGGTCGGAGGAGTTGAAGGATCTGCTCGGGCGAGTGTCTATCTCAGAAGATCACCGTGCATTGATGGGTACGGTGATTGAAAAAAATTCGTCCGCGGAAAGCGGTTTGTACGAGGCCGCCAGGAGTTTCTTGTGACGGGTTTTGAGGTGCGATGCAATGGTGTACCTTTTGACGGTTCCACATATATAAGATCGCCCTGTATAGATAGTAGCCCCGAGACTCGGTGCGTTGTCAAGAATGACGGCGTGCGAGGATCATAATCGAATATAATATGTCGCCCTTCCTATGTAGGTGGAGGATCGTCCGGTGGCTAGCGGATCGATGAATTTGCCGAACTAAAGCGGCAACTTGACGTGGCGGATGCCGACGTCGCTTGTCAATAAGCGGTGGGCCGAGTCACAAGGTATGCAGTTTCTCCGCGACACCTAGTAAGGGAGCTTGATGCCCATGCCTTACAACATGTATGCTTGATGCAGATGGTGCCGCTGCCATGGAGAATCTTCGGGCGGAGCTTGCCCGAGCCAAGGAGCAGGCCAGAAAAAGTGATGCGGCTGCCTTAAAAGGCGGCGAAGAGCTAAAAGCCGAACAGGCTGCTCACTGCCGAAGCAAAAATGAAGTGGCCGAAATGGCAGTGAAGTTGAAGAATGCCACCGACCGCTGTGAGCTTCTTGAAAAAGAAGGTCGAGCGGAGCAAGAGGACCTGAAGAAGGCCACCACCGAGGCTAAGGATGCTCGCTCTGCGATGAGAGCTATGAAGGAGGAGCTACGTCATGCCGGAGATATCGCGGCTGGAAAGCCTTTTCTGCCGTGGAGGAAGTTCACGGATCCTAAATATGCTCAGTTGGACCAGCTGTGGAGTAGTGCGGATGCTTATCTGGACTTGGCGGCGAGTGCGGCGGACGCGGCCGAACACTTCGGAGATCAAAAAGATCACGAGATGGAAGAGCTTTTTGGTCGCAGTTCCGTGAGTCCAGGCGTCCACTTCCATTAAGCGATCGTTTGGCGAATGGGCGGAGCTGAATAGGTTGTCCGGACTTGCCATGAAGAATGTCATGACTCATTTGTGGCGAAAAAGGCCCGAGCGAAGAGTTACTTTGGCTTGGTGCAGCAGTTCCTTGGTGCGGTGCCGCATATCAAGGCAATGAGGCGGTCAGCATGCATAGAGGGTGCGCGGATGGCTCTTGCCCGTGTCAAGACACACTGGGCGGAGATGAAGGCCACCGATGTTGCATCCCAAGATTCGGACGGAAGCCGAGTACCTATCGAGCACTATTTTCAGGAAGTTCTGCAGGGCGCTCGTTTAATAAAGACGCAGTGCTCGAAGGATATTATGTTCGAATAACATGTATTGTTGTGAAACAATGTTTCGATTTTAATATAAAAGCTTTTTATACTTGTGCCTTCAAGAATTAAAAATACCTCCTTTGCGGCCGTTAATGTATATGTGTATATAACCTGAAAGATGGCAATCTTTGGCTTCAGCCCCCACGCATATAATGCGGGGGTGTTTGCAGAAAACGCATTTTCACACTTGATCCAACGTCTTGGTCCTACAAAGGAGGTGATAGCGCAGCAAAGTAGGCAACCGGACTATAATGCTTTATCACTTTCACTTAGCCATATGAGTTCGACAGTGGGGCTACTATATAGCCCCTATGGGCACCGCGCTCACCCGAATTCGGGGCGCGTATGTGCCTGGCCGAGAAATGGCCCTTCGTCAAAGCGGAGGAATTCTAAAGATTCCAGCGGGTCATCGAGTGGTTGACCAGTCTCACGCTATATCATGACGATCGGTTTTCGGCTTTCTCTCTTGAGGTGCTCGCTTTGGCGAACCAGGGCACAATCGCGATAGTTCTCCTGGTGCCGCATTAGCCGATAGAGCGGAACGTAAAGGCAGCAAAACACGAGGCAGGCAAACCCAACATTTGACCAAAGACATGATTCGGAGCTGATGCATATAAGGCCTAACTCGAGACGCCGAACACGGTCTTTATGAAAACGGGCCGAACAATCGCCCTTGGTAAAAAAAGCCCCTGGTGTCCAGGTACGCGCAAAATTCTGACGTGGCCTATGCCAAAACGCCAGCCTCCTCCACGGTTATAGCAAGAAACCGGGGGATGTGTATCAACAAGAGGCGATGAAAAAGGTTTACGCAGGTCTTAATCTGAAAAGAATCCTTGCAGCGGGTCCCTCTTGCATGTCTGCGCTTTGTGTCTACTGTTGTGCCGTATCACTGGACGGGTGTATACGGTGATCATCAGTAAAGAGAGGAACTTAGTTCAAAAGATCATGCAAAAATGTACGTGATATTAAATGAACAAAGTACAATTCAAAGAATGAACAAAATTGAGTTTTATTGTCTCTTGTTGTGGATCGCGGAGCCCTTATGCGGGGTATCGTCTAGCGAGCCCTTTGTATGTTTCGCGGACTCGTCCAACCGTGTCCAAAGTGCAGACGACCTGTCTAAGTGCTTGTATTGGTGAAGCCGGTTTATTGTGGGGCTGTCAAGGCATCCGCACAATTTCCCGGACTCGAGGAACCCTCGATGTTTCCCTTTAATGAGATGATGCCACGTGGACCGGGCATTTTAAGTGTAAGTGATGCATAATGCGGTATTGCGTTAAAGCGGGCGAAAGCTTCGCGTCCCAATAGTGCTTGATAGCTACTTGTAAATGGGGCGAGGTGGAAGGTTAACTTTTCAAGGCGGAAGTTGTCGGGTGAGCGAACACAACTTCTAGCGGTAGAGAGCCCGCATAATGGGCATATGGGCTGGCATTACCCTTGAAAGGAAGTGTTGTTGTGGCGAAATTTGGTTGGGTCTATCCCCATATTGCGGATTGTGTCACGATATAGCGAGTTTAGATCACTGCCGCCGTCCATTAGGACTTGTGAAAATTGGAGTCCGCCAATTATCAGATCTAATATCAAGGCAGTCGAACCTGCATTCCGTATACTTCTAGAGTAATCCCGATGGTCAAAGGTGATTGGTCTGAACAACCAGTGGCCGGACTCCTTCGGGATAGTCCATATGGCGCGTACCTCTATGGGTGCCGCTCTATTTTTCCCTTTTGTCACGTGAAGTGAGTTCACTGTTTTGATTTCTTGTGGGAAATTCTTTTGTTTTCCGGTGCTCTGCTTTTGGGGTTCGTCATCGTCCTCGCTTGGTGTGTCGAGCCCCTTGTGTTCGGCGTTGAGTTTGCCGGACTGCTTGAAGACCCAACAATCTCTGTGGGTGTGGTTTGCTGGCTTCCCTAGAGTACTGTGGATTTGGCATATCTTGTCCAAGATTTTGTTTAAGTTAGATAGCTCGTCCATGTTATCCTTAAGGGGCGTCTTTTTATTATTCTGCCGAGAGCTTTTGAATCTGGCGTTGACTGTCGTGCTCTTCGGGCTGTTTCCCTTGGTCCGACGTTGGTCCTTGCTGCGTCGTGGTTTCCCGTTTCCATCCCTGACTTCGGATGTACTTGGGTCGCTAGTGCTGCATCTTACTAGCTAGCTATCCTCTCCCGCGCAAAAGCGTGTCATGAGGCTTGTTAATGCGGCCATTGTTCTTGGATTTTCTTGGCCGAGGTGTCTGGCGAGCCATTCGTCTCGGACGTTGTGTTTGAAAGCTGCTAAGGCTACGGTGTCTGGGCAGTCGACTATTTGGTTCTTTTTAGTAAGGAATCTGTTCCAAAATTTCCGGGCTAACTCTCCGGGTTGTTGAGCTATGTCACTTAAATCGTCGGCATCCGGAGGTCGGACATAGGTCCCTTGAAAATTTGCCCGAAAGGCATCCTCGAGCTCTTCCCAACTTCCAATGGTGTTTTCGGGAAGGCTTTTAAGCCACTGCCGGGCTGGCCCTTTGAGCTTGAGGGTAAGTATTTTATGGCGTGGAGATCATCTCCTCTAGCCATGTGTATATGGAGGATGTAATCCTCAATCCAAACTCCAGTGCTGTTGTTCCCTCGTATGCCTCTATGTTTACGGGCTTGAATCCGCGGAAATTCATGATCCAGCACCTCATCGGTGAAACATAGGGGGTGTGCGGCACCCCTATATTTAGGTGTACCGTGATGTTCGGATACTTGATGTGTTGCCTTGCTTACTAGAGCTTGCTTTCTTGGCCCGTAGATAGATCTAACTGGGCCATCTTTTTGATGTGAATCCTTGTGCGGATCGCGTGCCGGCTTGTGTGCGGCGCCGTTTGCCGCTCTCTGTTTGCCATGGGGTCGTCCATCCGACCGGGTGGCCTCCTTGTTTTTTGATTGTGGGGGCTCTACGGCCTCCTCATCAAATTCGGGCGATGAGTTTTTGCTTTGGGTAGCTCTTTGTTCGGCGACTATCGCCGTATTTGTCTGCGGTGTTGAGTACTTTGCTCCATCTGATTCTGAGTGCATCTTCCGCTGTTTTGAGGTTCCGCTTCTGCTTTTTCAGGCTACGTGTTGTGGCGAGGAGCCTTTTGTGGAGGTTCTTCTGCTCCAGCAACTTGTCCGGCGTGAGTTCGTCCGGACTGTTATCTTTGCCAGGGACGGGTTGTTTATCCAAATTGTCCTGTTCGGACGATTGCTCGATAGCATGTTCGTCGTCCACCGGTTCACCCTTCTCTATAGCTGGTTCTGTATGGCTGTTGTCTTTGTCTAGGCGGGACTTTGAGCGGCGCTTACGTCGCCGTTTTGACTGCTTTTTGATGGAGCGATCCTTCGTAGCGTCGCGTTTTTCCTCGTCGTCGCTTACTTTAGGTGTGTCCACCATGTATACATCATGAGATGAGGTGGTTCTCAAGTGCCCTATAGGCGCTGGTTCATGCTCCTTCCCTACATCGTCGTCCATACCGTCGATGTCTTCGGAGTCGAAGTCGAGCATGTTGGATAAATCATCGATAATGGCTACGAAGTGGGTGGTGGCTGGGCTTTGAATTTCTTCGTCGTCCGCATCCCAACCTTCCTGACCATAATCCGGCCAGGGCTCTCCTGATAAGGAGAGAGACTTTATTGAATTCAGGATATCGCCAAAGGCGAGTCTTTGAAAGATGTCCATGACGATGAATTCCATGATCGGCGCCCAATCGGATTCGATTAAGCGGGGCGTGGAGGGCTCGGAGTCCGGAGAGGAGTCCGGCACCTTGGAGTCCTGAGCCGCCAAAGGGCGAGGTAGGCGTATGGCTCAATCGCTGTAGAGGTTGCAGCCCCCGAGGCGGTGTCCAGCCACCCGTCCTCGATTGGCACAGTCGGCTCCGAGCTAAAGGTCGGAGCGGACACCGGTGCGGCCTCTAGGACACTGTGCAGCGCGCTTGACTGTGGCTCGAACCCGTCGAAGATCAAGTCTCCGCGGATGTCAGCCGTGTAGTTCAAACTTCCACGTGGTCGGTAGAGCGAGCATCCTTAGCCTCGGTGGTGGCCTTCTTCAGGTCCTCTTGCTCCGCTCGACCTTCTTTTTCAAGAAGCTCACAGCGGTCGGTGGCATTCTTCAACTTCACTGCCATTTCGGCCACTTCATTTTGCTTGAAGTGAGCAGCCTGTTCGACTTTTAGCTCTTGACGCCTTTAAGGCAGCCGCATCACTTTTTCTGGCCTGCTCCTTGGCTCGGGCAAGCTCCGCCCGAAGATTCTCCATGGCAGCGGCACCATCTACATCAAGCATACATGTTGTAAGGCATGGGCATCAAGCTCCCTTACTAGGTGTCCGCGGAGAAACTGCATACCTTGTGACTCGTCCAGCCGCTTATTGACAAGCGCGATGTCGGCATCCGCCACATCAAGTTGTCGCTTTAGTTCGGCAAATTCATCAGTCCGGCTAGCCACCGGACGATCCGCCACCTACATAGGAAGGGCGACATATTATATCTGGGATTATGATCCTCGGCACGCCGTCATTCTTGACAACGCACCGAGTCTCAGGGGCTACTATCTATACAGGGCGCATCTTATATATGCGGAACCGTCAAAAGGTACACCATTGCACGTACCTCAAAACCCGTCAGTAAACTCCTGGCGGCCTCGTACAAACCGCTTTCCGCGGACGAAATTTTTTCAATCACCGTACCCATCAATGCACGGTGATCTTCTGAGATAGACACTCGCCCGAGCAGATCCTTCAACTCCTCCGACCGTGCACCAGGAGGTGCCGGACTCGTCCGATGGCCTTTCTCAAAGGCCGGACACGGAGGGCTCGGGGAGCCCTACGACCGCCTCCACCCTGCCGGATTGGAAACCCTCGCGACGACACCTCAGGGTCGTCCGCCTCGCTAGGCGGTATGGCAGGGGGAGGCGTTCCGCTCTCCATCATCTCCGGACGAAGATCCCCCGAAGACGAGCTCTGCTGAGAAGGGCTGAGATCCGAACTACAAGGTAAAATTTCGGTCATGTTCAGAAATAAAACAGGGATGTCTTTTATTTTATAAACTCCCCTCTCTACTTACGGCTCATTTGGAGGGCTGATCTCCTTGGGGAAACAATGTGGCCGGGGCATCTTCCGGCGTAGGACCCTCTGGCGAAGATTTCTTCCCGCGCTTTGAGGCCTTGGTCTCCGGATCTCCAGAGGCGGTCCTCTTCTCCCCTTGGATGGAGGGATTATCGGTCCCTCCTTTCTTGATAACCTCCTTCATGGAGGCAGTAGCTTCCTTGTTCCCCCCTTCGCCTTCTCCTAAAGGCACAGCCTCCAGCATCCTGGTTAACAATGGATCCGGCGTGGTCTTAGGGAGGGGGGCCGGACACCTGATTAGTTTTGCTTTCGCTATCCACTCCTGCTTAAGGGACAACTCTTTTAAGGGCTCGTTTATGATAAATATACGGATAGCGTGTGCAGATGCACGGACTACTTACTTGAGCATCCGGGCGATTGCAGCTCAGACCTGCGTCCTCGGTCAAGTCCGGACACATTGCTTGTGATCTAAAGAACAGTTTGTACATCTCCACGGCGTCGCACCCATGAAGTGTTGAAGAGCTCGTGGTCCCTCCGGATTGAACTCCCACAGGCGGAGGGGGCGACGTTTGCAGGGCAGGATGCGACGAATTAGCATGACCTGCGTTACTATGACCAGATTGATCTCTCTCTCTAGGAGGTCTCGAATACGGCCCTGCAACAAGGGCACGTCCTTGGACGGCCCCCAGTCATGCCCTTTATTGACCCATGACGCCTTGACCCAGGTGGAGGACCCAGCGAAAGGCGGGTGGCGCCACCCATTTGGTGCCCACAGGAGCTGTGATATAAAACCACTCTTGTTGCCATAGACTGAGCTCCTTTTGAAAAGAGCCCTCGGACCATGGGCGTCGGCATTCTTACTTATAACAGCCCCTCCGCTTTTCACTGTTGCCCCTTGATCATCTTGGCTCCACCTTGAAGGTTTTGAGCCACAATCCGAAGTGTGGGGTAATGCAGAGGAAGGCTTCACATCTGACGATGAGCAGCGAGATGTGGAGGATGGACTCCGGATCCAAGTCGTGAAATTCCAGCCCGTAATAAAACATGAGCCCCCTCACTAAGGGGTCCATCGGGAAACTTAGTCTCCGAAGGAAGTGGGACGTGAACACCACGCTTTCACCGGGCTTGGGAGTGGGAATAACCTACCCTTGAGCAGGCAGCCTATGCGAGATTTTGCCGTTTAGATACCTGGCATCTCTTAGCTTTAGGACGTCTTCTTCCATGATGGAGGAAGGCATCCACCGGCCTTGGAGGTCGGAGCCGGACATCATCGAAGGTCTGAAGCGCCCTGAATCTGGAGCTTTGGGTGTTGGAACTCGAAGCGAGGGGCGGATTCGATGGAGATTGAGAAAAAGGAGCGGGGCCTTGGTCTCTTTATAAAGAGGTTGAATACCAAGAGCCCTCCCCGTGACCGTTCGGGACTCGCCTTCGAGAGAGGAGGCGTGCTAACGGGCACGATTGGGTCTACGCCCGTATTGATGAGAATCCCGGAATAAGGGGACACGATCTACTGCTTTGACAAGGCGTGCCAAGGAAACCGCCTCGCTAAACGCTACCGAGGTTGGACGGTAAAAGCGATTCGAATAAAGGCTTGGCGTGGTGTGATGTCACCAGCGGAATACGTCGGTGATTGAACTTGTGTAAATATTATTCTCTCTACGGTGGTATGTGGAACTTATTTTGCAGAACCGGACACTATCCTTGTGTTTAAAATCTTCTATGAAGTATTCGGAAGAGGAACCCGCCTTGCAATGCCGAAGACAATATGCGCGCAGGACACGTCGTCATTGAAGCCTGGTTCACGGGACTCTTGAGGAGTCCTGGATAAGGGGTGTCCGGATAGCGGACTATAGCCTTTGGCGGACTCTGGACTATGAAGATACAAGATTGAAGACTTAGATCACGTGTCCGGATGGAACTTTCCTTGGCGTGGAAGGCAAGCTTGGCGATACGGATATGTATATTTCCTACCATTGTAACCGACTCTGTGTAACCCTTACCCTATTCGGTGCCTATATAAACCGGAGGGTTTTAGTCCGTAGGACGAACAACAATCATACCATAGGCTAGCTTCTAGTGTTTAGCCTCTCTGATCTCGTGGTAGATCTACTCTTGTACTACCCATATCATCAATATTAATCAAGCAGGAGTAGGGTTTTACCTCCATCGAGAGGGTCCGAACCTGGGTAAAAACATCGTGTCCCTTGTCTCCTGTTACCATCCGCCTAGACGCACAGTTCAGGACCCCCTACCCGAGATCCGCCGGTTTTGACACGACATTGGTGCTTTTATTGAGAGTTCCTCTGTATCGTCATCCCTAGGCCCGATGGCTCCTCCGACCATCTACAACGATGCGCTCCTGGGTGAGACTTTTCTCCCCGGACAGATCTTCATATTTGGCGGCTTTGCACTGCGGGCCAATTCGCTTGGCCATCTGGAGAAGATTGGAAGCTACGCCCCTGGCCACCAGGTCAGATTTGGAAGTTTGAACTACACGGCTGACGTCCGCGGAGACTTGATCTTCGACGGGTTCGAGCCTTAGCCAAGCGCGCTGCACTGTCACGAGGGGATGATCTAGCTCTGTCATTTGAGCGGTGTCACGGAGGTCACCGGTGTCCGCTCCGACCTTTAGCTCGGAGCCGACTGCGCCGATCGAGGATGGGTGGCTGGACACCGCCTTGGGGGCTGCGATCTCTACGGTGATTGAGCCGTACACCTACCCCGTCCTTTGCAAAGCTCGTGACTCCAAGGTGCCGGACTCCTCTCCGGACTCCGAGCCTTCCGCGCCCCCACCAATCAAATCCAATTGGGCGCCGGTCATGGAATTCACCGCCGCGGACATCTTTCAGCACTCGCCCTTTGGCGACATCCTGAATTCACTAAAGTCTCTCTCTCTCTATCAGGAGAGCCCTGGCCGGATTATGGTCAGGAAGGTTGGGATGCGGACGACGAAGAAATTCAAAGCCCGCCCACCACCCACTTCATAGCCACTGTCGATGATTTAACCGACATGCTCGACTTCGAATCCGAAGACATCGACGGTATGGACGACGATGCAGGAGACGACCAAGAAACAGCGCCCACAGGCTGGAAGGCCACCTCGCCATACGACATATACATGGTGGACATCCCAAAAGATGGGAATGGCGATGGAACAGCGGAGGATGACCCCTCCAAGAAACAGCCCAAGCGTCGGCGTCAGTGACGCCGCTCTAAATCCCGCCACAGCAAAAAAGGTGATTCCGGCATGGGAGACAATAACACCCCGGATAGTACCGAAGATAACCCCCTCCAGCATGATTCAGCGCAGGAGGATGGAGAAGCCAGCCCTCACGAGAGAGCTGTAGAAAGAGAGGTAGAGGACGATAATTACATGCCTCCCTCCGAAGATGAGGCAAGCCTCGACGACGATGAATTCGTCGTGCCCGAGGATCCCGTCGAACAAGAGTGTTTCAAACGCAGGCTCATGGCCACGGCAAGCAGCCTCAAGAAAAAGCAGCAACAACTTAGAGCTGACCAAGACTTGCTAGCTGACAGATGGACTGAAGTCCTTGCGGCCGAAGAGTATGAACTCGAGCGCCCCTCCAAGAGCTACCCAAAACGCAGGCTGCTACCCCGATTAGAGGAGGAAGCACCCAAACCTACATCACCAGCGCATGATATGGTTGACCGGCCACCTCGTGGCCGCGACAGAGAAGCCTCTCGGCCCTCAACTCAAGCCGCACCCCGGCGCTGCTCAAAAAATACAAAAGCGCGGGGAAATGCGCCAGACCTGCGAGATATATTGGAGGACAAGGCAAGGTAAACAAGATTGATCTACGGATCGCGTGGGCGCCCCACGACACGTGACGATAACCGTCATGCCGGATATGGCAACTCCGGCGGGGCCGAACACAGTAGACAAAGATCATTTGAGCTGCGTCATGATATAGCCCAATACAGAGGCGCCGCACACCCACTATGCTTCACAGATGAGGTGATGGATCATCAAATCCCCGAGGGTTTCAAACCCGTAAACATTGAATCATACGATGGCACAACAGATCCTGCGGTTTGGATCGAGGACTATCTCCTTCACATCCACATGGCCCGTGGTGATGATCTACACGCCATCAAATACCTCCCACTCAAGCTTAAAGGACCAGCCCGGCATTGGCTTAACAGCTTGCCAGCAGAGTCAATTGGTTGTTGGGAAGACCTGGAAGCCGCATTCCTCGACAATTTCCAGGGCACATATGTGCGACCACCATACGCCGATGACCTAAGCCACATAATTCAGCAGCCAGAGGAATCGGCCAGACAATTCTGGACATGGTTCCTAACCAAGAAAAATCAAATCATCGATTTTTCGGATGTCGAGGCCCTTGCAGCCTTCAAACACAACATCCACGACGAGTGGCTTGCCCGGCACCTAGGACAGGAGAAGCCGAAATCCATGGCAGCCCTCACAACACTCATGACCCGCTTTTGTGCGGGAGAGGCCAACTGGCTAGCTCGTAGTAACAACATGACCAAGAGCCCTGGTAATTCGGATACCAAGGACAGCAATGGCGGTCGGCGTCGCAACAAGCACAAGCGCCGCATTAACGGCGATAATGCTGAGGATACGACAGTCAATGCCAGATTCAGAGGCTCTAAACCCGGTCAGCGGAAAAAGCCATTTAAAAGACACACTCCGGGCCCGTCCAATTTGGACCGAATACTCGATCGCTCGTGCCAGATTCATGGCACCCCTGAAAAGCCAGCCAATCACACCAACAGGGATTGTTGGGCGTTCAAGCAGGAAGGCAAGTTAAATGCTGAAAACAATGACAAGGGGCTGCATAGCGATGACGAGGAGGAGCCCCGGCCGCCGAACAATAGAGGACAGAAGGGCTTCCCCCCGCAAGTGTGGACGGTGAACATGATATACGCAACCCACATACCCAAAAGGGAGCGGAAGCGTGCACTAAGGGACGTATATGCGATGGAGCCAGTCGCCCCAAAGTTCAACCCGTGGTCTTCCTGCCCGATCACTTTTGATCGAAGGGACCACCCACTAGCATCCGCCATGGCGGATTCGCCGCATTGGTTCTAGACCCAATCATTGACGGATTTCACCTCACTAGAGTCCTAATGGACGGCGGCGGCAGCCTGAACCTGCTTTATCAGGATACAGTGCGCAAAATGGGCATAGACCCATCAAGGATTAAACCCACAAAGACGACCTTTAAAGGCGTCATACCAGGTGTAGAGGCCAACGCATGGCTCGGTTACACTTGAAGTGGTCTTGGATCCCGGATAACTTCCGAAGCGAGGAGTTAATCTTCGACATAGTCCCGTTCGCAGCGGCTATCACACCTTGCTTCTCGGACAAACCGCATTTGCAAAGTTCAATGTGGTGCCGCTTCACGCATATCTCAAGCTCAAGATGCCAGGTCCTCGAGGAGTCATTACGGTCAATGGAAACACCGAACGCCTTCTCCGGACGGAGGAGCATACGGGCCCCCTCGCGCGGAAGTACAAAGTAGCCTCTTAAGGCAATTCTCGAGTCCGGCTATTAAGCGGCGGACACCGTCAAGCGCTACCCGAGTAACCTACAACAAGACCGCTCGCATCGTTCGAAAGCACGCATAGCAATGCGGCACAAGCCCCAGCCCTCGCGAAATTGCGAACCAGTACTACGCGTACATAATTACGCCCGGAAATACCATGGGCATAGGGAAGGGGCACGACCACGGCATGCCCGTAATGCGGCTCAACCGCACTGTGGGCTCCGATTGTGTCATTCTTTTCTTCTTTCTTTTACTTTCAGACTCCGTTCTCACGAAGCCATGTCCGCATTAGAACCGCCGAACACACGATGCAACAGCCAGGAAGCGAAAGCTACGCCGAAGCGTCCGTGTAGTCTCTATTACGAGCAATATATCTGTTTTACACACCATCGCGGCTTACCTCGGAGGAACATGTTAAAAAGTCTCGTCCCTTGCTTATCGCACTATTTGTATCGTTCTCGCTCTTATCGCAGCCCTTTTGAATAAACAATATATAGCTTCCGCCTATTATTGAATTCCCTTTTTCTATATATATATATGTTCATTTATGACATTGTGCAACCGTACACTTTGGTACGGGCAATACACCGAGGGCTTAAGTACCCCACAATATGGTGTGATAAGTCCGAACACTTTCACAAGTGCGGCACCCGAACTTATAGCATTATATGCATTGGCTCGAATCATGTCTTGGGTCAATAGTTGGGTTTGCCGGCTCCCATGTTTTGGTACCTTATGTTCCGTTATATCGGCTAAGGTAGCCTGGGAGAACCACCGCGATTGTGCCCCGTTGAGCTGGGTTAAGCACCTCGATTGGAGAAAGCTAAAACTGACCGTCATGATAGGGCGAGAGCCGGTCGCTGTTCGAGAGGTTTTCGAGTCCCTAAAGACTTATGCCGCTTAGAGCGAGGAGTCGGCATTGTCCGGCCTAGGCGTGGATAGCACCCCGAACAAGGTCTTCTGAATACTAGGGGCTTCGCCGAAATTTAAAATTATAGAATTCTATGGCTAAGTGAGAGTGTTCAAGCATTATAGTCCGGCTGCCTTGTTCGTTGCGTTGAGCGCCTCCCTCGAAGGACCCAAGAATGGGAACAAGAGCGCTCAAGATTATCCGAACACCCCAAAGACTTTCGTGGCATGGGGTCTGAAGCCGACGACTCGCCATCTCTCAAATTTAATACACGGCTGCACAGAAGGTAATATTTTAAATTCGAAAGTGTTGCTTAGCGCATATGAACAAGTTTTCAGCGTACAGGATAACAAATGCGAGTCTACTCAAAAATTATATCTTTGGAGCATTCATCCTCTATAAGGCAGGCACCCTTCAGGACGCCCTCATAATACATTTCAGGCTTGCGATGCTCCTTCTTCGGTGGTCCGTCTGTCACAAGCTTCTCGGCGTCCATCTTGCCCCAAAGGCACCTTAGCAAGGGCAAGGCCCTACGGGCACCTTCGATGCAGACGGAGCGCTTGATGAATTCAACCCATGGACAAAGGCGTCCACCCGGCCGCCTCACCCGGCCGAAGTAGCTCCCTGGCATGGCTTCCTTAGGCCACAGCCGAACTATGAGGCCTTTCATGGCCTGTTCGGCCACCTTATGAAGCTCGACCAGCTGCTTCAACTGGCCGCTTATAAGGCACGGGTGTCCGCCTCGATATCGAGACCGTAACACCTTCTCCGTCGAGCTTCCCTCCTCACCTCGGTAGAATGCGGCAGATCAGCCCACATCATGGGGCAGATCTGCGAATGCTCTGGAGAGCTCCGGATTCGGTAAGTAATGATAATTCACTTTCACATGCTTGCTTTGCATATAGAATGCCTTACCCGCCGCTATCTTCTTCATTGCCTCAATCTCCGGAGGGCTTTTGGGCTTGGCCTCGGTGACCTTGGTGCTCTCAAGGGCGAGGCGAGCTCGGACTCTCAGTCTTTGAGTCACGCTCCAAACTCTCGTGTTTTTCCACGAGAGCCTGGAGCTCTTGCCGCACCTCCGCCACCCATGCCTCCTGCTTCTCTCGCTCGGTGCGCTCCGCGGCCGCATTGCTTTCGGCCTTGGACACTACTTCCTTCAGGGTCGCCACCTCGTTCGTGGCCCCTGCAGTATTCACGTTATTCCTGTCATCTTTTGCAAACACATCTTTGAAATACTCCCATAAGGTATTACTTACCTTCTTTGTCCTTGATCTGCTTTTTGGCAAGTCCGAGCTCGTTCTCGGACTGCTCGAGGCTCTGCTTCAATGCATCAACCTCCGCAGTCGGTGTGGCAGAGGTCAGCAGCACAGCCTGCATTCCCATATTGACATACTTATGTTAGACTCCTCACAGATATCTTTTAGATCCTCAGTTCGGCTTTTTCTTTCCGAACACCAAACTGAGCATTAGGGGCTACTGTCTATGCGGTAATATTCTTATATATCTCAAATACATACCTCAAAGCCTGTTAGAAGGCTGGCACAGGCTTCAGTCAGCCCGCTCTTGGCAGACTGAAATTTTTGGATCACCACACTCATAACAGTGCGGTGCTCCTCGTTGATGGAAGCGCCGTTAAGCGCCTCCATCAAATCATCCGGTGCCTCCGGTTGGACGGAGGTCACCGGCGTCGCGATCTTGCCCTTCTTACGGCGGGGTCGCCGCCGGACTCGGAACCAGAAGGTTCTCAGACGGAGTCCGCACAGGGCGGACTTGAAGCCCTTCGGGTTTTACCCCTTTGCGCCCAGTCCGGAGGTCGCCTTATGCGGCGCCTCGAGGCCACCTCCTCTGGCTGGGCCCTTTGGGACTCCACCCCGACGTCATCCGCGGCGGGAGGAGACGAGGCGGTCGGAAGTGAGGTGCTATTCACCTCCGACGAATCCAGGGAGCCGCTCGACGAATCGTCGAGCCCGTCCTTGGGCGGGCTGCATGGTTATATTCGGCGTTAGAAGATGTTGTGCGACAAATGGAACGCCATGAGTTATTCTGGTGTCCGGACACTTACGATCTCGCCAGGGGCTTGGTCCTTGGTGGCCACCCCTCTCCGCCCTCGTCTGTGTTGTCGGTGGAGTCCGGAGGAGGGTCCTTCCCTTCTTGGACCCTCCGGCCTCCCCAGTTGGGGCGGCCTTCCTTTTCTTCTCTCCCCCCGCTGGGGGAGAGGCCTCTTTTTCCTCCTCCTCGTCTTCGTGGGAGGAGTCTGCCTCAGAGTCATCGGACGATGAGTCCGACAACACCTGGCGCCGGGAACTCCTCTGAGTTCCTGTGGCCTTCTTCTTGGCCTTCTTCTCCGACACCACGTAAGGTGCCGGAACCAGCAGCCCCATCAAACGGGCGTCCGCTGCGTCTTCTAGCAAGGGAGCCGGATAGTTAACCTGTCCGGACGTCTTCAGCCAGTCCTGTCAAAGGTAAGGGAGTTTTAGATCCCGCATAGAGTCAAACTATGAAAAAAGAGTCCCGTAAAGGGTAAAATAGCTTACCTCGCTGGCTTGATGTCGCCAAATGAATCCGTGATCTTCGGTGGCGGATGCGGAGCCTCGGCGCCCTTGAACAGCACCTTCCGGGCATCTTCCCTCGTAGTGTCAAGAGCCGGCTCAAGGTTCGGTGTTGTGCGGATCAAACTCCCACAAGTTGAAGGCCCGTTCTTTGGCATGGGAGGATCCGGCGGATGAGCATGACTGGACTTAGTTGACAATCTTGAGCTTCTTGTCCACCAGGTTTCGGACGCAGGTTTGGAGTCCGGTCAGCTCTTCCGAATTACCCCACGTCAGGCCCGTCTCTTTCCATGAGGTGAGCCGTGTAGGGAAGCCAGATCGGAATTCGGGGGCCGCTGCCCATTTGGAGTCGCGCGGCTCGGTGATATAGAACCACCCCGATTGCCACCCCTTTATGGTCTCCACGAAGGAGCCCTCGAACCATAGGACGTTGGCCATCTTGCCCACCATGGCACCTCCGCACTCCGCTTGGCGGCCGCCCACTACCTTCGGCTTGACATTGAAGGTCTTTAGCCATAAGCTGAAGTGGGGCTGGATGCAGGGGAAGGCCTCGCACACGACAATGAACGCCGAGATGTTGAGGATGAAATTCGGGGCCAGATCATGGAAATCCAGGCCGTAGTAGAACATGAGCCCCCGGACAAATGGGTGAAGTGGAAACCCTAGTCCGAGGAGGAAGTGGGGGAGGAACACCACCCTCTCATGGGGCCTGGGAGTGGGGGTGAGCTGCCCCTTATTGGGGAGCCGATGCGCGATGTCGCTGGACAAGTATCCGGCCTTCCGCAGCTTTTTGATTTGCCCCTCTGTGACGGAGGAGGCCATCCACTTGCCTCCCGCTCCGGACATGGCTGGAGAAGGTTGAGGTGGGATGTGCGGATTTGGGCGCTGGAGCTCGAGTGCGCGGAAATGGATAAGCAAAGGAGGAAGAAGGCGTGTGTGAAAAGGTGGATCCTTATCCCCTTATATGGACGGACAAAGCTATGCGTCCCCACCGGCCTGATAAAACTCGCTTATCTCCCAAGCACCGTAATCAATGGCGTGGTTGGGTTACCCACGCCCGTATTGATGAGAATCCTGGAATAAGGGGACACAATCTCCGCTTTGACAAGACGTGCCAAGGAAACCGCCTCGCTAAACGCTACCGAGGTGGGGACGGTAAAAACGATTCGAATAAAGGCTTGGCCGTGGTGTGATGTCACGCCATGCGGAATACGTCGCCAGATTGAACTTGTGTAAATATTATTCTCTCTACGGTGGTATGTGGAACTTATTTTGCAGAGCCGGACACTATCCTTGTGTTCAAAATCTTCTATGAAGTATTCGGAGGAGGAACCCGCCTTGCAATGTCGAAGACAATATGCGCGCCGGACTCATCGTCATTGAAGCCTGGTTCAGGGGCTACTGAGGGAGTCCTGGATTAGGGGGTGTCCGGATAGCCGGACTATAGCCTTTGGCCGGACTCCTGGACTATGAAGATACAAGATTGAAGACTTCGTCCCGTGTCCGGATGGAACTTTCCTTAAGCGTGGAAGGAAAGCTTGGCGTCTGGATATGTATATTTCCTACCATTGTAACCGACTCAGGTAACCCTAACCCTATTCGGTGCCTATATAAACCGGAGGGTTTTAGTCCGTGGGACGAAGAACAATCATGCCATAGGCTAGCTTCTAGGGTTTAGCCTCTCCGATCTCGTGGTAGATCTACTCTTGTACTACCCATATCATCAATATTAATCAAGCAGGAGTAGGGTTTTACCTCCATCGAGAGGGCCCGAACCTAGGTAAAAACATCGTGTCCCTTGTCTCCTGTTACCATCTGCCTAGACGCACAGTTCGGGACCCCCTACCGGAGATCCGCCGGTTTTGACACCGACGAGGAGTACTACAATCACTTGAATCAAGTGGGAGTTAATCTTCCAGATAAGATAGTGATTGACAGAGTTCTCTAGTCACTATCACCAAGTTACTAGAGCTTCGTGATGAACTATAATATGCAAGGGATAACGGAAACGATTCCCAAGCTCTTCGTGATGTTGAAATCGACGAAGGTACAAATCAAGAAAAGCATCAAGTGTTGATGGTTGACAAGACCACTAGTTTCAAGAAAAGGGAAAAGGTAAGAAGGGGAACTTCAAAAAGAATGGCAATCAAGTTGTTGCTCAAGTGAAGAAGCCCAAGTCTGGACCTAAGCCTGAGAGTAAGTGCTACTACTGCAAAGGGACTGGTCACTGGAAGCGGAACTGCCCCAATTATTTGGCGGATAAGAAGGATGGGAAAATGAACAAAGGTATATTTGATATACTTCTTATTGATGTGTGCTTTACTAGTGTTTATAGCAACCCCTCAGTATTTGATACTAGTTCAGTTGCTAAGACTAGTAACTCGAAACAGGAGTTGCAGAATGAACATAGACTTGTTAAGGGTGAAGTGACGATGTGTGTTGGAAGTGGTTCCAAGATTGATATGATCATCAACGCACACTCCCTATACTTTCGGGATTAGTGTTGAACCTAAATAAATGTTATTTGGTGTTTGCGTTGAGCATGAATATGATTTGATCATGTTTATTGCAATACAGTTATTCATTTAAGTCAAAGAATAATTGTTATTCTGTTTACGTGAATAAAACCTTCTGTGGTCATACACCCAAGGCGCATGGTTTATTGAATCTCGATCGTAGTGATACACATATTCATAATATTGATGCCAAAAGATGCAAAGTTAATAATGATAGTGCAACGTATTCGTGGCACTGTCGTTTAGGTCATATTGGTGTAAAGCGCATGAAGAAACTCCATACTGATGGGTTTTTGGAATCACTTGATGCTTGTGAACCATGCCTCATGGGCAAGATGACTAAGACTCCGTTCTCCGGAACAATGGAGCGAGCAACTAACTTATTGGAAATAATACATACGGATGTATACGGTCCGATGAGTGTTGAGGCTCACGGCGGGTATCGTTATTTTCTGACCTTCACAGATGATTTGAGCAGATATGGGTATATCTACTTGATGAAACATAAGTCTGAAACATTTGAAAAGTTCAAAGAATTTCAGAGTGAAGTGGAAAATCATCATAATAAGAAAATAATGTTTCTATGATTTGATTGCGGAGATAAATATTTGAGTTACGAGTTTGGTCTTCATTTGAAACAATGCGGAATAGTTTCGCAACTCACGCCACCCGGAACACCACAGCGTAATGGTGTGTCCGAACATCGTAATCGTTCTTTACTGGATATGGTGCGATCTATGATTTCTCTTACTTATTTACCGCTATCGTTCTGGGGTTATGTTTTAGAGACGGCTGCATTCACGTCAAATAGAGCAGCATCTAAATCCATTGAGACGACACCTTATGAACTATGGTTTGGCAAGAAACCAAAGTTGTCGTTTCTTAAAGTTTGGGGCTGCGATGCTTATGTGAAAAAGCTTCAACCTGATAAGCTCGAACCCAAATCGGAGAAATGTGTCTTCATAGGATACCCAAAGGAGACTTTTAGGTACACCTTCTATCACGGATCCGAAGGAAAGACATTCGTTGCTAAGAATGAATCCTTTCTAGAGAAGGAGTTTCTCTCGAAAGAAGTGAGTGGGAGGAAAGTAGAACTTGATGAGGTAACTGTACCTGCTTCCTTATTGGAAAGTAGTTCATCACAGAAATCTGTTCCTTTGACTCCTACACCAATTAGTGAGGAAGCTAATGGTGATGATCATGTAACTTCAGATCAAGTTACTACCAAACCTCGTAGGTCAACCAGAGTAAGATCCGCACCAGAGTGGTACGATAATCCTATTCTGGAGGTCATGTTGCTTGACCATGACGAACCTACGAACTATGAGGAAGCGATGATGAGCCCAGATTCCGCGAAATGGCTTGAGGCCATGAAATCTGAGATGGGATCCATGTATGAGAACAAAGTATGGACTTTGATTGACTTGCCCGATGATCGGCAAGCCATTGAGAATAAATGGATCTTCAAGAGGAAGACAGACGTTGATAGTAGTGTTACTATCTACAAAGCTCGAATTGTCGAAAAAGGTTTTCGACAAGTTCAAGGTGTTGACTACGATAAGATTTTCTCACTCGTAGTGATGCTTAAGTCTGTCTGAATCATGTTAGCAATTGCCACATTTTATGAAATCTGGCAAATGGATGTCAAAACTATGTTCCTTAACGGTTATCTTAAAGAAGAATTGTATATGATACAACAAGAAGGTTTTGTCGATCCAAAAGGTGCTAACAAAGTGTGCAAGCTCCAGTAATCCATTTATGGACTCGTGCAAGCCTCTCGGAGTTGGAATATACGCTTTGATAGTGTGATCAAAGCATATGGTTTTATACAGACTTTTGGGGAAGTCTATATTTACAAGAAAGTGAGTGGGAGCACTACAACATTTCTGACAAGTATATGTGAATGACATATTGTTGATCGGAAATAATGTAGAATTTTCTGGAAAGCATAAAGGAGCGTTTGAAAGGAGTTTTTCAAAGAAAGACCTCGGTAAAGCTACTTACATATTGAGCATCAAGATCTATAGAGATAGATCAAGACGCTTGATATATTTTCAATGAGTACATACCTTGATAAGATTTTGAAGTAGTTCAAAATAGAACAGTCAAAGAAAGAGTTCTTGCCTGTGTTGCAAGGTGTGAAGTTTAGTAAAGACTCAAAACCCGACCACGGCAGAAAATAGAAAGAGAATGAAAAGTCATTACCTATGCCTCAGTCATAGGTTCTATAAAGTATGCTATGCTATGTACCAGACCTATTGTGTACCTCACCATGAGTTTGGCAAGAGGGTACAATAGTGATCCAGGAGTGGATCATCGACAATGATCAAAAATATCCTTAGTGGAATAAGGAAATATTTCTCGGTTATGGCGGTGACAAAGAGTTAAATACGTAAAGGTTACGTCGATGCAAGCTTTGACACCGATCTGGATTACTCTAAGTCTCGATCTAGATACATATTGAAAGTGGGAGAAATTATCTAGAGTAGCTCCGTGAAAAGCACTGTAAACATACAAATTTGCAAAATACATACGGATCTGAATTTGACAGACCCGTTGACTAAACTTCTCTCACAAGCAAAACATGATCACACCTTAGTACTCTTTGAGTGTTAATCACATGGCGATCTGAACTAGATTACTGACTCTAGTAAACCCTTTGAGTGTTGATCACATGGCGATGTAAACTATGGGTGTTAATCACATGGTGATGTGAACTATTCGTGTTAAATCACAGGGCGATGTGAACTAGATTATTGACTCTAGTGCAAGTGGGAGACTGAAGGAAATATGCCCTAGAGGCAATAATAAAGTTGTTATTTATATTTCCTTATATCATGATAAATGTTTATTATTCATGCTAGAATTGTATTAACCGGAAACTTAGTACATGTGTGGATACATAGACAAAGCAGTGTCACTAGTATGCCTCTACTTGACTAGCTCGTTGAATCAAAGATGGTTAAGTTTCCTAGCCATAGACATGAGTTGTCATTTAATTAATGGGATCACATCATTAGAGAATGATGTGATTGACTAGACCCATACCGTTAGCTTAGCATTTGATCGTTTAGTATATTGCTATTGCTTTCTTCATGACTTATACATGTTCCTATGACTATGAGATTATGCAACTCCCGAATCTGGGAGGAACACTTTGTGTGCTACAAAAGCGTCACAACATAACTGGGTGATTATAAAGGTGCTCTACAGTGTCTCCGATGGTACTTGTTGAGTTGGCATAGATCAATATTATGATTTGTCACTTGATTGTCGGAGAGGTATCTGGGCCCTCTCGGTAATGCACATCACTATAAGCCTTGCAAGCAATGTAACTAATGAGTTAGTTGCGGGATGATGCATTACGGAACGAGTAAAGAGACTTGCCGTAATGAGATTGAACTAGGTATTGAGATACCGACGATCAAATCTCGGGCAAGTAACATACCGATGACAAAGGGAACAACGTATGTTGTTATGCGGTTTGACCGATAAAGGTCTTCGTAGAATATGTAGGAGCCAATATGAGCATCTAGGTTCAGCTGTTGGTTATTGACCGGAGATGAGTCTCGGTCATGTCTACATAGTTCTCGAACCCGTAGGGTCCGCACGCTTAACGTTCGGTGACGGTCGGTATTATGAGTTTATGTGTTTTGATGTACCGAAGGTTGTTCGGAGTCCCGGATGAGATCAGGGACATGACGAGGAGTCTCTAAATGTTCGAGATGTAAAGATCGATATATTGGAAGGCTATATTTGGACATCGGAAAGGTTCTGAGTGGTTCGGGTATTTATCAGAGTACCCGAGAGTTATGGGAATTCGCCGGGGTGTATATGGGCCTTATTGGGCTTTAGGAGAGAGAGAGAGAGAGAGGGGCTCCCTAGGGCAGGCCGCGCCCCCCCCCCCCAAGGCCTAGTCCGAATTGTACTAGGGGGAGGGGCGGTGCCCCCTCCTTCCTTCTCTTCTCTCTTCCCCTTCCTTCTCTCCTACTCCTACTACTTGGAAAGGGGGGAATCCTACTCCCGGTGGGAGTAGGACTCCCTAGGGCGCACCATAGTAGAGGGATGGCCCACCCCCTCATCCACTCCTTTATATATGGGGGAAGGGGGCACCCTATAGACACACAAGTTGATCATTGATCTCTTAGCCGTGTGCGGTGCCCCCCTCCACCATAATCCACCTCGGTCATATCATCGTAGTGTTTAGGCGAAGCCTTGCGCCGGTAGTTTCATCATCACCGTCATCACGCCGTCGTGCTGACGAAGCTTTCCCTCAAAGCTCTATTGGATCGTGAGTTCGTGGGATGTCACCGAGCTGAACGTGTGCAGATCGCGGAGGTGTCGTACGTTCAGTACTAGGATCGATCGATCGTGAAGACGTACGACTACATCAACCACGTTGTCATAACGCTTCCGCTTTCGGTCTACCAGGGTACATAGACAACACTCTCCCCTCTTGTTGCTATGCATCACCATGATCTTGCGTGTGTGTGGGAATTTTTTTGAAACTACTACGTTCCCCAACACATATGTTGTTCCCTTTGTCATCGGTATGTTACTTGCCCGAGATTCGATCGTCGGTATCATCATACCTAGTTCAATCTCGTTACCGGCAAGTCTCTTACTCATTCCTTAATGCATCATCCGGTAACTAACTCTTTAGTCACAATGCTTGCAAGGCTTATAGTGATGTGCATTACCGAGAGGGCCTAGAGATACCTCTCCGATACACAGAGTGACAAATCCTAATATCGTTCTATGCCAACTCAACAAACACCATCGGAGACACCTGTAGAGCATCTTTATAATCACCCAGTTACGTTGTGACGTTTTGATAGCACACAAGGTGTTCCTATGGTATTCAGGAGTTGCATAATCTCATAGTCAGAGGAACATGTATAAGTCATCAAGAAAGCAATAGCAACAAAACTAATCGATCATTATGCTAAGCTAACGGATGGGTCTTGTCCATCACATCAATCTCTAATGATGTGATCTCGTTCATCAAATGACAACACATGTCTATGGCTAGGAAACTTAACCATCTTTGATTAACGAGCTAGTCAAGTAGAGGCATACCACGGACATTCTGTTTGTCTATGTATCCACACAACGTCCGCGTCGCCCAGCCCAGGGTGACTCAGGCGGCACGTCCTACCCTAGCGCCGCGAGCCTATCTACCCACTCATCCCGCCGCGCCGCCGCCGGGCGAAGCCCGCACGGCCGACGGCGGTGGCGGGGCGTCTCCTCGTGGCGGCTCCCGTGCTGTAGGGCATCGTGGCGGCACGTCGACGCGGCCCGTCGGTTGGCGGTGGGACTTGGCGTCCGGCGGCGTGGTGGCTCTGGCAGGGTGGCGAGTCCGTGTCAGTGACGCTGGGCTGGCTTGCCTCCTTGTTGGCTGGGTCTTGGAAGCAGATTCACGATCCTCCGTCATGGCTGTAGTACCTAACAGAGATGCGATCGCTAGATCGGGATTCTCTTTCGCAAGGCTTCCGGCGTGGCTGGTGTGACCCGGATCACGGCATGACCGTGCGTGTGAAGGGTCGACCGGCGATTGCGAGCTTGGCTGGATCTACAGTGGTGTTCAAGGCCAGCAAGGTGGCAATCGGTGGTGAAGTGCTCCGTTGTCGGTGTTGATCCAGGATGAACACTCCGGCGTGGCAGCGGCCTCACGGCAGACTACGATGGCGACTAAAAGGTCTTTGCGAGTGATACTCTCCAAGATCCGGTGGTTGCTTTGGTGTTACGCAATCTATGGACGATGGCTTAACACAGAGGGTATGGTTGCGCAGTGGCGGCTGTCGGTTTTCTAACCCAGCACATGTAGCTGCTAGGATCGTGGAAAAGTGGTGGCGACAACACATGCTTGACTTCGATGGTGGTACTTTTTGTACCCTGTCTCGAGCTCTGGGGTGAAAACGTAGGTCTGGCCCATGCTGGTTATACCTGGCAATGATGATGTTTTGCCGTCGTTACCTTGTTGAAGGCATTGCTCGGATATGCTTGGATGATTTCTTCAGGGTGAAAATCTAGACTCTACCTTTTGGGGTTGGTTCCAGTGATGGCGGCGCTCGAGCGTCGTTCCCTTCCTGAAGGCGTTGCTATTGAAGAATCTCGATGTCCTTGTGGTGTCATGAGATCGTTGGTGCGGGTATGGTTATTGTTGTAGTTTGACGATCGCGAGTTAGAACGCTTCAAGACAGGGTTTTTTCCTCGCTTAGGCATAGCTTTGGTCTTATATGACTTTGCTATTTGCCCGTGGTTTTTGTGCGTGTGTGAGTTGGTGTTGGTTGTGTGCATCCTAGCTATGCAGAGGACGGGTGTGTGCTCACTATGTTTGTATTATCTTTATACTTCATTTTGAGTAAGTCCACCCTTTGTCGAAAAAATGTATCCACACATGTATCAAGTTTCCAGTTAATACAATTCTAGCATGAATAATAAACATTTATCATGATATAAGGAAATAAAGTAATAACTTTATTATTGCCTCTAGGGCATATTTCCTTCATATGATACACAGCGTGTGCGTATTCTAGAAAAACTAGTATGTATGTAACTACGTATAAATGTGAGTATCTGAATCTTCCTCGACTCCACCAGCCCATCAAAAGATGGTTCTTGACTCTTTTTTTATTATAATAAATATTCATAAAAACAAAAGAAAGAATTGATTTTCCTACATAATCGGGATTTAAATTTTCAGAAACTACACGATTGTACAGAGGGCAAGTAAGGTTTTGCACGTTGTATCGACTTAAACCACATGCTCAACCACTTGTGCGGGCCATGTTATTTCTTTTGAGTTTAGGTCTTGCGACCGTAGTCCATAGGTGGAGTGTTGGGTAAATTGATTGGAGTGGTGATTGAGGAACTACACATTTGAAAACACTATGTCTTCGGTCAAATAAATCTCCATTTTTGTTTGCTACATCAGTTCCATATGAAAAGCTTAGATTCAGTCGAGTTAGTGGGCAAACAGAGGAGAAGAAAAATGGCATTGAATGAAATAGTGTTCATGGAATGTGTTGAGGCAAAACCTCCAGCTCCTTGTTAGATCTTTATTTCCTACACTCATACGAGACAATCAACGGATTGAGACGACTCCTCATTCAAGTGATACTCAACAAAAGTAAGAAATGTTTGACCATGATCCTCATATCAATATAGAAAGAAAATAGGTCTTCCTCATAGCACCCCATTGATTCATAGAGTTGTGTTAGGCATGTAGCTAGTGCTTATGATGAACTTCAGTTCACACCTAATAAATCCCGACTAAAAAGAGAGAAACTTGACACGCTATATAGTGACAAGCGGGGGTGAGTGTTGAAAAAGTGTTGCTTCGCTTAGTGAAATGGAACAAGAGGGACAACCGCATAGCTACACCCGAGATGGCTCTCCTTCCCCCCCCCCCTCCCTCTCTCCCTACCCCGCTCAGGTGATGGTGGTGGCGTGCGCGCCTCCTCCCCCCGCGTCCCCGATGACCCTACGGGCCGCCGCTCCCTGTTGCCAGCCGGTGGCTTCTTCCCCTCCCCCTACTCCCCGCCGCCCTCTCTCCGGTCCCCTCTCCGACCTCTGGCTTCCTCCAACAAGTTTTGGGCCCTAGATCCCGAGGCATCAGACTCGAACCCTGACTCCTCGGCCCCACTCTCCTTTCCGGCGGTGCTGCCCGTCCCGCTCGCTGCCGCCTCATCGTCGCGAATCCGCAAGTTTGCCCCGGCGGCCGCGGCCGCCCTGCTCCTGCCTCGTTGGTCGATGGTGGTTGGACCCGCGTCTCTCGCCGGTGTCGTCTTCCTGGTAAGCTCCCACCGTTGTCTCCTGACTGCGGCATCCTCGGTCCCGGTCCTTGCCTGGCGGCCGCTGCATCCCGGCTTCTTGCCCCTCCTCCCCATCGCCCCCTCCTCCCCTGCTCCGCCTCAGCCCCTCTGGTGCCGGCTCCGGCGGTAGCTGTGGTGGCTGGAACCCTAGATCTGGCGGTGCCCGCTGCGGCGGTGTCTGAGCCTAGGTCCTGTGCCGCCGCGGTGCCCGTTGGGCCTCGCGGGCATGGGGGGCCCCTCCCCTTTCCAGTTTTTCTGCTTTCCCCCTTTACCTGTCGTGGCTTGTGGGCCTCGGGTGGCCTAGGCCCACCCCCCGCTCCCTCTCTGGCCCAACCCATTGGCCCCGCCCTGGCGCGGTCGAGGTATATATGGGTTCGGCGGGGTTCTCTCCCCCCATTCCTAGGGTTTTCTGCTACCTCCTCTGACTTGTGGCGCTACCATCCACATATCCGCTTCTTCTCCAGATATAGCCCTCCTCCGCCTCTCTCCCCCTCATTTGCGTCGGTCCTTTCGATGGATCACTCGCACGGCTCCTCCAGCGAGGCCATGTCTGGCCAGAAGTGCCAGCGGGAGGAGCCCCCATATGTACACAGGTCTATCAAATGGTGGCCGCATTATCGACAGTCGCATGATGGTTCGGTCAGTTTCCGTACATAGTCCGGTGAACGCCGCATCCGGAGCTCGGACCGACCTGTGAATTCAGGCTTTGCCACGCCTTTGCCGCATCACGCCGACGCCCTGCATCGACATCGACTTCGGCGCCAGGCCATATTTCTTTTATTACTCACTTTGCATAAATTATTTATTATGCAACATTTTTTTAATTCTTATTATTACTATTGTCCCCGGTCTGCACTATTTTTTGTGCACAAGAAAATGATCCAGCCGGACTATATCCTTTGGCGCCACCTCGGCTGGACGGGGGGCTTCGTCAACACTTCATTACCCCATGCAGGGGACTTCGGCATCACTCCGCCGTCCTGCATTGACCGTGCTATGTCACCACTTCGGAGTGACGAGCTCTTTTGCTCCGCCACCTCGGGATCGGCTTGGGGGATGGAACCTTGTCCCGCATCAAGCTCGGACCTCGTCGTCAATACCGAACACATTAACCAGCTAAGTTGCCTTCATGCTCAAAGTTTTAAATTTTTAACTTGTGTTATTTCGACCAAGCATTATACTTTTTGGAAAAAGTTGCTTGTAAAATTTTCCGAGTCCAAACTTTGTTTGCATCAAGACTTGACGCGCTTACCACGCTCATTATACCTGGGGCTTCTTTAACGTAAGCTTATTAATACGGGCTTTATGCCCAACACATGTGTCACACTTCCGCATGTACCTTTTATTCACCATTATATGCATCGATATGACTTAAGTTTTGGCCAAGCTGGGTTGCTGGCTCTGTGCTTACCCCTACGTTCCCGATTGTTCGGCTAGGTGGTAAAGGGAGCACCTCTGCGATTATTCTTACGGGTCAGCCGGATGTGTACCTCAGACTGGGTGAAGCCGAAGGTAGCGTTCTTAAGGGAATACTCGGTCGGTGAACTAAAAGATGATTTCTTACCTATTTATTTACCTGCCCCGGATGTTTTTCTGCTCTTTCCGCAGTCCGGACATGCACTTTAGGGCATGCCTCCTGTGGAAAGGAACCCCTAACGGAACTATTCTCCACGGAAGATGTTTCTTACTAACCATGTAATATAACATAACTAGTTGGGCACTTGTCTGATAAAGCACTAATGACCCCTATGCCTGGTCTCCACGCATGCCCCGGTTTTATAACCGTGAGGGTATTCGGACACACTCCGGACTATTGGTCCAGAGGTTGAAGCGAAAAGGTCCGCTACGACAAACGATCTACAATCCGGCTAGAAGGCATTCTACATATCACCTTACATTTTGTAGTCAACTTTTACCCAAGTCACTTGGGGGCTCTTATGTTTATTTGAGACATTTCATACTAAGTGTTTTTCTTCTTAGTCGTTGCAAAGTTAAAGCACGGCAGAAGCACTTTTTTCTAAAGTCCAATTTTCGGATTGGCACCAAACACTTGATCTTGTTCGGACGTCATGTTTTTACTGACGTTTTTTGGTTTTCAAGCTTTTGGCACTTTTAACTATTTGTGTGTTTTCAGCACAAGTCTCGCAGTGCAACGCTGGACACATTTAGATATTCGGCAAAAACATTCTCGGATATTGCTATATATGCAACAATTTCGAATTGTGTCTTCGGTCAATAGTTGGGTTGCCCGGCTCCCGCGCTTGCCTCCTACGTTCCTCTTTGTTCGGCTAGGTGTGCAAAGGGAGAACCACTGCAATTGTGCTTCCAGCTCGCATGGTCAAGCACCTCGATGGAGAAAGCCGAAAACCGACTGTCACAATAGGTGTAAACTGGTCAGCGATCCGATGACTATATTAAATAATGACCCATTCATAGAATTGGCGAAGTGTTTCGGCTTGACCTCGATCGTCACGAACACTACCGGGGCTATTAATCGCCTCCCAAACTAAATCCTCGATATTTTGCTCTTACATTGAAGCTGAGGTTTCATGATCATGCTTAGCACGACAACCAAAGAAAGGAACCGATAAGCGGGACTATTTTCTTTGGAAGACATTTCTTCTATTAAACAAGAATATAACATGTCCCTCCGCTGCGTACCTTTGTTTATAAAACCGTATGGCCAGATTGCCTTGTTTGTTGTAAATCTTTGCCCTCATAAAGGCTTTATAAAGTAGGACAAACACTCCTCGGCTATTGGCCGAGGAGGTGGAAGTCGATGGTCACCAACAAAGTTTTGTACAATACGGATTCGAGCATTAATGACGTAAAGTACTTGGATACATCGAGTCATTCCACATAATTTGTGATTTTACTATGGATATCGATCCTTAATTCGGCCTCCCATGCCCGCATTAAGGCTCGGGGGCTACTGGGCTTCGGGCTTATTATTTACAAATATTAAAGGGGCACATCGATCCCACGATTCGGTATTGCCACCGACCGGTGTCTCGGGCTACCGCATTGCTCTGTCCAATGCGTAAAATTTTAAGTGTAATCTGATCTCGAGGAGATTTTGATCCTCGGGTTGGTCGGCCGCACCCAACCCGAGTCTTGAGGATCGAGCACGCCGCTTTTTGTGTCCCAAGTATTCTGCCGAAGCTAGGACTTGATCCTCGGACCAATTTTGCAAATCAACTTTGAGTCTCGAGCCTACGGGGTCACTGTCTTATGTCATCCTTCATGGGCATCTTGGGTTTTAGACCGATACTGGCTATGTATCTCGGCAGAGAATAAATTGCACCAATCAAAAATATTGACCAAAAATCAGCCCACATTCGGGGTGGTGCACCACCTCGGAAGCAGTCCGGCATAAAGCTCGGGACGGTGGTGGTGGCTCCATAGAGGGCATTTCCGGCATTAAGCTCGGCTAAACTCCTTCAAACTTCTTTGAACCAAGGTGATTTACGACACCTCGGATACAGTCCGACGTTGGAGCTCGGATACATAGTCCGGCGTTGGAGCTCGGATACATAGTCCGGCGTTGGAGCTCGGATACATAGTCCGGTGTTGGAGCTCGGATACCGTCCGGCGTTGGAGCTCGGATACATAGTCCGGCGATAGAGCTGGGAAGCAGTCCGACATTGGTGCTCGGCTGCAACAGATACCCCGAATGCAGTCCGGCGTTAGAGCTCGGACGCAAGAGGACACTGCCTCCTGGGAATAACTTCAAACCCAAGGCATGGCATAAAAATAACAAGGCATTGATAAAGGCCGTAAACTTAAAGGGGCTCCTCGGATACCCAACGTGTAAACTCGTCAAATGCATTTCGGCGATCCTCAAGATAAAAGATGAGAAGATTTGTTGAACCAGTTTTCAAGACCGGCAACCGAAGATGAAGAACAGTTCGGAAGAATCGAGGAGCGTCCCTAACTTGAAGACCGGTTCAGGGGGCTACTGACGGTGTCCTGGACTAGGGGGTACTCACCACATCGTCTCCCGATCAGTTGGATTGGGCCGAGGACCCCCATGGCCGTATACTCATGGGCCAGTCCGGACAGCTGCCGCATGCAAGGAAGATTCCACAAGACTTGGCGATCAAGACAAGGACTCCTCCCCACCGGCGTATTCGGCTAGGACTCTTGTTATCCTAGGCCACTGGTGCATTATATAAACCGGGGCCAGGCTAGTCGATAGATATACAACAACAATCATACCATAGGCTAGCTTCTAGGGTTTAGCCTCCTTGATCTCGTGGTAGATCCACTCTTGTAAACATCCACAATATCAATATCAATCAAGCAGGACGTAGGGTTTTACCTCCATCAAGAGGGCCCGAACCTGGGTAAAACATCGTGTCCCTTGTCTCCTGTTACCATCCGCCTAGACGCACAGTTCGGGACCCCCTACCCGAGATCCGCCGGTTTTGACACCGACAGTGGGGGAGGCGGATCTGGAGTACGAGGCGGCTTTGCACTCGAAGCTCCAGGCGGATCTGGCGTCGCGTGAACAGGTCGCTTCGGCCTGTGAAGCTTGGGTGGCGGGGCCGGAGTGGCTCCAGCACGACGAGCGCGCCCGTGCAGAGGCGGCCGTGGTGGAGCTCGGTGGCCCTTCGTCTCATGGATCTGGAAATGTTGCGGCTGGACCTTCCGCTCCTCTTGGTGGTTCGTCGTCATGCCCCTCGGACCCCTGGAAGGTGGCGGCCGTGGCGGGTAGGGCTGGATCTTCTGCCCCGCCCTCGCACCCCCCCTCTCGCGGTGCGGTGGCTCCGTGCGGGCTCCGGGCTGTCCTCCTACGGCCTTGGCTGGTGGCCCTAGTCGTTTTGTGCCCTGCGGCTCGTCTGGGGCGCCGGGCCGCCGCCCCTCCTCAGGTGGCTCGGGCTCTTCGCCTGGCTCCTGCGGGGACGGCATCCTTCCTCTTCCGCCTCCTATTCCGGCGCGCGCTCCTTCCCCCAACCAAGTGGCCAACCCCACACTCACCTGCTTTGCTTGCCACCGCCAGGGCCATTTCCAATCTCGCTGCCAGAATCCCCCATTTTTCCTCATATGCAGGGAGGATGGCCACCTCACCGTTGACTGCCAGAATCGTCAAAAGCCTCCATCTTTCATGCACTATGGTATCGGCCTCCCTGGCTGTGCTTTCTTCGCGCTTGATAGTGAGATTCCTCAAGTGATTTCCATCCCTGCCCTCTCTAATACCGGCGTAATCACCGTCAAAGATAAGAAAATCTCTCCCCAGGTTATCCTTGATGAGCTTCAGTTGTGGGACGACGGCGGCTGGGACTGGCAGATCCGCCAGCTGTCGGAGTTTGTGTTTGCTGCAATTTTTCCTTCCAAAGAAAGTTTGAAGATGATTTCATCATGCACCAGTTTTACCCTCCCACTCAACCAGCTCATTGTCTCTGTCAAGGCCGCTTCCAACGGATCAAAAGCTATCTCTCCCCTGTGTGATGTTTGGTTGCTCGTTGATGATGTTCCACCTATGCTCCGATCCCCAGCTTTCCTCATGGCTTTTGGAGTTCGCATTGGTAAACCTATTGAGGTCGACTCAGCGTCGCTGCTTGTTCTGGGTCCAGTCCGGCTGCGGGTGTGGTGTGTGGATCCTCTGTACATTCGTGGCTTGGTGGATGTCTTCCCCTCCGCTGGTGGATTCCGGCTCAGGGTGTGTGTGGAGGGGGCGGCCAACCCTGCCTCGCCTCCCGCCCCTCGGTCGTTGCTACCTCTTGAGCACTGCGTTGGATTTCCCAGAAGAGGAGAGGATGATGCAGCAAAGTAGCGTAAGTATTTCCCTCAGTTTTTTAGAACCAATGTATCAATCCAAAAGGAGGCCACGCACAAGTCCCTCGTATCTGCACAAAACGATAGCTCCTCGCAACCAACGCAATTAGGGGTTGTCAATCCCTTCACGGTCACTTACGAGAGTGAGATCTGATAGAGATGATAAATAATATTTTTGGTATTTTTGGTATAGAGATGCAAAGTAAAAAGTAAAAGGCAAAGTAAAAACAAAGCAAGTATTAAAGTGATGGAGATTGATATGATGAGAATAGACCCGGGGCCATAGGTTTCACTAGTGGCTTCTCTCAAGAGCATAAGTATTCTACGGTGGGTGAACAAATTACCGTTGAGCAATTGACAGAATTGAGCATAGTTATGAGTATATCTAGGTATGATCATGTATATAGGCATCACGTCCAAGACAAGTAGACCAAAACGATTCTGCATCTACTACTATTACTCCACCCATCGACCGCTATCCAGCATGCATCTAGAGTATTAAGTTAAAAAACAGAGTAACGCCTTAAGCAAGATGACATGATGTAGAGGAATAAATTCATGCAATATGATAAATACCCCATCTTGTTATCCTCGATGGCAACAATACAATACGTGCCTTGCAACCACATACATCCTTTGGGTAAGGACACCACCAGATTGAACCCAAAGCTAAACACTTATCCCATTGCAAGAACTACCAATCTAGTTGGCCAAACCAAACGGATAATTCGAAGAGACTTGCAAAGATAACTCAATCATACATAAAAGAATTCAGAAAAGATTCAAATATTATTCATAGATAATCTGGATCATAAACCCACAATTCATCGGTCTCAACAAACACACATAAAAAGAAGATTACATCGAATAGATCTCCACGAGAGAGGGGGAACATTGTATTGAGATCCAAAAGAGAGAAGAAGCCATCTAGCTACTAGCTATGGACCCGAAGGTCTGAAGTAAACTACTCACACTTCATCGGAGGGGCTATGGTGATGATGTAGAAGCCCTCCGTGGTGGATGCCCCCTCCGGCGGAGCTCTGGAACAAGCCCCAAGATGGGATCTCGTGGATACAGGAAGTTGCGGCGGTGGAATTAGGTTTTTGGCTCCTGTTCTGATCGTTTGGGGGTACGTAGGTATATATAGGAGGAAGGTGTACGTCGGTGGAGCAACAGGGGCCCACGAGGCAGGGGGCGCGCCCTAGGAGGGGAGCCCCCCACCCTCGTGACCGCCTCTTTTGTTCCTTGGAGTAGGGTCCAAGTCCCCTGGATCACGTTCGGTGAGAAAATCACGTTTCCGAAGGTTTCATTCCGTTTGGACTCCGTTTGATATTCCGTCTCTTCGAAACACCGAAATAGGCAAAAAACAGCAATTCTAGGCTTGGCCTCCGTTAATAGGTTAGTCCCAAAAATAATATAAAAGTGGAAAATAAAGCCCAGTACAGTCCAAAACAGTAGATAAAGTAGCATGGAGCAATCAAAAATTATAGATACGTTGGAGACGTATCGGTCAGTTAGGGAACGCAGTAATTTCAAAAATTTCCCACGCACACACGGGACCATGGTGATGGCATAGCAACGAGAGGGAGAGTGTTGTCTACGCACTCGTAGACCGTGGCGGAAGCGATCACAACGTAGAGGAAGTAGTCAGACGCTCTCCTCGCGATCCTGCCGATCCCAGCGCCAAGCATTCCGGCACCTCCGAGTCGATGATGACGTAGAGGAAGTAGTCAGACGTTCTCCTCACGATCCAGCCGATCCCAGCGCCCGTTACTCCGGCGCCTCCGAAGTTCTTGGCACACGCTCAGCTCGATGACGCTCCACGGGCTCCGATCCAGCAAAGCTCGGGGAGGGGAGTTCCGTCGGACACGGCGTGGTGATGATCTCGATGTTTCACTGCGTCGCAGGCTTCGCCTAAGCACCGCTTCTGATATGATCGAGGTGGAATATGGTGGAGGGGGCACCGACACTGCTAAGGAACGATCTCAAGGATCAACTTGTGTGTCCTAGGGTGCCCCCTCCCCGTATATAAAGGAGGGAGGGAGGAGGTGGCTGGCCCAAGGGGAGGCGCACCAAGGAAGGGAAACCTACTCCAAGTAGGTTTCCTCTCTTTCCTTATCTTACTTGGAGGGAAGGAAGGAGTACTAGTATTTAGGAAATAGTACTAGTAGTAGAAATAGGAAGAGGGGAAGGAGAAAGGAAAGGGGGCGGCCCCCTCCCCAATTCGGATTGGGCTTGAGGCGCGCCTCCCTTGCTCCTTCTCTCTTCCTCCTACATGGGCCCAATAAGGCCCATATACCTCCCGGGGGGTTCCGGTAACCTCCCGGAGCTCCAAACTTCTCCGGAACCTTTCCGATGTCCAAATATATCCGTCCAATATATTAATCTTTATGTCTCGACCATTTCGAGACTCCTCGTCATGTCCGTGATCATATCCGGACTCAACAACCTTCGGTACATCAAAATACACAAACTCATAATATAACCGTCATCGAAACCTTAAGCGTGCGGACCCTACGGTTCGAGAACAATGTAGACATGACCGAGACACATCTCCGGTCAATAACCAATAGCGGGACCTGGATGCCCATATTGGCTCCTACATATTCTACGAAGATCTTTATCGGTCGGACCGCGCATAACAACATACGTTGTTCCCTTTGTCATCGGTATGTTACTTGCCCGAGATTCGATCGTCGATATCCAATACCTAGTTCAATCTCGTTACTGGCAAGTCTCGTTACTCGTTCCGTAATACATCATCTCACAACTAACTCATTAGTTGTAATGCTTGCAAGGCTTATGTGATGTGTATTACCGAGAAGGCCCAGAGATAGCACTCCGAGCAATCGGAGTGACAAAACCTAATCTCGAAATCGCCAACCCAACAAGTACCTTTGGAGACACCTGTAATACTCCTTTATAATCACCCGATTACGTTGTGACGTTTGGTAGTACCAAAGTGTTCCTCCGTAAACGGAGTTGCATAATCTCATAGTTATAGGAACATGTATAAGTCATGAAGAAAGCAGTAGCAACATACTAAACGCGATCAAGTGCTAGGCTAACGGAATGGGTCATGTCAATCAGATCATTCTCCTAATGATGTGATCCCGTTAATCAAATGACAACTCATGTCTATGGTTAGGAAACATAACCATCTTCGATTAACGAGCTAGTCAAGTAGAGGCATACTAGTGACACTCTGCTTGTCTATATATTCACACATGTATTATGTTTTCCGGTTAATACAATTCTAGCATGAATAATAAACATTTATCATGATGTAAGGAAATAAATAATAACTTTATTATTGCCTCTAGGGCATACTTCCTTCAGCCTCCCACTTGCACTAGAGTCAATAATCTAGTTCACATCGCCATGTGATTTAACAATAGTTCACATCACCATGTGATTAACACCCATTGTTCACATCGACATGTGATCAACACCCAAAGGGTTTACTAGAGTCAGTAATCTAGTTCACATCGCTATGTGATTAACACCCAAAGAGTACTAAGGTGTGATCATGTTTTGCTTGTGAGATATTTTTAGTCAATGGGTCCACACATTCAGATCCGTAAGTGTTTTGCAAATTATATGTCTACAATGCTCCGCAAGGAGCTATTCTAGCTAATTGCTCCCACTTTCAATATGTATCTAGATCGAGACTTAGAGTCATCCAGATCGGTGTCAAAACTTGCATCGACGTAACCCTTTTGTCACTTCCATAATCGAGAAACATATCCTTATTTTACTAAGGATAATTTTGACCGCTGTCCAGGATCTACTCCTAGATCACTATTGTACTCCTTGCCAAACTCGATGTAGGGTATACAATAGATCCGTACACAAGATGGCATACTTTATAGAATCTATGGCCAAGGCATAGGGAATGACTTTCATTCTCTTTCTATCTTCTGTCGTGGTCGGGTTTTGAGTCTTACTCAATTTCACACCTTGTAACACAGGCAAGAACTCTTTCTTTGACTGTTCCATTTTGAACTATTTCAAAATCTTGTCAAGGTATGTACTCATTGAAAAAACTTATCAAGCGCCTTGATCTATCTCTATAGATCTTGATTCTCAATATGTAAGCAGCTTCACCGAGGTCTTTCTTTGAAAAACTCCTTTCAAACACTCCTTTATGCTTTGCAGAATAATTCTACATTATTTCTGATCTACAATATGTCATTTACATATACTTATCGTAAATGTCCGTAGTGCTCCCACTCACTTTCTAGTAATTACAGGCTTCACCGCAAGTCTCAGATAAAACTATATGCTATGATCAACTTATCAAAGCATGTATTCCAACTCTGAGATGCTTGCACCAGTCCATAGATGGATCACTGGAGCTTGCATATTTTGTTAGCACCTTTAGGATTGACAAAACCTTCTGGTTGCATCATATACAACTCTTCTTTAATAAATCCATTAAAGAATGTAGTTTTGACATCTATTTGCCAGATTTCATAAAATGTGGCAATTGCTAACATGATTCGGACAGACTTAAGCATCGCTACGGTTGAGAAAATCTCATTGTAGTCAACACCTTGAACTTGTCGAAAACCTTTTTGTGACAAGTCGAGCTTTGTAGATAGTAACCCTACTATCGTTGTCCGTCTTCCTCTTGAAGATCCATTTATTTAACATGGCTTGCTGATCATTGAGCAAGTCAATCAAAGTCCATACTTTGTTCTCATACATGGATCCTATCTCAGATTTCATGGCCTCAAGCCATTTCGCTGAATCTGGGCTCATCATCGCTTCCTCATAGTTCGTAGGTTCATCATGGTCTAGTAACATGACTTCCGTAACATGATTACCGTACCACTCTGGTGTGGATCTTACTCGAAGACCTACGAGGTTTGGTAGCAACTTGATCTGAAGTTTCATGATCATCATCATTAACTTCCTCACTAATTGGTGTAGGAATCACTAGAACTGATTTACGTGATGAACTATTTTCCAATAAGGGAGAAGGTACAATTACCTCATCAAGTTTCTACTTTCCTCCCACTCACTTCTTTCGAGAGAAACTTCTTCTCTAGAAAGGATCCATCTTAGCAACGAAAAACTTGCCTTCGGATCTGTGATATAAGGTGTACCCAATAGTTACCTTTGGGTATTCTATGAAGACGCACTTCTCCGATTTGGGTTTGAGCTTATCAGTGAAAACTTTTTCACATAAGCATCACAACCCCAAACTTTTAAGAAACGACAGCTTAGGGTTTACCGTTAAACCATAGTTCATATGGTGTCGTCTCAACGGATTTAGATGGTGCCCTATTAAACGTGAATGCAGCTGTCTCTAATGCATAACCCCAAAATGATAGTGGTAAACCGATAAGAGACATCATAGATCGCACCATATCCAATAAAGTGCGGTTACGACGTTCGGACACACCATAACATTGTGGTGTTCCGGGTGGCGTGAGCTGTGAAACTATTCCACATTATTTTAATTGAAGACCAAACTCGTAACTCAATTATTCGTCTTCGCGATCAGATCGCAGAAACTTTATTTTCTTGTTACGATGATTTTTCCACTTCACTCTGAAATTCTTTGAACCTTTCAACTATTTCAGATTTATGTTTCATCAAGTAGATACACCCATATCTGCTTAAATCATCTTGTGAAGGTCAGAAAATAACGATACTTGCCACGAGCATCAACACTCATTTGATCGCATACATCGGTATGTATTATTTCCAATAAGTCAAGAGCTTGTTCCATTGTTCCGGAGAACGGAGTTTTAGTCATCTTGCCCAAACGGCACGGTTCGCAAGCATCAAATGATTCATAACCAAGTGATTCCGAAAGTCCATCGACATGGAGTTTTCTTCATGCGCTTTACACCAATATGACCTAAACGGCAGTGCCACAAATAAGTTGCACTATCATTATTAACTTTGCATCTTTTGGTTTCAATATTATGAATATGTGTATCACTATGATCGAGATCCAATGAACCATTTTCATTGGGTGTGTAACCATATAAGGTTTTATTCATGTAAACAGAACAACAATTTATTCTCTTACTTAAATGAATAACCGTATTGCAATAAACATGATCAAATCATATTTATGCTCAACACCAAATAACACTTATTTAGGTTCCACACTAATCCCGAAAGTATAGGGAGTGTGTGATGATGATCAAATCAATCTTGGAACTACTTCCAACACTCATCGTCACTTCCCTTCAACTAGTTTCTGTTCATTCTGCAACTCCCGTTTCAAGTTACTACTCTTAGCAACCGAACCAGTATCAAATACCGAGGGGTTACTACGAACACTAGTGAAATACACATCAATGATCTGTATATCAAATATACCTTTGTTCACTTTGCCATCCTTCTTATCCGCCAAATACTTGGGCTAGTTCTGCTTCTAGTGACCAGTTCCATTGCAGCAAAAGCACTTAGTCTCAGGCTTAGGTCCAGACTTGGGCTTCTTCACTCGAGCAAGAACTTGCTTGCCGCTCTTCTTGAAGTTCCCCTTCTTCCCTTTGCCCTTTTCCTTGAGACTAGTGGTCTTGTCAATCATCAACACTTGATGCTCTTTCTTGATTTCTACCTTCGTTGATTTCAACATCACGAAGAGCTCGGGAATCGTTTTCGTCATCCCTTGCATACTATAGTTCATCACGAAGTTCTACTAACTTAGTGATGGTGACTAGAGAATTATGTCAATCACTATCTTATCTGGAAGATTAACTCCCACTTGATTCAAGCGATTGAAGTACCCAGACAATCTGAGAACATGCTCACTAGTTGAGCGATTCTCTTCCATCTTTTAGCTATAGAACTTGTTGGAGACTTCATATCTCTCAACTCGGGTATTTGCTTGAAATATTAACTTCAATACCTGGAACATCTCATATGGTCCATGACGTTCAAAACGTCTTTGAAGTCACGATTCTAAGCCGTTAAGTATGGTGCACTAAACTATCAAGTAGTCATCATATTGAGCTAGCCAAACGTTCATAACGTATGCATATGCTCCTGCAATAGGTCTATCACCTAGCGGTGCATTAAGGACATAATTCTTCTGTGCAGCAATGAGGATAAACCTCAGATCACGGATCCAATCCGCAACATTGCTACTAACATTTTTCAATACAATTTTCTCTAGGAACATATATAAAAACTTAGGGAAGCAACAACGCGAGCTATTGATCTACAACATAATTTGCAAAATACTACCAGGACTAAGTTCATGATAAATTAAAGTTCAATTAATCATATTACTTAAGAACTCCCACTTAGACAGACATCTCTCTAGTCATCTAAGTGATCACGTGATCCAAATCAACTAAACCATAACCGATCATCACGTGAGATGGAGTAGTTTTCAATGGTGAACATCTTATGTTGATCATATCTACTATATGATTCACGCCGACCTTTCGGTCTCCGTGTTCGAGGCCATATCTGCATATGCTAGGCTCGTCAAGTATAACCTGAGTATTCTGCTGCGTGCAAAACTGGCTTGCACCCGTTGTAGATGGACGAGAGCTTATCACACCCGATCATCACGTGGTGTCTCGCACGATTTAACTTTGGCAACGGTGCATACTCGTGGAGAACACTACTTGATAATTTTAGTGAGAGATCATCTTAAAATGCTACCGTCAATCAAAGCAAAATAAGATGCATAAAGGATAAACATCACATGCAATCAATATAAGTGATATGATATGGCCATCATCATCTTGTGCTTGTGATCTCCATCTCAAGCACCGTCGTGATCACCATCGTCACCGTAGCGACACCTTGATCTCCATCGTAGCATCGTTGTCGTTACGCCATCTATTGCTTCTCGACTATCGCTACCGCTTAGTGATAAAGTAAAGCAATTACGTAGCGTTTGCATTTCATACAATAAAGCGACAACCATATGGCTCCTGCCATTGCCGATAACTTCGGTTACAAAACATGATCATCTCATACAATAAAATATAGCATCACGTCTTGACCATATCACATCACAACATGCCCTGCAAAACAAGTTAGACGTCCTCTACTTTGTTGTTGCAAGTTTTACGTGGCTGCTACGGGCTGAGCAAGAACCGTTCTTACCTACGCATCAAAACCACAACGATATTTCGTCAAATAGACTCCGTTTTAACCTTCTCAAGGACCGGGCGTAGCCACACTCGGTTCAACTAAAGTGAGAGAGACAGACACCCGCCAGCCACCTTTAAGCACGAATGCTCGTAACGGTGAAACCAGTCTCGCGTAAGCGTTCGCGTAATGTCGGTCCGGGCCGCTTCATCTCACAATACCGCTGAACCAAAGTATGACATGCTGGTAGGTAGTATGTCTTGTATCGACCACAACTCACTTGTGTTCTACTCGTGCATATGACATCAACGCATAAAACCAGGCTCGATACCACTTTGTTAGGGAACGCAGTAATTTCAAAAAATTTCCACGCACACGGGACCATGGTGATGGCATAGCAACGAGAGGGAGAGTGTTGTCTACGCACTCGTGAGACCGTAAGCGGAAGCGATCACAACGTAGAGGAAGTAGTCGTCGTTCTCCTCGCGATCCTGCCGATCCCAGCGCCCGTTACTCCGGCACCTCCGAGTCGATGATGACGTAGAGGAAGTAGTCGACGTTCTCCTCACGATCCAGCCGATCCCAGCGCCGTTACTCCGGCGCCTCCGAGTTCTTGGCACACGTTCAGCTCGATGACGCCCACGGGCTCGATCCAGAAAGCTCCGGGAGGGGAGTTCCGTCGGCCTGACGGGCGTGGTGATGATCTCGATGTTTCACCGTCGCAGGCTTCGCCTAAGCACCGCTTCGATATGACTGAGGTGGAATATGGTGGAGGGGGCACCGCACTGCCAAGCTGAGAACGATCTCAAGGATCAACTTGTGTGTCCTAGGTGCCCCCTCCCGTATATAAAGGAGGGAGGGAGGAGGTGGCCGCCCAAGGGGAGGCGCACCAAGGGAGGGGAAACCTACTCCAAGTAGGTTTCCTCTCTTCCTTATCTTACTTGGAGGGAAGGAAGGAGTACTAGTATTTAGGAAATAGTACTAGTAGTAGAACTAGGACGAGGGGAAGGAGAAAGGAAAGGGGGGGCCGGCCCCCCTCCCCAATTCGGATTGGGCTTGGGGGGGCGCGCCCCCCTCCCTTGCTCCTTCTCTCTTCCTCCTACATGGGCCCAATAAGGCCCATATACCTCCCGGGGGGTTCCGGTAACCTCCCGGAGCTCCAAACTTCTCCTAACCTTTCCGATGTCCAAATATATCCATCCAATATATTAATCTTTATGTCTCGACCATTTCGAGACTCCTCGTCATGTCCGTGATCATATCCGGACTCGAACAACCTTCGGTACATCAAAATACACAAACTCATAATATAACCGCCATCGAAACCTTAAGCGTGCGGACCCTACGGTTCGAGAACAATGTAGACATGACCGAGACACATCTCCGGTCAATAACCAATAGCGGGACCTGGATGCCCATATTGGCTCCTACATATTCTACGAAGATCTTTATCGGTCGAGACCGCATAACAACATACGTTGTTCCCTTTGTCATCGGTATGTTACTTGCCCGAGATTCGATCGTCGATATCCAATACCTAGTTCAATCTCGTTCTTGGCAAGTCTCTTTACTCGTTCCGTAATACATCATCTCACAACTAACTCATTAGTTGTAATGCTTGCAAGGCTTATGTGATGTGTATTACCGAGAAGGCCCAGAGATACCTCTCCGACAATCGGAGTGACAAAACCTAATCTCGAAATACGCCAACCCAACAAGTACCTTTGGAGACACCTGTAATACTCCTTTATAATCACCCGATTCGTTGTGACGCTTGGTAGTACCCAAAGTGTTCCTCCGTAAACGGAGTTGCATAATCTCATAGTTATAGGAACATGTATAAGTCATGAAGAAAGCAGTAGCAACATACTAAACGATCAAGTGCTAGGCTAACGGAATGGGTCATGTCAATCAGATCATTCTCCTAATGATGTGATCCCGTTAATCAAATGACAACTCATGTCTATGGTTAGGAAACATAACCATCTTCGATTAACGAGCTAGTCAAGTAGAGGCATACTAGTGACACTGTTTGTCTATATATTCACACATGTATTATGTTTCCGGTTAATACAATTCTAGCATGAATAATAAACATTTATCATGATGTAAGGAAATAAATAATAACTTTATTATTGCCTCTAGGGCATACTTCCTTCACGGGCATCCCCAAGCTTAATTCCTGCTCGTCCTCGAGTAGGTAAATGATAAAAAAAAGAATTTTTGATGCGGAGTGTTACTTTGGCATAATTTCAATGTAAAACTTCTTAATTGTGGTATGAATATTCAGATCCGAAAGATTCAAGACAAAAGTTCATATTGACATAAAAATAATAATACTTCAAGCATACTAACTTAAGCAATTATGTCTTCTCAAAATAACATGGCCAAAGAAAGTTATCCCTACAAAATCATATAGTCCGCTATGCTCCATCTTCCACAAAAAAAATTAAATCATGCACAACCCCGATGACAAGCCAAGCAATTGTTTCATACCTTAACATTTTCAAAACTTTTTCAATCTTCACGCAGTACATGAGTGTGAGCCATGGATATAGCACTATATGTGAAATAGAACGGTGGTTGTGGAGAAGACAAAAGGAGGGAAGATAGTCTCACATCAACTAGGCGTATCAACGGGCTATGAAGATGCCCATCAATAGATATCAATATGAGTGAGTAGGGATTGCCATGCAACGGATGCACTAGCGCTATAAGTATATGAAAGCTCAACAAAAGAAACTAAGTGGGTGTGCATCCAACTCGCTTGCTCACGAATACCTAGGGCATTTGAGGAAGCCCATCATTGGAATATACAAGCCAAGTTCTATAATGAAAAATTCCCACTAGTATATGAAAGTGACAAAATGAGAGACTCTCTATCATGAAGATCATGCTGCTACTTTGAAGCACAAGTGTGGTAAACGGATAGTAACATTGTCCCTTCTCTCTTTTTCTCTCATTTTTTTTTATTTGGGCCTTTTCTTTTTTTTGGCCTTTTTTTCATTTTTCTCTTTTTTTTATTTTTCGTCTGGAGTCTCATCCTGACTTGTGGGGGAATCATAGTCTCCATCATCCTTTTCTCACTTGGGACAATGCTCTAATAATGATGATCATCACACTTTTATTTTTCTTACAACTCGATTCTTAGAACAAAGTATGACTCTATATGAATGCCTCCGTGATGTACCGGATATGCAATGAATCAAGAGTGACATGTATGAAAGAATTATGAATGGTGGCTTTGCCACAAATACGATGTCAACTACATGATCATGCTAGCAATATGAAAATGATGGAGCGTGTCATAATAAACGGAACGGTGGAAAGTTGCATGGCAATATATCTCGGAATGGCTATGGAAATGCCATGATGGGTAGGTATGGTGGCTGTTTTGAGGAAAATATATGGTGGGTGTATGATACCGCGAAAAGTGCGCCGGTATTAGAGAGGCTAGCAATGGTGGAAGGATGGGAAAAGGTGCGTATAATCCATGGACTCAACATTAGTCATAAAGAACTCATATACTTATTGCAAAAATCTAGAAGTTATCAAAGCAAAGTATTATGCGCATGCTCCTAGGGGGATAGATTGGTAGGAAAAGACCATCGCTCTTCCCTGACCGCCACTCATAAGGAAGACAATCAATAAATAAATCATGCTCCGAGTTCATCACATAACGGTTCACCATACGTGCATGCTACGGGAATCACAAACTTCAACACAAGTATTCTTTAAATTCACAACTACTCAACTAGCATGACTCTAATATCACCATCTTCATATCTCAACAAAAATTATCATGCATCAAACTTTTCTTAGTATTCAACGCACTCAAAAGAAAGTTTCACATATCTTGAATACCAAGTATATTAATATTAAGCAAATTACCATGCTATTAACGACTCTCAAAATAATCTAAGTGAAGCATGAGAGATCAATAGTTTCTTTAAAACAAATCCACCACCGTGCTCTAAAAGATCTAAGTGAAGCACTAGAGCAAAAAATTTCACGCTCAAAAGATATAAGTGAAGCACTATGAGCAAAACTATCAAGCTCAAAAGATATAAATGAAGCACATAGAGTATTCTAGCAAATTCCAATCTATTTATGGCTCTCTCAAAAGGTGTGTACAGCAAGGATGATTGTGGTAAACTAACAAGCAAGGATGCAAATAATACAAGACGCTCCAAGCAAAACACATATCATGTTGGTGAATAAAAATATAACTCAAAGTAAATTACCGATGGAAGTAGACGAAAGAGGGGATGCCTTCCGGGGCATCCCCAAGCTTTGACTTTTTGGTGTCCTTTGATTATCTTGGGGGTGCCATGGGCATCCCCAAGCTTAGGCTCTTGCCACTCCTTGTTCCATAATCCATCAAAAGAATTTACCCAAAACTTGAAAACTTCACAACACAAAACTCAATAGAAATCTCGTGAGCTCCGTTAGAGAAAGAAAAAAAAAGACTACTTTAAGGTACCGTAATGAACTCATTGTTTATTTATATTGGTGTTAAACCTACTGTATTCCAACTTCTCTATGGATTATAAACTATTTTACTAGCCATAGATTCATCAAAATAAGCAAACAACACACGATAAACAGAATCTGTCAAAATCAGAATAGTCTGTAGGAATCTGTAAGTAACGCAAACTTATGGAACTCCAAAAAATCTACCAAAATTAGAAGACCTAGACAATTTGTTTATTGATCAGCAGCAATTGGAATCAGTATTTTATCACGTTCTGGTAATTTTGAATAATTCGCGCACTGAGCACAAAGTTTCTGGAAATTACAGCAAGATCAAATAACTATCATCCAAGAAGATCCAATAGGTCTAGCTTGGCACAAACACTAATTAAAACATAAAACCACATCCAAAAAGATGCTAGATGAATATTTATTCCTAAAGAGAAACAAAAACAAAAAACATAAAGAAAATTGGGTTGCCTCCCAACAAGCGCTATCGTTTAACGCCCCTAGCTAGGCATAAAAGCAAGGATAGATCTAGGTAGTGCCGTAGTAATAAGATAGATCGGTGAAACTCATTTCATATTCTCTACGTTCGGCAGCAAGTTTTCTTTGAGGCAAGCAAAAGTAATCAAAAGGGGCTAAATTTAATAGGACAAAAGTCCCCAAGATCAATTTTACGAGGTATAGGTTCCTCTTTCGGCCCTTCGTATTGCACAACCAATTCATCATTATAAGCGTTCTTTTGACAGAACTTGGTGAGCCTATACACAAGAGAGCATCCTAGCTCATTATTTCGAATAGCCAAATCATCATTAAGCTCAGAGATTCTATCAATTAAAATATTGGTAGGCACCTTTTTTCTAAGATTTTCATTGAAAGCAACATAATCGATAGATTGAAAACGCATTATTTCTTCTTGATCAAAAAGGATAGATTCTATGGGAGGACGGCCAGCGTCCACCCTATAATGCGCAAAGATTTCTTTGGCTTCTTTTATTATAAATCTGAATTCATGAACCAAAAAGATAGTAGCGACACGCTTAACAGAGGAGTGTTCAATATTAGAAAATTCTAGGAAAATTCTTTGTATAGAAGGGTGCATATGCATAAATTGCCTTTCAAGTTCAACGATAAGCATGGCAATAGCATCCGCAAGGCTACTAGTTCTATGGAGAATAGAAGCACCCATAGAGGGTAAAGCACCAACACAAGTAAAGAAATCTTGAATAACTCCTTTTGCAATAATATTACCACTACCGATTCGAAATCTTTTTGTATGATAGGTAGGGGATTCTTCAGCAGGAGCTTCAGAATTTTCCATGATATTATTATCGCCCATATCGGCAATAATTCCCCCAATTTCAGACATAACGACAAGCAAGCAAACTAACACACGAGCAAACAAGCGGACGTGGAAAAGGCAACGGGAAAGAGAGGAGGAGATCGGGAAAGAGAGGGCGGATAAAACGGCAAGGGTGAAGTGGGGGAGAGGAAAATGAGAGGCAAATGGCAACTAATGTAATGCGAGAGATAGGGATTGTGATGGGTACTTGGTATGCTTGACTTGTGCGTAGACTCCCCGGCAACGGTGCCAGAAATTCTTCTTGCTACCTCTTGAGCACTGCGTTGTATTTCCCCGAAGAGGAGAGGATGATGAAGCAAAGTAGCGTAAGTATTTCCCTCAGTTTTTGAGAACCAAGGTATCAATCCAGTAGGAGGCCACGCACAAGTCCCTCGTACCTGCACAAAACGATAGCTCCTCGCAACCAACGCGAATAGGGGTTGTCAATCCCTTCACGGTCACTTACGAGAGTGAGATCTGATAGAGATGATAATAATATTTTTGGTATTTTTGGTATAAAGATGCGAAGTAAAAAGTAAAAGGCAAAGTAAAAACAAAGCAAGTATTAAAGTGATGGAGATTGATATGATGTGAATAGACCCGGGGGCCATAGGTTTCACTAGTGGCTTCTCTCAAGAACATAAGTATTCTACGATTGGGTGAACAAATTACCGTTGAGCAATTGACAGAATTGAGCATAGTTATGAGTATATCTAGGTATGATCATGTATATAGGCATCACGTCCAAGACAAGTAGACCAAAACGATTCTCAAGATTCTACTACTATTACTCCACTCGTCGACCGCTATCCAAAGCATGCATCTAGAGTATTAAGTTAAAAAGCGAGTAACGCCTTAAGCAAGATGACATGATGTAGAGGAATAAATTCATGCAATATGATAAATACCCCATCTTGTTATACTCGATGGCAACAATACAATACGTGCCTTGCAACCCTTTACATCCTTTGGGTAAGGACACCGCAAGATTGAACCCAAAGCTAAACACTTCTCCCATTGCAAGAACTACCAATCTAGTTGGCCAAACCAAACGGATAATTCGAAGAGACTTGCAAATATAACTCAATCATACATAAAAGAATTCAGAAAAGATTAAAATATTATTCATAGATAATCTGGATCATAAACCCACAATTCATCGGTCTCAACAAACACACCGCAAAAAGAAGATTACATCGAATAGATCTCCACGAGAGAGGGGGAGAACATTGTATTGAGATCCAAAAAGAGAAGAAGCCATCTAGCTACTAGCTATGGACCCAAGATCTGAAGTAAACTACTCACACTTCATCGGAGGGGCTATGGTGATGATGTAGAAGCCCTCCATGGTGGATGCCCCCTCCGTGAGCTCCTAATAGGCCCCAAGATGGGATCTCGTGGATACAAGAAGTCATGGCAGTTGAATTAGGTTTTGGCTCTGTTCTAATCGTTTGAAGTGCGTGAGGTATATAAAGGAGGAAGGAGTACGTCGGTGGAGCAACAGGGCCCACGAGGCAGGCGCGCCCTAGGGGCGCCCCACCCTCGTGACCGCCTCTTTTGTTCCTTGGAGTAGGGTCCAAGTCCCCTGGATCACGTTCGGTGATAAAATCACGTTTCCGAAGGTTTCATTCCGTTTGGACTCCGTTTGATATTATGTTTCTTCGAAACACTGAAATAGGCAAAAAAACAGCAATTCTGGGTTGGGCCTCCGGTTAATAGGTTAGTCCCACAAATAATATAAAAGTGGAAAATAAAGCCCAATATAATCCAAAACAGTAGATAAAGTAGCATGGAGCAATCAAAAATTATAAATACGTTGGAGACGTATCAGTCGTCTTCTGACAAGGACGACGATGGCATGCCTGATGTTCCCAACCCTGGTACTGAGCACCGATTCACGCAGTCAGAGTGGGATGGCCTGACCTCTGAAGATCGTGACCTGCTCAAGGAGAATGCGCCTAAGGGTGGTGGGAACAACGATGCGGCTGGAAACGTGGGAGCGGGGGCTGCTGCTTCCAATGGGGTGGGGGCACCCCCTTCTCCAGCGTCTGCTCCAATCTCCCAGCTTGCCCGTCGTCTCCTTCTCTCTCCGGCATTGAAGACCTACCCCCCGCGGGCCCCGTATCCAAGAAGAAGAAGAAGTCATCTGTCAAGAAGTTTTCTGCTCGCAGCAGGGCCTCGGAGGGTTCAAAGCAATCTGCGGCTCGGATGTGCCGCAGGCTTGATGCTGACATAGGCGCTGCCTCGGGCCCCTGTTCTGCGGCGGATTCTCCGAGCCGTGCCCGTCCCACGCTGATCTGCTCCCCCGCATCCACGGCCCGCAAAGAGCGGCAGGATCTCCAACAGCGGCGAGCGGGTGGCCGACCGGGCGGTGCGGCGTGCTGCAACCAAGGATCTCCCCCCCCCCTAGGTACTCCATCTCGTCCGCCAACCCCCACTCTCCCCATTGCTTCTTCTATTCGGTTAGTTCTTCCATCGCACTCCAATGAACATTTACTGCATATTTTGTCGGATGTGGGCATTACTTTTTACTCTAGTTTCGACTCCCCCTCTGCTCTGCTGGTCATTGTTTGGGCCAATGAAGTGGCTCAGGCTGATATTGCCAGGGCCAAGGACGCTGCTGCTCAGGCTGGGCCCACACTGGTTATGGCTGGTGGGACCACAGAGGCACCTGATAGGGATCAGGCGTCCTCTGCTGCGCCTAGACGTGGGGTGGGCATGTTGGGTAACGTAGTAATTTCAAAATTTTCCTACGCACACGCAAGGATCATGGTGATGCATAGCAACGAGAGGGGAGAGTGTATGTCCACGCACTCGTGAGACCGTGGCGGAAGCGTTATAACAACGCTGTTGATGTAGTCGTGCGTCTTCACGATCCGACCGATCCAAGTACCGAACGTCACGGCACCTCCGAAGTTACGCACGTTCAGCTCGATGACAATCCCGGGCTCGATCCAAAGAAAGTGTCGGGATGAGTTCCACAAGACGACGGCGTGGTGGCGATGATGATGCTCCACCGACGCAGGGCTTCGCCTAAGCTCCGCGACGATATGACTTCACCGCGCAGGGCTTCGCCTAAACTCCGCGACGATATGACTTCACGGCGCGCAGGGCTTCGCCTAAGCTCCGCGACGATATGACCGAAGTGGAATATGGTGGAGGGGGGCACCGCACACGGCTAAGGAACGATCCGTAGATCAACTTCTGTGTATTGGGGTGCCCCCTGCCCCCGTATATAAAGGAGCCAAGGGGGAGGTGGCCGGCCCTAGAGGAGGCGCACCAAGGAGGAGTCCTACTCCCACCGAGTAGGACTCCCCCTTCTCCTAGTTGGACTAGGATTGGAGGAGGGAAGAGGGAAGGCGCCGCCCCCCTTCCTTGTCCTATTCGGACTAGAGGGGGAGGCGCGCAGCCCACCTTGGCCTGCCCTTCCTCTTCTCCTATGGCCCATTAAGGCCCATGGACCTCCCGGGGTTCCGGTAACCTCCGGTACTCTAAAAATCCCGATTTCACCGGAACACTTCCGATGTCCAAATGTAGGCTTCCAATATATCAATCTTTATGTCTCGACCATTTCGAGACTCCTCGTCATGTCCGTGATCACATCCGGACTCGAACAACCTTCGGTGCATCAATACTTATAAACTCATTATGAACTGTCATCGAAGCGTTAGCGTTGCGGACCCTACGGGTTCGAGAACTATGTAGACATGACCTAGAACCATTCTCGGTCAATAACCAATAGCGGAACCTGGATGCCCATATTGGTTCCTACATATTCTACGAAGATCTTTATCGGTCAAACCGCATAACGACATACGTTGTTCCCTTTGTCATCGGTATGTTACTTACCCGAGATTCGATCGTCGGTATCCAATACCTAGTTCAATCTCACATCGGTAAGTCTCTTTACTCGCTCCATAATACATCATCTCACAACTAGCTCATTAGTTGTAATGCTTGCAAGGCTTATGTGATGTGTATTACCGAGAAGGCCAGAGATACCTCTCCGAGCAATCGGAGTGACAAAACCTAATCTCGAAATACGCCAACCCAACAAGTACCTTCGGAGACACCTGTAGTACTCCTTTATAATCACCCGATTCACGTTGTGACGTTTGGTAGTACCAAAGTGTTCCTCCGTAAACGGAGTTGCATAATCTCATAGTTATAGGAACATGTATAAGTCATGAAGAAAGCAATAGCAACATACTAAACGATCAAGTGCTAGGCTAACGGAATGGGTCATGTCAATCAGATCATTCTCCTAATGATGTGATCCCGTTAATCAAATGACAACTCATGTCTATGGTTAGGAAACATAACCATCTTCGATTAACGAGCTAGTCAAGTAGAGGCATACTAGTGACACTCTGTTTGTCTATGTATTCACACATGTATTATGTTTCCGGTTAATACAATTCTAGCATGAATAATAAACATTTATCATGTAATAAGGAAATAAATAATAACTTTATTATTGCCTCTAGGGCATATTTCCTTCAGTCTCCCACTTGCACTAGAGTCAATAATCTAGTTCACATCATCATGTGATTCAACACTAATATTCACATCTCATATGTGATTAACACCCATAGTTCACATCGTCATGTGACCAACACCCAAAGGGTTTACTAGAGTCAATAATCTAGTTCACATCGCTATGTGATTAACACCCAAAGAGTACTAAGGGATGATCATGTTTTGCTCGTGAGAGAAGCTTAGTCAACGGGTCTCATCACATTCGTGAGCCGTATGTATTTTTGCAAATATTCTATGTCTACAATGCTCTTGCGGGGCTACTCTAGCTAATTGCTCCCACTTATAATATGTATCCAGATTGAGACTTAGAGTCATCCGGATCAGTGTAAAAAGCTTGCATCGATGTAACTCTTTACGACGGGCTCTTTTATCACCTCCATAATCGAGAAATATTTCCTTAGTCCTCACTAAGGATGTTCTTGACCAATGTCCAAAGTGATCTACTCCTAGATCACTATTATACTCCTTGCAAAATTCAGAGCAAGGTATACAATAGGTCCGGTACATAGCATAGCATACTTTATAGAACCTATGGTGAGGCATAGGGAATGACTTTCATTCTCTTTTCTATTTTCTGCTGTGGTCGGGATTTGAGTCTTACTCAATTTCACACCTTTGCAACACAGGCAAGAACTTTTCTTTGATTGTCCCATTTTGAACTACTTCAAAATCTTGACAAGGTATGTTCTTATTGAAAAACTCATCAAGCGTTTTTGATCTATCTCAATAGATCTTGATGCTCAATTTGTACGTAGCTTCACCGAGGTCCTTCTTTGAAAAACTCCTTTCAAATACTCCTTTATGCTTTGCGAATAATTCTACATTATTTCCGATCAACAATATGTCATTCACATATACTTATCGTAAATGTTGTAGTGCTCCCACTCACTTTCTTGTAAATACAAAGGCTTTTCCAAAAGTCTGCATAAAACCATATGCTTTGATCACACTATCAAAGTGTTTATTCCAACTCCGAGATGCTTGCACCAGTCCATAGATGGATCGCTGGAGCTTGCACATTTTGTTAGCTCCTTTAGGATTGACAAAACCTTCTGGTTGCATCATATACAACTCTTCTTTAATAAAACCATTAAAGAATGTAGTTTTGACATCCATTTGCCGATTTCATAAAATGTGGCAATTGCTAACATGATTCGGACAGACTTTAAGCATCGCTACAGTTGAGAAAATCTCATTGTAGTCAACACCTTGAACTTGTCGAAAACCTTTCTGCGACAAGTCGAGCTTTGTAGATAGTAATACTACTATCAGCATTTGTCTTCCTCTTGAAGATCCATTTATATAATATGGCTTGCCGATCATCGGGCAACTCCATCAAAGTCCACACTTTGTTCTCATACATGGATCCCATCTCAGCATTTCATGGTCTCAAACCATTTCGCGGAATCTGGGCTCATCATCGCTTCCTCATAGTTCGAGGTTCATCATGGTCTAGTAACATGACTTCCGTAATAGGATTACCGTACCACTCACAGTGCGGACTGTTCTTTGGAAGACCTACAAGGTTTTGTAGTAACTTGATCTCAAGTTTCATGATCATCATCATTAGCTTCCTCACTAATTGGTGTAGGAATCATCGGAACTGATTTCTGTGATGAACTACTTTCCAATTCGGGAGAAGGTACAAATTACCTTATCAAGCTCTTACTTTCCTCCCACTCACTTCTTTCGAGAGAAACTTCTTCTCTAGAAAGGATCCACCTTAGCAACGAAAAAACTTGCCTTCGGATCTGTGATAGAAGGTGTACCCAATAGTTACCTTTGGGTATTCTATGAAGACGCACTTCTCCGATTTGGGTTTGAGCTTATCGGTGAAAACTTTTTCACATAAGCATCACAACTCGAAACTTTTAAGAAATGACAGCTTAGGTTTACTGTTAAACCATAGTTCATACGGTGTCATCTCAACGGATTTAGATGGTGCCCTATTAAACGTGAATGCAATGTCTCTAATGCATAACCCCAAAAGCGATAGTGGTAAATCGGTAAGATACATCATAGATCGCACCATATCCAATAAAGTGTGGTTACGACGTTCGGACACACCATTATGCTGTGGTGTTCGGTGGCGTGAGTAGTGAAATTATTTCACATTGTTTTAATCAAGGCCAAACTCGTAACTCAAATATTTTTCCTCTGCGATCATATCGTAGAAACTTTTATTTTCTTGTTACGATGATTCTTCACTTCACTCTGAAATTCTTTGAACTTTTCAAATGTTCCGCACTTGTGTTTCATCAAGTAGATATACCCATATCTGCTCAAATCATCTTGTGAACGCCAAGAAATAACGATACTTGCCACGAGCATCAACACTCATTGGATCGCATACATCGGTATGTATTATTTTCAATAAGTCAAGAGCTTGTTCCATTGTTCCGAGAACGGAGTTTTAGTCATCTTGCCCAAAAGGCACGGTTCGCAAGCATCAAATGATTCATAATCAAGTGATTCCAAAATCCATCAAGATGGAGTTTCTTCATGCGCTTTACACCAATATGACCTAAACGGCAAGCACAAATAAGTTGCACTATCATTATTAACTTTGCATCTTTTGGTTTCAATATTATGAATATGTGTATCACTATGATCGAGATCCAAAGAACCGTTTTCATTGGGTGTGTAACCATATAAGGTTTTATTCATGTAAACAGAACAACAATTTATTCTCTTACTTAAATGAATAACCGTATTGCAATAAACATGATCAAATCATATTTATGCTCAACACCAAATAACACTTATTTAGGTTCCACACTAATCCCGAAAGTATAGGGAGTGTGCGATGATGATCATATCAATCTTGGAACTACTTCCAACACTCATCGTCACTTCCCCTTCAACTAGTTTCTGTTCATTTTGCAACTCCCGTTTCAAGTTACTACTCTTAGCAATTGAACCAGTATCAAATACCGAGGGGTTGCTATGAACACTAGTAAAATACACATCATAATCAGATATCAAATATACCTTTGTTCACTTTGCCATCCTTCTTATCCGCCAAATACTTGAGGTAGTTCCGCTTCTAGTGACCAGTTCCATTGCAGCAAAAGCACTTAGTCTCGTGCTTAGGTCCAGACTTGGGCTTCTTCACTCGGCAGCAACTTGCTTGCCGCTCTTCTTGAAGTTCCCCTTCTTCCCTTTGCCCTTTTCCTTGAGACTAGTGGTCTTGTCAATCATCAACACTTGATGCTCTTTCTTGATTTCTACCTTCGTCGATTTCAACATCACGAAGAGCTCGGGAATCGTTTTCGTCATCCCTTACATACTATAGTTCATCACGAAGTTCTAGTAACTTAGTGATGGTGACTAGAGAATTCTGTCAATCACTGTCTTATCTGGAAGATTAACTCCCACTTGATTCAAGCGATTGAAGTACCCAGACAATCTGAGAACATGCTCACTAGTTGAGCGATTCTCTTCCATCTTTTAGCTATAGAACTTGTTGGAGATTTCATATCTCTCAACTCGGGTATTTGCTTGAAATATTAACTTCAATTCCTGGAACATCTCATATGGTCCATGACGTTCAAAACGTCTTTGAAGTCCCGATTCTAAGCCGTTTAAGCATGGTGCACTAAACTATCAAGTAGTCATCATATTGAGCTAGCCAAACGTTCATAACGCCCGTGATTCCGCTCCCTGCAATAGGTCTGTCACCTAGCGGTGCATTAAGGACATAATTCTTACGTGCAGCAATGAGGATAAACCTCGGATCACGGATCCAATCCGTATCATTGCTACTAACATTTTTCAATACAATTTTCTCTAGGAACACATATAAAAACATAGGGAAGCAACAACGCGAGCTATTGATCTACAACATAATTTGCAAAAATCTACCAGGACTAAGTTCATGATAAATTAAAGTTCAATTAATCATATTACTTAAGAACTCCCACTTAGATAGACATCTCTCTAGTCATCTAAGTGATCACGTGATCCAAATCAACTAAACCATAACCGATCATCACGTGAGATGGAGTAGTTTTCAATGGTGAACATCTTATGTTGATCATATCTACTATATGATTCACGCTCGACCTTTCGGTCTCCGTGCTCCGAGGCCATATCTGCATATGCTAGGCTCGTCAAGTTTAACTCGAGTATTCGGCGTGTGCAAAACTGGCTTGCACCCGTTGTAGATGGACGTGAGCTTATCACACCCGATCATCACGTGGTTTTTGGGCACGACGAACTTTGGCAACGGTGCATACTCAGGGAGAACACTTCTTGATAATTAGTGAGAGATCATCTTAAAATGCTACCGTCAATCAAAGCAAGAATAAGATGTATAATAGATAAACATCACATGCAATCAAAATATGTGACATGATACGGTCATGATCATCTTGCGCCTTTGATCTCCATCTCCAAAGTAATCACATGATCTCTATCGTCACCGCACGACACCATGATCTTCATCATCTTGATCTATATCAATGTGTCATCACATGGTTGTCTCGCCAACTATTGCTCTTGCAACTATTGCTATCGCATAGCGATAAAGTAAAGCAATTATTTGGCACTTGCATCTTATGCAACAAAGAGACAACCATAGGGCTTCGCCAGCTTGCCGATAACTTCAACAAAACATGATCATCTTATACAACAACTTATATCTCATCACGTCTTGACCATATCACATCACAACATGCCCTGCAAAAACAAGTTAGACGCCCTCTACTTTGTTGTTGCAAATTTTACGTGGCTGCTACGGGCTTAGCAAGAACCGTTCTCACCTACGCATCAAAACCACAACGATAGTTTGTCAAATAGACTCCGTTTTAACCTTCGCAAGGACGGGCGTAGTCACACTCGGTTCAACTAAAGTGAGAGAGACAGACACCCGCCAGCCACCTTTAAGCACGAGTGCTCGTAGCGGTGAAACCAGTCTCGCGTAAGCGTCTGGCGTAATGTCGGTCCGGGCCGCTTCATCTCACAATACCGCTGAACCAAAGTATGACATGCTGGTAGGCGGTATGACTTGTATCGCCCACAACTCACTTGTGTTCTACTCGTGCAAAACATCAAACCATAAAAACCTAGGCTCGGATGCCACTGTTGGGTAACGTAGTAATTTCAAAATTTTCCTACGCTGCGCAAGGATCATGGTGATGCATAGCAACGAGAGGAGAGTGTATGTCCACGTACCCTCGTGGGCCGTAAGCGGAAGCGTTATAACAACGAGGTTGATGTAGTCGTGCGTCTTCACGATCCGACCGATCAAGTACCGAACGTCACGGCACCTCCGAGTTCTGCACACGTTCAGCTCGATGACAATCCCGGACTCCGATCCAAAGCAAAGTGTCGGGGATGAGTTCCGTCGACCTGACGGCGTGGTGACGATGATGATGCTCCACCGACGCAGGGCTTCGCCTAAGCTCATGACGATATGACTTCACCGGCGCGAGGCTTCGCCTAAACTCCATGACGATATGACTTCACCGGCGCGGGGCTTCGCCTAAGCTCCATAGCGATATGACCGAAGTGGAATATGGTGGAGGGGCACCGCCTGCAGCTAAGGAACGATCCGTAGATCAACTTCGTATTGGGGTGCCCCCCCTTCAGATATAAAGGAGCCAAGGGGAGGTGGCGGCCCTAGAGGAGGCGCGCAAGGAGGAGTCCTACTCCCACCGAGTAGGACTCCCCCCTTCTCCTAGTTGGACTAGGATTGGAGGAGGGAAGAGGGAAGGCGCCGCCCCCTTCCTTGTCCTATTCGGACTAGAGGGGAGGGGCGCCAGCCCACCTTGGCCTGCCCTTCCTCTTCTCCTATGGCCCATTAAGGCCCATGGACCTCCGGGGGTTCCGGTAACCTCCGGTACTCGGTAAAATCGATTTCACCGGAACACTTCCGATGTCCAAATGTAGGCTTCCAATATATCAATCTTTATGTCTCGACCATTTCGAGACTCCTCGTCATGTCCGTGATCACATCCGGGACTCGAACAACCTTCGGTGCATCAATACTTATAAACTCATTATGAACTGTCATCGAAGCGTTAAGCGTGCGGACCCTACGGGTTCGAGAACTATGTAGACATGACCTAGAACCATTCTCGGTCAATAACCAATAGCGGAACCTGGATGCCCATATTGGTTCCTACATATTCTCTGAAGATCTTTATCGGTCAAACCGCATAACGACATCGTTGTTCCCTTTGTCATCGGTATGTTACTTACCCGAGATTCGATCGTCGGTATCCAATACCTAGTTCAATCTCGTTCTTTGGTAAGTCTCTTTACTCGTTCCATAATACATCATCTCACAACTAGCTCATTAGTTGTAATGCTTGCAAGGCTTATGTGATGTGTATTACCGAGAAGGCCAGAGATACCTCTCCGAGCAATCGGAGTGACAAAACCTAATCTCGAAATCGCCAACCCAACAAGTACCTTCGGAGACACCTGTAGTACTCCTTTATAATCACCCGATTACGTTGTGACGTTTGGTAGTACCCAAAGTGTTCCTCCGTAAACGGAGTTGCATAATCTCATAGTTATAGGAACATGTATAAGTCATGAAGAAAGCAATAGCAACATACTAAAGCGATCAAGTGCTAGGCTAACGGAATGGGTCATGTCAATCAGATCATTCTCCTAATGATGTGATCCCGTTAATCAAATGACAACTCATGTCTATGGTTAGGAAACATAACCATCTTCGATTAACGAGCTAGTCAAGTAGAGGCATACTAGTGACACTCTGTTTGTCTATGTATTCACACATGTATTATGTTTCCGGTTAATACAATTCTAGCATGAATAATAAACATTTATCATGTAATAAGGAAATAAATAATAACTTTATTATTGCCTCTAGGGCATATTTCCTTCAGGGCAAACATGCTAAATCCTGCATAGCCCCATGCAGGTCGAGTCTTCGCATAAAAAACCTGTCCCTTTCGATGAAATCTCTGGTTTGGAACATCAGGGGTTTTGGCGCTAGGGGGCGGAGAGACCAGTTGAAAGACCTTGTTCGGAGCAATAACATTGATATCATTGGCCTCATCAAAACACTAAAACCCTCCTTCTCCCCTAATGAACTCTCCATGATTTGCGAGATTGACAGATTGGATCGAACTTTCTACCTTCCTCGTGCCACTCTGGCGACATCCTCATTGGCACCAAACGAAACATGTTTGACTTTGTTGCTTTTGATCATGGTATCTTTTGGGCTAGCACCGCCGTGTTTCACCGCCTCCTCAACATGCTCGGGAAGTAATGGTAGTTTACGGACCGCTAACCATTCCCTCTTCCCTTGTTCTTGGATGAGATTTCGAATAAGATTGACTCATGTGATCTCCCCTTGCTTATTGGTGGTGATTTCAACTTAATGCGTTCCCCCTCGAACAAGAACTCCCCTAACTTTTCCTGGTCCCTTCCTGGCGCCTTTATACATGACTCGGCTATCCGTGAAGTGCCTAGGGTGGGTGCTCACTTTACTTGGACAAATCACCAATCATCTCCTATCAGATCTGTCCTAGATCGCGTTTTCATTTGCCCCAGATGGGACTCCTTGTTCCCACGTGCTTCTCTTCAGGCTCTATCCATAATGGGATCTGATCATGCCCCCCTAGTTCTTGATGACGGGATCCGCTCTATCTCCTCCCTGTGGTTCCAGTTCGATGCATCGTGGCTTATTGTTGATGGCTTCTGTGAGATGATCGCGTCAAAAATTAACTTATTTCTGGTTGCTGACCGACGTTCCTTTGGCCCGATGGATGGTTGGCACCAATGTTCTTACTTCTTGCGCAAATTCCTTCGTGGCTGGGCCAGGAATCATGCTGCTGATTCTTGACGTGATAAGCTGCGTCTTACGGCCCAAATCGATTCCCTTGATGTGCGGATTGATGGCCTTGGCCTTTCTAAGCCTGAATGGCAGACTCGTTATGCGCTCGAGGAGGCTCTGATGCTTTTGCATCGTCAGGCCGAAGCGTACTAAAGGCAAAGATGCACTATTAACTGGACTTTGAAAGGAGACTCCCCTACCGCCTATTTCTTTGCCATAGCTAACGGTAGACGTCGTCATTGCCTGATTGACAGCATGATCATCAATAACATCAGGGTATCTAACCACAACCAGATTATGTCTCACGTGGTGGAATTTTCTCCCCCCCCCCTCCTTTCTGCTAAGCCCGAGGTTGGGTTTAGATCGGCACACTCCTTCTGGTCGGACCAGGAGCAGGTTTCTAGCGACGAAAACGAGGCTCTGCTGGTCCCTCTTTCAGACGAGGAGATTTTTGAAACTGTCTGAACTGCTAACACCAACTCGGCTTCGGGCCCAGACGGTTTCTCTATCCCCTTCTTTAGGCAATTCTGGCCCGAGCTTCGGGCTCTCGTTCACGCAATCATCCAAGGCTTCTGGTTGGGAACAGTGGATATCTCCCGCCTAAACTATGATGTCCTCACCCTCATCCCTAAAGTTAAAGGGGCTGACAAGATTTCTCAGTTTAGACCTATAGCCCTCATCAACAATCTCGCTAAATTCCCGGCAAAAGGCTTTGCTACTAAGCTATCCCCATTGCCCACCGGACCCTTAGTCCTTTCCAGTCGGCCTTTGTCAAAGGCAGGTTCATCCTGGACGACATCCTCTGTCTTCATGAGATCATTCATGACCTGCGTGTTCGTGGAACTAAAGCGGTGATTCTAAAGCTAGATTTCGAGAAAGCTTACGATTCGGTTAGTTGGAATTTTCTTTGTTAGGTGCTACTTGCCAAGGGCTTTGAGGGGCTGTGGTAGATAGACATATGCAGTTGGTCACGGGTGGCCACACTGCGGTATCGGTGAATGGGACCATCAACTAAATATTTAAGGAAATATGCCCTAGAGGCAATAATAAAGTTGTTATTTATATTTCCTTATACCATGATAAATGTTTATTATTCATGCTAGAATTGTATTAATTGGAAACTTGATACATGTGTGAATACATAGACAAAACAAAGTGTCCCTAGTATGCCTCTACTTGACTAGCTCGTTGATCAAAGATGGTTAAGTTTTCTGACCATAGACATGTCTTGTCATTTGATGAACGGGATCACATCATTAGGAGAATGATGTGATGGACAAGACCCATACGTTAGCTTAGCATAATGATCGTTAAGTTTTATTGCTATTACTTTCTTCATGACTTATACATATTCCTTTGACTATGAGATTATGCAACTCCCGAATACCGGAGGAACACCTTGTGTGCTATCAAATGTCACAACGTAACTGGGTGATTATAAAGATGCTCTCTGAGGTGTCTCCGAAGGTGTTTGTTGGGTTGGGATAGATCGAGATTAGGATTTGTCACTCCGAGTATCGGAGAGGTATCTCTGGGCCCTCTTGGTAATGCACATCATAATAAGCCTTGCAAGCAATGTGACTAATGAGTTAGTTACGGGATGATTCATTACGGAATGAGTAAAGAGACTTGACGGTAACGAGATTGAACTAGGTATGATGATACCGACGATCGAATCTCGGGCAAGTAACATACCGATGACAAAGGGAACAACTTATGTTGTCATTGCGGTTTGACCGATAAAGATCTTTGTAGAATATGTAGGAACCAATATGAGCATCCAGGTTCCACTGTTGGTTATTGATCGGAGATGTGTCTCGATCATGTCTACATAGTTCTCTAACCCGTAGGGTCCGCATGCTTAACGTTTGATGACGATTTGTATTATGAGTTATGTGTTTTGGTGACCGAAGATTGTTCGGAGTCCCGGATGAGACACGGACATGACGAGGAGTCTCGAAATGGTTGAGAGGTAAAGATTGATATATTGGACGATAGTATTCGGACACCGGAATGGTTTCGAAGTTGTTTGGGTATTTTTCGGAGTACCGAGGGGTTACCGGAACCCCCCGGGGAAAGTAATGGGCTACTATGGGCCATAGGGGAGAGAGGAGGCAGCCCACAAGGGGTGTCCGCGCCCCCCCCCCATGGGAGTCCGAATTGGACTAGGGGAGGGGGTGGCACCCCCCTTTCCTTCTCGTCCTCCCTCTCCTTCCCCCTTTTCCCCCACCATGAGAAGGAATAAGAGGGGGGGGGGGCGAATCCTACTAGGATGGGGAGTCCTAGTAGGACTTCCCCCACTTGGCGGGCCCCCTAGGGTCGGCCTCCTCCCTCTCCCTCCTTTATATACGTGGGCAGGGCACCCCTTGGAGACACACCAGTTGTTCCAAGCCGTGTGCGGCGTCTCCCTCCACGGTTTACTCCTCCGGTCATATTCACGTAGTGCTTAGGAGAAGCCCTACGCGGATCACATCACCATCACTGTCACCAAGCCGTCATGCTGACGAAACTCTCCCTCGACACTTTGCTGGATCAAGAGTTCAAGGAACGTCATCAAGCTGAATGTGTGCAGAACTCGGAGGCGCCGTAGGTTCGGTACTTGATCGGTCGGAACGAGAAGAAGTTCGACTACATGAACCGTGTTGTCAAACGCTTCCTTCTTTCGGTCTACGAGGGTACGTGGACACACTCTCCCCCTTTCGTTGATATGCATCTCCTAGATAGATCTTGCGTGAGCGTAGGAATTTTTTTAAATTGCATGCTATGTTCCCCAACAAATATTACCCTGAGTCTAGCCCCATGTTTGCGCCGGCCTCAGGTGGCTCCCAATTCTGGCAAGATCTCGTCAAAGTTCGCCCGTTTTTCCAGTCCCTGGTCAAATTTGTAGTCCGGAATGGTAAATCTACTCGCTTTTGGTTAGATTGGTGGTGTGGGGAAGCCACTCTTGCGGTGACATTCCCGGTTTTGTTTTCTTACTATCCTGATCTGGAGATCTCTATCTTCGAGCTCTCGGTGAATAATTGGGACCTGGACCTTGGAAGGACGCTCTCTCCTGAAGAGTTGGAGGATTGGCACCGTCTTACTGCGTGCTTCCCTCTGCTCTCGGAGGAAGAGGACTCGGTGGTCTGGCCCCATTCTGCCTCTGGTCGCTTTTCGGTTAAATCCTTATATGCTAAAATGAGTTCGGGCTCACCTACTTCCAAGTTCAAGTGCATATGGAGTGCCCGTGTCCCTCCTAAGATCAAAATTTTTCTGTGGCAAGCTTTTCGTGGGAAGCTTCCCGCGGCAGACCAAATCCGAAAAAGGAACGGCCCTGGATCGGACAGATGCGCCTTGTGTGGGGAGCTTGAAAATACGGAGCACATTTTCTTCCGGTGTTCCTTGGCTAAATTCGTTTGGTGTTGCATTCGCTCCTGGCTCCATGTATCTTGGAACCCTTCTTCTTTCGAGGAGCTTAGGGCCCTGGTTAACGGCTTATCTAGGAGTTCCAAACGGGTTTTCTGGGTGGGGTTTACAACGATCTGTTGGTCGTTGTGGACCACTAGAAACAAGTTTACCATCGAGCATATCTTCCGGGCTAATCCTGTTGTACTGCTTATTTAAAACTAGCATATTCTTGCAGCAGTGGAGATCATTGACTAGGGATGTTGATCATGAGGCCTTCGATACTATGTCGTCCAAGATCCGGGCTACGGCTTCTTCCTTGGCGCGCAGACAATGTGAAGCTTCTTAGACCTTGGCGACACCTTCTGCTCTTCCTATCTCTGGTCTGCGTGCCATGTTTGGCTTGATAGCCATGTATCAGAACTTCTTTTATTTCGCCTGGCATGTTACTATGGTTGTTTAGTTTGTTGGTTGTGCTACTCTGCCTGGTGGCTTTATTTATAAAGTTGGGGTATGCTTTTTATCTAAAAAAATGGAACAAGGAAAGAGGCTAGACCTTTGAAGTGCCCCACCACCAGGGTTGGTGTTTTGTCGATGCCCCCGATGCCATCCTCCAGCTTCGGGCTAGAGGTAATTTGGTTGATCTATGCAATGTTCGTTGATTCTGTTAAAATTGCACTTTTACTAATTCGGTGGTTAAATGGAGTTGGGAAAAAAATGAGACAATCGCCACACAAGTTTTTTATTTCATGTGTGTACAACAAAAGCCTTTAGTCCCAAACAAGTTGAGGGTAGGCTAGGGGTGAAACCCATTAGATCTCGCACCCATTTCATGGTTCGGGCACATGGATAGCTAGCTTCCACACATCACTGTCCATGGCTAATTCTTTTATGATATTCCAGTCCTTCAGATCTCTCTTTATGGACTCCTTCCATATCAAGTTTAATCCACCCTAGCCTTTCTTGACATTATCAGCACACTTTAATCGTCCGCTATGCACTGGAGTTTCTGGAGGGCTGCGTTGAATATGCACAAAGCATCTCAGACGATGTTGGGAAAGTTTCTCTTCAATCGGTGCTACCTAAACTCTATTACGCATCATTATTTCGGACCCGATCCTTAATTGTATGGCCACACATCTATCTCAACATGTGTATCTCCGCTACACCTAACCGATGAATATGTCACCTTTTAGTCGGCCAACAACAACACCATACAACATTACGGGTCGAATCACCATCATATAGAAGCTGCCTTTTAGTTTTTGTGCCACAAAGATAGAAGGTTGGCGACACTCCATCCATACGACTTTGATTTGATGGCTCACATCTTCATCGATATCACCATCCTTCTGCAGCATTGACCCTAAATATCGAAAGGTGTCCTTTCGAGGTACCACCTGCACATCAAGGCTAACCTCTTCCTCCTCATGCCTAGTAGTACTGAAATCGCACCTTCTCGGTTTTAGTTCTGCTAAGCCTAAAAACCTTTCAATTCCAAGGTTTGTCTCTGTAGCTCTAATTGTCACTGTGCGACTATCATCCACTAGCATCACATCATTCACAAAGAGCATACACTATGGGATATCTTCTTGTATATCCTAGTGACCTCATACATCACCAAAGTAAAAAAGATAAGGGCTCAAAACTCACCCTTGGTGCAGTCCTAATTGAGAAGTCATCAGTGCTGCCATCACTTGTTTGAACACTTGTCACAACATTATCGTGTATGTCCTTAATATTTTATTTCTTGTATTAGAACAAAAATTATACACTGCCTTCTTGATATTTTGTTCCTATTAAATGTCTACAACACCATGTTAGCAGTAGGCGACGATCTAGTGAGTGTATTTTTGGAGGCCAAGCTCCATGGAGCCTGTTTTCTCAAAAAAAAAATTGAAAGTAAAAAATCAATTTTTTTCCATGGAAACTTATGTGTCTACTGAACGAACATGTAAAAAATCGTTTGAAAATATTGTGATTTGTATGCTGTACAAAAAAGACACATTCCGGCCCAACAAATAGAAAAGTCGTCCCATTTTGAAAATACATATTTGTCTTTTCTTGTATGCCACGTGTGAAAGTATAGTGTTATGAAACTTTACTTGGACATGTTAAACATATATTTCTGTATATACAATTTTTTTCAATTTTTCTTTTTTTTTGTGCTATGGAAATATGTTTTTTGTAAACGAGGTGAGCCCCGCCACCATTGGTCATTTGCGGCGATCTGGTGCCATATGGAAAAATATGATCAAACAATGCTACCTGTCGTAGAGGTGACTTACTGCCAGGGTCTCCTTTATACAGTTTCCGACAAAGAAATATATTCATCAAGCTAGCTGGGACAGTATTCACAAGCTAAGACATAAATTAGGCCTTAAACCGAGCATAATATTCATCAAGTTCTGCTAAGTGGATGCATTCATGTGTGCCACTAAACGAAACAAAACGCCCATACGATAGCTGTCGGTTACATACTAACAGCAAAGGAGACCCTGCTCATCTACATACAGCTGACAAGGTAATTACATATGCATAGCTGCAAAATAACTTGATACTGGGATTCTGGACCGTGGACTAGTTGATGTTAATGGTAGAACAGGTCATGGTGAAGGCCCGTCCATCACCGAAACCCCTGGTTATAGTGAACACCTTCTTGAACATAGTAATCGTCCTCGTCATCATCGTACTCATCTTCATCTTCCTGAATGTTTTCACGGACAACATTGGCCCTAATATCATTACGGATTATGTTGCGTTCATCCCACAGCGGGCAGGAGCAGGTCGGTTTCTTGTCCTTCCATTCTTTCCCACAGGTGTAACAGAATTCATAGCCGCACCTGCAAGCAACCAATGATAAGATGCATGAAACGTCAGACACAAAACAAGTCCAAGGCACAGAGCATTAGCAGAGCATGAAGGATGTACAGACTAACATATTTTTTACTAAGCATAGTCTTGACAGTTGACACTAACATTAGTAACAAAATAATATGAGGCAAGTACTTACACACAAGTCATATGGTAGCAACCCTCTGCGAGTTCAATCATGTGCTGACATTTCACACACTTCTGCGCCATAGCCGGGCGCTCTGCAAGGTTCTCTAACTTGGCATCTCCTGAATGAGCATGGGGGTGCATCATCTTATAGTCTTGGCAAGTCATCCTGTCATGCCATGGAACTCTACAGCTGATGCAGAACGAGCCTCTGCATTTAACACACTTTCTCAATGTGGCAGAATCAGCAACAGTGTACTTTGAGCAGGATTCTTGCATTGGCTGTATCACTTCACTCAACGACATCAAGGCTGAACACTTGGGGTATGGACAATAAATCTTTTGAGTTGGAGGGATTTGTGCTTCCCTGATACGTTGCACCATGATCCCTAAGAGTCGCGGTGACAGGAATACCTTTGAACCCTCGACAGTCAGCTGTTTAGTGCAACCATCTTGGGGGCAAGCTGGGAGCATTCCGTGGAGTAGCTTAACTTTCACATGCTCCTTCATGCAGGAGAAGCAAAAGCGATGTGCACAACCTTCGACTGCATGAATTTTAGAAACATCAGTGTCTTCAAGGCAGATGGCGCAGTTCTCCCTCATCTCCATGCCAGTATGCACAGTAATAGCTTTGGCAAGCTGAGACTCTACAGATTCTCTGGCTAGTTTCATCACATATTCAAGTTGCCTTCTTTCAACAAATAATACTTCACATTGCTTAAATTTCTTTCGCACTGACAGGACCTGATCTATCATAGCTGCAAGCTTCTTCTGTGTTGGCCGCCAAATTCCAAGCAACTGCAATCCCAATGATAAGAAAATAAACATAGGTCTAGTTCCCAGCTGTGTATAGTATGTACCATCATAACATAAGACCAATGCTAAAGAATTCAATCACTTAACCATTGAATTTAGACTTACTGCCGTACAATAAGTAACTCCACATGTATGCAAATTGTGAAAATGCAAATATGTCTACATTGAACTCGAGAAAAGGCTAACACTGAAGGAGACATACCACTATACTGAAATAAATTCACTTTGCTACAGATGTTCCATTTTAACTTGACTGAACACTATTGGGATACTACATTCAACCAGAAGTCTAAACTTTGCTCGAAGAGTTAAAGAAAATACTTCTGCATTGAACATGAACCCTACAGTAGCCACTATCAAATACTGAAAGAGGACCATTGATGCAGAAAATCTCCACTAGCAATCTGGAGCATTACAGGGAAAAATGATGGATTATTTGATTGTACTCCTGCTTTTCCTCGCAATACAGTAAGCCAGTACAGCACATAGCAAATTAGTACAATAAGTAACAAGGAGCATTGAAATGGTACATTTAGCTAGAGATGGGATTATGTGGCAATAAAATCATCAGTACATAATACATCTAGAAGTCCAGCGTTTGCTGAACATTGTATCTAAACTCCAAAATATCACCATCCACAATCATCTATTCCCCTCCTCTTACATGATAATAAATATACGCAATTAAACTGAAACTAACAATGTCAAACATCCTAGGCATGAGAAAACAACAATGCCAAATACATATAACTCCCAGACCTCCAAATACACTAACAATGTCAATTTAAGAAGATTCTCTACTGATCTGCTCATGCAACTCCCGGCCCTCCAAATACACTAACAATGTCAATTTAAGAAGATTCTCTATTGACCTGCTCATGCATCTCTCAGCCCTCCAATTCAGCATCTACTTATTTAGTAACTAAGCATTAGAAAAACAATACACGACTAGATACGCAAAGATTTTGAAGTTGTATCATGACATACATGGTTGTACAGCACCCTGTAATCGGTGACAATCTTGATACTTTGGATCCCCAACCCAAGAGCCGCCTCGAGGCCTTCGGTGAGCGCCATCACCTCGAGCGTCATGTGCCCACCCACAGATGCTTCCACCGGCTTCTGTATCCTGAGCACCACATTTCCCTGGTGGTCGCACACGGCCACGGCGAGCACCGCGACGCCCGGGTCCCGGTCCCGCGGCCCCACCACCCCCTTGCTCGACAAGCCCTTGAAGAAGACGCGGAAGAGGGGCTTGGTCGGGTCGAGGGGGCGCTCGATGTTGTCGCCGTCACGAGCCCATTGGTCCTCTGGAATGGAGGCGAGCTCGCGCGCGAAGGCGGCGTCGTGGGCGGCGATGCGGACGGTGGCGGCCGCTTGGGCGTGGGCCTCGCGGAGGCGCTGGGCGTCGAGGCGGTCCTCCTCGGCGCGAGTGAGGTCGGCGGCGTGGACTGCTAGGGCGTATGCGACGTCCGATGACTCGAGCACAGGGGCGGACTGAAATGGGGAGGAGGCGGCGGCAGAGCTGGAAGAGGAGGGGTTACTGTTGGCGCGAAGAGATGCCTGGATGGCCTCGGCGACCTGGAGTTGGAAGGCGAAGTCGAGGTCGGAGGCGGAGACGGCGGCGGAGGAGGCCAGGGCTGCCTGCTCGTGGAGGGCTGCCTGCTCGTGGAGGGCCGCCAGGTCATCGTCGCCGGCCATGGTCGGTCGGAACCCTGGTCAGTTGCGGGGGGAGAAAGCGAGGGTTTAGGGTTTTGCTGAGAAGCGTTGGAGACGATCTTTGGGCGTGGGCCTCGCGGAGGCGCTGGGCGTCGAGGCGGTCCTCCTCGGCGCGAGCGAGGTCGGCGGCGTGGATCGCTAGGGCGTATGCGACTTCCGATGACTCGAGCAGTGTAGCGACCCGATCCAAATGAATCGTAATCTATGTGCTTAAGTGTCATCCCTGGATCGATATGCTGACACATACAGTACTCGAGGAATTATAACATAATTTAATCACACATTTTATTACATCAAGGTCCTCAAAAGAGTATTTATTACAATAATATGGCCAAAGGCTATCTAAAATAAAATAACTGCGGAAGCATCGAAGATAAATGAGTACATCCAACTCCACGGCAAACTGAGTGCAGAACAACGACCTATTGCACCTTTAATCCTCGTCGGAAAAGTCTGCAACATGAGACGTTGCAGCCGTGTAGGTCAGCACATGGAATATGCTGGCAGTTTCACACCATAGAATAATAATAAAAAAACTATCTCTATATGCAAATTTAGCTGGTGGAGGCTCTAAGTTAAATTTTTGCATAAAGCCAATTTTACTCTACAACAAAGGAATAAATTTTTATTACTACTAGGTTAAAATGCCATTATTGAGAAGGTTCCTCCAACTCAATCCCAAAATTCCCAAGTTATTAGTAAACCAATAATTTGATTAAAAAGAGTGATGAGATCAATCAATAATTCACTTCTAGATACTCAAGTTGTTCATAACCGGGGACACGGCTAATCATGATTAGTTTGTACACTCTGCAGAGGTTTGCGCACTTTTCCCCTACATCAGCTAGTCTACCACGGAAAGAGGTCACACAACTTACTCAACTATGCCAGAGCCCATAATTGCTTGTGGCTGCATTACCTAAAGTTTCTAGGCATGAAATATCTTATGATCCCTTTGAGCTGGAGTAACGGACCTAGGGTAATCACACGGTACTCAGGATTCCCCTTGGGCAAGCACTGGTTACTCCAGGTGCCCCAAACAATCCACCCAGATGTGTATTAAAGTTGTCACCTTATGTTGTCCCAAAATTATTATCTCTCGCAACTTGCATGGATCACTCAAACCAATCCCCGTCTGTAAGTGCATCTAGTGACACCCCTAGTTGGTTTGGGAGTATTGACAACAAATTTCGTCGAGGGACTAATGTGTTTGTGAGAATTGCAGGATAACACAGGTAGTGTCCCTCATTGATTCGGTTTACCTACCGGAGATGACCCCTAAAAATGTATGAAGACATTGACGACAATGGTGGTATATGAAGATATTCATATTGAAGACTATGACATGAGAAGACATTGAGTGAAGACTATGGAGCGCGAAGACTGTGTTGTTTCGTTGTTTCCTTTCTCTTCTTTGTTGAGTCATAGGAACCACCGTACTGTTAAGTGGGGTCCAAGTGAACAAAGTCGTAATGATCAAGTGATGCTCAACCCAAATCCTATGTCTTCGAGCGAAGACAATGAGAGCAAATCTTATCCAGAAGCCGGATGAGTCGACTTTGCTTGTAGCCCAAGTAAAGTTGGCGTGTGTGTTTGAAATCGACCGTTGGAACACGTGTCGGTTCCTTAGTGACCTGTGGTCATTTCGGACATATCAGGTCGGGTTGCCTAGTGGCTATAAATAGCCCACCCCTACACCATAATTGGTGGCTGTTCAGAGTTAGTGCACGGCTTTTGTCGCTTGAGAGCAACCCACCTCGAAGCCTTTGAGAGAGAGAGAAATCCTTTATGCGAGGACAAAGCCCAAACACCCGTAACCAAAGAGTGTTAGGCATCATCAAGTCTTTTCTGCGTGACCTGAAGACTTATTACACTTGAGGATTGTGAATCCTCCAGCCGGTTAGGCGTCGCGTTCTGAGCATCCAAGAGTCATTGTGGATCGCCGGTGAACGAAGTCGGTGAAGGTTTGGAAGTCTGCCTTGAAGACTTACCAGAGTGATTGGGCAAGGACTGTGTGTCCTTAGCTCAAGGGGAATAAGGTGAAGACGTGGTCTTCTGAGTTGAATCTCAGCCTCCCTAACTGACGCATAGCTTGTCACAAAGAATCGGAACTGGTCCAACAAATCATGTGTCTTCAACAAGTGACCGGTTCTATCCTCTCCCTTCCCTTACTTAGTGTTTGTCTTCGTGAAGTCTTTGCCTATTTGTCGCACTGTTTGACTTCATTGCTTGACTACTATAGTTGGTTGGCTTCATACTATCTTTCATCCCGATCCTTACTACTAAGTCGCTATTAGTCTTTGTACTTTCACTTTATCGCATACATGACTATGGTTTGCTTGTTGTAGTTTATCTTCCGCTGCATATCAACTAGGTCATTTCTATTGGTTGTCTTCAAACTTTCACGTTTGAAGACTTTCATAAAATCGCCTATTCACCCCCTCTAGTCAATAACTAGCACTTTCAATTGGTATCGAGCAAGGTACTCCCTTGTTCTGTGTGATTCGGTTTAACCACCTGGAGTTTTAGCTATGTCGACTGCAGAGATAATCAAAGTCTCCGCTGCTTGCCACGTGTTCGATGGAACTGAATATCTCTACTGGAAGAATAAGATGCGCATGCATCTTGAAGCCATTGATGTCGACCTCTGGTATGTCGTCAAGAACGGCGTTCCTAAAAGCTGGTGAAGGTGTCACCCCGCCGATGTCAAGAAGTTCATTCAACCGACTCGACTGCCAAGAACATTATCTGTGGTCATCTGACCAAAGGACAGTATGGCCGTGTGAGTGCTCTGGAAACGTCGAAGCTAGTCTGGGACTGGCTATCCGAGGTCAACGAAGGCGTCTCAACCCAGAGAGATCAAATGATCAATGTTCTTCGCAACCTTTTCAACCGCTTCAAGAGAAACGACAATGAAAATGTCCAGCTCACGTTTGATCGTCTCACCGACATCACAAATGAGCTTCGTGCTCTCGGCGCCACTGAAGTTACCAAGCATGAAATCATCAAGACACTACTGAGATCTCTTGACAGCTCCTTTGACACCCTTGCCCTCATGATACAAGAACGCCCTGATTTTAAGACACTCGATCCGTCTGATATACTTGAGAGGCTCAACACACATGAGTTCCAGCTTTATGAGAAAAGAGATATCTATGGTCCCAACTATGGACGAACTCGCGCTTTGAAGGCAAAAGTTGTTTCCTCATCTGAAAAAGAATCATTGCGATTACGATGATCCACGAATACATTGGAAAGGAACTTGCCTTGCTTGTGAAGAAGTTCCAGAAGTTCACTAAGAAGAAGGGATTCAGAAAGTCTTCTCGATCTAGCTCAAGAAATGATGAAGCTTCCACGCATGACCACAAGAAGAGAACATGCCACAAGTGCAAGAAACCTGGACACTATATATCTGAGTGCCCACAGTGGGACAATGAGAAGAAGAAGAAGAAGAAGAAGAGCAAGGAATATGATTCTGATGACAAGAAGAAGAAGAAATCTTCAAATTCTACTTCCAAGTCCTCATCAAAGTCTTCATCACATAAGAAGAGCTCATCTGGCAAGGCTCGTGCGTTTGTTGGCAAGGAAATGGATTCAGAGTAGGAGTCTGCTTCTGAGGAGGTGGAGGTGGAGTCTGGAGAGGAGTCCGACACTGGTGTTGCAAGTCTGGCTCTAGCCACGACCTATGTTGCCAAGTCCATCTTCAACACTGAAGACAATGACTTCCACACCAATGTTGAAGCTGATGACAAGGACGACCCTACTCCCACCTACTGCTTCATGGCACGTGGTGCCAAGGGTATGACACCTCATGCTTCAGAATGGATTATGGACAACGGATGCACTAATCATATGACTGGTGATCGAAGTCTTTTCATGGACTCAACCTTACGTCCATCAGACAAGAGTCACATCACATTTGCTGACATTGGTAAAAGCAAGGTATTGGGTCTAGGTAGAGTTGCAATCTCAAAGGATCAACACATGGATAAAGTGATGCTTGTTGAATCCTTGGTTTCAACTTAATGTATGTCTCAATGCTTTGTGACTTAAACATGATTGTGCTATTCGGAAAATATCGCTGCCTTGTACTAATGGAATCGACAAGTCTCTAGTCTTTGAAGGGTATCGAAAGATGATCTATACATGGTAGATTTCTCGGGTCCACAGCTTGCCGTATGTCTTCTCATAAAAGCTTGAATCTTTGGCTCTCTCGCATCGGAGGTGGGGCATCTTGGCATGAGGAACTTACACACACTCGCCAAGAAGAAGCATGTCATAGGCATCGAAGGTGTCAAGTTCAAGAAGGATCATCTGTGTGGTGCCTGCCGTCGAAAGATGACTAGGCAAAGCACCCTCGAAGACAATCATGACGACATCTCAACCCTTCGAAATGTTACACATGGACTTATTTGGCCCTACTCACTACTCTACCCTCACAACAACTGCTTGTCTCTATGGCTTCGTCATTGTTGATGACTACTCAAGATATACATGGGTGCACATAATTCTCTACAAGACTGAAGTACAAGATGTCTTCAGACGCTTCGCCAATCGAGCCATGACCAATTATGGCATCAAGATCAAGCATATCAGAAGTGATAATGGCACTGAGTTCAAGAACACCAGACTTGATCTTTATCTGGATACAATGGGAATCACTCATGAGTTCTCTGCTCCATACACACCTCAGCAAAATGGCATCATAGAGCGCAAGAACAGAACCCTCATTGAGATGGCTCAAACAATGCTCGACGAGTACAAGACACCAAGAAAGTTCTGGCCTGAAGCTATTGATACAGCATGTCACGTCATCAACCGTGTTTACATCCATAAGCTTCTGAACAAAACATCCTATGAGCTCCTTACTGGCAAGAAGCCAAATATCAGCTACTTCAGAGTATTTGGAGCTAGGTGCTGAATCAAGGATCCCCATCACAAGTCAAAATTTGCACCTAAAGCTCATGAAGGTTTCATGCTCGGTTACGGAAAGGACTCACACTCTTCTGTAGTCTTCAACCTCTATCTCTACAAAATCGTCAAACTGTGGACGTGCGATTTGACGAAACCAATGGTTCACAAAGAGAGCTCCTACCAAGTACACTAGACGAAGCTCACCAATGAATCTATCAAGTCGATGGGAATCGGTGAAATCCTCGCCTTCAAGCACAGCCGGAAGAGGAACTTATCATTTCGCACTTAACCAACCTCAAGACAATGCTCAGCCTCAAGATAATCCTCCCAATGATGACAATGATCAAGAAGAGCAAAGTCTTCGTCCAATTCATCCTCGAGTCGCAAATGAAGTACAAATTGAGAAGATAATTGATAGCATCAATGCACTGGTCCACTTACTCGCTCAAGAGCAACACAGTTAGCAAATTTCATGGACACTTTTCTTTTGTGTCAATATCGTAACCCAAGAAAGTAGTCAAGCGTTTATGGAACCTGAATGGATACAAGCTATGCAAGAAGAACTTCAACAGTTCAAGCTGAACAATGTTTGGGAACTTGTCAAGCGTCCTGACCCTCGCAAGCATAACATTATTGGCACAAAATGGATATATCGAAACAAGCAAGATGAGCATGGTCAAGTCTTCAGAAACAAAGCACGACTTGTGGCTCAAGGATATACTCAAGTTGAAGGAATTGACTTCGATGAAACATTTGCTCCTGTGGCTAGGCTTGAAGCCATTCGCATACTGCTAGCCTACGCTAACCACCACAACATCTTGCTATATCAAATGGATGTGAAGAGTGCATTTCTCAATGGCAAGACTGAAGAAGAAGTATACGTCGCTCAACCACCTGGCTTTGAAGATCCAAAACATCCTGATATGGTGTACAAGCTAAACAAAGCATCAGATGGCCTCAAACAAGCTCCTCACGCTTGGTATGATACGATCAAAGACTTCCTGAAGAGCAAAGGCTTCAAACCTGGATCCCTCGATCCCACACTCTTCACGAAGACATATGATGGTGACCTGTTTGTGTGCCAAATATATGTGGATGACATTATCTTCGGTTGCACCAACCAGAAGTACAGTGATGAGTTTGGATACATGATGCAAGAGCGATGTCGAGATGTCCATGATGGGTGAGATGAAGTTCTTCCTTGGTCTTCAAATTCACAAGAAGGAATGGCATCTTCATATCGCAAGAAAAATACCTCAAAGATTGTCTGAAGAAGTTTGGAATGCAAGATTGCAAAGGTTACACGACGCCAATGCCAGCCAAACACCATCTGGGTCCCGACGATAATGGTAAATTTTTTGATCAAAAGGTATACCGCTCCATGATTGGTTCCTTACTTTACCTATGTGCATCTAGGCCAGATATTATGCTTAGTGTTTGCATGTGTGCTCGATCCCAAGCGGCACCAAAGGAATCGCATCACTTAGGCGTGAAGCGAATTCTTCGATATTTGGCTCACACCCCAACGCTTCGGATTATGGTATCCAAAGGGCTCGTAATTTGATTTGGTTGGATTCACGGATGCCGATTATGCTGGTGACAAGGTGGATCGCAAGTCTACATCGTGCACATGTCACTTTCTCGCACGATCACTTGTCTGTTGGTCTTCAAAGAAGCGTAACTGTATCACTCTCAACTGCTGAATCTGAATACATTGCTGCTGGATCTTGCTGCCCTCAGCTTCTATGGATGAAGCAAACTCTCAAGGACTATGGCATCAATTTGAAACAAGTACCTCTCTTCTGCGACAACGAAAGCGCAATCAAGATTCCCAACAATCCAGTCCAGCACTCGAAGACAAAGCACATAAAATTCGTCATCACTTTCTTAGAGATCATGTCATGAAAAAGGATATTGACATCATTCACGTCAACACTGAAGAGCAACTGGCAGATATCTTCACAAAGCCCTTGGATGAGAAAAGGTTTTGCAAATTACGGTGTGAGCTAAATATCTTGGAATCCTCAAATGTCCTGTGATCAGGCACACATCCTAACACTTATGCATGTTGATGACTTAGATGTGCAACACACGAAGTAAAGTATATCTTCAATCAATGAAGACTTACATTCTGAGTGTGAATACATTAACATGGAATTTGACTTCTGAGCACCACGATAATTGTGCGCCGTGTCTAAGTCTAATACTTCCTATACGGTGGGTAACGCCACCACCAAATTTCTCTGTTTGAAGTGTTTCACTCATGGCGTTACTTTAGCTATGTCTTCACATTTGGTTTGTCTTCAAAGTTCAACTTATCTTCATGATTATCTTCACTACGTTAAATTGATTGCTTTCTGATATATATATATATATATATATATATATATATATATATATATATATATATATATACTAGTGTTCTGTCCTCTACAACATTCACTTAAAGCTATGTCTTACTAATTGAATCTTTTGAACTAAGTGAATGTGATTGGACCCTAATCTCTCTATGCTTTCTATCTCAAACTCTATCTGTCCAAATCATATGCATTCTATTGAAACTGTCGAATGTCTTCTCTGCGTCCTTGTCAGCAGAAGACACAGAGACAAACATTAAGTCTGTTTTAAATGATTCATCCTTATTGTTGAAATCCGGAGAAGCCGGAACGACCATCCGACAAACCTGGAGGGCGTGGGAACGTGGGACAGCTCTGAGTATGTTGCATGCTTGCCACGCACCTCAGATGTGAACCGCCAGGGGCACCTGAGTAATTGTGTTGTGCCGCACACCTCCTTATAAATACATGTCCCTCGCGGTAAAGAAAACCTTCTTCCACCTCTCCACCTCGTCAAAACCCTAGCGCCACCGCTTAGCTCACATTTACACCGGGCGACGAAGCGCTTAGCTGCCATGACTTCTCCGACGCCGTCCTCACGCCGGCGAACATCGTCCTCTCCGCCGCCGCCGTAGCTGTCCTCCGTCGCCAAGTTAGGGCACGGTGGATTGAACTACTCGGTCTCCTACTCATCCCATCTAGCAGTTCTTCGTGTGGTAAATATATCTCTATTTTTACCATCCTTTTGATCCTCAAAGATTCATCCTGTTTACCAAAGTTGGTTTCTGCCTATACAATGTTAGATCTATTCTATCTGCATCTCATACTGCCTAGTATATTCACTTAAGCTTCATATCTAGTTAGATTCCTCACTTGTACCTATTCATGGATTCGTACAAATCTGGAACCAACTCTCAACGTATAAGTGAATGTCTTCGCATCATGAGGTCAGTGTCTTCAAACTGATTTATCTTCAAAATCTTCTGAGAATGCATATGACCTCTTCCCCTTCCCTCGCATCTCTAATGCTGTCACAAGTACATGTCCGTGGGAGAATCCCTTGGTTCTCATAGTCTGCATTCGTTTGCAGAATTCTTACAGCATCACATTAACTCTCCCGACGCCAGTTCCTGTTTGTCCAGCAAGCGAAAGCTTTTGAAGCCTTTGAACGTATTGAAGCCATTCAGTTTGAAGTTCATGGCTGCAGAGAAATCAGTAAGGAAGGGTGGCAGACAGCGTCGTGAGGGAACATCAAAAGATTTACCTGATGACCTCGCAGAGCTTTACAAGACAAATCCTTAAGAGACTTACAACCAGCGCAAGACACGAATCCAATGGATTCGACGATATTGGGCTGAACAATGGTTCAAATACAAGTTCGTGACCCAGGAATACGCTGAGAAGAATGCTATCAAAAGTCCTTGGGTGATATTCTCTTTCGAGGCCTTCCACCCAAGAACAGAGCTGAAGCTATTGCACATGGTTTCTATCCTTGACCTCAGCCTGAAAATGCCGACCCATCGTCATTGCTCTGGTGTCGTGACGATAATCTCTTCAAGCGAAACTTCCAGCACGCAAAGGCATCGGCCAAGGAAAACAAGAAGTCATTGGGATTAGACTTCAACCCAGGTCCCTCTCGCCTCCGGCCGACGGCTCCGTGATGCGTAACCCAATGTCATCGGTCCTTTCTACAACCTTGATGGCCTCATCACTCACATCGCGTCCAAGGTGCCCAAGTGGATCATTCTGAAGATGACACTGACACTGATGAAGCCCCAGCCCCTACTCCAAAGCCAAAGAAGCCAAAGAAGGCTAAGGCTTCAAGATCAGCTGCTCCTCCAAAAGCTTCACGTGCGAAGCCAGCAGCCTTGCACCTCCCCGAAGGCGATTATGCGGTCGAAGATCAATCATGTATCTCCAAGAGGACGGAGAAGAAAAAGAAAATCGTCAAACATACTGATCAGTCATTAACTCCTGTTGCCATTCTGCGAGAAGAGCATATTGATCTATCCAACGATGAGGATCTTGCAGATGATGCTCTTGAGCAACTGATCAAGAGCAAGGAAGAAGCAGAGATCTTCAATGATTTGCCTCTCTTTGATGTGGCAATTATCCATCACTTCATTGATGAGTGGTTTGACAACCCAAATCTCAGCTTTGAAGATCTGCAACTTCCCATTGGCCTCGCCGTCTCCTTCAATGGCGCAATTGCTTCGAAGCTAGCTCGCTCAACGTCTCGTTGAATCAAGCACAAGATCGACTATGAGAAAGCTCAGTTCAAGAAGCATGTGGCAAAGCTCAGCGTGCAAGATGTCAAAAACTTCAAGACCATGCTGCACGAGCTCAAAGAAGCCTTTCACAAGAAGCGCGACGAAGCTAAAGGCTCTCGTGAGCGCATGAAGAATCTGACTGACAAGTGTGTGCTAGCCTACAATGAGGCTGAGAAGCGCAAGGCTCTTGGTCATCCTGGCATTGACCCCAGAATGGCTGCAAAGAAGAAGAAGCCATCAACTGATCAAGCTGCATCACAAGGCGGAAGAACCTCGCATAGTCTTCCCAAGCAAAGCATGACTGCTCGAAGCCAAAGGTCGATCAACCGCTTGAGCAATGTAAGAAGACGAGGGCTGCCGAGGCTGAAGCCAGAAAAAGGAAAAATCCTGAAGCCTCTGATGCTGCTCCCTCCAAGAAGAAGCACAAAACTAAGAAGAATCGGGCTGCTTCCGCAGAGCCCTTAGTTGTTGAACCTATCTCAATGGTTCGACCTGCATCTGAACACCAAGAACGACGAATGATAGTTCATGAGCCTGCTACCACAGAGGCTCCTGAAGCTGAAGACATTGGTCACAATGACAATGTTGAAGATGATGACGTTCTTCCTCAGATCGAACACATCCTGGTATCATCGCCTGTTCCCACGAACAGCAAACTCATCAGCATTGGTCGTCCTCTGACGCCAATTGCTCAGGATGCATCATGGGATGATCACCCACAACAACAAGACTCCCCAAGTACTCCCCAACAACAACAAGTTACACCAACTGTGCAAGAAGAAGAGGCCGATCTTGAGGCCTAGCCAACTCCATCTCCAAAGGCGTCGCCAGCATTCCGCAGGCTTTGCAAAGGACCAAGGCCTCAAGTCCCTCTTTCGAGCGTTCCAGAAGGAGAAGTGCACCACCAATCAGTTGCACGTCAAGTGTTTCCAGAAGCCCCTCCAACTGTGAATGTCTCCGAGTCTGAAGCCAAAGCTGCTGAAGACAATCCGGCTGCATCAGCCGATGACCACCCAGTACAAGAACGTGTCCCTACACCCCCCATTACTGAAGAAGCTGTTCCTGAAGTGAACGTGACAGTGCCCGACCCTCCAGCTCATCAAGTGGAGGTTGAAAATCTTGAGGCTGCCACCACCAACACAAATGAAGCCAATGACGTAGTCATGGCAGAAGCAAATGTGGAGCCTGCACCAACCAATGTGCCCAAGCCAATGATGCAACTGCTCCTGAAGCCCCTGATGTGCAGCCTGAAGCCTCTGTTGTTGCCACTGCTCCTGTTCCGCCACCAAGGCCCTATACAATTGATCAAGCTTACAACTATGGTCAGTTAGTCACTGTCAGATGGCTAGTTCTGGTCCCTCCGCCTCATGCCTCTGGTCCTCAGTTTGAATATCATGTTGAGCATAGGCCTCTGGTCCAGAAACCAAAGCCAAGACTGCCAAGGTTCCTGCATCGCCACCTCTCCGTGGTCCTTCAATGCAAATGGCTTCAAAGCCCACAACACTTTCTTTGACAGAGCAAAGAACCCTACTCTAGGCCAAGAATATCATCGATTGTTTCGAGCTATCAACAATGGGTTATTACTCCTGTGTTACAGATGATCAAGGGCGATTTTCCCTCATATGCGTCTCGACATCAAGCCATTGCAGGACTGCCATGCTTAGAAGAAGCACTTGACTGCTTTCGTGATGCAGGCACCTCGCCACTTTGTGATGCATAAAGAACATTGGAATGAGGAACTTTTGCTTCAATTCTTTGCTACCCTCCACATTCGTGGCTACTACAGGGATACGAAGACATGGGTTCTCGAGTGGATGACAGGAAATGTTCATCATGAAGCCAAAGCTCTTGACGTCATTGAGCTTACAGGCCTACCCACTCCCGGAGAGCTGTTCGAACCTAATTGTCGACTCCACCGCAATGCACTAGAGAGCATCTTCAATAAGCCAGAGCCCAACATAAGCGAGATGTTGAGCATGATGAAGCCTCTGCCACCTAACGCTGAATAACCCACTGAGTTCTTTGTTGATGACCTTGAGTATCTGCCCCGCACAATATATCACATCATCAGGCGAACTCTATGGACTATCAAAGGGCATTCGTCATCTGCAAAACTTGAAGGAGCCATGAAGACATTGGTCTTTTACATCCTCAATGGCATCAACTTCAATACACAAGAATTCTTCATCCGGCAATTGGCTGCGTCTGGTTCTGACCTTTTTGGCCTGAAATTCTATGCTCCATGGGTCATGCGCCTCATCAAGCTACACTCTGCTATCAACTATCAGCCCTCCGCCGCAATCATCCGATCTTTCTACCCGAGGTTGATATGTCAGCTTGAAGCCATATACCCCGAGCCCGCCAAAATGCCTCTTTGTCTTCAAAATGTAGATCACCATAGCTTCTCTCAACCCATGGAAGGCGTCCAAGCGTATCTCGTGTCTATCCAATGGCTGGGAACACTCGTATGCCTCACCGCGCATAAACTGAAGCTACCGAGAGCACAATAGCCCAAAGGCCTCTAAGCGCTCTCTTGTCCTAAATGACCGAGAACTTCTTGTGGCATCGCATCGTAAACAAGACAAGCATCACTTTTGGCTCAAGCGGCGGATGCAAAGCCTCTTGGTGGACGCCAATCGCATTCAAATCTTGCCACCAAGAATGCTTTTGTCACTCACGAGACCTGTCGTCGATCATGGAAGAGTTTGACGCTACTCAGTGCTGAAGCAGATCTCCAAGACGATGGCTTCACGGAAAGATTCAAGTTTGACTCCACTCCTCCACGGAATGCGGTCCTACGTCGAACTCCCTCCCTTGAAGACTCTGACTATTCTTCCTCCGCGACAACTGTGAATGCCAAAGTGATCGATGATGAAGCCGATGCAACTTCACCGCCCCCTACTTCTGCGTGCATCGACACTGCACCAAGTTCGTCTGCACCGCCAAACAACAACGACAACCCTGCCGCTTCACCTTCTCCTGATGAAAGCGAGTAGATGCTCTATGTCTTCAAACCTTTTTGGTCCTTACTGACAAAAGGGGGAGAAGCATATGAGTTTGATAGTCTTCAAGCGGGTTCATATGGGCGGTTGCTTTATATTTCGCCCAGTGTTTACAACTCGCTTTTGATACATTTGGTTCTTTGAGTTGTAACACTTAAACTCGATGGTCGTCTGCTACTTATTTGCTTTTCTGTGATGCGATGATAAATTCGGCATGTGCGATGATAACTTCAGCACGTAGATCATTCTCGCAGACGTCCATTTTTCATTATGCATGTCATTCTCTTAGTAATATCATTTCATGCATGATGAATTATCTTCATAAGTTGAAGAGGATCTCCATAAGTACAACCTGCCATGTGCATTTGCATTCCAAAAGCAAATTACCTATATGCACATCTTCGTGGGGAGCCCTTGCCACTTATGAAGATAATACCCTATCCTTTACAATTTCACATACTTTATCCCTCAGAGAAAACTTCAACCAGTTTGTCATCAATCACCAAAAGGGGAGATTGTAAGTGCATCTAGTGCCACCCCTAGTTGGTTTTGGAGTATTGACGACAAATTTGGTTGAGGGACTAATGTGTTTGTGAGAATTGCAGGATAACACAGTAGTGTCCCTCATTGATTCGGTTTACCTACCGGAGATGACCCCTAAAATGTATGAAGACATTGGCGACAATGGTGGTATATGAAGATATTCATATTGAAGACTATGACATGAGAAGACATTGAGTGAAGACTATGGAGCCGCCAAGACCTGTGTTGTTTCGTTGTTTCTTTTCTCTTCTTTGTTGAGTCATAGGAACCACCGTCTTTGTTAAGTGGGGTCCAAGTGAACAAAGTCGTAATGGTGAAATGATGCTCAACCCAAATCCTATGTCTTCGAGCGAAGACAATGAGAGCAAATCTTATCCAGAGTTGGATGAGTCAGCTTTACTTGTAGCCCAAGTAAAGTTGTCGTGTGTGCTTGAAATCTGACCGTTGGAACACGTGTCAGTTCCTTAGTGACCGGTCATTTCGGACATATCGGTCGGGTTTCCTAGTGGCTATAAATAGCCCACCCCTACACCATAAATTGGTGGCTGCTCGAGTTAGTGCACGGCTTTTGTCGTTTGAGAGCAACCCACCTCGAAGGCTTTGAGAGAGAAATCCTTGCGAGGACAAAGCCCAAACACCCAGAACCAAAGAGTGTTAGGCATCACTTGAAGTCTTTCTGCTGCGTGACACGAAGACTTATTACACTTGAGGACTGTGAATCCTCCGGCCGGTTAGGCATCGCGTTCGAGCATCCAAGAGTCATTGTGGATCGCCGGTGAATGAAGTCTGTGAAGGTTTGGAAGTCTGCCTTGAAGACTTACGGAGTGATTGGGTGAGGACCGTGTGTCCTTAGCTCAAGGGAATAAGGTGAAGACGTGGTCTTGAGTTGAATCTCAGCCTCCCTAACTAGACGTACAGTTGTCACAGCAACTGGAACTGGTCCAACAAATCCTGTGTCTTCAACAAGTGACTGGTTCTATCCTCTCCCTTCCCTTACTTAGTGTTTGTCTTCGTGAAGTCTTTGCCTATTTGTCGTACCTGTTTGACTTCATTGCTTGACTACTATAGTTGGTTGGCTTCATACTATCTTCCATCCCGATCCTTACTACTAAGCTGCTATTAGTCTTTGTACTTTCACTTTACTGCATACATGACTATGGTTTGCTTGTTGTAGTTTATCTTCCGCTGCATATCAACTATGTCATTTCTATTGGTTGTCTTCGAAACTTTATTGGGTGGGGCGAGATGTGTTAATGGCTGCAGTTTCTGTACAGAACGTAATTTTTATAGTAGCAATAAATATTGGTCGCCTCATTTCTATTGGGTGGGGCGAGATGTGTTAATGGCTGCAGTTTCAAGCGCTCATGGTGGCCATTAGAGAGGGAATTAAGGCGCACTAGTGAAGGGGAAAAGATAGAGGGAGGCGAGGGGAACCTATTTAGAGCGGTTTTGGAGCAAGGGAGAGGAGGGGAGTGGTGGGGCGCTAGGGTGGGGTGCTGCCCTGCGTGCGTGCGTACAGTAACGTACGGGAGGTTGAAGACGACCTGTGAAGAAGGCTGGGCCTTCCTTTGGCCTTGGCTGCCCACGTTTTTCTAAAACGTTTTTTTACAGAAGCAAAGAAAACCCCGAAAAATACAAATAAAAGTTAGCCTAAAAATTCCAAAAAATTCACATAATTATATGGTCTTATATATGACCTTGTGAACATTTATCCGGCCTAAAATGCAAGTTTTCAAAAATAAACTTTTTGCTAAACTAATAAAATAAATTGCAAATAAAACTCAACAAATATATTTTGGTTCCAAATTCAATTTCCAATATTTTCCTTCTATTTTTGAAGAAGTCCTTTTATCTTCTCTCTCTTTTTTTTGAATAATGGAAATGATTTTTTTTGGTGAAACCAAATTTGATCCAAACTCCCAACTTCAAAAAAAAATCAAAATTAGTTTTTAGGGAAACTTCCAACTCTCTCTTTTGGTCCTTGAATTGCTCAAAGTTCCTTGGATAAAAAAAAATCAAATAAAACAAATGGGGAAAATGCATAAATCATGGATGCATATGAATGATCTATTATAAACATCCAAATTGAAAATTGGGATGTTACAAGCACGGGGGCGGACTGAAATGGGGAGGAGGCGGCGGCCGCTGCGGCGGCAGAGCTGGAAGAGGAGGGGTTACGCGAAGAGATGCTTGGATCGCCTCGGCGACCTGGAGTTGGAAGGCGAAGTCGAGGTCGGAGGCGGAGACGGCGGCGGAGGAGGCCAGGGCTGCCTGCTCGTGGAGGGCCGCCAGGTCATCGTCGCCGGCCATGGTCGGTCGGAACCACTGGACCCTGGTCGATTCTTGGGAGAAAGCGAGGGTTTAGGGGTTTGGCGTTGGAGACGATTTTCTTCTTTTAGCTAAATTTCTGATTTTCAACCGGCAATCGATCCGTCCAATCGAAAAAGGCCAATAATAGGCGCTGGCACGCCGGTCGAAATTTCGGCTGGTCTGTACCGCAGCCACTTGATTAACAGTGTAACAGGACATCCATTTGATAGGTGGTCCATCCGAAAAAAAGGACGCCGATATCCACCATACGTGTGGCATAATAGGCATTCGCCCACACACCGTGTGTGGCATGAGCAGAGGGCAGCCCACACAGGCTGTGTGTGGTGACAAGAAATTGCCCACACGTGTGGGCGTGGCTACTTCGTGTCACACGCCCAACAAGTACTACTCATTCCTACCCCGTGCGTGTGGCACGAAGCAAATATGCCCACACGTCCTGGCGCAGCTACATTAGATACCCGCGGGATGACGATTTAGTTGCAATCTGGGATGGCAGATGTAGTTATCCAGGATGGCAAATGTGGTTGTAAAAGCATGGCAACTCTCTCTGTTTTGGTTAACTATAGTTGCCATGTCTAATTTATGGTAGTTGCCGCGTGTAATCAAAGCATAGTCGTCGTGTGTGATTAACTAGTTGCCACATATGGTCAAACAACAGTTGGCATGTGTGTTTACCTAGTTGCCACGTGTGGTTAATCACAGTTGCCATGTATGTTTATCTGGTTGCCACGTACGCGCAACTGCAGTTGCCGGCTAGCAAATGAATCATAGTTGCCATGTGTGTTTACCCAGTTGCCATGTACGCGCGCAACTGCAGTTGCCATCCAATAACGTATGACTGTCGTGTGGGCGAAAAGCAATTCGCCCACACACACGTGGACTAGGTGGTGGCTGTGGTGGTTGTGTGGGCAGAAACTAGTTCGCTCACACAGCGCAGCTTACAACCGCGTGTTGTGGGGCGTGTGGGCGACCTCTCCAACGCCCACACACCGGCCTTGTCCTATGTGGCACGCGAAAACTGCCTCGGTGTGTCAAGATTCGTGCAAATTTAACTGGACGGTGATCCGAGCGCAGGGCGAGTTGCAATATTGCCGCACGTGTGGGCGTTAGTGTTTTCGAAAAAAAAGAGTCAAACACGCATTCCCCAACCTTTCCCATGTAGTCCGGCATTAGCACAGTTGTTTCCGCTCGCAAATAAATCGCTGCCCAGCACGCTTATGGCCGGCGACACCCTTCCTCGCTGAAAACTGCCACCGCTCATCGCTCGCTGAGCCGCCACATCAGTAGCTTTCCCCGCCGCCTTTGGTTGCAGCACCGACGCCTTGGTTCCAGCTCGTCGCCATGACTGTTGCAACATCGACTGCTCTGGTTCCAGCTCGTAGTGTGTCGATGGTAGCATCTGCTGCCTTCGGTTCCAACTTGCCACTGTGCCGGTTCCAACATCGGGCGCTCCTCCCAGATGCAACTCGCTGCCATCCTCGTAGCATTCGTCCTCGCCGGTCCAGCAGGAAGCAGTCGCCCTCATAGCAAAAGGTCACCGTCTTGTAGCACACCGACGCCTCTGTCGTTGCGGCACCTAGTAGCCACCATCGTAGCACATCTGTCGCTGCATCGTCGTATCACGGGCCGCAACTCTCAACGTCGCCGCTTGCACCATTGGCCCGTCAGTTCAAGCTTTTTCTTATAGCGGTTGAAGCTTTTTTCCTGTCGGTTGAAGCTTTTTTCACAGGTTGAAGCATTCCGCCGTGCCGACTGAAGCTTTTTTCATCTACGACCGAAGCTTGTTTTGTAAACGACAGCAACTTTTTTTGTCTTGCAGTGCCCGATTGAAACTTTGTATATATTTTGGCTGAAGCTTTTTTTCACCTAGGGTTGAAGCCTTTTTCATAGCGGTTGCAGCTTTTCAGTTTGACATTGGCTGGTTGAAGCTTCCCTGTTGATGGTTGAAGCTTTTTCGATCTAGGCTTGGAGTTTTTTTTGTCAATGGTTGCAACACTCGTATCAGTGGTTCCAACATCTCCACTGCCCCTCTGTTTTCATTCATCAGTTCCAGCTTTTGGATTCATCGATTGCAGCGTCTGCTCATTTGGATGCACCATTTTTGTAGCAGGAGTAGTACTCAATGTACAAAGGAGGTAGAAGGAAGGAAAGAGATAAGGTGAAAGATAATTAAGGGGAGAGAAAAATGAGAGCCATCGTGCAGGGCCCACCACGTACGCAAGTCTCGATGGGAGCAATTTTGCGTGGGCCTGCGAAGCCAGTGTGGTGCCCGACCCGTGTGGTGCGCGTGCATGTGCATGTACACACTGTGCGCGTGAGAGCTGTTGGAAAAATCATGACTATCATAGTAGAGATGAAACAAGTCATGTAATCTAAATATGAGACAACAAATGGCATGTGCACATATGAACTAGAAGAGAACATGTGTAGAACAGAGGCTAGAACCAAAAACGCTATAGCAAGAAACTGGGGCAAGATATTAAACAGAGAGAACACGAAGACATACGGAATAGCGGCAGAAGCACTGGTCTTGGGGTCCGTGTCCTCGCCAGCCATGTCGTCGAAGAGGTTGTCGACGTCGGGGAAGAAGGTGTCGTCGGGGAAGTAGTCGTCGGAGCCCGGGGCGTCCATGATGAAGAAGTCAGTAGTCGCGCGGAGCACTCCCCAAGAACCTTATCACCCTTCTCCCGTATAGGACTCAAAGCGGTGGGGTTTCGGAGGCCTACTGTCCCAACATGCGGTGAACGCCGCAAGCCGGGATGGGGAAGATCGTAGCAGTAGCTCAGTGCTCAGGAACGGTGGCGAGAGGAAGATGATGTTCTGATATGTCTCTCTAGAGAGGAGCGACCTCCCTTTTATAGGGATAGAAGAAGCAAGCGAACATGCAGCGATGAGAGGTGAAATGAAGAGAGGGAGACAAAGTGAACAGCCAACAGCCGAAGGGATGCGCCGTTCGCATTCAGTCTCCACTATAGCAAAAATATATTCAACTTCCGTGTGACCTTTCGTATACCAGTTGTGCGTGACAAAAATTTAGACATCGGCTCGGCTCATTCCCACAACCCGCGGCGCGGCGTGGCTGAGGGAGTCCCGGATTAAGGGGTCCTCGGGCGTCTGGCCTGATATTCATGGGCGGACTGATGGGCCGTGAAGATACGAAGACCGAAGACTATAACCGTGTCCAGATTGGACTTTCCTTGGCGTGGAAGGCAAGCTAGGCGATCAGCTATGAAGATTCCTTCTTATGTAACCGACCCCATGTAACCCTAGATCTCTCCGGTGTCTATATAAACCGGAGAGCAAGTCTGGATAGGACACATTCATTACCATATTCACATAGGCTAGGCTTCTAGGGTTTAGCCATTACGATATCGTGGTAGATCGACTCTTGTAACACTCATATTCATCAAGATCAATCAAGCAGGAAGTAGGGTATTACCTCCATAGAGAGGGCCCGAACCTGGGTAAACATCGTGTCCCCCGTCTCCTGTTACCATCGATCCTAGACGCACAGTTCGGGACCCCCTACCCGAGATCCGCCGGTTTTGACACCGACAGTGGCGTGGAGAGGAGGGCGGCGGAGGAGGAGCGTGCGTGGATGTCCCTCTTGTTCTCATGCTCATACATGTGGGGAACAACCTCCCTTATAAGGAGGTCTAAAAGGATCAAGAAGAGGGGTCTAGAGGGGTGTGATTAGACCCTTCAACAAGTAAAATTGGCAATTTTCAAGTTCTTCAAGTTGAGGTGGAGTTTAAGCACAAGTTTAAGCATTCATAATACATTTCAAGAAAGCATGGCAAGAGTATGAGAAGCGGAAAGAGTAAAGCATGCTAATTGCAAGAAAGTAAAGGGACGGGATTGGAGTGTGCAAACGCAATGAAGACACAGAGATTTTTGGCGTGGTTCCGATAGGTCGTGCTATCGTACATCCACGTTGATGGAGACTTCAACCCACGAAGGGTAACAGTTGCGCGAGTCCACGGAGGGCTCCACCCACGAAGGGTCCACGAAGAAGTAACCTTGTATATCCCACCAAGGCCATCGCCCATGAAGGACTTGCCTCACTCGGGTAGATCTTCACGAAGTAGGCGATCTCATTGCCCTTACAAACTTCTTGGTTCAACTCCATAATCTTGACGGAGGCCCCAAAGCGACACCTAACCAATCTAGGAGACACCACTCTCCAAAAGGTAATATATGTTGTGTTGATGATGAACTCCTTGCTCTTGTGCTTCAAATGATAGTCTCCCCAACACTCAATTCTCTCTCATAAATTTGTATATGGTGAAAGATGATTTGAGTGAAAAGCAACTTGGGGAAGGGTAGAAATCAAGATCTTGTGGTTGGATTGGAATTTCTTGATCTCAACAAATGAGTAGGTGGTTCTGTCTCAAAAAATGTAGGTTGTAAGTGTAGGCATGTTCTGATGGCTCTCTCACTTATGGAGAAGGGGGTGGAGGGGTATATATAACTTCCACACAAAATCCAACCATTATACACATTTGACCCAACTCGGTCAGACCGAATAGAAGAGCTCGGTGAGACCGATTTAGTTCAAAATGTGAATGTTAGGAATTTCGGTGGGACCGACTGGAACAACTCGGTGGGACCGATGTGCTAGGGTTAGGGCAAAACCTCATCTCGGTGAAGCCAATTGCTTGAACTCGGTGTGACCGATTTCAGCAAAGAGAAAACAGAGAGTTGGTCAAGCAAACTTGGTGGGACCGTTTGCACATTTCAGTAAGACCGAAATAATTGCACTAGGCAACAGAGAGTTTGCAAGGCCATCTCGGTAAGATCGAGATCCGTATTGGTGTGACCGAGGTGTTAGGGTTTTCTGGCAGTGGGTAGGTCAAGTGAACTCGGTGGCGCCAGATAGATCATTTCGGTGGGGCCAAGTTTGACTTTGAGTTTTAGACATATTTGGAAATGAGAAAGTGGTTGGGGGTCTTGGAGCAATATCACTAAGCACATTGAGCAAGTAGACCATTAAGAAACACCTCATCCCCTTTTAATAGTATTGGCTTTCCTATGGACTCAGTGTGATCTTGGATCACTAAAATATAAATGAAGAGTCTTGAGTTTTTGCCAATATGTGTCCTTAGCATTTAGAAGGGGTTCCACATCCTCTTGTCCATGCCACGCCATTGTTGTACTTGTCTGAAATACACTAGATAAAAGCATTAGTCCAACAAGCGATATGTTGACATTAATTACCAAAATCACCTAGGGAGCACTTGTGCTTTCAGTCTCCCCTTTTTTGGTAATTGATGACAACATACATCAAAGCTTTAGATAAAAAATATGCAGAGCAAAAGGTAAAGCTTTGGAAGGACATGTAACATGCATAAGCCCCCCCCTACATGTATGCAATCATGTAAACTTAGAATATAAGAGCATGTGAATGCATAAGCATGACAGAGCAAGTAATGAGTTACATGTATCTTGGCTATATGCATCGAGCAAATGATGTGGATAAGAAGTGTACCTTCATGTTTATGAATCCCTCTTGCAAACAATATGTACATAAGCAAGAGATCATCATGCACATGAGTGTGATGCATATACTTACCTTGTGGTCTTGAGATAGATTTGGAAGGAGTGGACTAGAGAAAACAGGGTTACATAAGAACACTCTCAGTAAAGCAATTTCAGGAACCCACAAGAGTACCAAGACTGGGATGACATGTAGTGGGTGAGTACTAAGTACTCCATTTAGATATTGACATGTCCCCAAAGAAGATATGCAATGAATTCAAAGATTTTCTTCCCCTAGTTATAGAATCTCCCCCCCCCTGAAAATCAGAGCAAGAAATGGTACAATCAAACCAATGCTCAGAGCAACAAGAATATTAGCAATAGCTATGATCACACATACATGTCTTTCCCCTCTTAAAGACATGTGACTTCTCTCCTCTTTTGTCAGCAAGCATCTGTAGAACAGCTTTAGATGAGCTCATATGATAAGCTTTGATGGTCTCTCTCCCCCATTTGACATCAATTTCCAAGAAGGGTACTTCTGGGTCATGAGTCAAATAGGTGTGGTCCTCAAGAGTCACTAAAAAGCAATAGGTACCCTGAGATGCTGATAGAGGACAGAATCATTGAGTGGAGCTGAAGAAAATAGGCAATAAGAAATGGCAAAACATTTTCTCAGAGTTGAAATCGGTGACTCTGATTGTTTTCCTTCGGTGATGCCAAAATGATAGAGTCAGAGAAAGTCCAGATCGCTGAGACCGAAGTAGTCCATATCGGTTGTACCGATGAACTGTTCACAAGGTGACCTTGTGTTTTGGTCGAGCCAATGGGTTTGGATTGGAGGGACCGAGTTCAACACAGAGTAAAGATTTTGTCAACTCAGCTCACTTGGCAAATGAAATATCACAAGGATTTGCAAGGAATAGACTGGGAGATTTGCAATGAATTAAACACAGAAGTTACAGAGAAAAACAGAAATAAGAAAATAGATCTAGATGAAGTATAGCAAGAAACATATGCAAGAACTCAAAGTAAATGAGCAAAGGACACACTAGAGAGCTTCATCTAGAAGGGGTCGGCGACAAAGTCACCTATGTTAGAGTATATTGACTGAGGAGTCAAGTGATAACACTTGATTGTAGGCCATACTCGTCGTTTAAGCTCAAAATGGGGTTACCATTTTTTGTTTAAGCATTTTGATGTATTCACATCTTGTTGAGTTTCTTTGACTCATGACTTGGAGCAAAGCTTCTCTAGGATGGATTAATATACCTTCGGTTGTGGTGTTGATCTTGATCATGTAGTCGAACTTGTGTTGGATGCTCAAGGTTGATGTAGTTCATCAAGAGTTGGGAGCACCACTTGGTTTGAGTTCATCTTCCTACATGGGTTAGATTTGAGATGTAGAGATTGCTCAAAATGTGAGTGACTTGCAATCTCATGGATTTGGACTCATCCAAGTACCTACAAGGGTTAGATAACATGCAAGGGTACAAGTAGAGATCCAAGACATATGATGATCATCATAAGAGAAATATAAAGGTTTAGTCATAAAAGGCTCATGCCTCGCATGTATCCAAATGGAGTTTCTACTCCAAGTTTGAGGCATCAATGATGTTTAATTCACCTCTCAAACAACAAAATACTTTCTCATCAAGCGGTTTGGTGAATATATCCGCCAATTTCTTATCGGTACGAACATGCTTAAGATTTATGTCTCCTTTAGCAACATAAATCTTGAATGAAATGATGACGAACTTCAATATGCTTAGTTCGAGAATGTTGCACGGGATTGTGAGCAATATTAATAGCACTTTCATTGTCAAAAAGCAATGGAACATGTTTCACATGTATCCCATAATCCTTAAGGGTTCGGGTCATCCAAAGTAATTGAGCACAACATGATCCGACAGCAATGTATTCCGCTTCGGCGGTGGATAAGGATACCGAGTCTTGTTTCTTGGAGGACCAAGACACAAGTGATCTACCAAGAAATTGACAATTACCCGAATTGGACTTTCTATCAACCTTGTCACTGGCATAGTACGAATCGGAGTAGCCAACAAGATCGAAAGACAACCTCTTAGGGTACCAAATGCCAAAGTTTGGTGTATGAATTAAGTATCTCACTATCCTTTTCACAGCCTTAAGATGACACTCTTTAGGGGCCGCTTGATATCGTGCACACATGCACACACTTAGCATAATATCGGGACGGGAGGCACATAGATATAACAATGAACCAATCATAGAGTGGTAAACCTTTTGGTCAACCGGTTTTCCATCCTTAGTCAAGTAAAGATGTCCACTAGTGGCATGGGTGTTTTCATACCTTTGCTTTCTTGCATGTTGATCTTCTTGAAATGGTCCTTGGTATACTTTGTTTGAGAAACAAAGGTACCTTCCTTAGTTTGCTTGATTTGCAAGCCAAGAAAAAAATATGAGTTCACTCATCATAGACATCTCAAACTTCTCCGACATTAGCCATCCAAACTTTTCACTAAAATGGGGATTAGTAGAACCAACTATAATATCATCCACATAAATTTGGCATACAAATAATTCACCATTAACCCTTTTAGTAAAAAGTGTAGAATCAATCTTCCCAATTTCAATGCCTTCCTCAATAAGGAACTTGGTCAAGCATTTATACCATGCTCTAGGGGCTTGTTTAAGACCATAAAGAGCTTTGTGAAGTTTGTAGACATGATTAGGTTTCTTAGGATTGACAAAGCCGGGAGGTTGTTTAACATAAACTTCCTCCTCAATTTCACCATTTAGAAAAACACTTTTAATGTCCATTTGGTATAAAGTGATATCATGGTGATTGGCATAAGCAAGTAAGATGTGTATGGACTCAAGTCTAGCGGGGCGTATGTCTCACCATAGTCCATACCTTCGACTTGAGTGTAGCCTTGGGCGAAGAGATGGGACTTGTTGCGTACAACTTGTCCATCTTCATCTTGCTTATTCCGAAACACCCATTTGGTTCCAATGATGTTGTGGTTGTCGTTCGGCTTTTCATCCAAAGTCCACACTTGTTTCCTCTCGAAGTTGTGTAGCTCTTCATGCTTGGCGTTTACCCAATCCGGATCCTCAAGAGCTTCTTCTACCTTCATAGGTTCAATACTAGAAATGAATGAGTAATGTTCACAAAAGTTAGCTAAACGAGTTTTAGAGTGAGTAATTCTCTCGGTTTGAATATCATCAAAGATTTGTTCAACGGGATGGTCTCTTATGACTCTTGCTCTAACTCGTGAGAGATTTTGTTTGGGTTGGGGTGGAACATCCTCTTCATTGTATTCTTCTTCCTCTCTTTCTTCATTGTTGTTGGCATTGGCGTTCTCTTGTTGAGGTGGAGAGGGAGGTCGAGGTGGTTCTTCTTGTTGTACTTCCTCACTTCCTCCGTCTTGACGTGTTCCACTTGTGGATTCCTCCAAATCAACTTGTGGTTCACCTTGGTGTGAAATTTAGGCTTCCACTTGAACGGGCGAGGCACTCTCCTTCACCTCCTTTGGACGAATCTTTCCAATGGACAAATCTTGGATTGCTTCCGAAGGATCTTTATATCCTACATCAATTGGAAATTGCTCTACTTGCGAGCCATTAGATTCATCAAACTTCACATCTACCGTCTCTTCAACCTTTCGGGTGAAATTGTTTTTCTGATAGAAAGACTGTAAGGGAACCCCCTACAGTATAATTGGTGCAACAAACCCAAATTGCAAGTACCATGCCTTGAACCTGGGTGGGTGGGAAGGCATCAACCCCTCCCCACCACTAGGCTATGCCTTAGTCTGCTTTCGGGTGAAATTGTTGTAGACACGGTAAGTGTGAGAGTTTGAGTCATAACCGAGTAGGAAACCTTCATGAGATTTAGGGGCAAATTTCGAGTGACGATGCTTATCAAGAATGTCACACTTTGAGCCAAATACTTGAAATTATCTGATAGCCCACAAGTAGGGATCGTTTGTAGCCTTTTTCAATAAATAAGAGTGTCAAACCGAATGAGGAGCTAAAGGTAGAACAAATATTCCCTCAAGTTCTGTCGACCACCGATACAACTCTACGCACACTTGTGTCGGGGAGGCTGATCTGACCCACGAACACCTATGGGACCGGCGGACCGAGCCCCTTTTGGTTCAAGGCGGAGGTCGCATCAAGAGCGGTCGAGGCGATGCACACGAGCAGTTTACCCAGCTTCGGAGCTCTCCGGAGAGATAACACTCCTACTGCTGCATGTATGAGTGTATTGAGTTCTTGCTTGAGAGAGAGCAAAGTGTTTTCTGGCTTCGAGCCCTTCGAACCCCCCCTCTATTTTGCGCATGGGCCTCCTTTTATATGCTCAAGGGGTCACCGACAGGTGGCAACGCAGTCAAGGGTAGAAATGGAAAAAGAGTGCGGTTGGTACAGCTACTTGTATAGTGTATCATACCTAACCCTGACGACAGGGGACAAAGGCATTAAATGCCCGTCTACGTCGCCTAAACAGTGCAAACAGGGACCGTCAGGGGTGCCACCGCTTGCCATGATGGCAATCTTGTCGGCCATTGCTTACCACCGCTTTCTGGCTGGCGCCTGACCTCTTGCCACGCTACGCTGGAAAGGTCCCATGGCGACACGTTGGTGGATGTCTTTGGAGCGAAGGAAAAGAGTGGTAGTCTGCGCGGCAAGCGCCTTGCATGATTGTTGCCTTGTCGCTTCCGGAAGCTTGTCGCTCACCGGGCCTTCTCGGCAAGCTCCTCTTGCCGGGGCCTTGTCTCCTAGGTGCCTTGGCTGGCCTTCCCGGCAAGCTCCTCTTGCCGGGGCCTTGTCTCCTAGGCTTAAATACTTTGTTCTTGAATGGCTCCAAAGGAACCACGGAGGACCTTGGCGGCAAGCCTTGCAGCTGGATGTCGCAATCGCCTGCACGAAGTTCGGGATACTAGGGTACCCCTACTCTAGTACACCGGCAGAGCCCCGGCCTGGGCCACACAGTGCCGAAGCGCTGTTGGGCCAGGCCCAAAACAGGCACGGGCACAAGCGGCCTGGGTTACGCCAGTAACTCACCCCGGACCCACCACGCCCTCCACGCAGCCTGCACGCGTCGAATGCGGCGTCGTGGGAGAGATCGTGGGTGGTTTCTTTATTCGGAAAGGCGGGCGTCCGCCCCTCCCTCTTTATAAGCGGGAAGCAGGGCAATCCGCCCACCTCGCCAGTTGCTGTCCAATCTCGAAAAACCTCCGCTGCTCCCCCCTTCTTCCCAAAGCTGAAAAGAGAGCAGCGCTCCGCCCCCCATCGCCACCAGCGCCACCAACACCGTCGATTCTCCCCCACCACCTCCGCCATGGCTCCGAAAGCCGATAAGGGGAAGGTCGTGAAGTCGGCCGAGGCGCAGCGGCTTGCGGTGCTGCGAAAGGAGCGGGCCATCTTCCCCCCCCCCCCAGCTCGCCGTGAGGGAGCTGAGGGAGTACTACTACCTCTTCTGGTCGACGGAGACGCGAGCGCATCCGCGCACGAAGGTACTCCCAACTGCTACTTGAATCTGGCTCGAGCAGGTACCCCTTCTTCGCTGTTCTTCTCTGCGGGCTCTGCTGCCCTTCTCTGAATTTTTCTGCGACATTATGAACACCCTACGGGTTCCGCCTCCTTGATTTCACCCCCAATGCTGTTCTGACCATGGCAGTTTTCGCACATCTCTGCGAAAACTTTGTCGGAGTCCATCCAAACGTAGCTCTCTTCCGCCACTTCTTTATGCCTCGAGTTGAGAGAGGGAGCCTCTTCTTGGGAGGAATCGCTTGGATCTCGAGGATCGGCAAGAGGGAAGCTTATCTGGAGGAGAGCTCCGCAGCAAGTGGGAGGAATGGAGGGCAGATTGGTGTTGGATTGTTGAGGAGAACCCGCAGCCCTTTACCGCCCAAATACTAAACCCCAATAGTGCGCGGCAACGATTGGAGCAACGTGGCCCCGGAAGACGCTAGGTTGAAGATTGCCGTCACCCGGATCTTGCGCCTCAGGCTTGCCGGGCTCACCGTAGGCACCGTTGGCGCAGACTTTCTCCGCCGCCGCATCGCCCCCTTGCAGGAGAGGAGGAGACCTGCCTGGGAGTTCCAGAACGCGGCGGATATCATGAGGTTGCGCCCGGGCCTTAACTTCAACTTCACCGTCTTGGAATTGGATGCGATGCTCTTGGAGCTGTTCAAGCCCGATCCTGATCATCCCGAGATGTTCAGGTTGCCGAGAGGTGTCGTTCCGCTGTGCAACAATTCGTCGCTTGACCGCATCCGCAAGAATGATGAGGCGACTCGCATGGAATTGTCCCAACTTGGCAAGAGCCTGCAGATGACGTTGTGCGGCAGTTCTTCGACAGCCTGGAAGAAGTGTCGATCCGCCCCGATGAACAGAAGAGCCTCACCCGCGACACCACCGATGATGAGATGTAGCGCATCGCCACCAGGCTGGAAGAGGCGGCAGCAGCCGCTGCCGCGGGCGAGTTCGGATTCACCGTGGAGGAGGCAGAGGCGCAGAGGCGGCAAGCCTTGTCGAGCGAAGGGAGTTTGCCGGCGAGGAGGAGCTTGCCGAACTGGCTGAGTCGAGCGAGCCACGAGGGCGCCTCCTCCCCACCTTCAAACAGCTTGCCGCGAGCGGAGCCCCCAGCTCCACCAAGAAGGCATCTTCGCAAGGTCAAGGCGTGGCGAAGCGGCGGCAGACGGGCCAGCGGCCAAGCGACGCGCTCCACCGCGGCAAGCACTGTTGCCGCGGGAGCACCTCACGCCGCTGCAGCAACTGGAGCGGGGTCCTCCCAGACCACCGCTTCTGCACCCGCCAAGCGGCCAAGGGAACCCACTCTTCCGCCTCGTCGCACCGGAGGCGAGCCAGAATTTGATCTCTCCGCGCTCAGCTCCGACGAGGAAGAAGAAGAGTAAGATTCCTTGCTATACTTGTAGTTCTTCAATTTGTTGCTTTGTCTTGTATCTGATTTGCTTCGCTCTGAATCCATTCCTTTTCAGGACGCTGGCCCAGAGAGCGTCGAAGAGAGCCAAGGCCCCGGTGATTGTCATCGAGGACGAACCCACCGTGACAGCAGGAGGCGCGTCCGAGACCACCATGCCGGATGCGGCAACTCTTCCTCAAAGCAGCCTCCAGCGCAGCCCCCAGCGTAAGTATATAGTTCACCTCCTGCTGTTAGGCGTGCATGAGTGCTCTTTCTTTGCTAATATCTGACTGTTGATTTGTGTAGGAGCAAAGCAGCCCCACCAGGAGTGCCCTGAAGCCGCTCCTGACATGCCATCTGCTTCGACTACACCGCCAAGGGAGGATTCCCCGGCAAGGGAGCGTTCTCCGGCAAGGGTCAGCTCTCCGGCAAGGGACGGCACCAGCGATCCCCCGGCGGCGGAGACCATGACTGTAGACCCTAGCACAGGTAATCTCCTCGCTTGAAAACTTCCCTTGTGTTCTTCTTCTTCTGATCTTCTTTTTGAATATTTGCTTGACTTTACTTTCTTTTCCGGTCGCCAGATCCATCTGCCACAGAGCCAATGGAGACCGAGGTCGCCGGCGAGGAGGACGCGCGCGGCAATACTGACGACGCCGCCGTTGCCGAAGAGGAAGCCGGCGCTGACGAGCCCGCTGGCGGAGAGGCCGCCAAAGCTGCCGCCGCAGAAGCTGGCGAGGGGTCCGGCGATTGCACTGACGGCCCTGAGGCCGCAGGAGCGCCAGGCGCTATGCCGACCGCCAATCCCTCCGCCACTGCTGCAGCGTCAGGCTCCGAAGATCCCCAGCCCGGCGCCTATTTGAAGGCCGGCGACGGCGTCTTCATCAAGCTCCCCTGGGCGTCGAGCTCCAGTGCTCCGGTCGAAGGAGAGACCTTTGACGAAGAGCTGCTCGCCTCCGCTGGGCTGACGCTGGTCGACGCGCCAAGCAGCAGCAGCGGCGAGTCTGAGGAGGAGGTGCTGCTGCGGAAGCTGTTGTCGCTCTACCGCGCCCGGCAAGCCAAGCTGGAATCCCGGGAGGCGCTTGTCGCGAAGGCGGGAGCAGACATCGAGAAGCGCGCGGAGGAGCTCCGGGGCCTCAATCAGGAAGCTCTCCGGTCCTTGGCAAAGGAGCGGGAGCGACTCGCCGAGGAGCGCAAAGCCTTCCTCCTCGAGAAGGCTGAAGCTGAGGAGCAACAGCGGCTTGCCGCCGAGAAGCTATCTGCGCAGGAAGGCGAGTTGGCGCAGAGGAAGGTTAATCTTGACATCCATGAGGAGGATCTTGCCACGCGCGAGCAAACATTTGGCGGGGTTATCAAGGAAGCAAAGGATGCTGCCGCAGCTGCTGAGGCCGCCAAGAAGGAGCTGGAGACGAAGGTGACGCAGCTGGAGGCCAATCTGAAGGAGAGCGGCGAGGAGCTTGCCGTACTCAAGCATGAGCGCCTTGAAGGACGCCTACACTCTTGGCGAGCTGCGTGGGCCGTCTCGCCGAGAGGAGCAAGGAGCTCAGCGCCGCCAAGGACTCCAACGCAGATCTCGAGTTGAAGCCGACCACCTTGACTCGAAGCTGGGCCAGGCGCCAGGAGGCGAGAGGCGGCCTTGAAGGAGAAGATCAAGGCCGACAAAGGCGCTCTGGCGAGGCTCTTGCCGCCTGCAACACATTTAGGGAGAATGTGGAGCACTTGGGCCGAGGTCTCGTGGATGTTCTTTGTAGCCATCGGCGGGGAGCCGGGCGCAATCGGGATGGATGATCTTGGGTATTCCTCCGATGAGCACCTCCAACCCAGCGCCAAGCTCAGCTTGTTCTTCAAAGGCGTGGTGGACGGCCCTCCAGCCGACTCGAGAAGAGATCCCAAAGCAAGCGGCGAAGAGTCCCGCCAGATCTGCGCGGGAGCTCTCCAAAAGGTGCTGATGAAGGTGGCCTTCCGCAATCCAGGCCTCAACCTCACCAACGTCCTCAAGTCCCTGCCGCCGGATGCTGATGTGGAGGCGCTCAAGACCCTTGTCGCACCCATCGTGGATAGGGTGAGCGGGATCAAGAGGGTTGATGGCGACCGCGTAGATTAGGCCGCCCGTTTTCTCTTTTCCTTGTCGCTGCTGATCATGTCATGAGAACAATCTATTAGAGCTGCGACAAGCTATCTTGTAATATAACTCTATTTCGGGTAGTAATTGCTATGTTATTTCCTTTACTTGATTCCTTCCTTTGTATGTTTTTGCCCCACGCTTTTAGGGAACTTGTCGGTATGAGCACCTTAGCCGCATGAGCCGAGTGCAGACGTCGACACCTGCATGGCGGTGCCGCATCCGGCAAGCAACCTTGTCGCAACTAGTCGCAACTCACTTAAGTTGTTGAGCGGACTCGAAACAAAGTAAGGGCGCAACTAGCTACGAGTTGGTTCCTCCGCGCACAGGTTTTCCATACAAAGCACGGTCGTTCGAGGAGAATAACTTAAAAATTTTAAAACTGATTGCTCAAACTTTGGCAACTTAGCTTTTCTGTCGTTTGCTTCCCGGTAAGGCGAAACCTCCTCGAGCGACGCTTGGTCCACACCGTTATCTTCTCCTTTCCCCCCGAAAAACTTGTGTGCGAAGGAACCTTCTTTTCTTTGAGAAAGAGAAAGAAGAAAAAATAAAGATATGTGGCCTTACGGCTCATTATTGCTTACCGGGGTAGGTGCTGCACAAAGTGTCAGATAACGCATGCAATAAAAAGAGTAGAAAGCATGAAATTGACAAGATGTGCGGAGCACATGAGCTTTACTTATGCACGGGGTCTGCGCCCAGCTTTGTACAAAGGATTACATGCAACATCGGCAAGACTTGTACAAAAGGTGGTTGCCGGAACAGGTTCCGGCAACCGCTTCTGAGTAAAACTTACGAAGATGCTCAATGTTCCAGAGTTGCTCACGGAACGCCATCTTCGGTCTCAAGGCGGACAGCGCCAGGCCTAGTGACTCGTTTCACCCGGTAAGGGCCTTCCCACTTCAGCGTCAACTTGTTGGAATTCTTGGCGGACTGAACGCACCGAAGAACAAGGTCGCCTTCCTCGAGACTTCTGGCACTAACTTTGCGGCTATGGTAGCGACACAAAGCTTGCTGGTATCGAGCAGCTCGTCTGTGACTTTGAAGACGGTCCTCCTCAAGGAGCAGTGCGTCATCTTGTCGCATCTGCTCTTGCTCAAACTCATCATAAGCGAGCACTCGAGGTGACCCGTATACGAGTTCCGTGGGGAGAACTGCCTCTGCTCCATAGACTAGAGCGAAAGGTGTCTGGCCAGTGGCTCGATTTGGCGGCGTCCTGATCGACCAAAGAACCACCGGCAGCTCCTCAATCCAGTTTCTTCCGCACTTGTGCAGCCTGTCGAAAGTTCTGGTCTTGAGCCCGCGCAGCACTTCAGCATTTGCCCTCTCTGCTTGACCGTTACTTCTCGGATGAGCAATGCGAAGCGAAGCAGACCTTGGCGCCAAGATCTTGGACGTACTGCATGAAGGTGCGGCTTGTAAATTGCGTGCCGTTGTCGGTGATGATCCTGTTAGGGATTCCGAAACGGCAAACAATTGACCTGAAGAACTTGACTGTTGACTGTGCTGTCACCTTCCTCACTGCTTCCACTTCTGGCCACTTTGTGAACTTGTCGATGGCAACGTACAAGTACTCAAAGCCCCCGACAGCTCGGGGAAAGGGGCCGAGGATGTCGAGCCCCCGGACCGAAAATGGCCAGGATAAAGGGATCGTCTGGAGAGCTTGAGCTGGCTGGTGTATCTGCTTGGAATGGAACTGGCACGCTTCACACTTGGTTACTTGTGCAGTTGCATCCTGGAGAGCTGTCGGCCAAAAGAAACCTTGCCGGAAAGCTTTGCCGGCAAGTGCTCTTGCGCCGATGTGGTGACCACATATGCCTCCATGTATCTCTGCCAACAGCCTCTGTCCATCTTCCCGGTGAATACACTTCAATTTCACACCGTTGAGTCTTCTTACATGCAGTGTCTTTGTCGACAAACTGGTACATACTTGACCGCCGGGCTACTCTTTCCGCTTCTTCTTGCTCTTCGGGAAGTTCTCCTGTCTGAAGGAAATGGACAATCTGCTGTGCCCATGCTGGAGCTTGCGGCTCGACAACAAGGACAAAAGGCACATCTGCTGCTGCGGGAACATCTGCTTCTATGGCAAGAACCTGCGGCTCGGTAGGAGCTTGACGCGTTCCCGGCAAGCTTGCCGGAGCAAAACTTGTCGGGCGTCTGCTTCAACAAAACAAACCCTAGGGCTTGTCGGAGCAGACTGCTCCTCAGCACTCTTGGTGTTGACTTTGGAGACCTTCTTGGCGGCGGCTTCGGGGAGCTCGGCCGGAAAATAGTCACCAGAAATCAACTTCCTCTTCTTGTTCTGTCCAGTTGATGGCGCTACAGTCGGTTGAGTCAGCTTGAGCACAAAGATCCCTGGTTCCACAGGTAACTTAAGTGCAGCGCACTTTGACAGGCCATCAGCAATATCGTTCTGAGCTCTTGGAACATGTTCCATTTGTAAGCCGTCAAAGTGCTCTTCTAGCTTTCTCACTTCATCAACATAAGCTTCCATCAACGGAATCTGATAACTCTTGTTCACTTGGCGGATAACAAGCTGTGAGTCACCCCTGACAATGAGCTTCTTGATCCCAAGGTCTACTGCGATCCTGAGACCGGCAAGCAAACCTTCATACTCTGCAGTATTGTTTGTTGCTTGCTCCTTGGGAAAGTGCATCTGGACTACGTTCTTGAGGTGCTCTCCGGTGGGTGCAACAAGTAGCACGCTCAAGACCGGGCGCCTTTGCAGCGAGAAGGCACCATCAAAGTACATCATCCACTCTTTGCTTGCTTCCTTGACGGGATGCTCGTTTCTGAATTTCTTCATCTTGTGTTGGCGTCCATTCTGCTATGAACTCCGCCAATGCTCGCTTTGGATAGTTGAAGTGCTCTCAACTTGAGGCCAAAGCTTGACAGTTCCAAAGTGCCCACTCGACAATCCTGCTGTTGCTTCCGGATTTTGCAAGATCCTCTTCAGCGGAAAGCGAGTGACGATTGTGATCTCGTGTGCTTGGAAGTAATGGCGCAGCTTTCTCGAGGCCATGAGAAGGCCGAAAAGCAATTTCTGCACACCAGAGTACCTTGACCTAGCCCCCTGCAGGAGGGAACTGACAAAGTAAACTGGTCGCTGCACCATTCTCTTCTGCACCTTCTCATACTCCTGCGCAGATCCATCTTTGTCGGGACCAGAGCTTGTCGGTGAAGTGCCTTGCTTGTCGCTGGACGCATCTGCCTTGGTTGCTAGCTCATCATCCGCCTCCCTCTCCGCTACTAACGCAACACTAACCACTTGATTGGTTGCCGCTATATATAGCAGCAACTTCTCTTGTGGCTTAGGTGCGACAAGTGTTGGAGTGGAGGACAGGTATCTCTTTAAGTCCTGCAGCAGCCTCCGCTTCGGGAGTCCATTTCATTGGACCTGCCTTTTTCAAAATTTTGAAAAACGGCAAGGCGCGCTCAGCAGATCTAGAGATAAACCTGCTGAGAGCAGCTACGCAACCGGCAAGTCTTCGTACATCCTTGACGCGCTTTGGTGCTTCAATCTGCTCAATGGCCTTTCGGGATTGGCTTCAATTCTCCATTTGAGACACGAAGAACCCGAGAAGCTTGCGGAGGGACTCCAAACACACACTTCTCGGGGTTGAGCTTGAGGTTGATCTTGTGCAGATTTGCAAAGGTTTCGTCTAAATCTTGAATCAGAGTTGTCTTGTCCTTGCTCTTGACCACTATGTCATCCATGTAGGCTTCCACATTTCTGTGCATTTGTGGCTCAAAAGCATCATCGACTACTCTTGCAAATGTTGAACCAGCATTCTTTAATCTGAAAGGCATCCGTACAAAACAGTATGTGCCACATGGGGTGATGAATGCGGTTTTCTCCTCATCCTCTTCTGCCATGAAGATTTGATGGTACCCTGAGTATGCATCAAGAAACGAAAGCAAATCACATCCGGCCGTGGAGTCAACAATCTGGTCGATGCGCGGCAAGGGAAATGGGTCTTTGGGACAAGCTTTATTAACATCGGTAAAGTCGATACAAAGTCTCCATTTCCCGTTTGCCTTCTTATGCGACTACGAGATTGGCCAACCACGTGGGATGGAGCACTCCTCGACAAGGCCTGCCGCTTCCAATTTCTTGATTTCTTACGCAATGAATTCTTGGCGCTCCTTTGCACGCTTCCTGACTTTACGCTTGACGGGCGCGCGCGGAGGACAGACAGCTAGGTGGTGCTCTATTACTTTCACAGGAACACGGGGATGTCGACGGTTGCCATGCAAACACGTCGACGTTTCGCCGAGGAAAGCAACGAGTGCGCTTTCCTATTTAGGGTCGAGAGTGGCACTGATGGTGAAGGTACCACCAGTGCCGTCCTCCTTGGCGGACACCTTCTTGGTCTCTGGTGGAGCTACCATCGTCTTCTTACACTTGCCGGTGGAGCTCGATGGTGCGTCCTCGACGGTAGCGCAGCACTCCGAAGAGGTGCGCTTGCCGAAGTGGGCATCAGAACTCTTGCCGGACTTGGTCTTTTTCTTCGCCCCGGGAGCTTCAGCGGCAAGTGACTTGTGATCTGCTGCGGCTGCTGCTTCCCGGTAGATCTTGTCGGCGTAGATAAGAGCATCTTTCTTGTCGCCAGGAACAGAGATGACACTTATCGGGCCTGGCATCTTCAGCATGTTGTACGCATAGTGAGAGGCCGCCATGAATTTGGCGAGTGCCGGACGGCCAAGTATCCCATTGTAAGGCAATGGAAAATCAGCAACGTCAAAAGTGACCCTCTCAGTCCTGAAGTTCAGCTCGCTGCCAAATGTTACCGGCAACGTGATCTTCCCCTTCGGCTTGCTCCTTCCCGGATTGATCCCTTGGAATGTGCCGGCCTCTTCGAGCTCGCTATCAGGGATCTGGAGTTTACGAGTACCGCGGAGGAGATCAGGTTCAAGCCGGACCCGCCGTCAACTAGCATCTTAGTGACCTTGAGGTTGCGGATAGTTGGTGAAACCAACATCGGCAAGCACCCGACTGCAGTTATGCGATCAGGGTGGTCCTCAATATCAAAGATGATAGGCGTGCTGGACCATTTCAGAGGCTTGCATGACTCGACGGATGGTTCTGCCGCATTGACTTCCCGCATCCACTACTTGAGTTGGCGGTGTGAAGTATGCAGAGAAGCACCGCCGTCAACGCACAAGACCTCTGTGGCTTTCTGGAACTCCTGCTCATCGGTCTCGTCGTCTTCCATATCTTCATCGTCGTCGTCATCTTCATCCTTGTCGCGGCCGCGGGGAGGTCTGTCTCCTTGCCGCTGCTTGGCCTTGCCGCGGCGTCCTCCCCGGCCGGGGCGCTTCTTGCTAGCTCCTCCAGCACCTTCCTGGGCTTTCTCCTTGTCGCGTCGCTCGTATTCAGCCTTCTGCTGCTCGACAAGCTGCTCGACCTTCTTGCAGCTCTGGAGGTCATGGCCCTTGGTGCGGTGGATCTTGCAGTACTATTTGTTGGCTCCGTCCTGCTTGTCGGCGACCGCCACAGCCTGGCAGTTGGTGCCCGCGACAACCTATTTGCCGGAGTTACCAACTTTGGCTTTCTTGGCGGCACCTCCGTTGCCGGACTGCTCGACAACTAGCACATCTTTGCCTTTCTTCTTTCTGTTGTTCCGCCGCCGACTTTTCTTTGCCGGGGCAGCCTCCTCACTATCAGATCCTACTTACAGATTCTCTCCGGAGTCTCCTCCTTCCTCAAAGACGCTGCACACTTGTCGGCCAGGGCATACAGCTCACTGACGTCTCTGATCTTACACATCGCCATCTCCTCCCGCATCCTACGGTTCCGCATGTTCTGATGGATCGCGCTGATTACCGCGGCAGGTGGACATCCGGGATGTTGTCTTTGTACACGGCTGAATCTCTGAATATACTTGCGCGAGGGCTCTCCTTCCTTCAGGCGGCGGATGAAGGTCGCTCTCTTAGCCATGAGGTTTGTGGCCGCTGTGAAGGCGCCGACAAACCGATGGCATAGATCTGCCAAGAGGATATGGAGTTGTCCGGCAAGTGCATGAGCCAGATCTCGACATTGGGCTTGAGTACCGGGGAAGTAGTTGGCCAAGATCTTGTCGTCTCGTCCCCGGCAGCTTGCACCGCGATGGTGTAGATGCCGAGGAACTCGACGGATGCGTCTTGCCGTCGTACTTCTCGCACGTCGGCTTGAAATTCTTCTCATTTGGGCCCTTTGGACTTGCCGCAGCTCACGAGTGAACGCAGGGCAACCTACAGCGTCACGGCAAAGTCGCTGGTTCCCCTGGCGCATGCATGTCGACAGAGGGCCAGCCAGCGCTGGTCGGATTGACGCCGCGCTTCTCTTCGGCGCTCGATGCGAGTTCGAGCGTCTTCTTGTTGTCGTTCGTGAAGAACTTGGCGCTGGTCGCGACGAGCTCGTGGATCTGATGACGCGGTGGAGTCGCTGTCGAGGTGGATCCGACGAGTTGGCGATCTTGGCCTTCGGGGTGGGGAGTGCATGGTAGTTGCACCCCCACCGGTTTTAAATGCCGCCACCGGCTCATGCTTGGCGGTCTGCCGCGGCAGCGATGTACTTTCGGCCGTGGAGTGTCGCTGTTGGCAAAGCCGATGAGACTCTGGATGGTGGCCCTCCATTCATCGACCTTGTCGGCTGTTGGAAGGTAATCTAGGAGCAGTTGAGCTCTCGCCAAAGCTTCTGCTGGAGTGGTGGGTGACAGTGGCGAACGGTGCGAGGAGCAGGATATGCTCGGACTTCTAACTATGTTAGAAGGAACAGTATCCCGTCCAGGCGACCGTGCCTCGCTTGTGCCAGCATGTCGGCGTGCATGCTGGTCTTGAGGACCCCGAGATCCACCAGCTCGATCTTGGTCCAACGAGCGTATGGCATTGTGAATACCATGATGCTGTCGGTCCCGCGCCTCCTGAGATGGACGCGGTGCATGTACGGACGCCGAGGTCTGCGCAGTCTTGTCCTTGGACTTGGCAGCATCGTGGGCTCCCTCGCCGACGCCCGTTCTTCCGCCGGCGTCTACCCCACCACCCATTTTCTCCGGTGGTGGTGGGTTCGACGCGGACGGAACATCTGCCGCGGAAGCCTTCTTCTTCAGTGGCATGTCGATGAAGATGATGAAGATGTAGCTCGTGTGAACGCCGGACCAGGTTCACACAATCTCGACGCCCCCAACCTGGCGCGCCAAAGATGTCGGGGAGCCTGATCTGACCCACGAACACCTATGGGACCGGCGGACCGAGCCCCTTTTGGTTCGGCGGGGGGCGGAGGTCGCACGAAGAGAAGATCGAGGCAATGCACACGAGCAGTTTACCCAGCTTCGGAGCTCTCCGGAGAGATAACACTCCTACTGCTGCATGTATGAGTGTATTGAGTTCTTGCTTGAGAGAGAGCAAAGTGTTTTCTGGCTTCGAGCCCTTCGAACCCCCCTCTACGTTGCGCATGGGCCTCCTTTTATATGCTCAAGGGGTCACCGACAGGTGGCAACGCAGTCAAGGGTAGAAATGGAAAAAGAGTGCGGTTGGTACAACTACTTGTACAGTGTATCATACCTAACCCTGACGGCAGGGGACAAAGGCATTAAATGCCCGTCTACGTCGCCTAAACAGTGCAAACAGGGACCGTCAGGGGCGCCACCGCTTGCCACGATGGCAATCTTGTCAGCGCCGCTTACCATCGTGCACCGCTGGCCGCACAGCCTCTTGCCACGCGCGCCTGGAAAGGTCCCATGGCGACACGTTGGTGGATGTGCTGGAGCGGAGGAAAAGAGTGGTAGTCTGCCGCAGCAAGCGCCTTGCCGCGGTTGTTGCCTTGTCGCGTCCGGAAGCTTGTCGCTCACCGGGCCTTCCCGGCAAGCTCCTCTTGCCGGGGCCTTGTCTCCTAGGTGCCTTGGCTGGCCTTCCCGGCAAGCTCCTCTTGTCGGGGCCTTGTCTCCTTGGCTTAAATACTTTGTTCTTGAATGGCTCCAAAGGAACCACGGAGGACCTTGGCGGTCACCCGGCAAGCCTTGCCGCGGGATGTCAGAATCGCCTGCGGCACGAAGTTCGGGATACTAGGGTACCCCTACTCTAGTACACCGACAACTTGACATTTGCTTTACCTAAAACAAGTATGAAACTATTTTACAAGAATAAAACTACGAGTACTTTGCGAGAATAGAACTACAAATAAATTGCAAGGCAATAAAAGTAGGTAGCTTTTGTCAACAAGAAAGTCATTTGTCCCTAGGTAATCGATAACTAGACCAGTAATCATTCATGCAATTTTATATGAGGGAGAGGCATGAGCTAACATACTTTCTCTACTTGGATCATATGCACTTAGGATCGGAACTCTAGCAAGCATCCGCAACTACTAAAGATCATTAAGGTTGTGAAACCCAACTATAGCATTAAGTATCAAGTCCTCTTTACTCCCATACGCAATAACCCACCTATCCGTGTTTAGGCTGCTGTCACCCCGCAACCGACAATAAGCGAATCATGAACATGTTGCAACACCCTACAGCGAGGATCCCTCCGTTTGCGCGACATGGAGGGCACCGTAGGACAGCACCATAAATAAAATATACACTCATACCAACCAAGATCACGATTAACCCATAGGACAAAACGGATCTACTCAAACATAGGATAGCCAAATATCATTGGGAAATAATATATGGAGTTGAGCACCATGTTTAAGTAGAGGTTACAGCGGGGAGAAGAGATTTTACACCGCTGCATAGATGGCGATAAAGTTGGTGTTGACGGTAGCAAGATTGTTGATGTAGATCGCCATCACGGTCCTTTCCCCGGCGGCACTCCGGCGCCACCGGGAGAGAGGGGGAGAGAGCCCCCCTCCTTCTTCTTCTTCCTTGGCCTCCCCCTAGATGGGAGGAGAGTTCCCCCTCTGGTCCATGGCCTCCATGGCGGCGGAGGGGCGGAAGCCCCTCCGAGATTGGATTTGTCTCTATGTCCTCTTCTATTTCGCATTCTTGTTTTCCGGCTGAAAACCGTTTCTTATATTCCCGGAGATCCGTAACTCCGATTGCGCTGAGATTTTAACACGATTTTTTCCAGATATAAGCTTCCTTGTGCCCAAAGTAGAGATCCAACCGACTTACGAGGTGAGTAGAACCCACTTGGGCGCGCCCTACTGTCGGGGGTTGTGGGCCCCCATTTGCGTTGACTCCAAGTCCCAAAAATCACATATATTCCAAAAATAATTCTCCATAAATTTTTATTGCATTGGACTTCATTTGATATGGATATTCTACAAAACAAAAAACATGCATAAAATAGGAACTGGCACTGGGCACTGTATCAATATGTTAGTCCAATAAATTATATAAAATGTTGCCAAAAGTATGTGAAAGTTGTATAATATTGGCATGGAACAATAAAAAATTATAGATATGATGAAGACTTATCAGTATCGAACTTGGGCTTTGTTACCGGTGAGAAGCTCGTATGCCGTCTTGCCGAGAAGCTTGTGAAGATATAGTCGATTCGTAGCATGACAAGTCATGTCTACTACACAACTTGTTCTTGTAGACCCGTGTTGAGCCTTCAAGCGCGGAGTTTTGTAGGACAGTAGCAATTTTCCCTCAAGTGGATGACCTAAGGTTTATCAATCTGTGGGAGGTGTAGGATGAAGATGGTCTCTCTCAAACAACCCTGCAACCAAATAATAAATGTCTCTTGTGTCCCCAACACACCAAATACAATGGTAAATTGTATAGGTGCACTAGTTCGGCGAAGAGATGGTGATAAAAGTGTAGTAATGATAGTAGATATTGATTTTTGTAATAGGAACAATAAAAAACAACAAGGTAGCACTTGATAAAAGCGGAGCACAAATGGTATTGAAATGCTTGAAAATGAGGCCTAGGGTCCGTACTTTCGCTAGTGCAATCTCTCAACAATGCTAATATAATTGGATCATATAACCATCCCTCACGTGCGATGAAGAATCACTCCAAAGTTCTTATCTAGCGGAGAACATAATAAGAAATTGTTTGTAGGGTACGAAACCACCTCAAAGCTATTATTTCTGATCAATCTATCCTAGAGGTCGTACTAAAACAACACCAAGCTATTCTTTCCGATCGATCTAACCAAGAGTTCATACTAAAATAACACCATATTATACACATCAACCAACTCTAATGTCACCTAGATACTCCAATGTCACTGCGAGTATCCTTGAGTTGATTATATGATATGCATCAAACAATTTCGGATTCATAATAGTTAATCCAACACAAAGAACATCAAAGAGTGCCCCAAGATTTCTACCAGAGCAACAAGGACGAAAACGTGCATCAACCCGTATGCATAGATTGCCCCAATGTCACCTCAGGAATCTGCGAGTTGAGTGCCAAAACATATATCAAGTGAATCAACATAATACCCCTTTGTCACCATGGGTATTCATATTCAAGACATATATCAAGTGCTCTCAAATCCATAAAAGTATTCAATGTGATAAGAACGAAATCTCAAAGGGAAAACTCAATTCATCACAACAAGATAGAGAGGGAGAAACACCATATGATCCAACTATATTAACAAAGCCAGCGATACATCAAGACGAGGGAGAGAGAGAGAGAGAGAGATTAAACACATAGCTACTGGTACAAACCCTCAGCCCCAAGAGTGGACTACTCCCTCCTCATCATGGTGGCCGCCGGGATGATGAAGATGGCCACCGGTGATGATTTCCCCCTCCGGCGGAGTGCCGGAGCAGGGAATAGATAGGTTTTTCATGGCTAGAGAGGCTTGCAGTGGCGGAATTTCTGATCTAGGGTTATTTTTGATGGTTTCTCTATTTATAGGAGTTTTGGCGTCGGTTTCGCGCGAAGATGGGCCTCGAGGTGAGCACAACCCACCGGGGCGCGCCCCAGTGTCTTTTGCCCTATTCCTTCACCTTCTGGTCCTTCGACAAAGCTTTGGGGGTCTCTTTTGTTCCAAAAAAATCGTCAAAAAGTTTCAGCTGATTTGGAGAACTTTCATTTCTGCACAAAAAAACAACACCATAGTAGTTCTGCTGAAAACAGCGTCAGTCCGGGTTAGTTCCATGCAAATCATACCAAAACCATATAAAATTGTTGTAAACATGGCATGAATACTTCATAAATTATAGATACGTTGGAGACTATCAACAACCCGTCTCAACCGCTTCCGCCCAAAAGTGTCTTGGCGTTTTGTACTCATCAAGCATCGTTCTCACCATCTCAATAAGTGTCTGGTTCTTCCTCTCAACAACTCCATTTTGTTGAGGTATGTAAGTAGCCAAGAACTCATGTGAAATCCCTTCTTCGTCAAGAAAGGTATCCACATTTGTGTTCTTGAAATCCGTTCTGTTGTCGCTTCGAACCTTCTTGATCTTCACTTCAAATTGGTTTTGGGCCTTGCTAGCGAAGTTCTTGAAGATCTATTGGATTTGTGATTTATCATCAAGAAAGAACACCCATGTAAATATTAAAAAGTCTTCAACAATGACCAAACCGAACGAGTTGCCACCGAGACTCTTGTAGGTGTTGGGACCGAAAAGATCCATATGAATTAGCTCAAGCGGTCTTCTCTTGGTCATGATGTTCTTCACGGGATGATTTCCTCCAACTTGTTTTCCTGCTTGACAAGCACTGCAAAGTCTATCCTTGTCAAATATGACATCTTTAACACCAAGGATATGATCACCTTTAATAAGCTTATCGAGATTTCGCATACCCACGTGACCTAACCTTCTATGTCACAACCATCCTTGAGAAGATTTAGCAATTAAGCAAGTACGAGGTTGAGCTCTCTTAGTGAAATTAACAATGTATAGGTCACCTCTACGAATACCGGTAAAGACCATATTATGATTATCTCTTCAAAACACTTGGCAATCTATTTCAGTAAATAGAACATTGAACCGAATTCAGCTAGTCTAGATACGGAAAGTAGATTATAACCAAGTGATTCAACAAGCATGAAATTTTGGATAGAGCTATCATGGGAGATGGCCACCTTAGCGAGGCCAACTACCTTACCCTTTGAGTTATCACCAAAAGTGACATACTTTCGGGGACCATCGTTTTCAGCAAGCTCATGAAACATGTCCTTATCTCCGGTCATATGGTTTGTACATCCACTAACAAGAACCCATTCTTTTCCTCCGGCCATGTAGCCACGAAGGTTAGCCATAAGACCAAAGTGTATCACTGAATCATCAAGACAAAGTCACTATCATCATCCTCATCATAATATCCATGCTCACCATCATCATGTGAATGATCATCACCTAAAGAGAGTGATTCATTAGATGTATGACCATGACAATGGGCATGTTTATGAATTCTCGATTTACTTGAGAAATGATGCTACTAATGACTCCAACATCTCCTTTGGCACGCATGAGGTCACGAAGCTCAAATAGACAATCATCAAATTTGGGATCACTAGTATGAAAAGCAATGGACTTTTGAAGAATCTCATCTAGATTTTTTCAAGGAATAGTTTGGAAAACGCCTGTCGGTGTCAAAACCGGTGGATCTCGGGTAGGGGGTCCCGAACTGTGCGTCTAAGGCGGATGGTAACAGGAGGCGGGGGACACGATGTTTACCCAGGTTCGGGCCCTCTCGATTGAGGTAATACCCTACTTCCTGCTTGATTGATCTTGATGATATGAGTATTACAAGAGTTGCTCTACCACGAGATCGTCGAGGCTAAACCCTAGAAGCTAGCCTATGGTATGATTGTTGTTGTCCTACGGACTAAACCCTCCGGTTTATATAGACACCGGAGGGGGTTAGGGTTACACAGAGTCGGTTACAAGGAAGGAGATCTACATATCTGTATTTCCAAGCTTGTCTTCCACACCAAGGAGAGTCCCATCCGGACACGGGACGAAGTCTTCAATCTTGTATCTTCATAATCCAACAGTCCGGCCAAAGGATATAGTCCGGTTGTCTGGAGCCCCCCTAATCCAGGACTCCCTCAGTAGCCCCTGAACCAGGCTTCAACGACGATGAGTCCGCCGCGCAGATTTGTCTTCGACATTGCAAGGCGGGTTCTTCCTCCGACCATAGAAGATCTTGAACACAAGGATAGTGTCCGACTCTGCAAAAAAAGTTCCACATACCACCGTAGAGAGAATAATATTTCCACAAATCTAATCTGCTGACGCATTTTGCAGCATGACACCACACCACGGCCTGGTCATTATTCGAACCATTTTTCACAACCAGCCACCGCACATATCGCGAGGCGGTTTCCCTGGTACGTCTTGTCGAAGCAGAGATCGTGTCCCCTTATCACGGGATTCTCATCAATACGGGTGTGGGTAACCCAACTGCGCCATCAATTACGGCGCTTGGGGAATAAGAGGTTTTACCAGGCAAGTGGGGAGGCGCATCACCTCTTCCGCCCTTATAACGGGACAAGGATTCACTCTTTTCACCCACGCCTTCTTCCCGATTCATTCCCTTCTGCTCAAGCTCCAGCGCCCAAGCGTTCATCTTCTCTGCCCACAAAAGGTCTTCCGAAGATGTCCGGATCCGGAGCAGGAGGCAAATGGATGGCCTCTACCGTCCGAGAGAAGGATATCAAAAAGCTTCGGGAGGCCGGGTACACAACCAAGAAAATCAGCCACCGTCTCCCGACGGCGGGACAGATCGTCCCTACCCCGGAACCCCACGAGAGGGCTGTATTCCTCCCTCACTTTGTCCGCGGGCTAGGGTTTCCCCTCCACCCATTCGTTCGCGGCGTCATGTATTATTATGGGATCGATCTTCACGATATGTCCCCTAATTCCTTCCTCAACATCTCGACACTCATTGTCGTGTGCGAGGCTTTTCTCCGCATTTTGTCGCACTTCGGTTTATGGCTGAAGATTTTTAATGTGAAGCCCAAGGTGGTGGGTGGCGAGCACGCCGAGTGCGGGGGCGCCATGGTGAGCAAGATGCCCAACGTCATATGGCCAAAGGGAACCTTTAATGATTCTGTCAAGGAGTGGCAACGGCAGTGGTTTTATATCACTGAGCCGCGCGGCACGGAATGGGCCGCCTCTCCCGAGTTCCGAGCCGGTGCCCCCCTGTGGCTTACATCCCGGGTCAAGAAAGTCCTAGACTGGTCTTCGTCCGACGAACTGTCGGTGCTCTAGACGCGCGTTAAAGATATGGGAGACAAGAACATTGAACTTGTCAATGTGGTCCAGGTGATGCTAGTTCGCTGGATCCTGCCTTGTCAGCGCCGGACTTGCAATCTATGGGAGAGCTCTTTGGCCAGGCACCAAACCCCGCGAGAGCTCTTCGGCTCGTCGCACAAGGACATCTGGAAGGTGCTTTTCAAGTCCACAAATCGTGGCCGGACTCCGCCGAGGACCGCGGGTACCAACTGTCCCACCCTGCAAGTTTGGTGAGTTTACCAAACTTTTCTATCCACATAACCCAAAGGAAGCGCTTAACGTGTTTTATATAACTCTCCCAGGGCTGGACGAAGAAGGCGGAGCGGATCCATTGTCCGGCCCCGCTGCCCAAAGAACCGGCCATCCCACTTCTGACGAAGATGCTGGTCCCGGCACCTTACAAGGTGCCAAAGAAGACAGCCGAGAAGGAGACCAAAAAGACCCGGGGCGGCCTTCGTCGCCGCGGCACTTCGGACATAATATCTGAAGGCTCTAATGCCCATTCCACCTCCGAAGAGGACGAGGAGGAGGAGGTAGATGAATCCCCTGCCGGGGGAAGAAAGAAGAGGACGGCCTCCATACACTTGGAGGCCGAGCTGCCCAAAAGGGGAAAGGCTCCTCTTCCAGAGGAGTCCAACGCTGCCACCGACAGCGGCCCGACATGGGATCCCAGGGCCCAGCCCCTGGTGAACTCGTAAGTATAAAATCCGAGTACGTTTTTAGGCGTCCAGACTCATCATGGCATAGTATTTTAACCTAAGCCATATTTTTGTAGTCCGGCGAGGTCCCGTACCAAACAATCCTCATCAGAGGATTCGCTGAGCTCAGATACTATGGAGAGCGGGACGCCCCCAAAGGCCCTGAGGGAGTCCCGGATTAGGGGGTGTCCGGATGGCCGGACTACCATCATCGGCCGGACTATCATCGGCCGGACTATCATCATCATCCGGACTCCAAGACTATGAAGATACAAGATTGAAGACTTCGCCCCGTGTCCGGATGGGACTTTCCTTGGCGTGGAAGGCAAGCTTGGCGATCTGGATATGTAGATCTCCTACCATTGTAACCGACTCTATGTAACCCTAGCCCTCTCCGGTGTCTATATAAACCGGATGGCTCTAGTCCGTAGGGACAACATCAACAACCCTTACAATCATACCATAGGCTAGCTTCTAGGGTTTAGCCTCCTTGATCTCGTGGTAGATCCACTCTTGTAAACATCCACAATATCAATATCAATCGAGCAGGACGTAGGGTTTTACCTCCATCAAGAGGGCCCGAACCTGGGTAAAACATCGTGTCCCTTGTCTCCTGTTACCATCCGCCTAGACGCACAGTTCGGGACCCCCTACCCGAGATCCGCCGGTTTCGACACCGACATTGGTGCTTTCATTGAGAGTTCCTTTGTGCCGTCACCGATAGGAAGGATGCCTCCTCCCGTCTTCAAGGACGGTATTTTCGCCAAAGGAGCCCTGGCCGCCGGCCAAACTATCCGGCTAGGTGGTTTTCTTATGACCGCCTGTCCAGCCACCGCTTCTACAATAACCTCTCAAGTCGTCAAAAGCAATTTTCACGTCAGCTCGGAATTCGCCGAGCGGCTGGATCCAATAGAGCTCTCGTCCGTAAACGAGCTCTTGGATCGCATCGCCGCCCTGGGAGTCGCTACAGACTACAAACAGGTTGGGCTTAAAACCGAACTAAGAGAGATTAACTCTCCCCAGGTCACCCACCATGTTGCAGTGGTAGAGGAACAATGCGGCGACGCTTCTCCTATATTGAAAACTAGTCATGTCCGGGCTTCCGAACCCCCCATGCCGGATTCCCGCGGAGGGACGGACTTTGATCAAGACCGAACTTAAAGTCGGGGCATCGGACCCGGACTTATTGGACAACGTCCAGCAATCCAAGCTTCCAAATTCGAAACTTCTCGGCCTTGAGCCTTGAGATGGGTAGGGTCCGGACTTAATTCCACCGCCCGCCCGGACATATGCGATCTATCTCTAATCCGCAAGTGCCCGCTGAGACAAGATACATCACTCTTTGGGCGATTCCTCCTGGTTATGGACAGGATAAAGGACTGCCGAGAGGAAAACGCAATCTCAATTTTTTGCAATAATTGCACGGACGAGGGACTCTTGAACGCCGTCAGCCGTCGTGAAATTACACGCTTCGCCGACCTGGCGTCCATAGTACGAAAGTACTGTGCGATGGAGAGTTTCCGGACAACCAAAAATAATTTTTGGGACAATCCGGCCCCGAATACAACCCTAGTCCGCAACAAAAGGGTGCATTACACTCAGGCACCAGATACAAAAACCAAAAAGCAAAGACCCCATAAAGGGCACGGAACCGTACTAGAGGGATGGCTTAGCGGACCCTGTAAAATTCACAGTACAGAAGGCGCCGTCCCAACACATAACCTTCGAGCATGTTGGATATTACGGCAGGTGGCCAAAAGTGGAGAGGAGCTTCTAGCCCCGGAAAACCACCCCAACAACATCGGTACGGTATCAACAGTCTTTGAGACTTTCGCATCAAATAATATGCGGAAGCGAACGATCCATGACCTCGCCAAGTATACCAAGTAGCAACAACCAATCCATGGAGCGACACATCCATCACCTTCAACGCCAGCGACGAACCTAAATTCCGGACAGCCCGATCTCCAGCCGCACTGGTACTTAGTCCAATAGTGGACGGCTTTCGACTTACAAAAGTCCTCATGGATGGCGGTAGCGGATTAAACCTCATCTACGAGCAAACCCTTCAAAAAATGGAAATAGACTGGAGCCGCATTGAGCGAAGCAGCACAACCTTTAGAGGAATAATCCCTAGCTGTGAGGCGCTACTGCACAGGAAAAATCACACTCGATGTGGTATTCGGCTCGCCGGACAATTACAGATCCAAAGAAGTCACGTTCCAAGTGGCCCCGTTCAACAGCGGATATCACGCTATATTAGGACGAGAGGCATTCACAATTTTTCAAGCCGTACCCCATTACGGGTACATGAAGCTCAAAATGCCAGGCCCGGCGGAATAATCACTCTCGTTAGTGATCCGGACATAGCACTCCGCTACCGAAAACAAGACAGCCGCATTAGCCTTAGAGGCACTATCCAAGCCCTAGCGGCAGAGGAACTCACCACGCCGCGCTCACGGTGAATAGGGACGATGTGATACTCGATAAGAGATCCAAGTCCACCTCCTTTAAACCAGCGAGATGAAATAGTAAAATTCCGTGTCCACCCAACGGACCCGACAAAGACGGCCTCCATCGGGGCACAATTGAACCTCGATGTGGGCGCCAGATCATGCGAAATTCCTTCGGGAAAATTGGGACATTTTTGCCTGACACCCCTCGGATATGCCCGTAATCCCACGCAGATTGGCAGAACACAGCCTAAATATCCTAAAAGGATTCAAGCCAGTCAAACAGGCTCTTCGATGATTTTCCGAACCCAAAAGACAGGCAATGGGAGAAGAGCTAGCCAAACTATTGGAAGCCGGATTCATCAGAGACATCAAGCACCCGGATTGGCTAGCAAACCTGGTAATGGTACCAAAGAAGGACAAATCCTGGCGCCTATGTGTCGATTTCAAAGACCTAAATAAGGCCTGCCCAAAGGATCCCTTCCCCCTCCCCCGCATCGACCAAATCATCGATGCCACCGCAGGGCACGATTCATTGTGCTTCCTGGACGCATACTCCGGCTATCATCAAATCAAGATGGCAGAAGCGGATCAAGCCGCAACGGCATTCATTACTCCATATGGACCATTCTGCTTCAACACGATGCCCTTCGGACTTAAAACGCCGGCACAACATATCAGCGCATGATTCAGACATGTCCGGCTACCTGTGTCGGCAAAACAAGGTAGAGGCATACGTGACGGCGTAGTCGTCAAAACTAAACACGTCGAAACTCTAGTAGACGACTTGAGGCTCACATTCGACAACCTCGGAAAGCATATGACATCAAAATTTGAATCCGGAAAAATGCGTTTTCGGTGTACCGGTGGAAAGTCTTTGGGCTTCGTTGTATCCGTAGAGGAATTGAAGCAAACCCAGCCAAGATCCGAGCTCTGTCACAGCTAGATATCCCAAAAGACCTCAAGCAAATACAAAAATTGATGGATGCATGGCGGCTCTAAGCCGCTTTATCTCCGCCTAGGAGAAAAGGCATTACCCTCTATCGCCTCCTTAGGCACAATCGAACACTTTGAGTGGATTTGATGCCGCCACCGCCGGACTCGAAGAAATAAAGGCCATCACGGCAACAAATCCGGTCTGGCTGCGCCCAACCTGGGCGAACCAATGTTGTTATACATCGCAGCTACGCATCAAGTCGTGGCGCGGTACTCATCGTCGAGCGAGAAAGCGAGAAGGGCATAAATTCCCTCTTCAAAACCAATATACTACGTATCCACTTGTGTTAACCCCACCGCAAGTCCCGTTACCCGCCTTCGAGAAGATAGCATACGCGGTGTTCATGGCATCCGGAAGCTCGACACTACTTTCAAGAGTGTTCGATAACAATGGCCTCTGAAGTACCACTTAACGACATTATAAACAACCGCGACGCAGGCAGGATTGCAAAATGGGCCATTGAGCTCTTACCATTTGATATATCTTACAAACCTCGTGAGCTATAAAGTCACAAGTTTTGGCTGACTTTGTCGCTGAATGGACCAAGCCGAACTCCCTAAAGAATACGGCGCATACTCCAATTGGATTATGCACTTCGACGGCTCTAAAATGTTAGCTAGGATCGGGGCTGGCGTCGTATTGATCGCCCCCGACCGGGACACAGTCCCATACGTACTTCAGATAATGTACAGACTCCAACAATGCAGCCCGAATCGAGGCCCTTTTACATGGTCTCCGGATGGCAATCTCCATGGGCATTCAATGCCTAGAGGTGCTGAGGATTCACACCTCGCAATATCCCAAATAAACGGAGACTTTGACGCCAAAGATCCGAAAATGGCAGCATATCGCAACGCTGTCCTAAAAATGTCAGCCGGTTTGAAGGACTTGAATTCCATCACGTGGCAGGGATAATAACCAAGCAGCCGACGTCTTGTACGCATTGGCGCAAAACACGACGCTGTCCCTCCTAACATCTTCACAGAACGGCTCTTCAAGCCATCCGTACTATGGGAAGAGGAGTCCGGAACTAACAAACCGGAACAAGCCGCACCAACCGGCGATTCAGCCGATGATATAACACCTTCCGCCCACGACATAATGGCAGTAATTGCCCCGTGGACAGAACCATTCCTCGCCTACTTGCTTAGGCAGGAGCTTCCCGAAGACCAAAATGAGGCCCGCTGCATTGTCCGACGATCTAAAGCCTACAAGGTCTATGAGGGAGAACTTTATAAGAAAAGCACAACCGGAGTCCTTCAAAGGTGTACCTCCAAAGAGGAAGGGCGAAACCTCCTGGCTGAAATTCATGCCGGACTAGGCGGACACCACGCCGCAGCTCGGGCCCTTGTAGGAAAGGCATTCCGACAGGATTTTATCTTGGCCGACGGCCCGAAAGCAGATGCTCGGGACTTAGTCCAAAGATGCGTCGGTTGTCGCCTCTTTGCTAATCAGAGCCATATGCCACCCACCGCCCTCAAAACTATACCCATTACACGGCCGTTCGGCAGTGCAGGGGCTTGACATGGTTGGACCACTTAAAGGGGGAACCCTGGCGAAGGTACCTATTGGTCATGGTGGATAAATTCACCAAATGGATAGAGGCCAAGCCAGTTAAAGCGGCAGAGTCCGGACCGGTGATAGACTTTATATCCGGGGTAGTACACCGTTATGGTGTCCCTCACAAAGCATCATCACCGATAACGGCACGAATTTCACCGCCGATGAGGTTAAATCATGGTGCAAAAATATGGGCATCAAGCTCGATTACGCTTCAGTCTATCATCCTCAAACCAACGGTCAAGTGGAACGAACTAATGGTCTAATAATGAGCGGCATCAAACCCAGACTAGTGCGGTCCCTTACGAAATCGACACGCCTTTGGGTAGAGGAGCTCGACTCCGTACTACTGGGCTGCGGACAACGGCTAACCGTACTACCAGATTCACACCATTTTTATGGTATACGGTAGCGAAGCAGTTTTGCCCTGCGACATCATTCATGACTCACCTCGAGTGCGCATGTACGAAGAAAGAGAAGCCGAGTTGGATCGGCGGGGACAGCTTGGACGCATTGGAGGAAGAAGCGCGACGTCGCTAAGGCTCGTTCCGCATTCTATCAGCAGCGAGCTAGAAGATATCAAAGCAGAGAAGTACGGGCCAAGACTTACAACGTTGGCAAACTGGTTCTACGCCTGCCGGACAAGAAAAAGGACAAGCTCAAGCCCAAATGGGAAGGCCCGTTCATCATCGATAAAGTCCTGGCCGGCGGAGCGTACCATCTACGAAATGCATCGGATAACCGACTCAAGCCGAACCCATGGAATGCAACCCGCCTCCGACGATTCTATGCCTAGCGCCAGACTAAGAGTTCGTCCCTTTCCCCCCGTCCAATTTTTTTTTTACTTCCGCTGCCTTCTGTTTATCTTTTTCTTCTCAACCCTATTCATCCAAGCCTCAAAGGGCCTACTTGCGCAACGTTTGCGCGCAATTGATGTGCTATCCGCACTCATTATACCTGGGGGCTTCTTTACCAGAAGCTTAATTATACGGGCTTCATGCCCAACACATGTGTCAAGCCTCCACATGTACCTTTTATTCACCATTATATGCATCGATATGACTTAAGTTTTGGCCAAGCTGGGTTGCACGGCTCTGTGCTTACCCCTACGTTCCCGATTGTTCGGCTAGGAGGTAAAGGGAGCACCTCTGCGATTATTCTTTGCCGGGTCAGCGGATGTGTACCTCGGTGGGTGAAGCGAAAGCTAGCGTTCTTAAGGGAATATTCGGTCGGTGACTTAAAGATGATTTTTATCCACTTATTTATCTGCCCCAGATGTTTTTTACGCTTTTTTCGCGGTCCGGACATGCACTTTAGGGCATGCCACCCCAGAGGAAAGGAACCCTTAACGGAACTATTCTCCTGGAAGATGTTTCTTACTACCCATGTAATATAACATAACTAGTTGGGCACTTGTCCGATAAAGCACTGATGACCCTCACGCTTTGGTCTCCATGCATACCCGGTTGTTTCATAACCGAGAAGGTATTCGGACACACTCTGGACTCTAGGGTCCCGAGGTCGAAGCGAAAAGGTCGGCAAAGACAAACGATCTACAATCCGGCTAGAAGGCATTTTGTATGTCATTTTATAATACATTGTCAAATCGGTGATTGTATTCTTCCTCAATCCCGTCTAACGGGTTGTCTAATTTACAGTCCTGTTGGGAAAATTTCATGACCAACTCCACTTGGCCGTATACTAAACTCACAGGGATCTCCTTCCCATCGGGCCCCACAGGTCCGACTTGACCCATGTGGTTGGGATCCGCCTTCTTGTACCGCGTCTTTACCATGGCCCGGGCCTCCACAGCACCTTGGCGGCAGGCGAAATCTTCCATAAATGGAAGCGCTGCCGCCTCCTGCAGCTTCTCTGCAAGCTCCCCAAGACCCTCGGGTATGGAGAAGGCTCGCCATAACGCCTGGATGACGCCGCTCATAGCCTGCCGAACTCGTTCGATCAGTTGCAACAATTCGGGAAGTTGATCACCCGTTGTCACGGGCATCTCCTCCGCAGGGAAACCTGTGAGCATACCTACAGACATATTCTGTCAAATTGACTTCCTCGCCGAACTCTTCTTTTCAAATGAGTTCGCTCAAGCACTTACTATATATGCCGCGACGAAGCCGCTGATTCTCCTTAACGGACAGCTCGGCCCGAGCATGCCTTTCAGCTCTTCTCCAAGCTGGGCATGGGCATCCTGAGCTTGTTCCTTTCATGCTGCACCTTATGCAGCACCCTCTCGCCGACCTTTAGTTGGCGCGAAGTTCTTACTGTCCGGATCTTGTCGGCACTTTACAATGTCGTTTTTTAGACTTGCGCAAAGGCCAAACGCTACTTATCTTTCTAAAATAATGCGTTACCAAGAGAGGTCCTTGCTTTTCCTCCTGCGCCAGAAAATGCGGCCTCAAGTTGGGCCTTGCACTCTTGCAGCTGTGACAGTTGGGTATTCTTCTCGGTAAGATCCTACGTTTCATATGATCCTTAAATCAGTTTAATATAACTACTTTAAGTCTCGGGGGCTACTGGCATATATAACTATTAAATTCTCTTACCCGTATGTCTTTTACATACTGCTCCGTGGCTCTGATAAAACCATCTTGAGCAGCACGAAGGTGCGCGTCCCCGTGTTAAAGGCATTCAACGCCTCGGGAGAAGCACGCAGCGTCACGAAATCTTGTCGGCGGCGCTGTGATTCGTGGCACTCTCCACCTCGGACTTGGTGGCGGACGATCTGTCGGCATCCTCCGTCGGAGGAACGTCCGGCTCGTGCCTTGCGCTCGCCTCCCCTCGACCCGGTCACGGGAGCCCGGCTGGTAGAGGTTGGATTGACAACTTCTACGCCCGCAGTACGGCGGACGCTTTTTTCCCTATAAAAGTCATGAGCACTCAAACGCTTCCTAGGAGCGTTGCTCTAAATACTGAATTGTGAGCTACACCTTTGCGGCGACGTTTCAGTCCGCGCCGCGCTCCTCTTCCGCCTCTTGGTCCGAATCGGCCCTTGTTGGTCAGCCACCATGAGCTCGGCTTCTCACCCTAGGGCGCCTCCTGCAAAGTGCCATCATATACGGTGGTCGAGAAATAAGCAAGGAAGGAATAGCGGTGTCGTGGCTTCGCCGCAATCACCTGGGAAGCCGGATATAGTCCGAGATAGTCAGCCGTGATGGCGACTAAAGCATTGTCCATGCTGAGCTGGTGGAACACCCCGTCGATTAGCTCCACCTTTATGACCGGATCCTCTTCGGAGGCCGGATCCCGGGATCTCTCTGGATCCTCGGGCTGCGGAGCCGGACTTAGCATTCCCTCCATGGTCCGGCGCAGTTCCTGCGTCGAAAGAAGAACACGATATAAGAAACTTAAGTTTCAAAAGGCACGGGTCGGACACGCTGAGTGTTAAACACCCAAGGCCGGGATTATTCATGGAAAACCCATTCAGCAGGTTCTTCCGAAGGAAATCCTCCTTCTCCCCTTTATACAGGCCGGACAAGATCGTCACCAGGTCTTCGGCCGAATCCGGCCCTTTGCGGCCATGACGGGTGGCATCGTCCTCCCCGTTGAAATCCCACATGGGGTGGCCCCTGTATTGTAGTGGCTGCACCCCTCGCGTAATGCATGTTGCCATGATTCCAATCATGGTCAACCCGGCATGGGCTAGTAACCTTATTCGGCCCATCAAATAATGGACGCTCTTGTCTTCCTCCAGATGGGGGCTCCGCGGACGCCAACTAAGGCGTTTCTTGAGAGGAGCATTGCTGAACTCCGGGAGGCCGATCCGAACAGGGTCCGGCAGCGGAGCGTCTTCTATATAAAACCATTCCGAAGGCCAGTCTTCGGGCGCCTTCTTAGGGGTTCCGGATGGATATCCGGTCCCGACAATGCGCCATATTTCGGCGCCGCCCACTTGATATATGGACCCCTCGTGAGAGCGGGGTGCAAGGCGTAACAACCTCTTCCATTAACGCGAAGTGGGGCTCGGCGCTTGAAAAGCTCGCAAAGAGCTACATAACCCGCAATATGCGAGGATTGAGGCGGGCGTGAGGTGATGAAGGCTGGAGTCCGTAGAACTCCGAGAGCCCGCGGAGGAATGGATGTACAGGAAATCCGAGCCCCCTTATCAGATAGGGGACGAAGCATACCCGCTCCCCTTTGTTGGGATTTTGGGTAACCTCCGCTTGCTTCCCACCTTTGTAGGTGGCCAGCCCCTCGAACCGGAACCATGAAGGCCGGAGGGAGATATCCCCCCATTTGGAGCTTCACCAGCTCGTTGTGCGGAACAGAGCATCTCCTCCAATCTCCTGGCAAAGGGCCGGGGCCGAGAAGAAGGAGCAGCGTTGACGGTCCATGATGGAATGGATTCTTGGTCGAAAGCGCTCCGATGAGTATTTGTGAGAGGAAGATGGTGATTTGGATCTTGATTCTTGCCTCCCTTATAGGCAGATTGTTCGCACAACTAGGGGGTAAAACATAAAAGACACCCTGGCTTTTCACATTTCGCACGACGCGTGGAAGAAGGCCATTATTGGGCGTGGAAGCCAAGGCAGCGCAACATTGATGAGGAAGCTGGACATTGTTCGCGGTGCGTAGAACTTGAAGGAGAACCCACCTTGCAACGCCGAAGACTACACGCATGCTTTGGACTTATCGTCATTGAAGCCTGGTTGGGGACTCTTGAGGGAGTCCCGGATTAGGGGAGTGTCTGGATGGCGGACTACCATCATCGGCGGACTATCATCGGCGGACTATCATCATCATCCGGACTCCAAGACTATGAAGATACAAGATTGAAGACTTCGCCCGTGTCCGGATGGGACTTTCCTTGGCGTGGAAGGCAAGCTTGGCGATACGGATATGTAGATCTCCTACCATTGTAATCGACTCTATGTAACCCTAGCCCTCTCCGGTGTCTATATAAACCGGATGGCTCTAGTCCGTGGGACAACATCAACAACCCTTACAATCATACCATAGGCTAGCTTCTAGGGTTTAGCCTCCTTAATCTAAATGGTAGATCCACTCTTGTAAACATCCACAATATCAATATCAATCGAGCAGGGCGTGGGGTTTTACCTCCATCAAGAGGGCCCGAACCTGGGTAAAACATCGTGTCCCTTGTCTCCTGTTACCATCCGCCTAGACGCACAGTTCGGGACCCCCTACCCGAGATCCGCCGGTTTCGACACCGACAGGCCCCTTCCCCCAAACAGGTGCATAACACCGAGGCTTCGTCCCAGAAGGACTCCGGCCAAGGAGGAGAGGAAAAGACCGTGAAGACGGCGCCTGGAGGTCAAACCTCAGGGGCCGGACACATGGGTGAGAAGGTTCCCATGGGGGCTGACAGCGGGGGCCATCCTGAGTTTGGCTCCCAGCCGGATGCGATTCCGGAGATCTATACGATTCCAGAATCAAGCAGGCAGCCTCCCTCTGCTGGAGCGGGTGTGCCTGTTCCATCGGCAACCTCTGTCCAACTAGAGGTGTCGGATGCTTTGTTGGTAGCGCTGAAGAGCGCCTCCATTGTTGATGAACACCGTGCCCTTATGGGTGCAGTGATTGAGAAGATTCAGTCGGCTGAGAGTGGACTGAATGAAACACTATGTCGACCTTATAAAAGGCTTTGAGGTATGAGTTTTCGACGAGTGTCATAGTATAGATAGTAGCCCCTGATACACTGTTTGGTGAAAGAAAGAACCGGACAGAGGATCGAATTTATGTTCATAGGAAGACTCCTTGAATGACATCTATTTCTCTTCTGTTATAAACAGGTGTCTGTAGCGGCTGCTACTTCTCATACTGCGGAGATCTCCAGGCTGAATCAAAATGCAGGCGGGCCAAAGAAGAACTTGGCCAATTGAAAATGCAGTTGAGAGATAAACAAGGTATGCACAAGTCCTGTTCGCGTTTATTGCGAATGAATTTTCAGTATGAACTGAGCTTCATGATTTGTGCTAGGGATTGTGACCGAAGTCGAAGCCCTTAAGAAGGTTGTGGCTGAGGCCGAGAAGAAGGCAGCCACTGAGCAGGCTCTTCGTGGGAAGCACGAGGCCAAGGTTACTAAAGTTGAGCAGGAGCTGCAAGAGGCCGTGAGGAAATGCGAGACCTTGGAGCAGAGTTTAACAGAGAAAGAATCCAAGCTTACCAAGGCGCATCAGGCCACGAGTGATGCCTGGGGGGAACACAAAGCGCCCTGCAGGGGATCCAAGAGGCGAGAAAGATCGCGGCGGGTAAGGCTTTTTCCATGTAGAGCAAGTATTTGGGGGGAAACTATGTTTCTAATTTTGAATCTGGATTTCTCAGGGGTATTTGCCGAGCTACCTCGCAGCATATCAGATGCCGCCCAATTCTACCAAGCCGAAGAAAGGAAAACTCCAGATAAGCTCTTCTGGTCGCAGTATTTGGCACCGAATTATCCAGTGCCTTTTACCGATCAGCTGAAACAGCTGATCGAACTGCATGAGGCGGCGGAACTATCCATGAAAGGTTTGGTTATCCGGCTATGGCCCGCCGAGCCGATTCCAAGCAGCTACTTCGGGCTCGTGAAGCGGCTCGTAAGCGCTTGCCCTCGACTTCACGTCATCAAGCGGTCAGTTTGTATAGAAGGTGCGCGAATGGCCTTCACCCGTGCAAAGGTGCACTGGGGGAAGATGGATGACGAAAAGCTGATGACCGAAGGACCGCCAGAGGGGAAGGAGCACCGCAAGCCCGAATTATATTATGAGAGTGTCCTGAAAGGATCCTACCTTGCAGCGGAGCTATGCACCAAGGACATTATATTTCCATGAATGCCAATCATGTTGTCCTTTGTAATGTTTGAACAAGGTCATTTATTTGTTGCCTGATATATAAAAGTTTACCCTCCTGTGCGGCCGTTTTATATGTTAAACCTGAGAGTTGGCCAGTCGTCGGCTTCTGCCCCCACGTAAGAAGTACGGGGATGTTCGGGATAAACCTGAGCACTCTTTATCCCAGTTTTGGGTCCTTAAAAGGAGGTGCTCAACACAAAGAACCAGGCAATCGGACCATAAGGCTTTATCACTCTCACTTATCCATAGGAGCTTTAGTATGGTGGGTGCAGCCCCTGGTGTTCGGAAGACCGTACTAGGGGCTCTATAAGCACCTGATCGGAGAAAAAACCAATCCATCGCACGCTGCATTGGTTATGGTATTATGCGGGAGAAATCCTTAAAGATTTTGTGACCTCTCGAACATCTGACCAGCTCTCGCCGTATCATGACAGTCAGTTTTCGGCTTTCTCTACTGAGGTGCTCGTCCGGAAGAATCGGGACACAATCGCAGTAGTTCTCCCGGTGCTACCTTAGCCGATATAGTGGAATGTAAGTTACCAAAACATGGGAGCCGGGCAAACCCAACTATTGACCCAAGACATGATTCGGAGCTGATGCATATAATGCTATAGGTTTGGGGTGCCGAACTTCCATGAAGGTGTTCGGACTTTATTGCCGTGTTATGGGTAAAACGAAGCCCCTGGCATATTTTAAGGCATATCACTGTGTACGGGTGCCACTTGACAAAATGATTTCAATAAGAAATAACAGCAGGTAAACGTCATATAAATCCACATGTTGTATTTGAATAGTACGTCTATGCGTATGGGTACAAGTAATGTGATAAAAAAAGGAATATGATTGCGGAACCTGCTGAGACCAGGGGAAGAGGCTGAGTGCGGATCTGTAATATAGCCGGATGGTCATTGCGGGGAATGTCTAAGGATTCCCTTACGTGTTCAAGCTGCCTCCGTGTAGCCCGTCCTGGTCGGTGCAAAGGTGAACATGCGAAGGAAATGTAAGAAATATTTACGTGCCGGAGGGCGGTTGAGCCGCTGAGTTTAGCCTGTCCTGGCCTTCGCCGGAGTGTTTAGTTGAGCTCTGGAAGAGCCGGGCTATCCTTCTGTGAAGTAGTTCAGAGTCCCTTGACGGTGTCCGGGAGCCTGGACGTCGACTTGAGGTTCGGCTGCAAGGTGCTGCTCGTTGTTTCTGCTGCTAAGGTAGTGGTGTATTTGTTGGCGCCGAGGGAAGGTTCGGCCTTGCCATTAACCGTGATGACGCCGCGTGGACCGGGCATCTTGAGCTTATGGTAGGCATATGTGGCACCGCGTTGAATCGAGCGAATGCGGTTCGTCCGAGTAGTGCTTGATAATCACTGTGGAAAGGGACGATTTAGAAGATTAACTCTTCGATACGGTAATTTTCTGGTGATCTGAAGACTACCTCAAGGGCAATGGAGCCTGTATAGCTAACTTCCACACCTAGTATAATGCCTCTGAAAGTGGCTTTAGTGGGTTTGATCGCCGAATGATCGATGCCCATCTTGCGCACTGTGTCCTGGTAAAGAAGATTTAGACTGCTGCCTCCATCCATAAGGACTCGAGTGAGGTGGAACCCGTCTATTATTGGGTCGTGGACTAGTGCGGCTGGATTGCCCTGATTGGCATTAACCGGACGATCCGTGCGGTTGAAGGTGACCGGCCCTAGTTTATATTGTGGGACGACTAGTTCCGAGTCGGCATCCCTAAGGGTGCATATCCGGTCCGAGCTGGTAATTTGGGTTGTATTTACCACATTCACCAATTGAATATGCGGGGGAAATTTCTTTTGCCCTCCTGTGTTCGGTGATCTGGGCTCTTCATCGCTATCGTCACTTTGAGACCCCCCTTCGTCTTTGGCGCCTGCCCTGCCGGCTTGTTTGAAGACCCGACATTCTCTATTGGTATGGGTGGCTGGCGTTTCTGGGGTGCCATGAATTTGGCATTGGCGATCGAGTATGCGGTCCAGACTGGGTGGACCCGGATTTTTATTTTTGGGTGGCCCTTTCCGCTGACCGGACTTTGAGCCCCTGAACCCGGCATTAACCGCCGTATTTTCGGTGTTTTCACCATATTTGCGGCGCTTGTGTTTGTTGCATCATGGTTTGTCGTTGCTATCCCTGGCTTCTGATATGCCAGGTTTGCTTGTTGTATTGGTACTACGAGCCAACCAACTATCTTCGCCCGCACAAAAGCGGGTCATAAGTGTCATGAGGGCTGCCATGGATTTTGGCTTCTCTTGGCCGAGGTGCCGGGTGAGCCATTCGTCACGGATATTATGCTTAAATGCTGCTAAGGCCTCTGCATTCGCGATCGACTATTTGGTTTTTCTTGGTTAGGAACTGTGTCCAGGATTGCTCGCCGATTCCCACAGGCCTTTGAGTTATATGGCTCAAGTCATCAAGATCCGGTGGTCGCACATAAGTGCCCTGGAAGTTGTCAAGGAATGCATCTTCCAAATCCTCCCACTACCGACGGAGTCTGCTGGCAAGCTATTCAGCCAATGCCGAGCTGGTCCTTTGAGTTTTAGTGGGAGGTACTTGATGGCATGTAGATCATCACCGCGAGCCATGTGGATGTGGAGGAGGAAATCCTCAATCCATACCACGGGATCTGTTGTACCGTCATACGATTCGATATTTACGGGTTTAAAACCCTCCGGGAATTCGTGATCCATAACTTCATCAGTGAAGCATAGGGGGTGTGCGGCGCCTCTGTGCCGGGCTATATCATGACGCAGTTCATATGAGTCTTGTCTGCTGTATTCGGCCCGGCCGGATTTACTTTTAGTGTATCCGGCGTGACGGTCATCATCCCGCGTTAGTGCGCGCCCCCGTGACCCGTATATCGATCTTGCATGTTTTGCCCTGCTTTCCAATACGTCTCGCAGGTCCCGCATGTTGCCCCGGGCCTTGGTATTTTTTTTGAGTGGCGGCGGGGTGCAGGCTGAACTTCAGGCTGAAACGCCTCTCTTTCTCGGCCACGAGGTGGCCGGTCAGCCGCATCGTACGCTGGTGATGTAGGTTTCAATGCTTCCTCCTCGAGTCGGGGTAGCGACCTGCGCTTTGGGTAATTCTTGGAGGGGCGTTCGAGTTTGTATTCCTCGGCCGCAAGGACTTCGGTCCATCTGTTTGCTAGCAATTCTTGATCAACTCTGAGCTGTTGTTGCTTTTTCTTCAGGCTATTTGCTGTGGCTATAAGCCTGCGCTTGAAGCGCTCCTCCTTGACGGGATCCTCAGGCACGAAAAATTCTTCGTCGCCGAGGCTCACCTCGTCTTCGGAGAGAGGCATGTAATTGTCATCCTCCGTTTCTCCATCTGCTGCCTGTTTTGGAGGGCTAGCTTGTCATCCTCCCGCTCTAAATCTTGCTGGAGGGGATTCTTGTCTTCGGCACTATCCGGAGTATTATTGTCTCTTGTGCCGGTATCACTACTTTTGCTATGGCGGGACTTAGAGTGGCGCCGCTTACGTCGGCGCTTGGGTTGCTTCTTGGAGGGGTGATCCTCCATTGTCTTATCGCTATTGCCTTCTTTGGGGGTATCCACCATGTATATATCATATGATGAGGTGGCGGTCCGGTATACAGGCGGTGGTTCCAATTGCCTCCTGCATCGTCAGTCCATACCGTCGATGTCTTGGTCAAGTCGAGCATATCGGTTAAATAAATCGTCGACAGTGGCTACTAAGTGGGTGGTGGGTGGGGAGCGAATTTCTTCGTCGTCCGCATCCCATTCTAGCCGGACATAGTTCGGCCAAGGTTCTCCTGACAAGGAGAGAGATGCTACGTCTTGAGCTTGCGTTGGTTTTCCCCGAAGAGGAGAGGATGATGCAGTAGAGTAGCGTAAGTATTTCCCTCCGTTTTTTAGAACCAAGGTATCAATCCAGTAGGAGGCCACGCGCAAGTCCCTCGTACCTACACAAAGCAAACAACTCCTCGCAACCAACGTGAATAGGGGTTGTCAATCCCTTCACAGTCACTTACGAGAGTGAGATCTGATAGAGATGATAGATAATATTTTTTGTATTTTTGGTATAAAGATGCAAAGTAAAATAAAAGGCAAAGTAAAAAAGCAAAGCAATAATAAAGCGTAGGAAGATTAATATGATGAGAATAGACCCGAGGGCCATAGATTTCTCTAGTGGCTTCTCTCAAGAGCATACGTATTTTACGGTGGGTGAACGAATTACTGTTGAGCAATTGACAGAAATGAGCATAGTTATGAGAGTATCTAGGTAGGATCATGTATATAGGCATCACGTCCAAGACAAGTAGACCGACTCCTGCCTGCATCTACTAGTATTACTCCACTCATCGACCGCTATCCAACATGCATCTAGAGTATTAAGTTAATGAAAACAGAGTAACGCCTTAAGCAAGATGACATGATGTAGAGGGATAAATTCATGCAATATGAAAAAAACCCATCTTGTTATCCTCGATGGCAACAATACAATACGTGCCTTGCTGCCCCTCATCCTTTGGGAAAGGACACCGCAAGATTGAACCCAAAGCTAAGCACTTCTCCCATTGCAAGAACTACCAATCTAGTTGGCCAAACCAAACGGATAATTCGAAGAGACTTGCAAAGATAACCAATCATACATAAAAGAATTCAGAGAAGATTCAAATATTGCTCATTGATAATCTTGATCATAAACCCACAATTCATCGGTCTCAACAAACACACCGCCAAAATAAGATTACATGGAATAGATCTCCACGAGAGAGGGGGAGAACATTGTATTGAGATCCAAAAAGAGAGAAGAAGCCATCTAGCTACTAACTATGGACCCGAAGGTCTGAAGTAAACTACTCACACTTCATCGGAGAGGCTATGATGATGATGTAGAAGCCCTCCATGGTGGGTTCCCCTTCCGTGAGCTCGAGCAGGCCCCAAGATGGGATCTCGTGGATACGTAAAGTTGCGGTGGTGGAATTAGGTTTTTGGCTCCGTGTCTGATCTGTTGGGTGCGTAGGTATATATAGGAGGAAGGAGTACGTCGGTGGAGCTTGAGGGGCCCACGAGGCAGTGGGCGCCCTAGGGGCGCCCTCCACCTCGTGGCCGCCTCCTCCTTTCTTGACCGAGGGTCCAAGTCTCTCCTGGATCTTATCGATGAGAAAATCACGTTCCCGAAGATTTCATTCCGTTTGGACTCCGTTTGATATTCCGCTTCTTCAAAACACTGAAATAGGCAAAAACAACAATTACAGGCTGGGCCTCCGGTTAATAGGTCAGTCCCAAAAGTAATATAAAAGTGGAAAATAAATCCCAATATGGTCCAAAACAATAGATAATATAGCATGGAGCAACCAAAATTATAGATACATTGGAGCGTGTCGGGCATCCCCAAGCTTAACTCCTGCTCGTCGTCGAGTAGGTAAATGATAAAAAGAGAATTTTTGATGCGGAGTGCTACTTGGCATAATTTCAATGTAACTCTTCTTAATTGTGGTATGAATATTCAGATTCAAAAGATTCAAGACAAAGGTTTAATATTGACATAAAAATAATAATACTTCAAGCATACTAACAAAGCAATTATGTCTTCTCAAAATAACATGGCCAAAGAAAGTTATCCCTACAAAATCATATAGTCCGCTATGCTCTATCTTCACCACACAAAGTATTTAAATCATGCACAACCTCGATGACAAGCCAAGCAATTGTTTCATACTTTTCACATTCTCAAAACTTTTTCAATCTTCACGCAATACATGAGCGTGAGCCATGGATATAGCATTATATGTGGAATAGAATGGTGGTTGTGGAGAAGACAAAAGAGGGAAGATAGTCTCACATCAACTAGGCGATCAACGGGCTATGGAGATGCCCATCAATAGATATCAATGTGAGTGAGTAGGGATTGCCATGCAACGGATGCTCTAGAGCTATAAGTATATGAAAGCTCAACAAAAGAAACTAAGTGAGTGTGCATCCAACTCGCTTGCTCACTAAGACCTAGGGAAATTTGAGGAAGCCCATCATTGGAATATACAAGCCAAGTTCTATAATGAAAAATTCCCACTAGTATATGAAAGTGACAAAACGAGAGACTCTCTATTATGAAGATCATGGTGCTACTTTGAAGCACAAGTGTGGTAAAAGGATAGTAACATTGTTTGAGGGAGTCCTAGATTAGTGGGTATCCGGACAGCCGGACTGTGTACAACGTCCGGACTATTGAAGCATGAAGATACTAGACTCAAGACTTCGGCCCGTGTCTGGATGGAACTTTCCTTGGCGTGGAAGGCAAGCTTGGCGATCCAGATATTATATTTCCTTCCTTGTAACCGACTCCATGTAAACCCTAGCCCTCTCCGATGCCTATATAAACCGGAGAGGTTGGTCCTTAGAAGGCCGATCACAATTACAATCATACCATCATAGGCTAGCTCTTAGGGTTCAGCCTCTACGATCTCGTGGTAGATCTACTCTTGTACTACCCATAACATCAATATTAATCAAGCAGGAAGTAGGGTTTTACCTCCATCGAGAGGGCCCGAACCAGAAAAGCTTCTCCACCTCCTTATCACCCAGACCCTCGAAGAACTTGGCAGCGTCAGCCGTACTCTTCAACAAATCCAAGATACAGCGTCTGCGAGACTCCAGCGCCCATCCAGGGGAGCGTACTTCGGATCAAAAAACTTCGTCCGCAGCAAGTAGGAACCTCCAGCCACGTATTTACTGGCCTGTTGAAGCTCCTCCCGCGCACCCCTGAGCTCGGGTCCGTATTTCCTTGGTGGCATTGCGTGCCTTGTCCAGCTCGGCCAAGCTATCCTTATGCTCCTTTTTAAGGTGCTCATACCGGCCATCGGCATTTTTTAACTCAATAGCCATTTCGGCCATCTTTTCCTCGCTTCGGCGATGAGCAGCCTGTTCGGCTCTCAGTTCCTCTGTCGCCTTTAGGGCAGCCGCATTGCTAAGCCGAGCATGTTCCTTGACTTGGACAAGTTCTGCCCTCAGGGCCTCCACGGCAGCAGCACCATCTGCAGTCCGAACATATTACATTAATATCATGCCGCCTCCATATTTTCCTATACAAAGGAAGGCAGAGCGCATACCTTGTGATTTGTCTAGCCGCTCGTTCACTAGCGTGATATCGGCATCAATCGAACGAATTCGCCTGGTCAGTTCGGAAACTTCGACGGACTGGTCAGCGGCCGGACTCACAGGTACCTGCAAGTGTTTACAGCGCAATAATTGATTTATGATCCCTCGTTTGCCGCCTAGGGCGTGCAACCAGAGTCTCAGGGGCTACTATCAATATGGAGCACACCTAATGTGTGCCTCACAGCCAAAAACAGTGTATTCTTCACTACATACCTCAAAGCCTCTGAGCAGACTTGTAAATGCTTCATTCAAACCGCTTGTAGCGGAGGAAATCTTCCTGAGCACCGTGCTCATTAATGAGCGGTGCTCCTCCGAAAGCGCAGCTCGCTCCAGTAGGCCCGTCAGTACGTCCGGCCGGACATCGAACTGTGCCGGACCCTTCCCATCGCCCCTCGTGGGAGCCAAATGCTCCGGGCTCAGGGGGGCTGACACATTGGCTTCCGGCCTCGGCAGATCCGGACTCCTCCGTGACGACACCTCAGTGTCGCCCGCTTCATGAGCCAGAGAAGTGGGTGGGGTCTCGCTCTCCATCATCTCCGGAGGAAGATCCCTTGAAGACGAACTCTGTTGAGAAGGGCTGCTAGCCGGACTGCGAAAGACGAATCCTGCTTATTGATCTAGGAGGAACACGGTACCTTCGAATTAAAAATTAACTTAAAGCTCGGTGGAGGGATGGCCCGTTGGTGGGCACGATGCGGCGAGGGTGCCCGTTGGGGCAGAGCCCCTTGGTGTTATCTTTTTCCCGGGTTTGGGCATCTCCGTCTCCAAGTCTTCGGAGGCGGCCCTCTTCTTCCAGCTGGGAGGAGGCCTTAGCCTCCCCTTCCCGACTATCCTCCTTAGGGGAGGCAACAATTCCCCCGATTCGGATGCGTAGCATGTGAAGCTCGGTTTCTTCGTTCTTCCCCTTGTCTTCCCCTGAGTGCATTCTTATGAGCACCTGGTCAAGCATCTTGGCCATGGTGGGACCAGGCGAGCCTTCGGGAAGTGGCGCCGGACACCTGATTCTCTCCGCCTTGCTGAGCCATTCCTGGCCACGGATGATTTTCAGAACAAATAACCATAACAAATACAAAACACGGTGTCCGGTATCAAGTTTACTTACTTGGGTATCTAGGTGATTGCAGCTTAGGCCCGCATCCTCGATGGTGTCCGGACACTTTACTTTCGGTCCGAAGAATAATCTGCACATCCCTTCGAGCTTTAGGCCGAAGAAGTGCTTGACAGTCCGCGGACCCTCCGGATTGAACTCCCACATTTGGAGAGGCCGGCGTTGGCATGGTAACATCCGTCGGATTAACATCACTTGCATTATGCTGACAAGGTTAATGTCCCTCTCAAGAAGCTCTCGGATGCGGTTCTGCAGTACTGGAACATCACCAGCGGACCCCCAATTCCGTCCTACATCGGTCCAAGACGCTAATTGGCACGGAGGGCCCGAGCGGAACTCGGGGGCGGCCACCCACTTTGTGCCCCTGGGAGCCGTGACATAGAACCACCTCCGCTGCCATACATCGGATACCTCTGGGAAAGAACCCTCTGGCCACGGGGCGTCATCGTTCCTGCTTATTACAGCACCTCCGCACTCCACATGTCGCCCCTCGATCATCTTTGGCGTGACATTGAAGGTCTTGAGCCATAAGCCGAAGTGTGGGGTGACATGGAGAAAAGCCTCGCACACGATAATAAACAAAGAGATATGGAGGATAGCGTCGGGAGCCAGATCGTGAAAATCCAACCCATAATAGAACATGAGCCCCCTCACGAAGGGATCGAGGGTGAAACCCAGATCATGGAGGAAGTGTGGGACGAAAATGACACACTCGTTGGGCTCCGGCGTAGGGATGACCTGCCCTGGAGCAGGGAGCCTGTGCTGGATATCTGCGGTCAAGTATCTGACCTCCCTAAGCTTTGCAATGTCCTTCTCTTCAATCGAGGAGGCCACCCACCAGCCTTGAGGGTCAGATCCGGACATATTGGAGGATTCCGGAGGCGTGGAGCTTAGGTTTTGGGTGTTAGAACTCGAGGTGCGAGAAGGCGCGATGAAGGTGAAAAAGGAGGCGTAGGTCTCGACCCCTTTATAAAGAGGGTGAATATCAAGAGTCCCCGGTGTGACCGTTTGAGGCTTATCTAAAAAACACACGGGTTATACCAACAGCCGTCGTGGAGTCACGCGTGCTCATACTGATGGAAAATCCCGTAATAAGAGGAACACGATCTCTGCCTCGACGGGACGTGCCAATAAAACCGCCTCGCAACACGAGTCATTGTGGGGCAGGAAACGTCGGTTCGCATTGGACCGAGCCCCGATGCAAGGGCACGACGCATGAAGATTGCCAGCAAATCAGATCTATAGCATAGGAAGATCATCTTGCAGATCCGGACACGGTCTACGTGTTCGATGACCACTTTGGAGTATTCGGAGGAGGAACCCGCCCTGCAATGCCGAAGATAAAGCTGCGCGCCGGACTCATCGTCATTGAAGCCTGGTTCAGGGGCTACTGAGGGAGTCCTGGATTAGGGGGTATCCGGACAGTCGGACTGTGTACAACGTCCGGACTATTGAAGCGTGAAGATACAAGACTCAAGACTTCGGCCCGTATCCGGATGAGACTTTCCTTGGCGTGGAAGGCAAGCTTGGCGATCCGGATATTATATTTCCTTCCTTGTAACTGCCGGACTATTGAAGCGTGAAGATACAAGACTCAAGACTTCGGCCCGTATCCGGATGGGACTTTCCTTGGCGTGGAAGGCAAGCTTGGCGATCCGGATATTATATTTCCTTCCTTGTAATCGACTCCATGTAAACCCTAGCCCTCTCTGGTGCCTATATAAACTGGAGAGGTTGGTCCTTAGAAGGCTGATCACAATTACAATCATACCATCATAGGCTAGCTCTTAGGGTTCAGCCTCTACGATCTCGTGGTAGATCTACTCTTGTACTACCCATATCATCAATACTAATCAAGCAGGAAGTAGGGTTTTACCTCCATCGAGAGGGCCCGAACACAGGTAAACATCTGTGTCCCTTGCTTCCTGTTACCATCAGCCTTGACGCACAGATCGGGACCCCCTACCTGAGATCCGCCGGTTTTGACACCGACATTGTCCCTTCTCTCTTTTTCTCTCATTTTTTTATTTTTTTATTTGGGCCTTTTCTCTTTTTATGGCCTATTTTATTTTCTCTTTTTTTATTTTTTGTCCGGAGTCTCATCCCGACTTATGGGGAAATCATATTCTCCATCATCCTTTCCTCACTTGGGACAATGCTCTAAAAATGATGATCATCACACTTTTATTTTTCTTACAACTCAAGAATTACAACTCGATACTTAGAACAAAATATGACTCTCTGTGAATGCCTCCGGTGGTGTACCGGGATATGCAATGATTCATAAGTGACATGTATGAAAGAATTATGAACGGTGGCTTTGCCACAAATACGATGTCAACTAAATGATCATGCTAAGCAATATGACAATGATGGAGCATGTCATAATAAACGGAATGGTGGAAAGTTGCATGGAAATATATCTCGGAATGGCTATGGAAATGCCATTATAGGTAGGTATGGTGGCTGTTTTGAGGAAGGTTTATGGTGGGTGTATGATACCGGCGAAAAGTGCGCGGTATTAGAGAGGCTAGCAATGGTGGAAGGGTGAGAAAAGTGCGTATAATCCATGGACTCAACATTAGTAATAAAGAACTCAGATACTTATTGCAAAAATCTACAAGTTATCAAAGCAAAGTATTACGTGCATGCTCCTAGGAGGATAGATTGGTAGGAAAAGACCATCGCTCGTCCCCGACCGCCACTAACAGGGAAGACAATCAATAAATAAATCATGCTCCGACTTCATAACATAACGGTTCACCATACGTGCATGCTACGGGAATCACAAACTTTAACACAAGTATTTCTCAAATTCACAACTACTCAACTAGCATGACTCTAATATTACTACCTTCATATCTCAAAACAATTATCAAGCATCGAACTTTTCTTAGTATTCAACGCACTCAAAAGAAAGTTTTACAAATCTTGAATACCAAGCATATTATTATTTTAAGCAAATTACCATGCTATTTAAGACTCTCAAAATAATCTAAGTGAAGCATGAGAGATCAAAGGTTTCTATAAAATAAATACACCACCGTGCTCTAAATGATATAAGTGAAGCACTAGAGCAAAACTACAAAGCTCAAAAGATATAAGTGAAGCACATAGAGTATTCTATCAAATTACAATTCATGTATGGCTCTCTCAAAAGGTGTGTATAGAAAGGATGATTGTGGTAAACTAACAAGCAAATACGCAAATAATACAAGACGCTCCAAGCAAAACACATATCATGTAGTGAATAAAAATATAGCTCCAAGTAAAGTTACCGATGGAAGTGGACGGAAAAGGGGATGCCTTCCGGGGCATCCCCAAGCTTTGACTTTTTGGTGCCCTTGGATTATCTTGGGGGTGCCATAGGCATCCCCAAGCTTAGGCTCTTTCCACTCCTTGTTCCATAATCCATCAAAAGATTTCACCCAAAACTTGAAAACTTCACAACACAAAACTCAACAGAAACCTCGTAAGCTCCGTTAGCGAAAGAAAACAAAAGACCACTTCAAGGTACTTTAATAAACTCATTATTTATTTATAATGGTGTTAAACCTACTGTATTCAAACTTCTCTATGGATTATAAACTATTTTACTAGCCATAGATTCATCAAAATAAGCAAACAACACACGAAAAACAGAATCTGTCAAAAACAGAACAGTCTGTAGTAATCTGTAACTGACGCAAACTTCTGGAACTCCAAAACTTCAGCCAAAATAGGGAGATCTAGGAAATTTGTTTATTGATCAGCAGCAATTGGAATCACTATTTTATCACGTTCTGGTGATTTTTAACAATTGTTTTCGTGAACAGAAAGTTTCTGGAAATTACAGCAAGATCAAATAACTATCATCCAAGAAGATCCTATAGGTTTAACTTGGCACAAACACTAATTAAAACATAAAACCACATCTAAACAGAAGGTAGATGGATTATTTATTCCTAAACAGAAAAAAAACAAGAACTAAAAAATAAAATTGGGTTGCCTCCCAACAAGCGCTATCGTTTAACGCCCCTAGCTAGGCATAAAAGCAAGGATAGATCTAGGTATTGCCATCTTTGGTAGGCAATCCTTAAACGAGGCATCTACCTTCCTTAGAAATTTCTTTCTTTCTAGTAATTATCAAATTTTTAGGCAAAAGATCGAAAAATTCATTCGTAGCAAATGGTTCCTTAATGATAGCAAAAAGATTGGGATGAATACTTATAGATTTAAGATCCATGGTTTCCTTACTAGAGGATTCACCCTTATTCTTAGGAACATACATGAGCTTAGCAATTTTAGTAGGTGGACTTGGAGTATTTTTTACGGAAGAAAAAGCAGTTCCCAAGTTGGTAATGATACCCTCAAGTTTATCAATTCTAGAGGAATCTTGATTTATTTTCTCATTAACTATGGATTCCTTCTCCTTAATATTTTTCAAAGTTACTCCTACCTTAGATCCATATTGGGTAATTTGATTGTGGATCTTTTTATCTAGATTTTCAATTAGCTCTACGGTAGCAACTTTATTTTCAATAATTTCAAGTCTTTGCATTACATGCTCCAAAGTTAACATAGTTCCATTAACCAAAAGAGGTGGTGAGCCAAATAAATCTATCATAGAATTATAAGAATCAAAAGTGTGGCTACCCAAGAAATTCCCTCCGGTAATGGTATCGAGGATATATCTATACCAAGGATTAGCACCTACATAAAAATTGCGGAGAAGAACTGAAGTAGATTGCTTCCTGGTAGATCTATTTTGAGCATTGCAAATTCTATACCAAGCATATTTTAGATTTTCTCCCTCCCTTTGCTTAAAATTTAGAACTTCATTCTTGGGAGACAACAGTGAAGAAATAAGACTAGCCATAACGACAAGCAAACGAGAAAAAGGCAAACGGAAAAGAGAGGGCGAATAATACGGCAAGGGTGAAGTGGGGGAGAGGAAAACGAGAGGCAAATGGCAAATAATGTAATGCGAGAGATAAGGGATTGTGATGGGTACTTGGTATGTTGACTTTTGCATAGACTCCCCGGCAACGCTGCCAGAAATCCTTCTTGCTACGTCTTGAGCTTGCGTTAGTTTTCCCCGAAGAGGAGAGGATGATGCAACAGAGTAGCGTAAGTATTTCCCTCGGTTTTTGAGAACCAAGGTATCAACCCAGTAGGAGGCCACGCGCAAGTCCCTCGTACCTACACAAAGCAAATAACTCCTCGCAACCAACGCGAATAGGGGTTGTCAATCCCTTCACGGTCACTTCCGAGAGTGAGATCTGATAGAGATGATAGATAATATTTTTGGTATTTTTGGTATAAAGATGCAAAGTAAAATAAAAGGCAAAGTAAAAAGCAAAGCAATAATAAAGCGTAGGAAGATTAATATGATGAGAATAGACCCGGGGGCCATAGATTTCACTAGTGGCTTCTCTCAAGAGCATAAGTATTTTACGGTGGGTGAACGAATTACTGTTGAGCAATTGACATAATTGAGGATAGTTATGAGAGTATCTAGGTATGATCATGTATATATGCATCACGTCCGAGACAAGTAGACCGACTCACCGCATCTACTACTATTACTCCACTCATCGACCGCTATCCAAAGATGCATCTAGAGTATTAAGTTAATGAAAACAGAGTAACGCCTTAAGCAAGATGACATGATGTAGAGGGATAAATTCATGCAATATTATAAAAACCCCATCTTGTTATCCTCGATGGCAACAATACAATACGTGCCTTGCTGCCCCTACTGTCACTGGGAAAGGACACCACAAGATTGAACCCAAAGCTAAGCACTTCTCCCATTGCAAGAACTACCAATCTATTTGGCCAAACCAAACGGATAATTTGAAGAGACTTGAAAATATAACCAATCATACATAAAAGAAATCAAATAAGATTCAAATATTGCTCATAGATAATCTTCATCATAAACCCACAATTCATCGGTCTCAACAAACACACCGCAAAAAGAAGATTACATGGAATAGATCTCCACGAGAGAGGGGGAGAACATTGTATTGAGATCCAAAAAGAGAGAAGAAGCCATCTAGCTACTAACTATGGACCCAAAGGTCTGAAGTAAACTACTCACACTTCATCGGAGAGGCTATGATGATGATGTAGAAGCCCTCCATGGTGGATTCCCCTTCCATGAGCTCCTAACAGGCCCCAAGATGGGATCTCGTGGATACGAGAAGTTGCGGCGGAATTAGGTTTTTGGCTCCGTATCTGATCTGTTGGGGGTACGTAGGTATATATAGGAGGAAGGAGTACGTCGGTGGAGCTTCGGGGGGCCCACGAGGCAGGGGGCGCGCCCTAGGGGGGTTTAACAATCAGACTCATATAGGTGTGTTCTTCAAAAGATGTTCTGCAGGACAACATCTCTACTTAAATGAGCCACTTAGAACACATTAAAATATACATCAACATGCCATGCATATTAGGAGAGTATTGCATCTTCATGGAGTGGTATTGTTAATAGTAAGGATACTCTCATCTCAGTTGACCAACAACTTGTCTTCCACATCTAATTCACGGGATCTCCGATCACATAGACTAGGTTACCACTGTGAACAACTCATATTGTGGGTCTCATACCCATATCCTTCGATGCATTATCTATCACATTACATGATAGACCCGTAGTAAAAGGATCTGCCAGATTGTTTAGACATTTGGATATAATCCAATGCAATAACTCCAGAGTTTTTCATTTTCCTGACAGACTTCGACCTTCTCTGAACATGTCTTGATGACTTCATGTTATCCTTTGAGCTGCTCACTTTTGTGATCACAGTTTGATTGTCGCGATTCATAAGGATAACCGGTACAAGTTTCTCAACAACCGACAAGTCATTCAAGAGCCGACGAAGCCAATCTGCTTCGACCGTAGTTGTATCTAGTGTTGTGTGTTCTGCTTCCATTCTTAACCTCGTTAAGATGCTCTGCTTGCAAGACTTCCAAGAAACAATGCCACCTCCATGAGTGAATACATATCCGCTCGTGGCCTTTATCTCATCAGCATCAGAGATCCAATTTGAGTCACTATAACCTTCCAGTACCTTTGGGTACCCAGTGTAGTGAATTCCATAACTCGCGGTGCCTTTCAAGTAACGCATAACTCTCTCTAGAGCTTTCCAATGCACATCTCCTAGTTTTGAAACAAACCGGCTCAGTTTGCTAACATTAAAAGAGATGTCAGGTCTTGTGGCACTGGCTAAGTACATAAGCGAGCCAATAATCTGAGAATATTTCAGTTGATCTCTAGCAATTCTTCGATTCTTTCGAAGCAACATGCTAGCATCATATGGTGTTGGAGAGGGCTTGCAGTCACTGTAGCCAAAGCGACTCAAGATCTTTTCCACATAGTGAGATTGAAGCAATGTAATCCCACCATCATCGTCCCAACAACTTGATGTTCAGAATGACATCAGCCACTCCTAAATCCTTCATCTCAAAACAACGAGATAGGAAAGCCTTGACCTCCTTAATAACATTCAGATTTGCTCCAAAAATCAGCATGTCATCAACATACAAGCAAAGGATAAATCCCTCGCCCCCGCCATGGTGATAGTACACACATTTATTAGCTTCGCTTACAACAAAGCCTATAGCTGTTAAAGTTCTTTCGAAATTCTCATGCCACTGCTTGGTGCTACTTTTTGAGCTTGCATTGGTTTTTCCCTTGAAGAGGAAAGGGTGATGTAGCAAAGTAGAGTAAGTATTATCCTCAGTTTTGAGAACCAAGGTATCAATCCAGTAGGAGACAACGCTCAAGTCACCGAATACCTGCACAAACAAACACCAACTTGCACCCAACGCGATAAAGGGGTTGTCAATCCCTTCACGGTTATTTGCAAAGTGAGATCTGATAGAGATGGATAAACGGTAAAGTAATATTTTTGGTATTTTTGGTTTATGGAGCGAAAAGTAAAGAAAGTAAATAGGAAACTAAAATAGTAGATCGGAAACTTATATGATGGAAAATAGACCCGGGGGCCATAGGTTTCACTAGAGGCTTCTCTCAAGATAGAAAATATTATGGTGGATAAACAAATTACTGTCGAGCAATTGATAGAAAAGCGCAAAGTTATGATGATATCTAAGGTAATGATCATGAATATAGGCATCACATCCGTATCAAGTAGACCGAAACGATTCTGCATCTACTACTATTACTCCACACATCGACCTACTCCTGCCTGCATCTAGAGTATTAAGTCCATGAAGAACGGAGTAACGCATTAAGTAAGATGACATGATGTAGCGGGATAAACTCAAGCAATATGATGAAAACCCCATATTGTTATCCTCGATGGCAACAATATAATACGTGCCTTGCTGCCCCTACTGTCACTGGGAAAGGACACCGCAAGATTGAACCCAAAGCTAAGCACTTCTCCCATTGCAAGAAAAACCAATCTAGTTGGCCAAACCAAATTGATAGTTCAAAGAGACTTGCAAAGATATCAAATCATGCATATAAGAATTCAGAGGAGATTCAAATAATATTCATAGATAAACTGATCATAAATCCACAATTCATCGGATCTCGGCAAACACACCCAAAAGATTATTACATCGAATAGATCTCCAAGAACATCGAGGAGAACATGGTATTGACAATCAAAGAGAGAGGAGAAGCCATCTAGCTACTAGCTATGGACCCGTAGGTCTGTGGTAAACTACTCACGCTTCATCGGAGAGGCAATGGTGTTGATGTAGAAGCCCTCCATGATCAAATCCCCCTCCGGCAGGACGCCGGAAAAGGCCCCTAGATGGGATCTCACGGGTACAGAAGGTTGTGGCGTTGGAGAAGTGTTTTTGTGGCTCTCCTGGTTGGTTTGGGAATATATAGGCGGAAGAAATAGGTCGGTGGAGTCACGAGGGGCCCATAAGGGTGGGGGCGCGCCTTACCCCCCTGGACGCGCCCTCCGTCCTTGTGGCCGCCTCGTGGCTTCTCTGACTTGCACTCCAAGTCCTCTGGATGTCTTCTGGTCCAAGAAAAATCATCGTAAAATTTTTATTCCGTTTGGACTCCATTTGATATTCCTTTTCTGTGAAACTCTAAAACAAGGAAAAAACATAAACTGGCACTGGGCTCTAGGTTAATAAGTTAGTCCCAAAAATAATATAAAGTAGCATAATAATGCATATAAAACATCCAAAACAGATAATATAATAGCATGGAAAAATAAAAAATTATAGATACGTTGGAGACGTATCAAGAATCCCCAAGCTTAATTCCTACTCGTCCTCGAGTAGGTAAATGATAAATACAGAATTTTTGATGTGGAATGCTTCCTAACATATTTATCCATGTAATTTTCTCTATTGTGGCATGAATGTTCATCCATATGATTCAAAATAAAAGTTTAATATTGACATAACAACAATAATACTTCAAGCATACTAACAAGGTAATTATGTCTTCTCAAAATATCATGGCCAAAGAAAGCTTATCCCTACAAAATCATATAGTCTGGCTATGCTCCATCTTCATCACACAAAATATTTAAATCATGCACTACCCCGATGACAAGCCAAGCAATTGTTTCATACTTTTGATGTTCTCAAACTTTTTCAACTTTCACGCAATACATGAGCGTGAGCCATGGACATAACACTGTAGGTGGAATAGGCAATGGTTGTGGAGAAAACAAAAAGAAGGAGATAGTCTCACATCAAGTAGACATATCAACGGGCTATGGAGATGCCCATCAATAGATATCAATGTGAGTGAGTAGGGATTGCCATGCAACGGATGCACTAGAGCTATAAGTTTATGAAAAGCTCAAAAAGAAACTAAGTGGGTGTGCATCCAACTTGCTTGCTCCCGAAAACCTAGGGAAATTTGAGGAAGCCCATAATTGGAATATACAAGCCATGTTCTATAATGAATTCCCACCAGTATATGAAAGTGAAAATATAGGAGACTCTCTTATCATGAAGATCATGGTGCTACTTTGAAGCACAAGTGTGGTAAAAGGATAGTAGCATTGCCCCTTCTCTCTTTTCTCTCACTTTTTTATTTGGGCCTTCTCTCATTTTTTTTGGCCTCTTCTTTTATTCGTCTAGAGTCTCATCCCGACTTGTGGGGGAATCATAGTCTCCATCATCCTTGAAGGAAGTATTCCCTAGAGGAAATAATAAAGTTGTTACTTATATTTCCTTATATCATGATAAATGTTTATTATTCATGCTAGAATTGTATTAACCGGAAACTTAGTACATGTGTGAATACATAGACAAACAGAGTGTCCCTAGTATGCCTCTACTTGACTAGCTCGTTAATCAAAGATGTTTAAGTTTCATGACCATAGACATGTGTTGTCATTTGGTAAACGGGATCACATCATTAGAGAATGATGTTATGGACAAGACCCATCCGTTAGCTTAGCATAGTGACCGTTTAGTTTTATTGCTATTTCTTTCTCCATGACTTATACATGTTCCTCTGACTATGAGATTATGCAACTCTCGAATACCGGAGGAACACCTTGTGTGCTATCAAATGGCACAACATAACTGGGTGATTATAAAAATGTTCTACAAGTGTCTCCGATGGTGTTTGTTGAGTTGGCATAGATCGAGATTAGGATTTGTCACTCCGAGTATCGGAGAGGTATCTCTGGGCCCTCTAGGTAATGCACATCACTATAAGCCCTACAAGCAATGTGACTAATGAGTTAGTTACGGGATGATGCATTACGGAACGAGTAAAGAGACTTTCCGGTAACGAGATTGAACTAGGTATGATGATACCGACGATCGAATCTCGGGCAAGTAACATAGCGATAACAAAGGGAACAATGTATGTTGTTATGCGATTTGACCGATAAAAGATCTTCGTAGAATATGTAGCAGCCAATATGAGCATCTAGGTTCCGCTATTGGTTATTGACCGGAGATGTGTCTCGGTCATGTCTACATAGTTCTCGAACCCGTAGGGTCCGCACGCTTAACGTTCGATGACGATTTGTATTATGAGTTATGTGATTTGATGACTGAGGTTTGTTCGGAGCCCCGGATGAGATCACGGACATGACGAGGAGTCTCGAAATGGCCGAGAGGTAAACATTCATATATCAGAAGGTTGCATTCGGACACCGGAATGGTTTCAGAAAGTTTCGGAGTACCGGGGATTATTAGAACCCCACCCCCCCGGAAGTTAATGGGCCATCATGGGCCTTAGTGGAGAAGAGAGAGGGTCGGCTAGGAGGTGGCGCCCTCCCCTTGCCAATCCAAATTGGACAAGGGATGGGGCGGCGCCCCCTTTCCCTCTCCTACTCCTCCTCTCTTTTCCCTCTTTGCTACTCCGGAAAAGGAAAAAGGAGAGGGAATCCTACTAGGACTAGGGAGTCCTAGTAGGACTCCCCACACCTGGAGCACCTCCTCCCTGGCCGCCGGCCTCCTCCCCCCTCCTTTATATACGTGGGAGGGGGCACCTCAAAGGCACACCAAGTCTTCTCTTAGCCGTGTGTGGTGCCCCCCTCCACAGTTACACACCTCGGTCATATCGTCGTAGTGCTTAGGCGAAGCCCTGCGCCGGTAACTTCATCATCACCGTCGCCACGCTGTTGTGCTGACGGAACTCTCCCTTGTCCTCAACTCGATCAAGAGCTCGAGGGACGTCATCATGATGAACATGTTCTGAACACGGAGGTGCCGTACATTCGGTGCTAGGATCGGTTGAATCGCGAAGACATTTGACTACACACTACAAAAAAATACACTTCTGTGATGATACGTGTTTGCCATAGTAGGTCACGTTTTCTGTCATGCATGTACATCCATGATGATTTTATGACGGAATCAAGATAGTCATACATGTGCTATTGTAGAAGTGTTCCATGACATTACCAAAATTATCATCACGGAAGTGTTCACTTCCATGATGATAAATGCCGCGTCATGGAAGTGCTTTCGTCAAGGGTGACTGACACGTGGCATCCACCATAACAGGTCACCGTTAAGCTATCAAGTCTAATTTTGGATCCGATAACCCGCTAACAGCCACGACCAATGACGATTTTCCACGTGTAAAATTCTCATTGGCCGACGGAACCATGTGTCAGCTCCGCGTTGGCACAGGTGTCACCCATCCAATGGGCGAGATGAGCCTATGATATGTTGACACGTTGACCGGCCCAAAATTGGCCCATAAAGATTAAATGGGCCGGCCCAACTAAAGGCCCACAAGATTTTGCGGACCATAATGGGCCGACCCAGCTAAAGGCCCACGAGATTTCGCCGACCATAATGGGCCGGCCCGGCTAAAGGCCCACGATATTTCGCCGACCATAATGGGCCGGCCCGGCTAAAGGCCCACGAGATATCGCCGACCATAATGGGCCGGCCCAGCTAAAGGCCCATGAGATATCACCGACCATAATGGGCCGGCCCAGCTAAAGGCGCACAAGATTTTGAGGACACTAGTGGGCCAACCCATTAACAGGCTGCCATGTTTTGGGCCAAATGCCGACCCATATTTGATCTGGTCCATTAACAGCCTGCCACGTTCCACGCCCAATAAAGGCCCATATGAGATCCGACCCGTTAAAAGACTACCATGTTCTGGGCCAAATTACGGCCCAGATCAGATCTGGTCCTTTAAGAGGCTTTGGGCTAAATTATGGCCCATATCAGATTTGGCCCGTCAACTGGACGCTATGCTTTTAGGCCCACTTGCTAAAGGCCCATTTAGTAATTCGGCCTGATATTAGTTTCGGCCTATTAAAGTATTGTTTAACATTTCAGCCCTATATTTATTTCGGACTGCTAAAAGCTCGTCATATAGTTGGGCCTAACTATGGCCCGGTTTGCATCCGGCCTGCTCACAACCGATAATCTGATTGGGCCAAACAAGGACCGAGACAATTTTGATCTGTTAATGGCCCGTGATGTGATTGGCACAATCATGGGCCGGGGTCTATTTCGGCCTGCTGCCGGCCCGTGAGCTGTTCGGCACGTTTTAGGTCCAACCTACTTTTCAGCCTCCTAAAATCCTATTAAGTTTTCTTGTGAAAATAGGGCCGACGGTTTACTCGGCCTATTAGAGGCCTGAATCTACTAGTGGGCCAGTTTACATTTAGGCCTGTTAACGAACCGATTATGTAGTGATTTGCATGACGGCCCGATTATGTACCGTAATTTTACGGTTTAGCCGGTTTACTGTGAAGAGATGATATATATAGAGTAAAATAACTGCAGCATCGTGAATAAGAAAAAACCTAGACTATACAATAAAGAAATTACGGCATATTACATCCACTAGGCATCAAAGTTCGCCACTATGATAATAAAGCACAAGCAGACAACATATTACATACACTGGGCATCAAAGATCGCCACCAGTGCAAATAAACACCCTGACAAAATAATATACAAAACCGACAAGACTTCAATAGAGTTGAAGAAAGGTTAGCCCTGCTCGGGAGCTGCAGCGCAAGCAGCTGAGCAAGCTGATGAGACAGTGCTTGTTTGACACTTATAACCTCCTCACTTTGAAAGATAAACAAGCAGACAGATGACAGGTTTTACACATATAAGTATCAGTGCTGACAATTCATCACATTTCTTACTGACGAATAAAGTGACACAATTTAAAATAGCATTAACACAATATGGTATTGTTCAGGTTAAGACATGGTAGGTAATGACATTGTGAAGGAGTTGGTAGCTTCACGACACCACTGGATTATAGATCAAGAACTCATTAGTATCGATGGTTAGTGTGCTGTCAATTTATCCCATTTCAGATTGGCAAATAAGTTAGGAGAACGCCTAATTTTCGCCTAGCTAGCGTGCGCTCCTCCACCTAGCTAGCGCTTCCCCGCCAGCGGCCACTCCGGCCCCGGCGTCCACCCTCTCCTCCGTCGGCGGCCACCCCGGCCCCGGCGCCCCCTCCCTTCCTTCCGCCTGTGTCGCCGCGGGTCTCGCCATGGCCTCCGACTCAGCTAGCCTGGCTTCGGTCTCTTCCAGACTCTAGCCAATCGTCTCCGGCCTGGGGTTGTCTGTGTCGTCCGGATCTGGCGAGTCCTCGATCGGGCCGGAGGCGCTGATCGGGGCCGCTTTGGGCCAAGGGCACCACTGCCATGGCGCAAGCTGTGGCCGTCAGCAAGGCTCTGTGGCGCAAAAGGAAGGCTTTTAGGAAGATGGCGGTGGCAGGTGGTGCTAGGCCGCGTTCGTCGTGCTCCCCGGCTTCGTCGCCGGAGCGGAGGGAGATCCCGGTGGACTTATTCGGACTTTGCTTCAACTGCTTTCGCGAGGGTCATCGACGAGAGGATTGCTGGTTCCCTCTGCTCTGCATCTGGTGTGGTCTGGAGGGTCACATCTCCACGGACTGCAAGCGGCCTAGGAGCCCCAGGTCAGAGGAGGATCTCCAGCATGATGCGGTGGCCAAGGTAGCGCGGGCATCGCAATCGTCGATGCAGGCCGGACCTGCGAACAGGCTGTCACCGGTGACTAGGCAGGCCGCTCCCTTGGAGAGGCCCTCGTCAGTCCCAGCTGACACCGCACCTGTGGGGTCTGGGCAGGCATCGGCTGTCGCTGCCGCAACCGGGTGTATCTGCGTGCTCCGCCAGACGCCGGAGATGTAGGATCTCGAGCAACGCCTGAGGATGGCGGCGGTGGCCTATGTGGGAGGCACACGGCCGGCGGTGTCATGCCAGGAGGCGGCAGAAGCCTTGTCGGAGGAGCTGCACATACCCCGCCATCGTTTCTCCGTCCACAAGTACCACCCGGAGGATTTCTTGGTTGTTTTTGCGGCGCCAGAGTTGCGCAACAGAGCTTTGGCGGCGGGCACCGTCGACCACGGGTTCTTCAAGCTGTTCGTCAAACTGTGGCTCAAGCAAGCTCTTGCTGTTACGAGAGTAATACGCACTCAAGTGGACATTATGATTGAGGGAATCCCATCTCATGCGTGGATGACCGAGACGGCGGCGGAGATTCTTGGCTCGTCATGTCTGGTGGAGAGCTTGGCGCCGGAGATAGAGAATAGAGAGGACTTGTCCCTCTTCAAGCTTCGTGCATGGTGCATTGACCCGGACGAGGTCCCGGTGGCCAAGCGCATCTGGGTGCCAGAGCCGGAGGTGTTTGGAGGTCCGGCAGCGCGGCGGGCTACGTCACGTGCCCTGCTGGAGTACAAGACACTCATTCACATTGGGCAGATGCGAGATCATGAGGTCCCGGAGCGCTGGTTGCGGCCGCCTAGTTCAGATGGGAGCGGCCAAAGCGGGATGCCGGACGATTCTGAGGACTTCTCTGGTCGGGGCGAGTGGCGTGTGTTGCCATGGACAAGGGGAGTTCGTGATCACCGCGGCAGTGCGCCGGCAAGAGGAGTGCACGGTGGTTCCTATCTGCACGCGCTGACGGGACGCATCGGGCTATCGGAATGGAGGATCCCGCCTATGGCTCGTGGCACGGAGGCGACGGCGCGCGCGCCGGTGATCACCACCGCGGCTCTGACAACGAGAGCGAGGCGGCAGGTCGAGGGTACGGCTGGGCACGTACCACCAGCAGCAGCGCAGAGGGAGGTTGCAGTAGTTCACGCGCCACATGCAGCGAGGCTGGCCATAGAAGATCCGGGTTCTTGCCGTGGGGCCAGGCCTACGCCAGAGGCTGCAGTGGCAGTTTTGGAGCAGCGACGCCCGATTGGCTCGTTTGAAATAGCCATTGACCAAGGAGAGACCGGGGATCGCGCAGCCAATAATGGAGGCATGGAGCTGATGACTGATTTGGGGCCTACTACTAATCCCGAGGGAACAGATAAGGTGAAGGAAGCTGCGGCTTTGGTGGATCACACGGCGGTTGGCCAGGCGCAGGTCGAGACGCGCCAGGAGGCGGCTTTGGGGGATTCAATGCCTGCCATCTCGTCCGATGCAGATCTGGTCGGGACGGACAACAACAAATCACATGCTGTGGTTGAGGAGGTGGCCCCACCACGGGTGGATGTTTGCACGCAGGAACAGGAGCGCCGGGAGGCGGTTTTGGGGGACGCAAAACCCGCCATGCAGGCCGCTGTGATTTTGGTGGGGGTCCGCCAACGCCCAATCCCAGGCCTGTGATCAGGGCGTGGCTCCTCTGGCGCCGCTGCCAGACAAAACCGCGGTGGGGAAGGCGCCGATTCTGGACTCACTGCAGCTAGCGATAATAGAGGAGACAGTGCGCCCATCGGGGGATTGGGTCGATCCGGGGCCCAGTCCACAGGAGTTTGATGCGAGATTTGAGGAGACCGACGTGACCACGTCCAATGCTTGCATGCAAGTGTCGTTGCATGGCGGTAATGCTTCTGTTACTGGTGCTAACACCATGCAGCGTTGCGAGAAGAGCTTGTCTGCGAAAGAAATAGCTACGCTTGGGAACATCAAGATGTTTTGCGCTGGGTTGCTTAAAAAGCTCGCCCCGCCACTTCTCAAGGAGTTCGAAGGTTTGCGAGGGGTCAAAACTGGCAAAGACCCATTCACACCACGCCGCACAACTCGGTCCGTTTGTGCTAACAACTCTAAGAAGATGAAGGCCTCAGCAGCTGAATCGGTGTTGCTCAGAACCCTGGGACTGGACTGTGAAGATCTAGCGGTCTCGGAGGACGCGCTAGGTCAGCTAAGCATAGTCTTCGAGTCACCGCTCCAGGAGCCGCAGTTGAGGGCCATCGCAGCTATCTTTGGGAAGGCGATACCGCTCAATCTTGCGGAGAGGCAGGGATGGCTGAGCCGGTCTTGGCGCAGTAGGCACATGGGTGCTGGTGGTGTTGGAGGCATGTTGTTCCGATGTCGTTCAACGTGTTGGAGGTTGTGTGTTGGAATGTTAGAGGCCTTAATAATCCGGCCAAAAGGAAGGCGCTTAGGGGTTTTGTGGATTCTACTCGTGCGGCGATTGTTTGTATTCTAGAAACTAAACTCGAGGTGGTGGACACTTTTGTTATCTTGCAATGCATGGGGCTGGACTATGATGGTTTCACTTACTTACCGGCGTCGGACACTAGAGGCGGCATCTTTGTGGCATGGGACACCACATGGGTCCTCTTGTCAAACTATGTCAACGACTCCCATAGCATTTCGGCATACGTCTCGCCAAATGAGGGAGAGCCATGGTGGCTCACGGTAGTATATGGGCCTCAGGAAGATGAGCGGAAAATTAACTTCCTTAATGAGCTCTCGGAGCGTAGATCACTATGTCCAGGGCCATGGCTAGTCTTGGGAGATTTCAACCTCATCCTTTATGCGGCAGACAAAAGAAACTCTAACTTGGACAAGAGAATGATGGGGGAAGTTCAAACGCTTTGTGGATGATAACACGCTCAAGGAGCTATTCTTGCATGGTCGCAAATTCACGTGGAGTAACGAAAGGGAGACGCCCACGCCCACTAAGATTGATCATGCTTTTGTTTCTGTTGATTGGGAGCTAGACCACCCGGAGTGCTTGCTGCAAGTTCTATCTATCGAGTACTCCGATCACTGCCCACTCCATCTTGCACTGGAGGAGCACATGCATGCCAGAAGGAGGTTCCACTTTGAAAAGTTCTGGGTCAAAATGGATGGGTTCTTGGATGTTGTCAAGGAGGCCTGGGTCTGCAATCTGGATATCACCGACCCATTCATGCGCTTAGACATCATGCTATGTAACACAGCCCGAGCGCTAGCTACATGGGGGCAAAAGGAGATCGGAAACATAAAGCTGCAAATTGCTATTGCGAATATTGTCATCTTGCGGTTTGATTGCGCTCAGGAGAACCGTACCCTGACTGAGGAGGAGAGATGGCTTAGGCGAACCCTAAAACAGCTTGTTCTAGGGCTGGCATCCCTAGAGAGGACTATTGCGAGACAGAGGTCAAGAATTACATGGCTTCAAGAAGGGGACGCTAACACGCAGCTGTTCCACCTGGTAGCGAATGGGAGGCGTATGAAAAACTACATCCCTTCCTTGACCATGGATGGGTGCATCATCACGGATCAGAAAGGCAAGGAGGAAGCCTCCTATAAAGCTTACAAGGATCTGCTAGGCAAGGATGGAGCACGTGATTTTACGCTTGATTTGGAGGCGCTTGGTGTCACGGCTATTGATCTTTCGGACCAAGACCGTGTGTTCCCGGAAGATGAAATCTGGGCAGTTATCAAGGATTTGCCTTCGGACAAAGCACCGGGGCTGGACGGGTTCATTGGCATTTTCTTTCAAAAAGCATGGGAGATCATCAAGGTGGACCTAGTTGCCGCGATCCACAAGTTGTTCCTTGCAAATGGAAGGGGATTTGGAAGGCTCAACCTATCAGGACCCCGATTCGAAGTCACATTGATCTAGCCGGTAACACCTCATATCACTTTGCGGCCTCACGCACGGTATTCCCACGGGTGTCGCCTTACCATGGCCGGGACCGTTTATGCCATTTGGCTCACGATATGATAGTGTCGCTAGCATCCATATGACAGAGAACCGGGCCGACATGGCTAGTCGTGAACCCAAAGCGGCACTAACCCATGGGGACAGGCATACATGAATCACATCGAGCATGTCGGTCGCCAGCGTGTGAATCCAGTGCTGTAGCACCTTTGGGCTAACAGGACTCCGGGAACCCGGGTCAGTAGCCAGGCTAGGCAGGCTGCGGATGTCACCGCGTGACATTTCCCCAAAGGGACAGACACAGGAATGAAGTGAAACACATGCCGGCCAGTCAAGTGCCCTGAACAGTAGTGCTGGGCTAGCAGGACTCCGGTGAACCGGGCTGTAGCGGACTATTATGGCTCAAGGAAGCACTAGACTACATTTCCCCATAAGAGAGGCTGCCAAGGATAAACAACTAGTTTGTCGGATCCCACACATACCAAGCATTTCAAACATACACACAATATGCTCGATATGTGTAAATACAACATGGCATCACAACATAACTCTACGACTCAAGTATTTATTCATTAGGCTCCGAGGAGCGAGATATTACAAACATGGGTCTCATGACCCAACATACAGAGCGTACAAGCAACAAGCACAAACGAAAGCTTAACATGTCTGAGTACAGACATCTACAAATGAAAAAGGCTGAGAAGCCTGACTATCTACCAGATCCTGCCGAGGGCACAAGATCGTAGCTGAGGTATCAAGCTAAACGTCGAAGTCCACGCGAAACTACTAGCAAGGCTGACCTCTCTCTGCAAAGCATAAAATAAGCAAACGTGAGTACAAATGTACTCAGCAAGACTTACATCAGAACTAACTACATATGCATCATTATCAACAAAGGGGGTGGTGGAGTATGACTGCAGCAAGCCAGCTTTGACTCGGTTGACTCGGTGGCTATCCTAAACTATGACTGCACGATCAATCTTAGGATGATGATTTAATAACCAACACGCTAAGAATGAGAATATTGTCCATTAACTACCAAGCAACGCGGTTGCTAGGAGTATAGATTTCACACATCATGGTTCACTTGTCGGCATTCCGGTTGCAACAACACGGGACCGAGGAATGATCGATGATGGCGAGAGTATCACTGCATCAAGAAATCATAAGCGAAGGTGCAATTCTCATGACGTTCCTGACATAAAATGGGTAATACTTCAGGGTATAACAGAATCAAAAGCTTGATTGCATTAAATCTGCGGATTACAACTGCTTTGACCCAATCCTGGATATGGATGAGGTACTGGAGTTTGTTTCTCCCAGTCATTCCAGAATAGAATGGCTTGATAGACCACAAGAATAATAGGCATCGATGAACACGATCGCACCCATACTCTTGACTATCAATTGATAGATGAAGGTCAGAAGACAACTAAAGAGGGACAACTCAAAGGAACATATGTCTTTTTTCTGAGTTGTGGATGCATAGATTAGTATGTCGAGCGAAGCTCAACATTTCTTCCAGATAACCCATGCGGAAAGGGGTAGAACTGGCAGATTCACAATATGAATGGAGTACTCCTCAAGAGTACTCTGATTGTGATCCTTCGGTTCAGCGAGGAACTTCTGCCATAAGCGGTTCATAGTATTTGGAAGAAGGAAATACCACTGACCTCGAGGACTATCGCAAAGTTACTAATATCCTAAAGGAACTAGCAAACACTATCAACATGAAGTAGGTAGGGTGAATCTCGGGTTCAAGAACCCAGGAATAGAATACCTACTACTAAATGGCATCACAGGATGCTTTCGAGAATAATGGCCAGAATCATCACACCGGGAACACAAAACATGGCTAGATTACTAGGTGACTCCCTAAAACACCTAGGTTCATAATAATAGCTCCAACATATATGCCGAGGCAGCGGAGTACCTCAACACACTAATTTGTGTGATTAATCCGACCCAAATGAACATTAGAAATGGAGAGAAGGGATTTGCAAACGCATCAGACTATTTAGAAATCTGGGATGACTCGGACAGCATAACGGCTGTAAATGCTCAAAATGATTTGAGACATCCTGCAAAAATGGTGGCACAACCACTCAGAAGCACAAAATCAAGGTTCCGAGACCAACTATGAACATACGGAAGTAGTAAAAACTGAACTGAGATTTGAAACTATCAATTCTATAAGTCTATGGATTAGTAACACGTCATCCTGATAGATAGATGAGAAGGCCTAGTTCTTAATCCCCGTAGAAGAGAAGAGGATGACTCAGATCAGAAGGCCATGAGGTATAAGGAGTAAAAAGAGCCTTACGTTCCCTTCCACAATCAATTCCCTTACATAACTAAAGCATTTCTAGACACAACTTCGACCGGTTTGGCTTGGTAATCCTCTGAGCAACAAAGCTCGATACCAAAGCTGTCAGGACCCCGATTCCAAGTCACATTGATCTAGCCGGTAATACCTCATATCACTTTGCGGCCTCACGCACGGTATTCCCACGGGTGTCGCCTTACCATGGCCCGGACCGTTTATGCCTTTTGGCTCACGTATATGATAGTGTCGCTAGCATCCATATGACAGAGAACCCGGGCCGACATGGCTAGTCGTGGAACCCAAAGCGGCACTAACCCATGGGGACAGGCATACATGAATCACATCGAGCATGTCGGTCAGCACTGGGCTAACAGGACTCCGGGAACCCGGGCAGTAGCAGGCTAGGCAGGACTCCGGATGTCACCGCGTGACATTTCCCCGAAGGGACAGACACATGAGCGAAGTGAAACACATGCCGGCCAGTCAAGTGTCCTGAGCAGTAGTGCTGGGCTAGCAGGACTCAGTGAACCGGCAGAAGCGGACTACTATGGCTCAAGGAAGCACTAGACTACATTTCCCCATAAGAGAGGCTGCCAAGGATAAATAACTAGTTTGTCGGATCCCACGCATACCAAGCATTTCAAACATACACACAATATGCTCGATATGTGTAAATACAACATGGCATCACAACATAATTCTACGACTCAAGTATTTATTCATTAGGCTCCGAGGAGCGAGATATTACAAACATGGGTCTCATGACCCAACATACAGAGCATACAAGCAACAAGCACAAACGAAAGCTTAACATGTCTGAGTACAGACATCTACAAATGAAAAAGGCTGAGAAGCCTGACTGTCGGAGTCAAAACCGGCGGATCTCGGGTAGGGGGTCCCGAACTGTGCGTCTAGGCGGATGGTAACAGGAGACAAGGGACACGATGTTTTTACCCAGGTTCGGGCCCTCTCGATGGAGCTCCTGCTTGATTAATATTGATGATATGGGTAGTACAAGAGTAGGTCTACCACGAGATCAGAGAGGCTAAACCCTAGAAGCTAGCCTATAGTATGATTGTTGTTCGTCCTACGGACTAAAACCCTTCGGTTTATATAGACACCGAATAGGGTTAGGGTTACACATAGTCGGTTACAATGGTAGGAAATCTACATATCCGTATCGCCAAGCTTGCCTTCCATGCCAAGAAAAGTCCTATCCGGACAAGGGACGAAGTCTTCAATCTTGTATCTTCATAGTCGAGGAGTCCGGCCAAAGATGATAGTTCGGCTATACGGACACCCCCTAGTCCAGGACTCCTCAAGAGCCCCCGAACCAGGCTTCAACGACGACGAGTCCGGCACGCATATTGTCTTCGGCATTGCAAGGCGGGTTCCTCCTCCGAATACTTCATAGAAGGTTTTGAACACAAGGATAGTGTCCGGCTCTGCAAAACAAGTTCCACATACCACCGTAGAGAGAATAATTCTTTGCACAGATCTGCTGATGTATTCCGCGGCGTGACATCACACCACGGCCAGGCCTTTATTCGAATCGTTTTTTACTGTCCCACCTTAGTGCGTTTAGCGAGGCAGTTTCCTTGGCACGTCTTATCAAAACATAGATCGTGCCCCCTTATTCCGGGATTCTCATCAATACGGACGTGGGTAACCCATCCGCGCCATTGATTATGGCGCTTGGGAGATTAGCGAGTTTTACCAGGCTGGCGGGGGACGCATAGCTTCGTCCGTCCATATAAGGGGATAAGGATCCACCTTTTCACCTACGCCTTCTTCCTCCTTTGCTCATCCATTTCCGTGCACTCGAGCTCCAGCGCCCAAGTCCGCACACCCTTCCTCAACCATCTCCAGCCATGTCCGGAGCGGGAGGCTGGTGGATGGTCTCCTCCGTCACGGAGGGGCACATCGAAAAGCTGCGGAAGGCCGGATACTTGTCCAGCGACATCGCGTACCGGCTACCCCGACGAGGGGTAGCTCATTCCCACCCCCAGGCCCCATGAGAGGGTGGTGTTCCTCACCCACTTCCTCCGCGGACTAGGTTTTCCACTTCACCCATTTGTCCGGGGGCTCATGTTCTACTACGGCCTGGATTTCCACGATCTGGCCCCGAACTTCATCCTCAACATCTCGGCATTTATCGTCAGGTAATGCGAGGCCTTCCTTCTGCATCAGCCCCACTTGACTTATGGCTGAAGATCTTCAATGTCAAGCCGAAGGTAGTGGGCGGCCGCCAAGCGGAGTGCGGAGGTGCCATGGTTGGCAAGATGGCCAAAGTCCTATGGCTCGAGGGTTCCTTTGTGGAGACCATAAAGGGGTGGCAATCAGGGTGGTTCTACATCATCGAGCCGCGCGACTCTCAATGGGCGGCGGCCCCCGAATTCTGATCTGGCTTCCCCACACGGCTCACATCATGGAAAGAGACGGGCTAGACGTGGGGGTATTCAGATGAGCTGTCCAGACTCCAAACTTGCGTCGGAAACCTGGTGGACAAGAATCTCAAGCTTGTCAACGTAATCCAGGTGATGCTCATCCGCCGGATTCTCCCATGCCAACAACGGGCCTTCAAATTGTGGGAGTTCGATCCGGCACAACACCCAACTCTGAAAAGGCTCTTCGACACTACGTACGAAGACCCCTGGAAGGTGCTGTTCAAGGGCGCCGAGGCTCCCACATCCGCTATCGAAGATCGCGGATTCAGCTCGCAGCATCAAGCCAACGAGGTAAGTTATTTTACCCTTTATGGGACTCTTTTTTCATAGTTTGACTCTATGCGGGATCTAAAACTCCCTAACCTTTGACATGACTGGCTGAAGACGCGTCGCACAGATTAACTGTCCAAACCCTTTTGCCGAAGACTCAGCGGACGCCTTGATTGACAGACTGCTGGCTCCGGCACCTTACATGGTGCCGGAGAAGAAGGCCAAGGAGAAGGCCACGGGAACTCGAAGGAGCTCCCGGCGCCAGGGGCTGTCGGATTCATCGCCCGACAACCCTCAGGCAGAATCCTCCTCTGAGGAAGAGGAGGAGGAAAAACAAGCCTCTCCCCCAGTGGGGGGAGATAAGAAAAGGAAGGCCGCCCCAACTGGGGAGGCTGGAGGGTCCAAGAAGGGAAGGACCCTTCCTCCGGACTTCTCCACGAACACCGACAACGACGAGGAGGAGTGGCCAACAAGGGCCAAGCCCCTGGCGAGATTGTAAGTGTCCGGATGCCCATGGCTTTTTTCCATTGCATAGTGTTCTCTAATGCCGAACAATCATGCAGCCCGCCCAAGGACGAGCTCGCCGCTTCGTCGAGCGGGTCCCTAAATTCATCGGAAGTGGAGAGTACTTCACTTCCGACCGCCTCCTCACCTCATGCTACAGACGACGCCGAGGTGGGGCCCTGGTCAAGAGGAGGTGGCGCAGGAGGCGCCGCAAGGCAGCCTCCCGGACTCCAGGCGTGAGGGGAGCGAGACCCCCAGGGACTCTAAGCCCGACCCTTGTCCGGACTTCATACCGGAACCTTCAGCGGTTCCGAAGTCCGGCAAGCGGCCCCTTCGTAGGAAGGGTAAGACGCCGGTGTCCTCCGTCCAACCGGAGGCACCAGATAGCATCGAGGCGCTTAACAGCGCCTCCATCGAGGAGGAGCACCGCACTGTTATGAGTGTGGTGATCCAGAAAGTTCAGTCCGCCAAGAGCGGGCTGACTGAAGCCTGCAACAACCTTCTAACATGCTTTGAGGTAAGTTTACAATATATGTGAGAAGACTACCGCATAGACAGTAGCCCCTGATGCTTAGTTCGGTGTTCGGAAAGAAAAGCCAGACTGAGGATCTAAAAAGATATACGCAGGAGTCTAACATAAGTATGTCAATATGGGAATGCAGGTTGCTTGGCTGACCTCTGCCAGACCGATCATGGAGGTCAATGCATTGAAGCAGAGCCTCGAGCGGTCCGAGAACGAGCTCAGCCTTGCCAAGAAGCAGCTCGAGGACAGGGAAGGTAAGTAATACCTTATTAAAGAAATACCTTATAGAAAGGATTTGGTTGCAAAAATGACAGGAGTAACATGGGTATTGTAGGGGCCACGAACGAGGTGGCGACCCTGAAGGAAGCGGTGTCCACGGCCGAAAGCAAAGCGGCCGCGGAGCATGCTGAGCGAGAGAAGCAGGAGGCGCGGGTGGCGGAGGTGCGGCAAGAGCTCCAGGCTCTCGTGGAAAAACACGAGAGTTTGGAGCGTGACTCGAAGACTCGAGAGTCCGAGCTCACCTCGGCTCTTGAGGGTGCCAAAGCCGCTAAGGCTGAAGCCCAAAAAGCCCTCCAAGAGATTGAATCATTAAAGAAGATAGCGGCGGGTAAGGCATTCTTTATGCAAAGCAAGCATGTGAAAGTAAATTACCTATTACTTACCCTAATCCGGAGCTCTCCAGGAGCATTCGCAGATCTGCCCCGTAGTGTGTCTGATGCTGCCGCGTTCTACCGCGCCAAGGAGGGGAGCTCGACGGAGAAGGTGTTCTCGTCTCGATATGCCGAGGCCGAACGTCCGGTTCTCGAGCGACCAGCTGAAGCAGCTGGTCGAGCTCCACAAGATCGCCGAACAGGCCATGAAGGGCCTCATAGTTCGGCTGTGGCCATTGGAAGCCATGCCTGGGAGCTACTTTGGGCTAGTGCAGCGGCTGGTGGACACCTGTCCATGGATTGAAGTCATCAAGCGCTCCGTCTGCATTGAAGGTGCTCGTCGGGCCCTTGCCCGTGCTAAAGTGCACTGGCGCAAGCTGGATGCGGAGAAGCTTGTGACGGACGGGCCACCGAAGGGCAAGGAGCATCGCAAGCCCGAAATGTACTATGAGGGCGTCCTGAAGGGTGCCCGCCGTATAGCGGTGAATGCTCCAAAGATATAATTTTGAATAGACTCGCATTTGTTATCCTCAGACGCTGAAAACTTGTTCATATGCGCTTAAGCAACGCTTGTGAATTTAAAATATTACCTTCTGTGCGGTCGCTTATCAAATTTGAGAGATGGCAAGTCGTTGGCTTCGGCCCCCATGCCACGAGTGCTGGGGTGTTCGGGATAAACTTGAGCGCTCTTGTTCCCATTCTTGGGTCCTTTGAGGGAGGCGCTCAACGCAACGAACAAGGCAACCGGACTTATAGTGCTTGAACACTCTCACTTAGCCATAGAATTCTATAATTTTAAATTTCGGCGAAGCCCCTAGTATTCGGAAGACCGAGTTCGGGGCGCTATCCACTCCTTGGCCGGACAATGCCGACTCCTCGCTCTAAGCGGCATAAGTCTTTAGGGACCCGAAAAACCTCTCGAACAGCGACCGGCTCTCGCCCTATCATGACGGTCAGTTTTAGCTTTCTCCACTGAGGTGCTCAACCCAGCTCAACCGGGGCACAATCGCAGTGGTTATCCCAGCGCTACCTTAGCCGATATAACGGAACTTAAGGTACCAAAACATGGGAGCCGGGCAAACCCAACTATTGACCCAAGACATGATTCGGAGCCGATGCATATAATGCTATAAGTTTGGGGTGCCGCACTTGTGAAAGTGTTTGGACTTATCACACCATATTTTTGGGGTACATAAGGCCCTGGTGTATTGGCCGTATCAAAGTGTACGGGTGCAACATGTCATGAAATGAACATATATATAGATAAAGAAAGGAGTGCAATAATAGGCAGAAGCTATGTATTGTTTATTCAAACAGGTACTGCAATGGAAGCAGAACGATACAAATAGTGCGATAAGCAAGGGATGGGACTATTTAACATGTCCCCCTCCAGGGGTAGGCTGCGGGATGGTATGTAAAACATGTATAATGCTCGTAGTAGAGACCACCTGGACACTCGACGTAGCTTTCTGCTTCCCTGGCTGTTGCATCGTGAGTTCGGCAATTCTAGTGCCATACATGACTTCTGGAAAACGGAGTCCTGAAAGTAAGAAAAAAGAAGAAAGAAAAAGAATGGCACAATCGGGAGTCCCTGGTGCGGTTGAGCCGCATTCTGGGAGTGTTGTGGTCGTGCCCCTCCCCTTAGGTCCATGGTATCTCCAGAGCGTAGTTATGTACGCCAGCGTAGTACCGCTTCGCAGCCGCGAGGGCTGGGGTTGGGGCCGGATTGCTACGCGTGCTATGATCGTGCTAGGCGGTCTTGTTGTAGGTTACTCCGGGCGCGCTTGACGGTGGCCGGATGTTTAATAGCCGGACTCGAGAATTGCTGTGAGAGGCTGCTTTGCACCTCCGCCGCGAGGGCCACCGTGTGCTCCTCCGTTCGGAGAGAGCGTTCGGTGTTTCCATTGACCGTGATTACTCCTCGAGGGCCTGGCATCTTGAGCTTGAGGTATGCGTTGTGCGGCACCGCATTGAACTTTGCAAATGCGGTTCGCCCAAGCAAAGGCGTGATAGCAGTTGCGGAACGGGACTATGTCGAAGATTAACTCTTCGCTTCGGAAGTTATCCGGGGATCCGAATACCACTTCGAGTGTAACTGAGCCTGTACAATTGGCCTCTACACCTGGTATAACGCCTTTAAAGGTCGTCTTTGTGGGTTTAATCCTTGAGGGGTCTATGCCCATTTTGCACACTATATCCTGATAAAGCAGGTTCAGGCTGCTATCGCCGTCCATCAGGACTCTGGTGAGGTGAAATCCTTCAATAATTGGGTCAAGAACCAATGCGGCGAAACCGCCGTGACGGATGCTAGTGGGGTGATCCCTTCGATCGAAGGTGATCGGGCAGGAAGGCCATGGGTTGAACTTGAGGCGACTGGCTCCATCACAGATATCGCCCCTTTAGTGCGCCGCTTCCGCTCCCTTTGGGTATGTGGGTTGCGTATATCATGTTCACCGTCCGCACTTGTGTGGGAAAGCCCTTCTCTCCTCTATTGTTCGGGCGGTCGGGATCTTCCTCGTCATCGCTTATGCAGCCCTTGTCATTGTTTTGATTGCTTAGCTTGCTCGCTTGCTTAAACACCCAACAATCCCTGTTGGTGTGGTTGGCTGGTTTTTCGGGGTGCCATGTATCCGCACAAGCGATCGAGTATTCGGTCCAAGTTGGACGGGCCTGGTATTTCTTTTGAATGGCTTCTTCCGCTGACCGGGTCTAGAGCCTCTGAATCCGGCATTTATCGTCAGATCTTCAGCATTATCACCGCACGCGGCGTTTATGCTTGTTGCGACGCGACCGCCATTGCTGTCCTTGGTATCCGAACTACCAGGTGTTTGGCCAAGTTGTTGCTTCGAGCTAGCCAGCTGTCCTCTCCGCAAAAGCGGGTCATGAGTGTGGTGAGGGCTGCCATGGATTTCGCTTTTCCTGTCTTAGGTGCGGGCTAGCCACTCATCGTGGATGTTGTGTTTGAAGGCTGCTAGCGCCTCTGCATCGGGACAGTCGACGATCTGATTTTTCTTTGTTAGGAACCGCGTCCAGAATTGTCTGCCGATTCTTCTGGCTGCTGAATTATATGGCTAAGGTCATCGGCGTCTGGTGGTCGCACATATGTGCCCTGGAAGTTATCAAGGAATGCGGCTTCCAGGTCCTCCCAACAACCGATTGACTCACCGCAAGCTGTTGAGCCAATGCCGAGCTAGTCCTTTAAGCTTGAGTGGGAGGTATTTGATGGCATGTAGATCATCACCATGGGCCATGTGGATATGGAGGAGATAGTCCTCGATCCGCATCAACAGGATCTATGGTACCATCGTATGATTCGATGTTTACGGGTTTGAAGCCCTCGGGATTTGATGATCCATTACTTCATCTATGAAGCATAGTGGGTGTGCGGCGCCTCTGTATTGGGCTATATCACGACGTAGCTCATATGAGCTTTGTCTACTGTGTTCGGCCCGGCCGGGTTTGCTGTATCCGGTGTGACGGTAATCATCCCGAGTCGTTGGGCGCCCACGCGATCTGTAGATCGATCTTGTATGCTTTGCCTTATCCTCCAATATATCTCGCAAGTCCGGCGCGTTTTCCCGTGCCTTGGTACTTTTTGAGCAGTGTCGGGGCGTGGCTTGAGCGGAGGGCCGAGAGGCTTCTCTGTCGCGGCCACGGGTGGCCGGTCTGCCATGTCGTCTTGTTGGTGACGTGGGTGCTTCCTCCTCCGATCAAGGCAACGGCCTGCGTTTGGGGTAGCTTTTGGAGGGGCGTTCGAGTTCATACTCTTCGACTGCAAGGACTTCAGTCCATCTGTCAGCTAGCAGGTCTTGGTCAGCTCTAAGCTGTTGCTGCTTTTTCTTGAGGCTTCTTGTCGTGGCCATGAGCCTGCGTTTAAAACGCTCTTGTTTGACGGGGTCTTCTGGCATGACGAATTCGTCATCGTCGAGGCTTGCCTCGTCTTCGGAGGGGGCGCATAATTATCGTCCTCTACCTCTCTTTTTCTGCCCGCCGTCAGGCGGACTTGCTTCTCCCTCCTCCTGCTACCGAGTCCTGCCGAGGGGGTCATCTTCAACCTTGTCCGGTATTATTGTCTCCCGTGCCGAATCGCCATTTTTCTTGTGGCGGGTTTTAGAGCGGCGCCTTGCCCGACGTCGGCGCTTGGGTTGTTTCTTGGAGGGGTCATCCTCCACCATTCCATCACCATTCCCATCTTTTGGGATGTCCACCATGTATATGTCGTATGACGAGGTGGCCTTCCAGTGCCCTGTAGGCGCTGGTTCTTGGTCGTCTCCAAAGATCGTCGTCCATACCGTCGATGTCTTCGGAGTCGAAGTCGAGCATGTCGGCTAAATCATCAACAGTGGCTACAAAGTGGGTGGTGGGTGGGCGTTGAATTTCTTCGTCGTCCGAATCCCAACCTTCCTGACCATAGTTCGACCAGGGTTCCCCTGACAAAGAGAGAGACTTTAATGAATTCAGGATATCGCCAAAGGGCGAGTGCTGAAAGATGTCCGTGGCGGTGAACTCCATAACCGGCGCCAAGTCGGATTCGACTGGCAGAGGCGCGGGAGGTTCGGAGTCCGGAAAGGAGTCCGGCACCTGGGAGTCACGAGCTTTGTAAAGCGATGTGGATGGTGTTCGCTCAATCGCCATAGAGATTTCAGCCCTCGAGGCGGTGTCCAACCAACCGTCCTCGATCGCTAAACCGCTCCGGATTAAGGGTCGAGCGGGCATCGGTGCGGCCTCGAGCACTGTTGATTGGCGTAGCTAGATCGCACCCATCGAGACAAAGGCGGCACGCCGGCGTGGCTCGAATCCATCGAAGATCAAGTCTCCGCGGACATCGGCCGTATAGTTCAAGCTTCCAAATCTGACCTGATGGCCAGGGGCGTAGCTTTTGATCTGCTCCAGATGGCCTAGCGAATCGGCCCGCAATGCAAAGCTGCCGAATACGAAGATCTGTCCGAGGAGAAAAGTCTCACACTGGACTACGTCGTTGCTGATGATTGAAGGAGCCATCGGGCCTATAGGTGACGACACAGAGGAACTCTCAATGAAAGCACCAATGTCGGTGTCAAAACCGGCGGATCTCGTGTAGGGGTCCCGAATCATGCGTCTAGGCGGATGGTAACAGGAGACAAGGGACACGATGGTTTTACCTGTGTTCGGGCCCTCTCGATGGAGGTAATACCCTACTCTGCTTGATTAATATTGATGATATGGGTAGTACAAGAGTAGATCTACCACGAGATCGTAGAGGCTAAACCCTAGAAGCTAGCCTATAGTATGATTGTTGTTCGTCCTACGGACTAAAACCCTTCGGTTTATATAGACACCGAATAGGGTTAGGGTTACACAGAGTCGGTTACAATGGTAGGAAATCTACATACCGTATCGCCAAGCTTCCCTTCCATGCCAAGGAAAGTCCTATCCGGACAAGGGACGAAGTCTTCAATCTTGTATCTTCATAGTCTAGGAGTCCGGCAAAAGATGATAGTTCGGCTATCCGGACACCCCCTAGTCCAGGACTCCCTCACTGACTATCTACCAGATCCTGCCGAGGGCACAAGATCGTAGCTGAGGTATCAAGCTAAACGTAGAAGTCCACGTGAAACTACTAGCGAGACTGACCTCTCTCTGCAAAACATAAAATAAGCAAACGTGAGTACAAATGTACTCAGCAAGACTTACATCAGAACTAACTACATATGCATCATTATCAACAAGGGGGTGGTGGAGTATGACTGCAGCAAGCCAGCTTTGACTCGGTGGCTATCCTAAACTACGACTGCAAGTAACTCTTTTGAGGTGGCGCACACGAGTCCACATATTCACCATATCAATACACCACTATGAATCCGCTCCTGTCTCCCTACGAGAACGCCATCCATAGCACTCACACTTATCTTGCGCATTTTAGAGTATCCACTTTCACCTGTCTATGAACTGTTATAGGCAACCCAGAAGTCCTTTTCCGCGGACACGGCTATTCGAATAGATCATATTAACCCTGCAGGGGTGTACTTCTTCACACACGCTCTCGCCACTTACCACCATGCACACGTCGTGTATCTCGGCAACCTTCAAGCGGAAGCTTTGGCGTGGAGTCGGCCATGACCTGACTAACCACACAAGTCTCTAGTCCAGGTTTATCGCCTATTCAGGTTCCATCCGCAAGGAGATCCGGCCGGGGTGTCGCTCACGGCCCCAAATGATGTGTGCAGGGTTCCCGAGACACCAAATGGGCGCTCGGTACACCGGGCCACGGTGTATCTACCGCATCATAGCCCACCCCTAGGGTCAGCACTACGCACGGCCTCCAACAAATATCCTACAAACACCAGAAACTAGTTGCAACTCCTGGACAGAGATCAGGTTGATTAATAAGTCGAGAGGGGCACTTAAGCATTCCAATGCGTGGTAGTAACTAGTCATGGATCACAAACACAGAACTCAGTTCCTGAGGACGGCCGCAATGGGACAACCCACCATGTACTCCTACATGGGCTCTCACCGCTACCTTTACCAAATCGTGTTCACACACTTAGCTCACACACAGTAGGACATGTTCACACACCATTCCAATTCATTCCCGATGAATCAGACCTGACACAACTCTAAGCGATGGTGCATGACAAACAAGCATGAATGAGTAGGCACAACAGGCTCAAACAACTCCTTGTCATGCTAGTGGGTTTCATCTATTTCTTGTGGAATGACAGGTCATGCAGAGGATAAAGGGGTTCAGCTACATGAGCAAGTAATAGATGAATCGTTGTTGTCCTAATGCAGTAAAAGAGAGCAGGAGCGGGAGAGTGGGATTATATCGAATGAACAAGGGGTTTTGCTTGCCCGGCACTTCAAGATAATATAGTTCTTCATCGGTGTCATCGAACTCATCACCGTACGTCGCTCATCGAGAGGGACAAACACCGGCAACAGAGAAAGAACACAATCAATGCAATGCAACAATATGATGCATGAGTGTGACATGGAAATATGCTGTGGTTTGAGCTAATGCAACTAGCAACCAGATTAAATGAAGTTGGTTTGAACACTAGGTTCAAATTCAAACTCCATATGTGAGAGCTTAAATGCCATTTAATTGATTTGACCTGATCAGCAGGTATAAGTTGTTCTAACATGCATGAAAATGGTACAGATGGATTCCTTGAATTTTTCTGATAATTTTTCATATATAATTTGTTTGATTTGGAGCTACAGATTAATTTCTATGATTTTTAGAAGTTTAGAGCATTTTCTGAAATTTATAAACCTTTTCTGATTTATTTTAATTCCAGAAAATACTTACTGCGTCAGCATGACGTAAGGCTGAGGTCAGCAGGTCAACTGGGTCGGTCCAGGTCAAACTGGCGAGTGGGACCCACTGGTCAGTGTCACAGTTAGCTAACTAATCTAAATTAGTGTCAGATTAACTCCTAATCTAGGTTTGACCAGGGGCGGGGACCACATGGTCAAATGGGTCAAACCCACCGGCGACATGACGCCGGCGAGGCTCGGGTTTCCTGTTCCGATGACCAAAAGGGACGGCGGAGGCATCAGCGTGAAGTTGGGTGTGCCCCGCGTCTTCTGTCTTGATTGGGGCCGAGAGGCGGCCCGAGCTTGCGGGCGAGGCTCATGCGATGACCGGTGTTCGGGCGAGGTCGGGGTTGGTGCTAGGGGGCACAACAGGTCGTATGGGTGGGCGCGCCCGGCTCGTGGGAGCGTGCTGAGCACGGGGCAGCGCTCGGACGCGAGTGGCAGCAGCTGTGGCCGCGGGGGCGATGAGGTACGGCGCCGGCGAGCTTCGGCGTCCGTGCAACTACGGCCTAGAGGAGGCGGCGAGCAACGGGGTTCGAGGGAGGAGGAAGAGAAGCTCACCGCGAGCGCGATGGGCAGGTCAGTGGGCGCGGGGAAGGTCCGGAGCGAGCAGGGCGACGGTGGCGATCTCGGCGACCCAAGGAAGAAGAAGAGGTCAGGGCCGGCGCTTCGAGGCGTTTGGCATAGCGTGAGTCGACAAACAGGTGTAGGCGACAGTGGCGGAGCTTCTGGGCATGTAGGGGAGGCGAGGAGGAGGCGGTGGCCGCGGCGGTGGCGAACGGCGGCGACTAGCTCTGCTCGGGCGCGTGCGGGGAGAGAGCAGAGAAGGGGGACGAAGCCGAGGGAGAGTGAGAGAGGTCAGGGGAGGGTCGGGCGATGCACGTGGCGCTCGGGGCCGACTCCAGCAGCGGCAAACCAGCAGGAGGTGGCCGGAAGCGTGCTCGCGCGCGCCGGCCACGCGCTCGTCCTCCTGGCAAGTGGAAGACGACATGGAGGAAAGCGGTGGTGGGCTGGGCTGGCCAGCTGGGCCAGCTGGGCCAGCCAGGTGGGCTCTGGTGGGTGCTAGGTAAGAGGCCCAGGTGCTGCTCTCTCTCTCTGCTAATTTTGTTTCTGTTTTATTTTTATTTCTGTAGGTTTGTTGCATTTCTAAAAATACTTAGGCAACTCCAAAAATCACCAAACTGCACATGGCCACTACTTGGAATATATCCAGCATGGAACATTTTAGTCTGGGGTTATTTGAGCATTTCAAATATTTATATAATTTAAATGCCCAAACTCAAATAACTAAAGATTTAATACAGTGACCTTAGAGTGACCTAGAAATTTGTGCATCACTTTTGACAGTGGTTTAAGACCAAGGCAGAGGTGATGAACATTTTAGAAGGGCATTTCAGGTTCATTGAAAATGTTTTTATGTTGAACCTATTTGATTTGATCTGGTGCTAGGGTTTGATCAATCCCCATTTCAAGTTTCAGAATAATTTAGACATGATGCAACAGGCAAGTGCTAGCCTAGTGCAAGGTAAGGCTAGGGATGTGACACAACCAAGCTTTGATTACCCTGATACCGAAGTCACCGGAAGCTTGCGCGGTATTCGACTTCCAGCCTATTTGCCTTTTGCATAGTATGCCTAAAATAGCCTCCAAGCTATTGACTGCTAGGCTAAGACGCGCATGGGAGAACTGGTTCAGGCGAACTAGTCCGCATTCATTAAGGGCAGATGCTTGCATGACAACTTTCTTCTGGTTCGGCAAATGGCGCGCACGCTGCATAGGAGGAAAGCCAATGGAGTGATGCTCAAGCTTGACATAACAAAAGCTTTTGATTCGCTGGCATGGTCGTTTCTGTTTGAGGTGTTAAGAGCCAAGGGATTCTCGGAGCGCTGGATTTCTTGGATTGCGATCTTCCTCACCACTGCCAGCTCGAGGGTCCTAGTAAATGGATGTGCCGGTGACAAGTTCATGCATGCTAAAGGGCTGAGGCAAGGGGACTCGATATCCCCCATGCTTTTTGTTATTGCCATGGACGTGCTCACGTCAATCATATATAAGGCGCATGAGGCACACGTGCTTAGTACCATCAATGGCTGTAGTCCAATGCAGCGCTTGTCCCTGTATGCTGATGATGTGGTGCTCTTCATAAAACCAGCATGGCCAGACCTTATGTTCGTTAAAGAAGTCCTTGCTTTATTCGGAGTGGCATCGGGGCTCAAGGTGAACTATTCCAAATCTGCGACAATCTTGATCAGAGTAGAAAATGAGGATGAAGAGCTTGTGAAGTCTGCGCCGCCATGGAGAATTGACACATTTCCATGCAAATACCTTGGGCTCCAGCTTAGCATCAGGCAACTCAAAAGATCGGAGTGGCAGTCGATTCTTGACACGGGTTTCCACATCATGCCAGGATGGCAAAGGGGTCTCGTGACGAGGCCAGGGAGGCTCATTCTTGTCAATCAAGTAATGAGGGCGCGCACTACGCATCACCTCATGATAGCGGAGGCACCCAAATGGGCGTTGGAGAGAGTGGACAAGGGTTGTCGGGCATTCTTTTGGGCCGGAACCGAGGCGGTGAATGGAGGCAAATGTGTCGTCTCATGGGCTGGGGTGTGCAGGCCCAAGCACTTGGGAGGTTTGGGTGTTATAGAACTGTCTAAACACGACATCGCCTTAAGACTAAGATGGGAATAGCTTAGACGCACGGATGATTCCAGACCATGGCAAGGCCTCAACTTGACCGCGGACAAAAAGGTGGACCAAGCCTTTGGTAGTTTAGTCAAATGGGAAGTTGGCTCAGGAAGCAAGACCTTGTTCTGGAAAGACCGACGGGTACATGGAGCAGCTATTAAAGATTTTGCACCCTTGGTCGTGGCAAAGGTGCGGACTCAAGTGACAAACATGAGACTTGTGCGGGATGCGATGCACATGCATTCATGTATGGATGATGTCGTGGGAGAGCTATGCACTGAGGGCCTCGCCCAGTTCATCGGACTTTGGGAGATTCTATTGGAAGTTCATTTGGACGCTCTGGTTGAGGACCGCCCAATCTGGGCTTGGAACACATCTGGAGTCTATACTGCATCATCTGCGTACAAGATGATATGTGAGGGAGGAGTCAGATTTCACTGCTTCGGAGCAATATGGAAGTGTTGGGCACCGCTTGCATGCAAGTTATTCATGTGGCTCGCGGTGCAGTATCGTCTTTGGACTTCGGACAGGAGAGCTAGGCACGGATTGCAAGACCAATCATCCAAATGCTACATGTGTGACCAGGAGGAGGACACAGTTGACCACATTTTGCTGCAGTGCATGTTCTCGTGGCAAGTGTGGTTCCATTGCATTACTAGGATGGGGTTGACGGCCGACCTTTGCCCAACCAACGACTCTAGATTGGTGCAGTGGTGGAAGGATACGAGAAAGCTAATTCATAAACATTCTCGGAAAGGATTTGACACCTTCGTTATGTTAATATGTTGGACGATATGGAAGCAAAGGAATGCAAGGGTCTTCGGCACGGGCACGGTCAAGAACGAATGGAACACGGTAGACTCAATCTTTGATGAGCTGCGGACCTGGGCCAAGGCAGGAGCTTTTGGAGGACAACCAATTATAGAGTAGTCGCGTAGAGCTAGGGAGTGCTGTGGAGGCTTGGTTAGGGTCGGCTTGTGACTCCTAACTAGCGACATGTAATCTCTTGTACATATTTTCTCCCTTCTATAAAGCTAAGGTACGCCATTGGCGTACCCTCGAAAAAAAAAGATTGCCAAATAAAGAGACGGTTTAAATAATAGTAGAATGATATGACATTGTTCATAGTTAAGACATTGCAGAATATGACATTGTGCTGTAGTGGGTAGGTTCACCACACCACTGGATTACGGATCAAGAACAGAAGCATACATGCAAAGGCAAAAGAAGATCACTTGCTCAGATAGTTTTATTTACATGGTATGAAGAAGGAACTTGGTTGTACAACTGAAAAATTAAATTGAGAAGGACAAACTTTTGTTTATGAACTACATAATAAACTTTAAACATGCAATTTGATGCAAACACCAAAAATAAACAGTTGTTGCTGTCATGCCTAACCAAATATACACAACAAAGTTTGAAGGCTTGAGAAGGACAAACTTACATTATTGGTGAAGACATGCTCTATAAAGCCCTTGTCCATGCTGATGGGGGGGCAATTCAAGAAGTTTACCACGTAATCTTCTTCATAAGCATTGCCTTTATTCTACATTTTGTTAAGAGTAAATATAGATGTGATAATATAAGAAAAAATGGAGAATATTTAAGATAAGATGAAGAGTGATGCTACATAACCAAGTAGCTATAAATGTAAGTACATCGATACAGGCAAAAGGTACAGCCAAGAGCAATGCAGAGCTACTCTTCTTCAGGACCATTGGTGTTATCCAACCATATGGTAAGAGTAAATATAGATCTGATGCGTAGAAACTGGAGGGCAAAGGAAAATAAGCTACAGAGTGATGGTACATGAACAACTACCTGTCAATATAAGTACACTGATAAAGGACAACAGGTACTTACAAGAACAATGCAGAGCTAAAAAAATTCATTGGCATTGGATATATTCTACACTAATGTAACCATTCATATAGATCAGATAATTTGGAGTGAACAATTGATAAGCAAGCTATCATGCATATTGTAGTCACATAATGAACCAGGTATGAATGCAAGTATAGTGATACAGGACAACAAGTACTAACAAGAGCAAAGCAGTGGGCATCATATTTGCGATATCCTGTCGTTCTTTTCAAACCAGAATTCTTCTTCGAGCTGATTTCCTGCAAAAAAAGATCCATAAGGTACATGCGGAAAAGTAAAAGTTCAAATTATCATGTGACATTATAGACAGTACCTCATCCTGGGAACGAGACCAGTGCATAACAAGGTTTTTCCATTCAATGTCTTCTAAATTTAGCACAGGAGACTTCACCGGAAATTCGTTTATATACTTGCCATCAAAGTGTGATTTCCTCAGGTAACACCGACATCGCTACAATGCTTCCTTGAAAAGCGCAAGCAAGCTTTGCTCGTCATGACTATCCAGATTGACCCTCACCTACTTACAACAATGTAATGTAAATCATTGATGTGTTCAATCAGCAGAAAACAGGAAAATAATCACCATGAATATTAGCACTTACATGTAAGTGGGACAGGAAGATGTGAAAATGGTGTTTGTCTTCACTATAATCTTCCCATGATGGGAATATATGCACGTAGTCCCTAACAACATTGAAAGCATTGTCTTTTAAACTGGGAATAACTGGAATGGGGTTCCAATCAGCAGGAATTGGCCGTCTTTGCAGTTGGGTAGGTCTTCGGTCGATGGACTTGCTGTACTTTTTGCTGGAGTGAGATTTTTCTGTGGTACGGTTGGTGCTATGGCAACTGAAATCGGCATACCTTTTGCTGGAGTGCATGTCCTGTGTGGTGGGGCTAGTGGTGTGGCCAGTGAAGTATGGGTACAGTCTGCTGGAGTTTGTCCTACGTTTTGTGTCACTGGTTGTACAGCCAATATAAGTGGGGTGTTGTCTGATTTCTCCGGCACCACCACGTTTTTCATGGTATTTGCTGGTGCTCCTTCAGGTTCAGCAATCACCCTCTTCCTTTTTGATGTCTGATGCACAAGAACATCATTTGAGTGAAAAAACATGGTATGATGACAAATGGAATATGTATTGATAATGGATGGGCATGACATCTTGACATATATGATGAGTAAACTAAGTAGATGGCGGTGCAACAAAGTAGAAGAAATGCAAGACAACATATGCAAGATACGCGCAATCAATAAAACCTTGCCAAATTAGAACATGCACCTTGATGGGTGAATAGGATAGGCCATCTGCCTTTGACTCCTTGAGGTTACAATAGTCATTAGGATCATATTCTGAACAAGAATGTACAGGTGGGGAGCGTATGAGTCTCATTGCATCCAGAATGGCACTCAATGCCTTGGTGCCAATTTTGTAAGTCGTTGCAGTGTTCCACAATATTCTTCTGATGCGCAGATTCTGATATTCACTGTAATTACGTATAATACCGGAGAACCATGAAAACATAAATAGTAGTGAGATTATCTTTGTAATGCAGAGGATATTCTAATATAGGGGCGCCCCTGTAAACCCTTGTGTGCTATCACTGGATTCTGATGAGAGAGCTCATGTGTGCTGTAATATGTTGTGTGCATTAATATAATCTGGCACAAGTACACAAAAAATAGGCCCCAGACGTAAGGATAGTTGGCAGATGATAGGTTCATAATATACTGTATAGAGAGTTTATTGCCAAACCATGATAACAGGAGCACACAACAACTAGGCAGATCGTTGTGTACATAAAAGGGGTACACCATAACCAGGATATATAAATCGGGAAAGTGAAACTGGCTGGAAAATACGGTGTTGTATTGCCGCTACTAATTGAAAGCCTATCGATCACGTACATGCCAGCTCTATCAGCTGTTGACTGCAGATGTCCCTGCTCCCCTTCCTGACAAGGAACATACTGTACGTACTAAATACAAAATAACAAAAGAGGAACATGTTAAAGAACAGAAGAGGAAGCATATTCTTGAGGTTCCGCTTCATTGCATACAATGTTGGTTGCCCACTCATGATGAATCACAGCGCCCAAAGAAATGCAATTCCATGCTGTCTCTCTATATGTGGCCACATGCATTTGGAAAATAAGTGGGAGCATTACCTGACCAATTAAATGTGTGTCTATTAACTAATATCAGTATCATATCACAATTCGTATTTGAAGAAGTAAGCTTTGGACTTATGATTGGTGTGTTGTTTAGCTTCAAGAGTGGACTGCTGCTAGTGCGACACAAAGCAGCTACACATATCATAGTGTAGATATAACGGGAAAACCATAAGCATCAGGAGTAAAATCAGCAAAGTGGAACTTGCTGGAATATATGTGCTAGTATTGTCGGTATGGCTAGAAAGGCTTCGGATACCAGCTCTCTTCAACTGAAGGTGCGGTACAATTAATATCAGTCTAACTCTCAAAGGCGACACAGCTCCCCGCATTTCCTTGCTAATCTTATAGGATTCAAGTGGGCAAGCCACTACAAATCCTATTCCTATGTTTACAAAATCCTACGAATCAAAGAGGCCCGAAGATTTCAAAGTGTCCATCACAACCAACCGTATAGACCTCTACAATACCAATGTACCTTCTCATCTTCACTACATGGAACATACTGTACTACTATCATACTCCCTCCGGTCCAAAATATAAGTCTTTGTAGAGATTTCCACTATGGATCACATACACATGTATACAGATACAATTTAGAGTGTAGATTCACTCATTTTTTCCATATGTAGTCCATGGTGGAATCTATACAAAGACTTGTATCTAGGAACGGAGAGAGTACTTATTAAAGAAGAACGGAAAAGGAACATGCTAAAGAAGAGCAAGCAGATTTTGGATAATAAAATGTTCGTTGTGCAATGCCCACACATGATGAACCAGAGCGCATTAAGAATGCAACTCCCTGATGTCTCTCTATATGTGGTGCACGTGCTTTGAAAGTAAAGTAGGAACATTAGCTGACAAATTAAATGTTATCTGTTTTATTAATACCAGCATCATATCAGATTCGTATTTGAGCAACAAGTTTGTAATTATGAGTGGCACGTAGTTTAGCTTGATGGATTTTCAGGAGCAGTGCTAAGCAGGTACGATGATGGTACTAAATATAAAGGCATGTCTGCATGCAAGTCGCGTGACTTTTGTCATTTGGGCGAGTCGACCATTTCAGGCGGTTGGATGAAGATCCTACGTCTCCTAACCCTTCTTCTTCCTCGTCTCTGATTCTTCCCATACAGAACACCACACGGGCCGCCGGCCGAACCACCGGCCCCGACCCCCACCCCCCGCCCTCCCCTGAACCGTCCCCCGCCGCCTGTGTTCCTCGGCCACCCCCACCCCCGCCTCCTCCTGCGTCGAGTTTTCTTCATTCAGCGAGGCCCCACCACCGTCCCCACCCGAGCCCCTTCCTTCGCACCGGCGAACTCCGACGAACTCTCAAAGATCGACTACCCCAATTTTGAAATTTATTCTACTGTCATTTAACTAGTGTGGAATATAAAAGGGGAAAACCATAAGCATTGCGAGTATAGTGTTGGGCGTGCCATGGCGGATCTGAAGGTGCAAACCGGACAAAGGCAACTTCGCAACCAATGTTTGCTTTAAACTAACAAGTAAGTGATGGACAAGAAATCAGAGTAAAGCAGTGGCGATCTATTTTCTTGATGGGATAAATAAGTTGAGCAGATACAGAAGAGTACCGCCTCTGGTGCGGTGCCGTGTATCTCACGAGAATTTGATTTGCTGCGGTAGCGATGGCTATCGGTGGCGTGGAAGCAGATCTAGGAGGGCAGACGGTGTCGGCAGGGCGCGGTGGACGAGACGGTCGTAGGAGCGGCGCCGGCAAGGTGGACGACGGCGGGGATGAAGCGAGAGGACGGGATGCAAGGATCCCATTCCGAAGCCGTGGATGAGAGAGGTCGATCTCTTGTAATGAACGACGGGTCGGGGTATCAGCTCCAGCATGGTGGAGGAGGACGGCGGTGGATGGGGTGGCGGACGGAGGAGGCTGGGTGGAGAGGGTGTTTTGGCGCCCACGGAGTATGAATGGGGAAATGGAGGGAGAGAGGTAGGGGGAACCATCTCTTCAGGGCGCGCTTGTCTCAAATGCGAGGAAATTTACAAAGTTAGCCCCCGTTTAAAATTTCCTACATCACAACAATATTAGTCGGTTGGGGATAGGAGGTAATCTCACATACACCGAATATTTGCTGATGAGAGTTTGTTTTTGGCGCCCACCGTGTATGAATCGGGGAGGGAGTGGATTTCGGCCAAGGAGACACTTTGTTTTGGCGCCAACCATGTATGGGTCCGGGTGAGAGGTGGTTATGTCACGTTTGAGTGAAATTACAAGCCTATCCCTATAGAAACCTATAGAAATCGAGCCGATAGGCTTTGCGTGTCAGGGATAGGCAGTAATTTCCATATCGCAGATTTTGCTTTCGGACGGTTACTGCACTTTCCCAGCTTCGTTCAAATTTTTGCAGAGCAATAGTGCACGTTTACCGTGACAACTCAATTCGAATCCGGTTTGTATTCTATTTTTGTTCGGGCAGGATCCATTTTCGATTGGAATAAAATTCTATATACATCATTTTTTATATATACTTTCAAAAGCACAACAAAGAATTCTGCTCCTTTATATGTATAATATGATCTACAAATACAATGATCTCAAAATCATAAGGTTGAATTCAAAAAAATTTAAACCAAATTATTTTCTACTAAAATGTATGGATTAGTAATATCTAAATATTAAATAACATAGATGCACGTGAATTCATATGAGTATGCATGTTTGATAGATCAATTTTGTTTCAAGTATGAATTACATGTATCATAATCTCGAATACAAATATTTGAATCCCTTTTATGTTGACTCCTTTCACGCCCATCTCTCTCGCATGCTCCTTCATGTAGCTATCATTCTCTTTTCTCCAGCTCACCTGCACGTTCACTTCATGTTTCTCCTATCTTCGCAAACATGGTCTCTCGACGTCTCCCTTGAGAAGTGTCACACTCTCCCTATCATTATACATTACAAGGTTTTCATTATCTCTCACGTCTCTACTATTCTCTGGTGTCACTAGGTACCTAAGCTTTCTTTTTCACCGCCACACAGCGGCGTAGCCAGCACAACGGCACGTCCAGTGCCAACTTCAGTACTACATTATGAAACAGTACCAAACGGTGAAATTTTAGCTACAGTCAACAAAGAAAGTTACTACCACGCCCCGGGCCAAGGCCCCTGTTGCTCGAGGCCTGGCTACGCCACTGCCGCCACACACACAGTCTCACTTGTCTTTCACTTTGTCTTTCTCTCTATGGGGTTCTCTCACACCACCCTATATGTCTCTAGGTATGACTCATACCACTAAAATCACTCTCTCCTGCAGACACAACATTTGTTGCGGTCCTCTTTCCGTCTCTATCCCAGTTATAAAACTGACATTATTCATTTGTTTACCAATCAAACAAACTCCCCCCCCGCTCTCTCTCTCTCACACACACACACAACTCATGCTTCCACTCCCCTTCCCGACTACCATCTCTCTCTTACACACACACAAAACTCTCGCTTTCGCAGCCCCGACTTGTATTTCTCTCACAATCATTGATCGACTAGCCTCCAGATAGGTTTATACACCCGCACACTTGTGCTTCCACTATCGCGTACATGTCTCTCGCGCTCTCTTTGTATCTATGTAGATTTTTCGTCCCTTCTTGAGACACGCCCTCTCGATCGTGCACACACACACACACACACTATCGCCTCATTTTAAGTTTATACCTCTCGCACACACACTCTTTGTGTCTTTGTCACACATGCACTCTGTCCTCCTCCTCTCTCCCTCTCTCTCTCTCACACACACACAACACACACACACACATGGGCTTTTTGCAACAACTAGCAAGATGCCCTTGCGTTGCACGGAACATCAAGATGCATTTGTATGAGTAGTTTATCTTGTGGGAGAAAAGGATGAACGAGGGAAGGCCTTATTTGCAAATGTGGAGAGGGGTGTGGGTATCTTTTTGCAAAATTGCCATAGTTTCCTTCCTATCCGCCAGATATAAATCGGACGGCCTATATTGCAGGATGGCAGGCACACCATCATCACCAACTCTGTTTTTATCTCTACTCTTATAAAAAGCATAGTCGGTGATGATGGTATGCCTGCTATCCTGCAATATAGGTCGTCTGATCTATATCTAACAGATAGGAAGGAAACTATGGCAACTTACCCGCACTCCTCTCCACATTTGCAGATAAGGCCTTCCCTCGTTCATCCTTTTCTCCCACAAGATCTTGACGTTCTGTGCAACGCATGGGCATCTTTCTAGTAAGAATAGAACTTAGAGATATACCACTTCTCGAATCTTGAAACCAACAACATTCCTCCCTTAGCTCATCAAAACCGCCAAAGGAATATATTTTGAGTGAAACATAACATATTATTAGTGATACAGGTATTCAAAACTAGACTCTTTTTTCTATCAAATCAGTGAACATGTATTAATCTACTTTGATCGTGTGGCAACGCATTCACACATTGCTAGTAGTTATTACTACTGTATAATTTTTTGGACACCAGACAAACGGTGGAGTACATATACGAAGAGAAGAGGCATACGCACACGCAGTCGATCTCTCGTTGTCTCGCACACATGAGAGTTACGTAAAGGCACCGTTAACAAATAAACCCTAAAGCCCTAGGTGCACGATTGCTGCATTCGCGGGTACCGAGTACGTGGTGGAGTGCACCTTTGTAGAATAGTCAGCTCGCGTGATAATTTGATCCGTAGGAGTTGATGGTCGGGACCACAGGTGAACGACCTGGAGGCGGTGGCTCGCCAGTTGCCACAGATCGAGTAGCCATGTTTAAAATATGATTTTTTAGCGTGGTAAGAGTTCCAATTTTCAATGGCGCATTATAAGTACTTAAGTAGTTTTTAGAACGATTGGTATGGAGCGAAAATGGAATTCATAAGTACTACCTCCTTGGCGTATGGTTGTATGGGTTTATGTTGCGAGATGTTGAACCTCGTAGTTCTAGGGCAAATACTATGGTTTAGATGTTGGTTTTCAGTAATGAAAATCGGAAGGGGGAAACCCTTATTTGATAAAAAAAACTACTACCTCCGTCCTGGTTTACTAGTCCCCATCGTATTTTGGGTCAACGTTTGTCCACAAATTTTACTTGTAACTAGCAAGATGCCCATGCGTTGCATGGAACATCAAGATGCATTTATATGACTAGTTTATCTTGTGAGAGAAAAGGATGAACGAGGGAAGGACTTATTTGCAAATGTGAAGAGGGGTGTGGGTATCTTTTTGCAAAATTGCCATAGTTTCCTTCCTATTCGTCAGATATAAATCGGACGGTCTATATTGCAGGATGGCAGGCACACCATCAACACCAACTCTGTTTTTTATAAGAGTAGAGAAATGTGAATGGAAAATGAGATTTGGTTATACCCAAACAAAAAAGGACTGGAGGGAGTGATTGCTCTGACACGGACGCGGCCTCACATAGCACAGGCATTGAACCGGCGTGTCGGTCAAGAGGGCCCCACTCACTGCAGGCCCAGCTGAACACGCCTCCTCGCCGCATGAAACCGGCTTGAGACTACCCCGCCTGCCTCCATTGAATGCGTGTGCTGGCAACACGTCCTTCCGCGAGCCGGCCGGCATTTTAGAACACAAAAAATGATCAAAATATAATTAATTATGCATGGTCTTGACTTGTTGTGCTCGCACTGGTAGTAGGAACTAGAGGTTTTTCTTTATTTATAACTCTCCTCACTTTTTTTGGCTTTGAAGTGAATCATGGTTGTGGACATTATCTATGAATGTGCAGGTATCTATGAACATGAGTTTGATGTGGAAGTTGAACTTGGAATGTTGGGCTTGCACCTGAACTATACCATGTCCAATGCTTCGTCTGTTATTGTTTGGAAAGTAATTGCTATTATTACATGACCCTAAAAAATTATTTTGTGCCACATTAGTAGATGCACGGACATCACAACAGGCATACTGACTGGATAAACATTTGAACCTAGCTATTATGAAGGAAAATTTGTATTGAGAACAGTTTTAGATAGCAGGAGACGCCTAGCCTACTCCGCCTGTGCTAGCTTCTTTCTAGTTTCTTCCATCTCTGCTTGGCTTGGGTGAAGAGAGCATCTGATTGCTCTTTTCGCTTCTTCAGGAACTCAGCTACATTCTCAAGGGTTGCTGCACACTTTCTTTCAGCCTTAACTAGTGCCACGAGGACACGAACAGTTGACGACTCCACCTGGCTTGTGTGTAATCCAGCATCATCTAGGAATTTGCACCTTGCGTCTAATCCAGCATCATTAGGGAACTGGCACCTTGTGTGTAATCCCGGCCTCATTTTAGAAACATGATCTCGAGGTTGACCATACTTACCTCCTCGCAGGAAATGCATCCTGACATGAAGTTACTTCTTTTTTAGATCAATACTCAGAACAACCTAGATCTATTTAGTAGAAGCCAGATAAAAAGGACTCGGAGAAGTGAATTCAAAAGGATAAAATATAAAAACAGACTACAAAGTGAGAACACCCACTTCCTACATCAAGCTAAAAACGAAAGCACTAGGATGATTAAGACTCTTCTTATTACACATTGATGAACACGAGTGTCGGTGTCAAAACCGGCGGATCTCTGGTAGGGGGTCCCGAACTGTGCGTCTAGGCGGATGGTAACAGGAGACAAGGGACACGATATTTTTACCCAGGTTCGGGCCCTCTCGATGGAGGTAAAACCCTACTCCTGCTTGATTAATATTGATGATATGGGTAGTACAAGAGTGGATCTACCACGAGATCGTAGAGGCTAAACCCTAGAAGCTAGCCTATGGTATGATTGTTGTTCGCCCCACGGACTAAAACCCTCCGGTTTATATAGACACCGGATAGGGTTACGGTTACATAGAGTCGGTTACAATGGTAGGAGATCTACATATCCAGACGCCAAGCTTGCCTTCCACGCCAAGGAAAGTCCCATCCGGACACGGGACGAAGTTTTCAATCTTGTATCTTCATAGTCCAGAGTCCGCCAACGGTGATAGTTCGCTATCCGGACACCCCTAATCCAGACTCCTCAAGAGCCCCTGAACCAGGCTTCAATGATGACGAGTCCGGCGCGCATTTTGTCTTCGGCATTGCAAGGCGGGTTCCTCCTCCGAATACTTCATAGAAGATTTTGAACACAAGGATAGTGTCCGGCTCTGCAAAACGAGTTCCACATACCACCGTAGAGAGAATAACCTTTGCACAGATCTGCTGACGTATTCCGCGGCATGACATCACACCACGGCCAGGCCTTTATACGAATCATTTTTACTGTTCCACCTCAGCGCGTTTAGCGAGGCGGTTTCTTCAAAGACGCCTTATCGTAGGCGGAGATCGCTCCCCTTATTCTGGGATCCTCATCAATACGGGCGTGGGTAACCCAATCGTGCCCGTTGGCACGCCTCCATCGAAGGCGAGTCCCGAACGGTCACGGGGAGGGCTCTTGGTATTCAACCTCTTTATAACGAGACCAAGGCCCGCTCCTTTCTTTCAATCTCAATCGAATCCGCCCCTCGCCTCGAGTTCCAACACCCAAAGCTCCAAATTTAGGCACTTCGGACCTTCAACGATGTCCGGCTCCGACCTGCATGGCCGGTGGATGTCTTCCTCCGTCACGGAAGAAGATGTGCTAAAGCTGAGAGACGCTGTATCTAACCGCAAAATTTCAAGATAGGCTGCCTGCCCAAGGGCAGGTTATTCCCACTCCCGAGCCTGGTGAGAGCGTGGTATTTGTGTCTCACTTCCTTCGGGTTTAGGCTTCCATCGGACCCCTTTGTGAGGGGGCTCATGTTTTATTATGGGCTGAAATTCCATGACTTGGATCCGGAGTCCATCCTCCACATCTCGTCGTTCATCGTTGTATGTGAAGCCTTCCTCCGCATTACCCCTCACTTTGGATTGTGGCTCAAGACCTTCAAAGTGGAGCCGAAGATGATCAAGGGGCATCAGGCAGAGTGCGGAGGGGTTGTTATAAGCAAGAATGCGGACGCTCCATGGCCCGAGGGCTCTTTTCAAGAGGAGCTCAATTTATGGCAACATGAGTGGTTTTATATCACCGCCTCCTGTGGGCACCAAATGGGCGGCGCCACCTGCCTTCCGCCGGGTCCTCCATCACGGCGGGCATCATGGGTCAATAAAGGGCTCGACTGGGACCGTCAAGGACGTACCTCTGTTGCAGGGCCGTATTCGAGACCTCCGAGAGAGAGATCAATCTGGTCGTAGTAGCGCATGTCATGCTGATTCGCCGCACCTTGCCCTGCAAACGTCGCCCCCTCCGCCTGTGGGAGTTTAATCCGGAGGGACCACGAGCTCTCCAACATTTTTTGGGCTTAACGCCCGTGGAGATGTACCAACTGTTCTTCGGATCACAAGCAATGTGTCCGGACTTAACCGAGGACGCAGGTCTGAACTGCAATCGCCCGGATACTCAGGTAAGTAGTCCTATACCCGGACATGCTATCTGCATATTTATCATAAACTTGCCCTTAAAAGAGCTATCCTTTAAACAGGAGTGGATAGCAAAAGCAAAACTGATCAGGTGTCCGGCCCCCCTCCACGAGACCACGCCGGATCCTCAGATAACTAAGATGCTAGAGGTTGTGCCCTTTGAAGAAGGCGAAGGGGGGAACAAGGGAACTACTACCTCCGTGAAGGAGGCTATCAAGAAAGGGGGGATCAAAAATCCCTCCCTCCAAGGGGAGAAGAGGACCGCTTTTGAAGATCCGGAGACCAAAGCCTCGAAGCGGGGAAAGAAATCTTCACCAGAGGGTCCTGCGGCGGGAGATGCCCCGGCCGCACTATTTCCCCAAGGACATCAGCCCTCCAGCGAGCCGTAAGTAAAGGGGCGTTTTTTCAAAGAGAGACATCCCGTTTATTTCTGAAGGTAACCGAAAGTTTACCTTGTAGTTCGGATCTCAGCCCTTCACAGCAGAGCTCGTCTTCAGGGGATCTTGGTCCGGAGATGATGGAGAGCGAAACGCCTGTGCCTGCCGTACCGTTATGCGAGGTGGACGACCCTGATGTGTCGTCGCGAAGGGCATGTCTGAATCCGGCGGGGCCAGAAGGCAGTCGTATGTCCCCTCAAAGCCCTCCGTGCCCGACCTTCGAAAAAGGCCACCGGACGAGTCCGGCACCAACGGGTGTACGGTCGGAGGAGCTGAAGGATCTGCTCGGGCGAGCGTCTATCTCGGAAGATCACCGTACGTTAATGGGTACGGTGATTGAAAAGATTTCATCCGCCGAGCGGATTGCATGAAGCCGTCGTAAGTTTCTTGTGGGTTTTGAGGTACGCAAAAGGATGTACCTTCTGATAGTTTTGCATATAAAATGCGCCATGTATAGATAGTAGCCCCTGAGACTTGGTGCGGTGTCAAAAAATGACGACGCACCGAGGATCATAACCCCAGGTATAATATGCGCTCTTCCTATGTAGGTGGCGAAGCGTCCGGTGGCTAGCCGGGCTGATGAATTTGCCGAGCTGAAGCGGCAACTTGACGTGGCAGATGCGGACATCACGCTTGTTAATAAGCTGCTTGACGAGTCACAAGGTATGCAACTTCTCCGCGGACACCTGGTAAGGGAGCTTGACGCCCATGCCTTACAACATGTATTCCTAATGCAAATGGTGCCGCTGCTATGGAGAACCTTTGGGCAAAGCTCGCCCGAGCCAAGGAGCAAGCCAGAAAAAGTGATGCGGCTGCCTTGAAGGCGGCCGTAGAGCTAAAAGCCGAACATGCTGCTCACTGCCGAAGCAAGAAAGAAATGGCCGAGATGGCCGTGAAATTGAAGGATGCTATTGACCGTTGCGAGCTTCTTGAAAAAGAAGATCGAGCGAAACAAGAGGACCTGAAAAAGGCCGCCACCGAGGCCAAGGATACTCGCTCTGCGATGAGAGCTATGAAGGAGGAGCTACGTCAGGCCGAAGATATTGCGGCTGGGACGCCCTTTCTGATGCGGAGGAAATTCACGGATCCTAAGTACGCTCAATTGGACCGACTGTGGGGGTGCGGAGAATGCTTATCTAGACTTGGCGGCGAGTGCCGTAGACGCGGCCGAACACTTCCGAGGTCAAAAGGATCACGGAATTGATGAGCTTTTTTGGTCGCAGTTCCATAGTTCGGAGCGTCCACTTTTATAAACCGATCGTTTGGCCGAATGGGCAGAGCTGAATAGGTTGTCCGAACTTGCCATGAATGCTGTCGTGACTCATTTGTGGCCGAAAAGGCCCGAGCCGAAGAGTTATTTTGGCTTGGTGCAACAGTTCCTTGGTGCGGTGCCGCATATCGATGCAATGAAGCGGTCATCATGCATAGAGGGTGCGCGGATGGCTCTTGCCCGTGTCAAGACATACTGGGCGGAGATGAAGGCCACCGATGTTGGATCCCAAGATTCGGACAAGCGAGTACACCGCCGAGCACTATTTTGAGGAAGTCCTGCAGGGCGCTCATTTAATAGAGACGCAATGCTCGAAGGATATTATGTTTTGATGACATGTATGATTGGTGAAAACAATGTTTCAATATAATATAAGAGCTTTTTATACTTGTGCGTTCAAGTATTAAAACACCTCCTGTGCGGCCGTTGATGTATATGTGTGTATAACCTAAAAGATGGCAGTCTTCGGCTTCAGCCCCCACGCACATAGTGTGGGGGTGTTTGCAAAAAAGGCGCATTTTCACACTTAATCCAACGTCTTGGTCATGTAAAGGAGGTGATAGCGTAGCAAACTAGGCAACCGGACTATAATGCTTTATCACTTTCAGTTAGCCGTAGGAGTTCGATGGTGGGGCTACTATATAGCCCCTAGGGGCACCGCGCTCTCGAATTGGGCGCCAGATGTACCGACCGAATCGGTCCTTCGTTAATGCGGGGGAATTCTAAACATTCTGGTGGGTCATCGAGTGGTTGACCAGTCTCATGCTATATCATGACAGTCAGTTTTAGCTTTCTCCACTGAGGTGCTCAACCCAGCTCAACCGGGGCACAATCGCAGTGGTTCTCCCAGCGCTACCTTAGCCAATATAACGGAACGTAAGGTACCAAAACATGGGAGCCGGGCAAACCCAACATTTGACCAAAGACATGATTCGGAGCTGATGCATATAAGGCCTAACTCGAGACGCCGAACACTTCCTAAGGTATTCGGTCTTTATGAAAACGGGGCAGAATAATGCCCTAAGCCCCTGGTGTCCAGGTACGCGCAAAAATTTTGGTGCGGCCGATGCCAAAACACCAGCCTCCTCCTCGGTTATAGCAAGAAGCCGGGGGATGTGTATCAACAAGAGACAGTAAAAAAGGTTTACGCAGGGTCTTAATCTGAAAAGAATCCTTGCAACGGGTCCCTCATCGCACGCTCATACCGTGTCTCCGTTGTGGACGTATCCTCGACGGGTGTAGCACGGTGTTCATCTGTAAAAGAGAAGAACTTAGTTGAAAAGAAAAAAAAGATCATGTGAAAAATGTACTTTATATTAAATAAACAGAGTACGGTTCGAAAAGTGAATAAAATTGAGCTTTATTGTCTCTTGTTGTACATGCGTGCAGCCCCTTGTACGGGGGTATGCCGCTAGTAGGCCTTTATATGTTTACGCCGGACTCGTCTAGCCATGTCCGGGGTTCGAATGACCTATTCAGGTGCTTTGATTAGCGGAGCCGGATTAGTGTGGGGCTGTCAAGGCAGTCTCACGTTCTTCCATGCTCGAGTAACACTTGGTACTCCCTTTTAATGAGATGATGTCGCGTGGACCGGGCATTTTAAGTGTAAGAGATGCATAATGCGGTATTGCGTTAAAGCGGGCGAAAGCATCACGTCCCAAAGAGTGCTTGATAGCTACTTTCGAATGGGGCGATGTGGAAGGTTAACTTTTCGCGGCGGAAGCTGTCGGATGACCCGAACACAACTTCTAGCAGTAGGGAGCCCGTACAACAGGCATATAGGCCTGTCATTACCCCTTTGAAGGAGGTGTTTCTATGGCGAATTTTGGTTGGGTCTATCCCCATTTTGTGGATTGTGTCCTGATATAGCAGGTTTAGATCGCTACCTCCGTCCATTAGGACTTGTGTAAATTGGAGTCCATCGATTATAGGATCTAATATCAAGGCAGTCCATCCTGCGTTCCGGATACTTCCGGAATAGTCCTGATGATCGAAGGTGATTGGTTTTGACAACTATCGTTGGGACTCTTCTGGGATAGACCGTGCGGCGCGTGTTTCTATGGGCGCTGCTCTGTTTTTTCCTTTTGCCACTTGAAGTGAGTTCACTGGTTTGACTTTTTGTGGGAAATTCTTTTGTTTTCCGGTGCTCTGCTTGTGGGATTCGTCATCGTCCTCGCTTGGTGTGTCGAGCCCCTTGTGTTCGGCATTGAGTTTGCCGGACTGCTTGAAGACCCAGTAATCTCTGTGGGTATGGTTTGCGTGCTTCCGGAGTACCGTGGATTTGGCATATTTTGTCCAGGATTTTGTTTAGGTTGGATAGCTCGTTGTTGTTGTCCTTGAGGGGCAGTTTTTATGATTCTGCCGGAGCTTGAATCCGGTGTTGACTGCCGTGCTCTTCGGGCTGTTTCCCTTTGTTCGGCGCTGGTCCTTGTTGCGTCGTGGTTTTCCATTTCCATCCCTGACTTCAGATGTACTTGGGTCGCTGGTACTGCATCTTGCTAGCCAACTATCCTCTCCCGCGCAAAAGCGGGTCATGAGGCTTGTTAATGCAGCCATTGTTCTTGGTTTCTCATGGCCGAGGTGTCTGGCGAGCCATTCGTCTCGGACGTTGTGTTTGAAAGCTGCTAAGGCTTCGGCATCCGGACAGTCGACTATTTGGTTCTTTTTTATGAGGATCTTGTTCCAGAATTTGCGGGCTGACTCTCCGGGTTGTTGAGTTATGCGACTTAAATCATCTGCATCCGGAGGACGGACATAAGTCCCTTGAAAATTTGCCCGGAAAGCATCCTCGAGCTCTTCCCAACTTCCAATGGTATTTTCAAGGAGGCTTTTGAGCCAATGCCGGGCTGGCCCTTTGAGCTTGAGGGGTAAGTATTTTATGGCGTGGAGATCATCTCCTCTAGCCATGTGTATGTGGAGGATGTAATCCTCAATCCAGACTCCAGGGTCTGTTGTTCCGTCATATGCCTCTATGTTTACGGGTTTGGATCCCGCTAGGAATTCGTGATCCAGCACCTCATCGTTGAAACACAAGGGGTGTGCGGCACCCCTATATTTGGGTGTGTCGTGATGTTCGGATATTTGGCGTGTTGCATTGCTTTGAGGAGCTTGCTTTCTCGGCCCATAGAAGGACCTAACTGGGCCATCCTTTTGATGTGAATCCTTATGCGGATCGCGTGCCGGCTTGTTTGCGGCACCGCTTGCCGCTCCATGTTTGCCATGTGGTCGTCTATCCGACCGGGCGACCTCTTTGTTCTTCGATTGCGGGGGCTCTACGGCCTCCTCATCGAATTCGGGCAGTAATTTGCGCTTCGGGTAGCTCTTTGTTTGGCGGTATCGTCAGCCGTATTTCTCTCATGTGTTGAGTACTTTGCTCCATCTGATTCTCGAGTGCATCTTCCGCTGTTTTGAACTTCCACTGCTTTTTCAGCTACGCCAGCAGTGGCGACGAGCCTTTTGTGGAGGTTCTTCTGCTCCAACAATTTGTCCGGCGTGAGATCGTCCGGACTGTTATCTTCGCCGGGGACATGTTGTTTATCCAAGTTGTCCTATTCGGACGGTTGTTCGATAGCATGTTCATCGTCCACCGGTTCGCCCTGCTCTATGGCTGGGTCTGTGTCGCTGCCGTCTTTGTCGAGGCGGGACTTGGTGCGGCGTTTACGTTGCCGTTTTGACTGCCGAGGGATTTATCCTTCGTGAGTGTCCCGTTGTTCCTCGTCGTCACTTCCTTTAGGTGTATCCACCATGTATACACCGTGGGATGAGGTGGCTATCCAAAGATCCTATAGGTGCTGGTTCATGGTTGTCTCCTACATCGTCGTCCATACCGTCGATGTCTTCGGAGTCGAAGTCGAGCATGTCGGTTAAATCATCGACATTGGCTACAAAGTGGGTGGTGGGTGGGCGTTGAATTTCTTTGTCGTCCGCATCCCAACCTTCCCGACCGTAGTCCGGCCAGGGCTCTCCTGATAAAGAGAGAGACTTTAGTGAATTCAGGATGTCGCCAAAGGGCAAGTGCTGAAAGATGTCCGCGGCAGTGAACTCCATGACCGGCGCCCAATCGGATTCGATTGGCCGGGGCACAGGAGGTTCGGAGTCCGGAGAGGAGTCCGGCACCTTGGAGTCACGGGATTCGCAAAGGACAGGGATGGAGTTCGGCTCAATCACCGTAGAGATCATAGCCCCCGAGGCAGTGTCCAACCACTCGTCCTCGATCGGCGGAGTCGGCTCCGAGCTAAGGGTCGGAGCGGACGCTGGTGCGGCCTCCAGGGCACTGTTCGGCAGCAGAGCTAGATCGTGCCTGTCGAGACAGTGTGGCGCGCTTGGCTGTGGCTCAAATCCGTCGAAGATTAAGTCTCCGCGGATGTCGGCCGTGTAGTTCAAACTCCCAAATCTGACCTGATGGCCAGGGGCGTAGCTTTCGATCTGCTCCAGATGGCCAAGTGAATTGGTCCGCAGTGCAATGCCGCCGAATACGAAAATCTGTCCGGGAGAAAAGTCTCACCCGGGACCGCGTCGTTGTTGATGATCGAAGGAGCCATCGGGCCTAAGGATGACGCATACGTAGGAACTCTCAATGAAAGCACCAATGTCGGTGTCAAACTGGCGGATCTCGGGTAGGGGTCCCGAATCGCGCGTCTAGGCGGATGGTAATAGGAGACAAGGGACACGATGTTTTTACCTGTGTTCGGGCCCTCTCGATGGAGGTAAAACCCTACTCATTCTTGATTAATATTGATGATATGGGTAGTACAAGAGTGGATCTACCACGAGATCAGAGAGGCTAAACCCTAGAAGCTAGCCTATGGTATGATTGTTGTTCGTCCTACAGACAAAAACCCTCCGGTTTATATAGACACCGGATAGGGTTACGGTTACATAGAGTCGGTTACAATGGTAGGAGATCTACATATCCGTATCGCCAAGCTTGCCTTCCACGCCAAGGAAAGTCCCATCCGGACACGGGACGAAGTTTTCAATCTTGTATCTTCATAGTCCAGGAGTCCGGCCAACGGTGATAGTTCTGCTATCCGGACACCCCTAATCCAGACTCCTCAAGAGCCCCTGAACCAGGCTTCAATGACGACGAGTCCGCGCGCATTTTGTCTTCGGCATTGCAAGGCGGGTTCCTCCTCCGAATACTTCATAGAAGATTTTGAACACAAGGATAGTGTCCGCTCGCAAAACGAAGTTCCACATACCACCGTAGAGAGAATAACCTTTGCACAGATCTGCTGACGTATTCCGCGGCATGACATCACACCACGACCAGGCCTTTATACGAATCATTTTTACTGTTCCACCTCAGCGCGTTTAGCGAGGCGGTTTCTTCAGCACGTCTTATCAGAGCGGAGATCGTTCCCCCTTATTCTGGGATCCTCATCAATACGGGCGTGGGTAACCCAATCGTGCCCGTTGGCACGCCTCCATCGCCGGCGAGTCCCGAACGGTCACGGGAGGGCTCTTGGTATTCAACCTCTTTATAACGAGACCAAGGCCCGCTCCTTTCTTTCAATCTCAATCGAATCCACCTCGCCTCGAGTTCCAACACCCAAAGCTCCAAATTTAGGCACTTCGGACCTTCAACGATGTCCGCTCCGACCTGCATGGCGGTGGATGTCTTCCTCCACACGGAAGAAGATGTGCTAAAGCTGAGAGACGCCAGTATCTAACCGCAAAATTTCAAGATAGGCTGCCTGCCCAAGGGCAGGTTATTCCCACTCCCGAGCCTGGTGAGAGCGTGGTATTTGTGTCTCACTTCCTTCGGGGTTTAGGCTTCCCGACGGACCCCTTTGTGAGGGGGCTCATGTTTTATTATGGGCTGGAATTCCATGACTTGGATCCGGAGTCCATCCTCCACATCTCGTCGTTCATCGTCGTATGTGAAGCCTTCCTCCGCATTACCCCTCACTTTGGATTGTGGCTCAAGACCTTCAAAGTGGAGCCGAAGATGATCAAGGGGCATCAGGCAGAGTGCGGAGGGGTTGTTATAAGCAAGAATGCGGACGCTCCATGGCCCGAGGGCTCTTTTCAAGAGGAGCTCAATTTATGGCAACGGGAGTGGTTTTATATCACCGCTCCCAGGGGCACCAAATGGGCGGCGCCACCTGCCTTCCGCTCGGGTCCTCCACTGCAGCGGGCATCATGGGTCAATAAAGGGCTCGATTGGGGACCGTCCCAAGGGCGTACCTACTGTTGCAGGGGCCGTATTCGAGACCTCCGAGAGAGAGATCAATCTGGTCGTAGTAGCGCAGGTCATGCTGATTCGCCGCACCTTGCTTCGCAACGCCGCCCCTCCGCCTGTGGGAGTTTAATCCGGAGGGACCACGAGCTCTCCAACATTTTGTGGGCTTAATTAATATTGATGATATGGGTAGTACAAGAGTGGATCTACCATGAGATCAGAGAGGCTAAACCCTAGAAGCTAGCCTATGGTATGATTGTTGTTCGTCCTACGGACTAAAACCCTCCGGTTTATATAGACACCAAATAGGGTTAGGGTTACACAGAGTCGGTTACAATGGTAGGAGATCTACATATCCGTATCGCCAAGCTTGCCTTCCACGCCAAGGAAAGTCCCATCCGGACACGGGACGAAGTCTTCAATCTTGTATATTCATAGTCCAGGAGTCCGGCCAACGGTGATAGTTCGGCTATCCGGACACCCCCTAATCCAGGACTCCCTCAACGAGGCTAAGAGAAACAGAAACTACAACATATACACATTGAAGAACACGAGGCTAAACGAAAGTAATTGAAAGGGTGTTACTTACCAAAGCTCGTTTTACATGTTCGGTGCAGCTCCTCTTTAACTTGCCACGCTCCTTGGAGATGTCCCCAATATACCGTGTCTGGTCTTCGTTGCTCCTCTGCATGTTTGCACTCGTGGTTTTAAAATCTCAACATGGCAAGAAAAATATACTAGTAATACTCACGCATCTTGTGGGCAACATTAAAGCACTCGTCTGCCATGTTAGAGAATCTCCAACAGAAGCGCAACGCACGGCGCTTTAAAAAAGCGTTTACAGTGCTGAGATCGAGCAGTAGAGATAGAGAGTAGAGACATAGATAGTTCTCAGCATAGATAGATAAAAAATAGATAGTTCAACTACTCCCCGTCGTCCGACTCCTCCTCGGTGATGTCCTCCTCTGACGTCTCAATGTAGGCGTGAAGATACCGATCATCGTCGGATTCCCAGGGTGACGCTGCTCCTATCCTCATGTTGAATTGAGCATCTGCTTTTCGCGTGCGCTTGTCCTCGCGATAGGCGGCTCGCTCCGCCCTCCTTTGCACGTAGAACTCGCGCTCGTTGATGATGTCCTGCGGGAAGCGTTGGCACCACAGCGCCATGGCTTCCTCGTCCATCTCGGCGATGCCGAGACCGTGCTCCCGCCTCCGGTGGTCGCGACGATCCTCATCGATGATAAGCCGCGACAGAGGTGCGAGCTCCTGCGCTCGCTCCCGTGTCGGCACGTTGGGGAAGTTCAATGTTCTATGAGTCCATCGGAGGCGCCATGCCGCCGCGTCGTACGCGGGGGCGGCCTCGTTGGAGGTGTCGAAATTGCCGAGGCCGAGGCGCATCCCGCGGAACCGGATCTCGGCGGAGAAGCCGCCGGAGGGGCGCGCGCGGACGCCGTGGTATCCCCAAGTTTCCCGGCGACGCGGCGGCATGGTGGCGCGGCGGCGGCGAGGCGAGAAAGAGCAGGAAGAGAGCGGTGGCGAGGCGCAGAGCGGGGAGAGAGCGGTGGCGAGGCACAGAGCGGGGAGAGAGCGGTGTGAAGGCACAAAGCGGTGGGAGGGTGTTGGATTTTATAAAGCACGCCGGACGCCGCACGCCAAAACTAGCGCGCGCCCGGCCGCTTTTTCCCGCGCGCACGCGATCCTTTCCCGATGTCCCTGCTATTGTCCACGACGGTGGTGCTTCTGCGCTTGGCGTCGGCTTCCGGGAAGCTGAACCAAGACCGTGGAAGACGGTGCCGGGGAAGAGGCTCCGTGTACGATGACGATGGTGGACCGGCTCCAGTGCGGTGTACGAGGTTGTCGATGAGGCAGATGCACTGCGGTGAACGAGTGGGCCGATGGAGAAGGGGAGGAGCACGAAGGCTGCGGTGCCGTGGAGAAGTCTATTTTGTTGTGGGGATAGAAAATGGGGAGTATTCAAGTGTACTACTCTGGGTGCCGGGGTGGGGTTGGCTGGGTAGGGTTAACCTGAAGTTATGTAAACAGCCCCCTACCAAGCGTCATCCGTAGGCCTGTTCCGAAGGCTATCATGCTAACTTTGCACTGCTCGAATCAGGGTCGCGAGAGATTTTCTAGTCGACCTCAAAATTTTGTGACACTGAACTCCCCGTGTGGCGTGTTGGGTGATTGGGCTAAGCAACTAGCGAGTAGTACTAGTAACTGCTAGTACTCCCTTCGATTTTATTAACTCTGCATATTAGGTTTGACCAAAGTCAAACTTCCTAAAGTTTGACCAAGTTTATAGAAAAATATAAAGATTTACCATAACAAATATGTATGATGTGAAAGTACATTCAATAATGAATCTAATGGTATTTATTTGTTATTTGTATATGTTAATATTTTTTGTTATAAACTTTCTGAGAGTTTACAAAACTTGACTTTGACCAATGCTAATACGCGGACTTAAAATAAAAATGGAGGGAGTACACATTTGTTTCCTTAGTTTGTAGTGAATTAATCATTTGTTTTAATTGTGAAATAAATATATTAGGCTACTGACTTCGAATGTAATGGTCTATACAATTCAATAGTTACAATCATTGTTGAATTCCAAGATGTATACGAGGTCTATAGTACTTCACAATATGCTCAAACTCACGTAATCCCAATCAAATGAGAATCTAAATGCATTTCATAGTTATTACTTTGAAGGATGCAAGAAAACCAACCATAACTCTACATCATCCATTATAAAAGCAACATTTTGAACACATCCCAATGTGTGAATGAAACATGTAGAGAGAGTTTGCGAAGATGGAGCAGATAAGGCGGTAAAGAGTGTGTGTATGTGGACAAGAGGGTAGGAGACAAACCTAACGAGAGAGAGAGAGAGAGAGAGAGAGAGAGATAGAGAGAGAGAGAGGAAGAAGTTAGGTCTGTGAGAAAGATGGAGACATGTAATATACGTGAGATGTGTGTGCATCCGGATTCTGTAGACGTGGAAGGAGAAGAGACAACAGGTTTAATGAGAGAGCTGGAAAAACATGGATGAGAGGGAAAGGATCTCCCGGGTTGAGGGATTGATAATTTTGTGCGGGAGAGAGAGGGATTGGTAATTTTGTGCGGAGAGAGAGAGGGGGGATGAGTTAGTCAGCCGTCATCACATCATCCTGCTTCCAAATGGCCCTGCATTCTCTAGTGCAGTGTGGTCGCCGTCTTCGATCTACTCGATGCCCTCTTTGAAGATTGAGGTGTTGTGCATGCTGGGGTGCAGAGAAGCACAAGCGAGAGTGGTCGCCATATAGCCTTGGATGGGGATGAATAGTGTGCTCGGGGGAGGGGGAGTGTGTGTGCGGTGTGTGTGTGTGCGTGTGTGTGTGCGTGTGTGTGTGTGTGTGTGTGTGTGTGTCAGGTATTGAGAGAAATCAAACCTATGGAGAGAAATGTGTGTATATGTGACGGAAAGCTACATGCTAAATAGGGTTTTCACGAAGAGATTGTGCGTGCGAGATAGAGAGCGATGTGCGGGTCTTGATGTGGGCAGGGGCCGGTTGAGGGTGTCAAAATGTGTGCGTTGATGCATGTGTTACATGCGATCGAGAGAGGGACGGACAAATTGAGAGAGATGGTTGTTGTGTTACAGATGCTCCTCTCTCTCTCTCTCTCTCTCTCTCTCACACACACACACACACACACACACACACACACAAACACAAGTACAAATAGAAGACCGTTCTCTCATGTATACACAACATATCGGCATCTGTCTATGATCACTCATGCATGATCATTTGCACATTCACACCTCTCTATGTCTCTATCACACGCACAACGTCTCCACATTGCCCTTCCACCACAACACATATACGAACACATACACATGTTCTATCTCAGTCACACACACAAAATCAGTATTAAAAAAAACTAGGGCACACCTAAAACGTCCAAATCCAAATAAGCACGAACTGGAGCTAAATTCAAATATATGGGAAATATTGTAGCATCAAGAACTTTTCCAGGAAAAAAAAGTTGAGTGATATTCGGGGATTGTTTTCACACACACAAAAAGGTTTGGTGGATGTCCTTCGAGCGCGACACGGTGACGCTCCGTTCGATCGACCGCGCGGCCGTGGTTCAAACGCTTGCACAGGATTCTGTATCGTGGCTGTGGTAACTAATATAAGCGCTACTTCAGTCTAATGTTTACGTGTACTAGTATGTTTTTCTTTTAAGTTTGACCAACCCTATATAAAACTAAACCAAGCTCCCATACGCGCACTCATCAATATGCCGCCGCCGCCGTTGCGCATACCGGCGCCCGCCTGCTCCGGCCAACCATTTCTCGCCCATCGCCGCCGTGTCGCCGCCATCCCTATACCATGAAGCCGAAGGCTCGCCCGATCACGTCGTCTGCAGTCCCTCCTCATGATGCCGCCGCGCTGCCAAGCACACAAGCAGCTGGTGGAGCCGTGTCTATGCACGCAGCGTACAAAGAGGAGGACGAGTGCGTGCTCCAGCACGCTGGAGAGGAGGAAGTAGTGTGTCATTGTCGTCTCTGCCCGCGCCGAGCCCGCAAACCGGGTGTGGACGCGAAATCTACCTTCGAGACCTTGAATGGCACGTGGATCCTGTAATCTGAAGCAGCAATTTGGGTCAGTCGACTCTTGTGAACCGTTGGATGCAACATGGATGGCTAAAAGGGCTTCTTCAACCTTCGAAATTGATGCACTGTTCATCTTCTCAGCCCGCCACATGCCTAACCGCCTGTCGCCGCCCCGCCCCGCCCTCCCCTAAACCGCCTGCCACCGCCATGCTCCCCGCCCCGCACCCCCGCCATCCGTTTAACCCCGGGCATGATCCATTTTTTCCGGCGAACTGCATTCCACGCCCAACACTCATAAGATAGATCATGGGCACCTTGCCACCCTGATACGTCTCCCACGTATCTATAATTTATGAAGCATTCATGCTATTTTATTATCTGTTTTGAATTATTACAGGCTTTATTATACACTTTTATATTACTTTTGGGACTAACCTATTAACCGGAGACCCAACCCATATTGCTGTTTTATTGCCTATTTCAGTATTTCGAAGAAAAGAAATATCAAATAGAGTCCAAACGGAATGAAACCTTCGGCAGCGTTATTTTTGGGAAGAATATGATCCTGGAGACTTGGAGTTCACGTCAGAAGATCCCCGAGGACTCCACGAGATAGGAGGGCGCCCCCCGCCCCTGTAGGGCGCGCCCCCCTGTCTCGTGGGCCCCTCGAGCACCTCCCGACCGACTTCTTTCGCCTATATAAGTCTACGTACCCTAAAAACCTCGAATATCAAGATAGATCGGGAATTCCGCCGCCGCAAGCCTCTGTAGCCACCAAAAACCTCTCGGGAGCCCGTTCCAAGACTCACGAGGGGGAATCCATCACCGTGGCCATCTTCATCATCCCGGCGCTATCCATGACGAGGAGGGAGTAGTTCACCCTCGGTCGAGGGTATGTACCAAGAGCTATGTGTTTGATCTCTCTCTCGTGTTCTCTCTATGGCACGATCTTGATGTATCGCGAGCTTTGTTATTATAGTTGGATCTTATGATGTTTCTCCCCCTCTACTCTCTTGTGATGAATTGAGTTTCCCATTTGAAGTTATCTTATCGGATTGAGTCTTTGATTTGAGAACACTTGATTTATGTCTTGTCGTGTTTATCTGTGGTGACAATGGGATATCACGTGCCACTTGATGTATGTTTTGGTGACCAACTTGCAGGTTCCGCCCATGAACCTATGCATAGGGATTGGCACACATTTTCTTGACTCTCCGGTAGAAACTTTGGGGCACTCTTCGAAGTACTTTTATGTTGGTTGGATGAATCTGAGATTGTGTGATGCATATCGTATAATCATGCCCACGGATACTTGAGGTGACAATGGAGTATCTAGGTGACATTAGGGTTTTGGTTGATTTGTGTCTTAAGGTGTTATTCTAGTACGAACTCTTGAATAGATTGATCCGAAAGAATAACTTTGAGGTGGTTTCGTACCCTACCATAATCTCTACGTTTGTTCTCCGCTATTAGTGGCTTTGGAGTGAATCTTTGTTGCATGTTGAGGGATTGTTATATGATCTATCTATGTTATTATTGTTGAGAGAACTTGCACTAGTGAAAGTATGAACCCTAGGCCTTGTTTCCTATCATTGCAATACCGTTTACGCTCACTTTTATCATTAGTTACCTTGCTGTTTTTATAATTTCAGATTACAAACACCTTTATCTACCATCCAGACAGTAATTTGTATCACCATCTCTTTGCCGAACTAGTGCACCTATACAATTTACCATTGTATTGGGTGTGTTGGGGACAAAAGAGACTCTTTGTTATTCGGTTGCAGGGTTGCTTGAGAGAGACCATCTTCATCCTACGCCTCCCACTGATTGATAACCTTAGGTCATCAACTTGAGAGAAATTTTCTACTGTCCTACAAACCTCTGCACTTGGAGGCCCAACAACGCCTACAAGAAGAAGGTTGCGAAGTAGACATCTAGCTCTTTTTCAAGCGCCGCTGTCGGGAGGTGAGTGCTTGAAGGTATATCTTTAGATCTTGCAATTGAATCCTTTTGTTTCTTGTTTTATCACTAGTTTAGTTTATAAAAGAAAACTACCAAAAAATGGAATTGAGTTTGTCTCATATGCTTCATCTTTTTAATATCTTTCATGAGTATGATGGAAAGGAAAATTGTGCCAAAGTGTTAGAAGAAGAATGCATTAAAATGTTTGGCACTAAATCTTTGAATGATGAGCATGATTGCAATGTTTTTAGTATGAATTCCTTGAATATACATGATGCTAATGATATGCAAAGCCACAAGCTTGGGGAAGCTATGTTTGATGAAGATGATATTTTTTGTCCCCCAAATTTTGATGAGCAAATTTACTATGATGAAAACATGCCTCCTATCTATGATGATTATTGTGATGACACGTATGATATAAAGAATAATGATAACCATCAAACTTGTCATCTTGATCTTAATATTCAATCACATGATAGTTATTTTGTTGAGTTTGCTTCCACTACTATTCATGAGAAGAATTTTGCTTATGTGGAGAGTAGTAATTTTTCTATGCTTGTAGATCATGAAAAGAATGCTTTAGGTGCTGGTTATATTGTTGAATTTATTCATGATGCTACTGAAAATTATTATGAGGGAGGAACATATGCTTGTAGGAATTGCAATAATATCAAGTTTCCTCTCTATGTGCTTAAAGTTTTGAAGTTATGCTTGTTTTGCCCTTCTATGCTAGTTGATTATTGTTCCCATAAGTTGTTTGCTCACAAAATACCTATGCATAGGAAGTGGATTAGACTTAAATGTGCTAGTCATATTCTTCATGATGCTCTCTTTATGTTTCAATTCTTATCTTTTATGTGAGCATCATTGAAATCATCATGCCTAGCTAGGGGCGTTAAACGATAGCACTTGTTGGGAGGCAACCCAATTTTATTTTAGTTTCTTACTTTTTGGTTTTGTTTAGTAATAAATAATCCATCTAGCTTCTGGTTAGATGTGTTTTCATGTTTTAATTAGTGTTTGTGACAAGTAGAACCTTTGGGAAGACTTGGGTGAAGCCTTTATGATCATGCTGTAAAAAACAAAAACTTTAGCACTCACGAGATTAGCTTCAATTTTTTACTGGAGAGTGCTATATAGTTGATTCTTTTTGAAGATGATTACTAGACAAATTCTTCAGGTCCACCAATTTATTTTTGAATTTTTGGAGTTCCAGAAGTTTGCGTTAGTTACAGATTACTACAGACTGTTCTGTTTTTGACAGATTCTGTTTTTCGTGTGTTGTTTGCTTATTTTGATGAATCTATGGCTAGTAAAATAGTTTATAAACCATAGAGAAGTTGGAATACAGTAGGTTTAACACCAATATAAATAAAGAATGAGTTCATTACAGTACCTTGAAGTGGTGTTTTGTTTTCTTTCGCTAACGGAGCTTACGAGTTTTCTGTTGAGTTTTGTGTTCTGAAGTTTTCAAGTTTTGGGTAAAGATTCGATGGACTATGGAATAAGGAGTGGCAAGAGCCTAAGCTTGGGGATGCCCAAGGCACCCCAAGGCAATATTCAAGGACAACCAAGGGCCTAACTGAGGGAGTCCTAGATTAGGGTTTGTCCCGATAGCCGGACTATAGCCTTTGGCCGGACTCCTGGACTATGAAGATACAAGATTGAAGACTTCGTCCCGTGTCCGGATGGGACTTTCCTTGGCATGGAAGGCAAGCTTGGCGACACGGATATGTAGATTTCCTACCATTGTAACCGCCTCAGGTAACCCTAACCCTCTTCGGTGCCTATATAAACCGGAGGGTTTTAGTCCAGAGGACGAACAACAATCATACCATAGGATAGCTTCTAGGGTTTAGCCTCTCGATCTCGTGGTAGATCTACTCGCACTACCCATATCATCAATATTAATCAAGCAGGAGTAGGGTTTTACCTCCATCGAGAGGGCCCAACCTGGGTAAAACATCGTGTCCCTTGTCTCCTGTTACCATCCGCCTAGACGCACAGTTCGGGACCCCCTACCCGAGATCCGCCGGTTTTGACACCGACATTGGTGCTTTCATTGAGAGTTCCTCTGTGTCATCATCTTTAGGCCCGATGGCTCCTCTGATCATCAACAACGATGCGCTCCAGGTTGAGACTTTTCTCCCCGGACAGATCTTCATATTCGGCGGCTTTGCACTGCGGCCAATTCGCTTGGCCATCTGGAGCAGATTGAAAGCTACGCCCCTGGCCACCAGGTCAGATTTTGAAGTTTGAACTACACGGCTGACGTCTGCGGAGACTTGATCTTCAACGGGTTCGAGCCACGCCAAGCACGCCAGACCGCCATCACGAGTGGCATGATCTAGCTCTGCCACGGACAAAGGTCCTGGAGGCCGCACTGTTGTTCGCTCCGACCTTTAGCTCGAGCCGATCAAGGCCGATCGAGGACGGTGGCTGGACACCGCCTCGGGTTGCGATCTCTACAAATGGTGAGCCGTACACCTACCCCGCCCTTATAAGCTTCGTGACTCTAAGGTGCCGGACTCCTCTCCGGACTCGAGCCTTCATACTTCGCCAATCGAATCCGATTGGGCGCCCGATCATGGAATTCACTGCCAGGACATCTTTCAACACTCGCCCTTTGGCGACATACTGAATTCACTAAAGTCTCTCTCTTTATCGAGAGAGCCCTGGCGGATTATGGTCAGGAAGGTTGGGGTGCGGACGACGAAGAAATTCAAAGCCCACCCACCACCCACTTCATAGCCATTGTCGATGATTTAACCGACATGCTCGACTTCGACTCCGAAGACATCGACGGTATGGACGACGATGTAGGAGACGACCAAGAACCAGCACCCACAGGGCACCGGAAGGCCACCTCGTCATACGACATATACATGGTGGACATCTCAAAAGATGGGAATGACGATGGAACAGCGGAGGATTACCCCTCCAAGAAACAGCCTAAGCGCCAGCGTCAGCGGTGCCGCTCTAAATCCCGCCACCGCAAAAACGGTGATTCTGGCACGGGAGACAATAACACCGGACAAGGTCGAAGACAACCCCTCCAAAGCAGGATTCAGCGCGGGAGGATGGAGAAGCCAGCCCTCATGAGAGAGCGGCGGAAAGAGAGGTAGAGGACGATAATTACATGCCTCCCTCCAAGATGAGGCAAGCCTCAACGACGATTTAATTCATCGTGCCCGAGGATCCCGTCGAACAAGAGCTGCTTTCAAACGCAGGCTCATGGCCATGGCAAGCAGCCTCAAGAAAAAGCAAGAACAGCTTAGAGCTGACCAAGACTTGCTAGCCGACAGATGGACTGAAGTCCTTGCGTCGAAGAGTATGAACTCGAGCGCCTCTAGGAGCTACCCAAACGCAGGCTGCTACCCGATTAGAGGAGGAAGCACCCAAACCTACATCACCAGCAAGATAACACGGCCGACCGACCACCTCGTGGTCATGACAGAGAGGCCTCTCGGCCCTCAACTCAAGCCGCACTCGGGCGCCATTAAAAATACCAAGGCGCGGGGAAATGCGCCAGACCTGCGAGATATATTGGAGGACAAGGCAAGGCAAACAAGATCGATCTACGGATCGCGTGGGCGCCCCGTGACACGTGACGATAACCGTCACGGAGGATATGTCAACTCCGGCCGGGCCGAACGCAGTAGACAAAGCTCATTTGAGCTGCGTCGTGATATAGCCCAATACAGAGGCGTCGCACACCCACTATGCTTCACAGATGAAGTGATGGATCATCAAATCCCTGAGGGTTTCAAACCCGTAAACATTGAATCATACGATGGCACAATAGATCCCACGGTTTGGATTGAGGACTATCTCCTTCACATCCACATGGCCCGCGGTGATGATCTACACGCCATCAAATACCTCCCACTCAAGCTTAAAGGACCAGCCCGGCATTGGCTTAAAAGCTTGCCGCCAGAGTCAATTGGTTGTTGGGAAGACCGAAGCCGCATTCCTCGACAATTTCTGTGGCACATATGTGCGACCACCGAACGCCGATGACCTAAGCCACATAATTCAGAGCCAGAGGAACCGCCGCAATTACAGACACGGTTCCTAACCAAGAAAAATCAAATCGTTGATTGTCCGGATGCAGAGGCCCTTGCAGCCTTCAAACACAACATCTCGCGACGAGTGGCTTGCCCGCACCTAGGACAGAAAAGCGAAAATCCATGGCAGCCCTCACAACACTCATGACCCGCTTATGCTGCGTGAGAGGACAGCTGGCTAGCTCGTAGTAACAACATGACTAAGAGCCCCGTAATTGGATACCAAGGACAGCAATGGCAGGTCACGCCGCAACAAGCACAAGCGCCGATTAACGGCGATAATGCCGCGGATACGGCAGTAATGCCGGATTCGTGAGACTCTAAACCCGTCAGCGGTAAAACCATTTAAAAGAAATACTCCGGCCCGGCCCAATTTGGACCGAATACTCGATCGCTTTCGTGCGGATACACGGCACTTCGAAAATCAGCCAATCACACCAACAGGATTGTTGGGTGTTCAAGCAGTGCAAGTTAAATGCCGAAAACAATGACAAGGGCTGCATAGCGATAACAAGGAGGAGCCCCGCCACCGAACAATAGAGGATGTAAGGGCTTCCCCACAAGTGCGGATGGTGAACATGATATACGCAACCCACATACCCAAAAGGGAGCGGAAGCGTGCACTAAGGGACGATATGCGATGGAGCCAGCCGCCCAAAGTTCAACCCATGGTCTTCCGCCCGATCACTTTTGATCAAGGGACCACCCCACTAGCATCCGCCATGGCGAATTCGCCGCATTGGTTCTAGACCCAATAATTGACGGATTTCATCTCATTAGAGTCCTAATGGACGGCGGCAAGCAGCCCGAACTCGCTTATCGTGACACAAAGGCGCAAAATGGGCATAGACCCATCAAGGATTAAACCCACGAAGACGACCTTTAAAGGCGCCATACCAGGTGTAGAGGCCAACTATACAGGGTCGCTACACTTGAAGTGGTCTTCGATCCCGGATAACTTCCGAGCGAGGAGTTAATCTTCGACATAGTCCTGCTCCGCAATGCTATCGCAAGATCGCCTGGACGAACCGCATTTGCAAAGTTCAATGCGGTGCCGCACTACGCATATCTCAAGCTCAAGATTCCAGGTCCTCAAGGAGTTATTACGGTCAATGGAAACATCGAACGCTCTCTCCGGACGGAGGAGCATATGGCGGCCCTCGCGGCGGAAGTACAAAACAGACTCAGGCAATTCTCGAGTCCGGTTGTTAAACGTCCGGACACCGTCAAGCGCACCCGGAGTAACCTACAACAAGACCTCCTGGCACGTTCCGAGCACGCATAGCAATGCGGCCCAAACCCCAGCCCTCGTGAAATTGCGAAACCAGTACTACGCATACATAATTACGCTCTAGAAATACCATGGGCATAGGGGGAGGGGCACGACCACGGCATGCCCAGAATGCGGCTCAACCGCACCAGAGGCTCCCGATTGTGTCATTCTTTTCTTCTTTCTTTTTTTACTTTCAGGACTCCATTCTCACGAAGCCTCGTCCGCAAAGAGAATCGCCGAACACACGATGCAACAGCCGTGGAAGCGTAAAGTTACGCCGAGTGTCCAGTGGTCTCTATTACGAGCAAGATACCTGCTTTACACACCATCCCGCAGCTTACCCCTCGGAGGGGACATGTCAAAAGTCTCGGCCCTTGCTTATCGCACTATTTGTATTGTTCTCGCTCTTATCGCATCCCTTTGAATAAACAATACATAGCTTCGCCTATTATTGAATTCCCTTTTTCTATATATATATATATATATATATATATATATATATATATATATATATATGTTCATTTATGACATTGTGCAACCATACACTTTGGTGCGGGTAATACACTGTGGGCTTAAGTACCCCACAACATGGTGTGATAAGTCCTAACACTTTCACAAGTGTGGCACCCCGAACTTATAGCATTATATGCATCAGCTCCGAATCATGTCTTGGGTCAATAGTTGGGTTTGCCCGGCTCCCATGTTTTGGTACCTTATGTTCCGTTATATCAGCTAAGATAGCACTGGGAGAACCACTGCGATTGTGCCCCGGTTGAGCTGGGTTAAGCACCTCAGTGGAGAAAGCTAAAACTGACCATCATGATAGGGCAAGAGCCGGTCGTTGTTCGAGAGGTTTTCGAGTCCCTAAAGACTTATGCCGCTTAGAGTGAGGAGTCGGCATTGTCCGACCTAGGCGTGGATAGTGCCCCGAACTTGGTCTTCCGAATACCAGGGGCTTCGCCGAAATTTAAAATTATAGAATTCTATGGCTAAGTGAGGGTGTTCAAGCATTATACTCCGGTTGCCTTATTCGTTGGGTTGAGCGCCTCCCTCGAAGGACCCAAGAATGGGAACAAGAGCGCTCAAGTTTATCCCGAACACCCCAGCACTCGTGGCATGGGGAAATTTGAAGCCCGATTTACCCGCCATCTCTCAAATTTAATACACGGCCGCATTGTATGTAATATTTTAAATTCAAAAGTGTTTCTTAGCGCATATGAACAAGTTTTCAGCGTCTGAGGATAACAAATGCGAGTCTACTCAAAATTACATCTTTGGAGCATTCATCCGCTTATAAGGCGGCACCCTTCAGACGCCCTCATAATACATTTCAAAGCTTGCGATGCTCCTTGCACGGTGGTGGTCCGTCCGTCACAAGCTTCTCATTCCATCTTTCCTCAAAGGCACCTAGCATCGGGCAAGGCCCTACGGGCACCTTCGATGCATACGGAGCGCTGACGACTTCAACCCATGGACAAAGGCGTCCACCAGCCGCCTCACCGGCCAGTAGCTCCTGTGCATGGCTTCCTTAGGCCATAGCCGAACTATGAGGTTTTCATGGCCTGTTCGCCACCTTATGGAGCTCGACCAGCTGCTTCAACTGGTCGCTATAAGGGCACCGGGTGTCCGCCTCAAGATATCGAGACCGTAACACCTTCTCCGTTGAGCTTCCTCCTCATTTCGGTAGAATGCGGCAAGATCGTATACACCGCGAGGCAGATCTGCGAATGCTCTGGAGAGCTCCGGATTCGGGTAAGTAACAGATAATTCACTTTCACATGCTTGCTTTGCATATAGAATGCCTTACCCGCCGCTATCTTCTTCATCGCCTCAATTTCCTGGAGGGCTTTTTGGGCTTCGGCCTTAGCAACCACATCTTTTAAATACTCCCATAAGGTATTACTTACATTCCTTGTCCTCGAGCTGCTTTTTGGCAAGTCTGAGCTCATTCTCGGACCGCTCGAGGCCCTGCTTTAATGCATAAACCTCCGCAGTCAGTGCGGCAGAGGTCAGCAAGAACTGCATTCCCATATTGACATACTTATGTTAGACTCTCACAGATATCTTTTAGATCCTCGGTTCGGCTATTTCTTTCCGAACACCAAACCGAGCATCGAGGATACCGCCTATGTGGTAATATTTTTACATATCTTAAATACATACCTCAAAGCCTGTTAGAAGGTCAAAAGCCAGCCAGCCCGCTCTTGGCGGATCGAACTTTCTTCGATCACCACACTCATAATAACTGGTGCTCCTCGTTGATGGAAGCGCCGTTAGCGCCCATCAAATCATCCGATGCCTCCGTTGAACGGAGGTCACCGGGCGTCATGATCTTGCCCTTCCTACGAAGGGGTCGCTGTTGGACTCGAAACCACCGGTTCTGGAGACGGAGTCCGCAAGACAGGCCGGACTTAAAGCCCTTTGGGGTTTTATCCCCTTTGCGCCCGGAGTCCGGGAGGTCGCCTTGCGGCGCCTCCAGGGCCACCTCCTCCTGGCTGGGCCCCTTTTGGGACTCCACCCCGGGAGGAGACGAGGCGGTCGGGAGTGAGGTGCTATTCACATCCGACGAATCCAGGGAGCCGCTCGACGAAGCGTCGAGCCCGTCCTTGGGCGGGTTGCATGGTTATATTCGGCGTTAGAAGATGTTGTGCAACAAATGGAACGCCATGAGTTATTCTGGTATCCGGACACTTACGATTTCGCCAAGGGCTTGGTCCTTGGTGGCCACTCCTCTCCGTCATCGTCGGCGTTGGTGGTGTAGTACGGAGGGAGGGTACTTCCCTTCTTGGACCCTCCGGCCTCCCCAGTTGGGGCGGCCTTCCTTTTCTTCTCTCCCCCCGCTGGGGGAGAGGCCTCTTTTTCCTCCTCCTCGTCTACACGGGAGGAGTCCGCCTCAGAGCATCGGACGATGAGTTCGACAACACCTGGCGCCGGGAACTCCTCCGAGTTCCCGTGGCCTTCTTCTTGGCCTTCTTCTCCGGCACCACGTAAGGTGCCGGAACCAGAGAGCTCCCGTCTGCGGGCGTCCGCTAGGGTCTTCTTCGGGCAAGGGAGCCAGACAACAACCTGTCCTGGACGCCTTCTCGCCACCCCAAAAAGGTGAGGGAGTTTTAGATCCCGTGACAGAGTCAAACTATGAGAAAAGAGTCCCGTAAAGGGTAATAGGTTACCTCGCTGGCTTGATGTCGCGAGATGAATCCGCGATCTTCGGTAGCGGATGCGGAGCTCAGCGCCTTGAACAAGACCTTCCAGCATCTTCGTGCACGTAGTGTCAAGAGCCGCCTGGCTCAAGGTGCCAGGCCGGATCAAACTCCCACAAGTTGAAGGCCCGTTCTTTGGCATGGGAGGATCCGGCAGATGAGCATAACCTGGACTACGTTGAAAAGCTTGAGCTTCTTGTCCACCAGGTTTCGGACGCAGGTTTGGAGTCCGGTCAGCTCTTCCGAATTACCCCACGTCAGGCCCGTCTCTTTCCATGAGGTGAGTTGTGTAGGGAAGCCAATCGGAATTCGAGGGCCGCTGCCCATTTGGAGTCGCGTGGCTCGGTGATGTAGAACCACCCCGATTGCCACCCCTTTATGGTCTCCATGAAGGAGCCCTCGAGCCATAGGACGTTGGCCATCTTGCCCACCATGGCACCTCTCAAGACTCCGGCTTGGCGGCCGCCCACTACCTTCGGCTTGACATTGAAGGTCTTCAGCCACAAGCCGAAGTGGGGCTGGATGCACAGGAAGGCCTCCACACGACGATGAACGCCGAGATGTTGAGGATGAAATTCGGGGCCAGATCGTGGAAATCTAGGCCGTAGTAGAACATGAGCCCCCGAACAAATGGGTGAAGTGGAAACCCTAGTCCGCGGAGGAAGTGGGGGAGGAACACCACCCTCTCATGGGGCCTGGGGGTGGGGATGAGCTGCCTTGTCGGGGAGCCGATGCGCGATGTCGTCGGACAAGTATCCGGCCTTCAGCAGCTTTTTGATGTGCCCCTCCGTGACGGAGGAGGCCATCCACTTGCCTCCCGCTCCGGACATAGTTGGAGAAGGTTGAGGTGGGATGTGCGAACTTGGGCGCTGGAGCTCGTGTGCACGGAAATGGATAAGCAAAGGAGGAAGAAGGCGTGTGCGAAAAAGTGGATCATTATCCCCTTATATGGACAGACAAAGCTATGCGTCCCCACCGACCTGATAAAACTCGCTTATCTCCCAAGCACCGTAATCCATGGCGCGGTTGGGTTACCCATGCCTGTATTGATGAGAATCCCGGAATAAGGGGACACGATCTCTGCTTTGACAAGACGTGCCAAGGAAACCACCTCGCTAAACGCGCTGAGGTGGGACAGTAAAAACGATTCGAATAAAGGCTTGGCCGTGGTGTGATGTCACGCAGCGGAATACGTCAGCAGATTGAACTTGTGTAAATATTATTCTCTCTACGGTGGTATGTGGAACTTATTTTTCAGATCCTTGTGTTCAAAATCTTCTATGAAGTATTCGGAGGAGGAACCCGCCTTGCAATGTCGAAGACAATATGCCGCCCGGACTCGTCATTCATTGAAGCCTGGTTCAGGGGCTACCGAGGAGTCCTGGATTAGGGGTGTCCGGATAGCCGGACTATAGCCTTTGGCCGGACTCTGGACTTCAAGATACAAGATTGAAGACTTCGCCCCGTGTCCGGATGGGACTTTCCTTGGCGTGGAAGGCAAGCTTACGATACGGATATGTAGATTTCCTACCATTGTAACCGACTTTGTGTAACCCTAACCCTCTTCGTGCCTATATAAACCGGAGGGTTTTAGTCCGTGGGATCTAACAACAATCATACCATAGGCTAGCTTCTAGGGTTTAGCCTCTCTGACCTCGTGGTAGATCTACTTTGGTACTACCCATATCATCAATATTAATCAAGCAGGAGTAGGGTTTTACCTCAATCGAGAGGGCCCGAACCTGGGTAAAAACATCGTGTCCCTTGTCTCCTGTTACCATCCACCTAGACGCACAGTTCGGGACCCCCTACCCGGGACCCGCCTGTTTTGACACCGACACTAAGCTTGGGGATGCCCCGGATGGCATCCCCTCCTTCGTCTTCGTTCATCGGTAACTTTACTTGGAGCTATATTTTTATTCACCACATGATATGTGTTTTGCTTGGAGCGTCATTTTATTTTGTTAGCTTTGCTTGTTGTTATTTAGAATAATGTTTTGCATCTTACTTTCAATAAAAAAGTCAAGGATAACCTTTGCCATGCTTATTTTGCTACTATACATGTTGCTGTTTGAAAACAGAAAGTTTACCGCTGTTGCAAAAATTCCCTAGAAAAGTCAGAGCATGATATTGTCGGATTTTGGGTTCCGGCAGACCCTCTAGGTTCGAACTCTGGGGTGCACGTGGAGATCACACCCCCCCCCCCCCGCCTACCTACGTCTCGTCGCCTCGCAAGGATCTAAACTACACAAAGAACAACGCAAGAGACACGAGGTTTATGTTGGTTCGGGCCACCATTACGGTGTAATACCCTACTCCAGTGTGTGGTGTGGTGGATTGCCTCTGGGGCTGATGATGAACAATACAAGGGAAGAACAGCCTCGCGAGGGTCTGTTCTTGGCTGGTGCGATGAACTGCTAGGGGAGTTCAGTCGCCTCTCTTTCTCTCTCTCTAAAAGTGCCGATCCTCTAGATCTGGTCTCGATCTCTCTCTCTATCCTTCTCCATCCGTCCCCTTGCCTTGGTGGTGGCTAGCTCTATTTATAGTGGGAGGCCCTGGGCCTCTTCCCAAATATTGAGCGGGAAGGGCGCCAACAATTGGCCATTTTGAAGGGGAACATCTAGTACACTTATCCTGACTAAAGTCGGTCCTCGCCTGCCAAAGACTCTGACGGTGACGTCGGCTTGGGCTCCACGATGACCTCCTTCCTGCCGTTTTGCTGGTCTTGGTCTTGTTGCACCGAAATGGTTGCATTTGCTTGATACCCTTGGCCTGCGCTTGCCTCCTTTGCACCAAAGGGGAAATGAGGACACTGCTGGCTGGCACTCACTGGGCGCCTTTGGTCGCTATGGCTTGCGTCATGGGCACCTTGTGAGGTACCCGCCTTGATCTCTCCGCCTCCTCGCGAGCCACCTGACGAGGCCGTGCTCGAGGAAGCTGTCGTCTCCGCCTCATGAGGCTTGGCCCCCGCGAGGGTCTTGAGCTTGTGTTGATGAAGATGGGCCGTCTTGGGCCACCCCTTGAGCCACGCCGCAGGCCGCAGTGCAAGTCTGGGTACCCCATTCCCGTAAAGCCGACAAGAGCCCCCGGGCCCAAGGCGCGCCTGGACTTGGCTTAGCAGAGAAGCGAAGGGGCAAGTGCGAAGCGCCGCGGGCCCCAACAGCTTGCGGCCTTGGGCGTCGCGTGGCGGTTGATTGGACGTGGGCGTCCCTGCTTCCCCACGACGCCTCGACAACCGCACGAATTGACAAGTCCCTGCATGCAAAGCGGGTCATGATTACATGTGATCGTGGAGGTCGACGGTTGGCCTCCCCCGGCTATATGTACGGAACGGCGCGAGCCCTTCCAGTCCATCTCTTCTTGCTTCTCCTTCTTCTCCATCCTTGCCCTTGCTCCACATTGCGATAATGGCTCCGATCCGCCGGTTCTCTGCGGAAGAGAAAGGAAAGGCCCCCCGAGAGGGTCCCGATCCGCTTCCACCGAAGAAACGGCTAGCCCTCTGCCGCCGAGATGAGGGCACCCGGCAGGAGGTGTCGAGGCCCTGGTATGAGTGGCCACCGCCAGGGTTCCCACTGCCCTTGTACGCCCGCATTGAGGGCCCTGAAGGAGTCGACGCCGAGCGCCACGGACGACGCCGCCGTCGGCGTCGGGCGTGGTCACAGGCGCGCGTTGTTCCGCCCTGGAGTCCATGCCGAGGCTCCTCCCGAGAACTTGTGCTCCACGCCGCCATGCCTCCTTAGACTTGGATTCGCCTTCCTCCCTCCTTCGCCTTCGTGATTCCGGCAGAGGGGCTCTCGAGCTCTGGTTGCAAGATGCCGGCTGCAGCACCCCTGCGACCGAAGCGGAGGTTGCGGTCGTCGCTCCGGGCAGGGTCTTCATGACCCGAGGCTGGGGCGAGATCGCTCGGGTCTGCCGGACGAGGGGCGCCCTCGTGATCCACCTGGAGTACGATGGCGCTTCCTTGATGTTATTCAAGGTCTTCGACGTGGAAGGACGCCGGCTAGAGTTCTGCCCTGAGAGAGGTGGTCGGGGCCATGCCGTCGCGAGGACTAGGCTTGCTGACCGCTCTGCCAGCAGCTCCTCAGGCAGCGGAGTCGTCGGAGGATCCAGCAACTCCGCCGAGCTCTTCGCGACTCCGGAGACGAGTGACGACAGCTACGAGCCCCCGAGCTTGCGTCGCTCTCGGAGCAGGGCGGGCTCGTCAGGCCGCCGCCGCCACTGATCTGGATGGGGTTGGCGCCGGTGCCTGACGGCCCACTGTTGATGATGGCGTCTTTCGCAGAGGCGCGTGTAGTTAGCGTTCTTTAGGATCTGCTCCTTTTGTTCCCTGCGAGGAATCGAAGAACACACCCCGTGGGGGCTTGTAAGGTGCATGCGGCTCCATTTGTTAATATGATCATTGTCGTGAAGTGGTGCGAGATGCTCATCCCATCTTAGCTCAGTTCCTCCTTTCGAACCTCGCGAGGGCTTGACGCTCATACCGACAGTGTCCTGGTCCCAAGGCAGGCTTCAGCCGTCACCGGTATGCCAGTCGCGATGCCGTGGTCAAGGCCAGGAGGTGAGCGGCCCGGGGTCCAGCAAGAGCCCCTGAGTCGCGATGCTCAGGAGGTCACCTTTAGCGCTCAAGCAGCCATCGTTCGGTGAGAAAGGAGCGTGACGTTGCTAACACGGGATTGCATTAGGTGCGACGTTGGTGCTGCGATAGCTAGTATTTCCGAAGGATGACTTATCTCGCGAGCCAGGAACCGCCTCTTGGTGCGGCGTTAGGTCCGCGCATCGGCAGCTGAGGAGTTGCCCGGCGAGGTCCCCGCGTGCCTCTTCCCTCTCGCCTTTACTCCCCTTCTCGCTCTACGTCCTCGGGTCCCGGCCCTCGAGCGAGCTCAACCGTCGCTAGTATGCCAGGTCGCGATGCCGTGGACAAGGCCAGGAGGTGAGGGCTGGAGAGCCAGTAGGAGTCCATGAGTCGCGATGCTCAGGTACCCCCCCCCCTTTAACGTGCAAGCGGTTCGCGCGGACGAGAGTGAAGGAGACGTTGTGAAGGCCTCGCCTGACGCTGCTCCTTGAAGAGATCCTGCAGGCTCATCACAAGAAGAACGATTGTTCACCATGATAATCGGCGGCCGTTGGTTGCTCTCGAGGGGTGACGAGGCACCAAGGCTTGATGAGGTGGCGCCTTGGGCTGCCGCGCCGCAGCTCAGCCATTCAGGTTTGGCGACGCTGCGTGGACGGACCCATGAGCAAGCGTCGTGACGTTAGGGAGCAGCTCCATCAGTTGGTGTCAATCGAGCGGGCGATTAGGTCAAACACGTTAATCACGAAGGAGCAAATCCATTTAGATAGGTGCAGAGAAGGCGAAAATCGCTGGGTCGAGCCCGAGCGACGTGGGGATGATGCAGCCCGAGGGGTGCTCCCAATAAGGTAAACTAGAAACATGAATCAAAAGGGATACATGCCGCAGGGACGGACCCACGCGGCCTGGGAATGATGCAGCCCTGGGGGGCGCTCCCAGCGGAAAATGAAACTCGAAGGATGTCACCTGGTGATGTTGGAGATGAAGGGATGCTGAAGTAGCGGACGTCGTGTGCTGCGGAAGCCGATCTTCACGAGCCCCCAGGCCCAGGAGCCTCGGGAGGCTCCGGAGGCGCTGGTGGCTCCTCGCGAACCATCTCCATCTCCGCCAGGGCTGCCAAACGCCTGGCCACTTGAGCCTCCAGGATGCTCCTCATGAGGCGCTGACGCACGGCAGCCGCGTTCGGCAGGCCGTAAGGCATGCGAACATAGCTGTGGGGTGGACCTTCACAGCGCCCCACGCGTGAGGGCCAGAGGCGCTCCTGAGAGGCGGCTCGGTTGAGCCCTGGTATGTCGATGCAGACGCGCAGCCCACCATCCTCGCCTGGATGGGGAGCTACGGTGGGTAAGCGGCGGTTGCCACTCATGACTCTTGACTACTGCAGCTCCTGAATGATCTTGCTAACGAACTCCTGAGGGTTTGGCCCTCCTTGCCTTGCTTCTTCCTGAGGGAAACGTGCTTTGAAACATGCCTCCAAGTGATGCCCGAGCGCCTCCCTCGTGATCTTAGCAAAGTCGGTGGCCCTCCAGGAGATAGCCCCCGAGCCTTACTCGAGGAGGGCGTCGGGCGCACCTTCCTATGCGACAGAGGGAGGTGCCCCCTGAACAGGCGCGGACCCTGAGGGGCCTGCCTCCCGAGGGGTCGGGCCAGGCGATGTCTTCTTCTTCTTAGAAGCAGCCTCGGGAAGCCTCCCGCTCCTGTGATCTGGGTCTTCAATTGACGCGGCTTGAAAAGCACGCCTGTGGAACACATTGTGTCTCTCTTCACAAGGCACCGTGATGACTCCACCGCTTCTGGCATCTTGAGGACATTGTAGCCATGATGGGTCACGGCCATGAACTTGGCTGTGGCTGGGTACCCGAGGATGGCATTGTACGGCAGCGAATGTGAGTGACGTCGAAGTCAATGAGCTCGGTGCGGTAGTTGTCGCCATTCCGAAGGTGACAGGAAGGCGGACCTGCCCTAACAGAACTGTGGAACCATCAGTGACTCTGGAGAAAGGCTTGGTTGGCTAAAGCTGATTGTATGGCACTTGAAGATTGTTGAATGTCTCAACGGACAGGACATTGAGCCCTGCTCCGCCATCGATGAGGGTCCTGGTGACCCGCATATTGTTGATGATTGGGGAACAAAGCATCGGGAGGACTCCGGCTGTGGCTGCGCACTTGAGCTGATCCGCTGAGCTGAATGTGATGGCGCACGCTGACCACGTGAGGGGGTGTGTGGCTTGAGCCCGGGAGGACTGCATTCACTTCGCAGGCGAACTGCTTGAAAATGCGCCGAGAGGCTGGGGCTTGAGCTCCGCCCAGGATGCAAGCGATTGCGCGCGGCTCCTGGAAGCCCCCAGCCCCCTCGTCCTGATGATGGTCTTCATTTCTCCTTGGCTGCGGTGGCAGAGGAGGGAGGCATGTGTTGCCTTGTGGGCGATCCTCGCGAGGCTGATCCCTCCAGCCTCCCTCATGAGGCGGGTCCCTCCAACCTCCCTCGTGAGGCTGATCCTGCCAGCGGTCCTCGCGAGGTCGATCACGCCACCCTTGGTGAGGGCCACGGTCTTCCCATCGTCCTCCACCTCTTCCTCCTCCTCGGCCATAGCCCCGATCGCTGCGCTCGGGCGCCGGGCCGCACGCACGCCCCGCACGGCCCCGAGCTCTTGGCATTCATTGGTGTTGTGGGTGTGGAGGTCATGGTACACGCAGATCGACCGCCTTGGATGACTCAGGCTGATCCCTTCCTTGCTTGGTGTCCGGCTCTGCTGCAAGCACGACAGCCCCCTTGCGCTTCACGCCCTTGACCTTGGGCTTCTTCTCTTCTGGGTCGGCAGCCGGCAGCTCGAGAAGGGAAAGGCGTCCTTCCTCAGCCCTGGCGCACTTGGTCGCCAAGTTGAACAGCTCCAGGGATGTGCACAGGTCTTCATGGATCACGAGCTCTTCCTTCATCTTGACGTCACGCACACCGTCGGAGAAGGCTGAGATGATGGCCTCCTCAGACACCCTGGGGATCTTAAGGCGAGCGTTGTTGAAACGTTGGATGAACTTTTGCAGGGTCTCCCCTGACTGCTGCTTGATGCAGCGCAAGTCACTCATGGCCGGGGCCCAATCGCGGGTGCCTTGGAAGTTGGCGATGAATTGGGTACGCATCTCGTTCTAGGAGGAAATCATGCAAGGAGCCAGGTTCAGGAGCCAGGTGCGGGCACCGTCCTTGAGCGCCATGGGAAACCAGTTCGCCATGACCTTCTCATCTCCGTTGGCGGCTTCGATGCCCAGCTCATAGAGCTAGAGGAACTCCGCAGGGTCGGCTGTGCCATCGTAGCGTGGGGGCAGGTCTGGCTTGAACTTGCCCGGCCAGGCCACGCTGCGCAGCTCGGCGGTGAAGACACGGGAGGCCTTTGGTGACGGAGGGCTTGATCTTGGAGGTCTCCGTGTGTTGCCGCCGGGAGCAGCGCGGGGTCTTGACGCACTGGAGCAGGAGCGCGGTCGTGACGGGCCGGTGCGGGGAGCACTCGGGCAGCTTCTTGGGGACGAGGGACTTCTTGGCAGCTCTTCTTGTCATCTGGTGCCGGACGGAGTGGGTTCCGCCCAGGGGACACGCGCCTTGGGGCCAAGGCGCCTTCTTGAGGGGGAGGCGGCTGAGGCGCCCCCGGAGCTTCATCGCCCGTGCAAGACAGGGCGCGGTGCAGCGAGAGGGATGGCGCAGGGGAGCCCCCAGCGGCGCTGAAGAGCTCGGTGATGCAGGCGAGCCACTCGTCGTAGAGGTCGTCGACGGGACGGTAATGCAAGTTCCGTGCGAGAACGAGGCGTCTTGGCGTCGCGAGCGCCTTGACAGGCGTGGGACGAAGAACCGGGCTGGAGCCAGACGGGTGGCGGTCTGACCTTCTCGTCGTGCATCAAGGTGCAGACGACGCTGCTTCGTTTCGTTCCCTGCCGGCCGGTGGCGGCATTGACGGCAGGCGACAGGGAACGGCGGGGGCGGTCACCGACGGGAGCCGTCTGGGCGACGTGAGCAGCGAGAGCGGCCCGGCGCTTGGCGCGGGCTCGACGAGCATCTGACATGGATGCGAGGGGCGGCGAAGAGCAGGGCGGCGGAAGGCGGATTCCGTGCACCCTACAGCGCGCGCTTAAATGTCGGATTTCGGGTCCGGCAGACCCTCTAGGTTCGAACTCTGGGGTGCACGCGGAGATCACACTCCCTGCCTACCTACGTCTCGTCGCCTCGCAAGGATCTAAACTACACAAAGAACAACGCAAGAGACACGAGGTTTATACTAGTTTGGGCCACCATTGTGGTGTAATACCCTACTCCAGTGTGTGGTGTGGTGGATTGCCTCTGGGGCTGATGATGAACAATACAAGGGAAGAACAGCCTCGCGAGGGTCATTCTTGGTCATGCGATGAACATTAGGGAGTTCGATCGCCTCTCTTTCTCTCTCTCTAAAAGTGCCGATCCTCTAGGTCTGGTCTCGATCTCTCTCTCTATCCTTCTCCATCCGTCCCCTTGCCTTGGTGGTGGCTAGCTCTGTTTATAGTGGGAGGCCCTGGGCCTCTTCCCAAATATTAAGCGGGAAGGGCGCCAACAATTGGCCATTTTGAAGGGGAACATCTAGTACACTTATCCTGACTAAAGTCGGTCCTCGCCGCCAAAGACTCGACGGTGACGCCTTGGCTTGGGCTCCACGATGACCTCCTTCCTGCCGTTCTGCTGGTCTTGGTCTTGTTGCAATCGAAATGGTTGCCTTTGCTTGATACCCTTGGCTCTGCGCTTGCCTCCTTTGCACCAAAGGGGAAATGAGGACATCAAGCTGGCCGGGCGCTCACCTGGCGCCCTTGGTCGTCATGGCTTGCGTCATGGGCACCTCATGAGGTACCCCGCCTTGATCTCTCCGCCTCCTCGCAAGCCAGCCTGACGAGGCCATGCTTGAGGAAGCTTTCTGTCGTCCGCCCCGTGAGGCTTGGCCCCTCGCGAGGGTCTTGAGCTTGTGTTGATGAAGATGGGCCGTGCTGGGCCTCCCCTTGAGCCACGCCGAGTCGCAGGCAGGCAAGTTCTGCACCCCTGTTCCCGAGCAACGCCACATGATATAATGTTGAAACTTTTGCACATTGAGCTCGATAAATTTACTACAAAGGGGAATTTTATTTCATAATTTTTGGAGTTAGGGAAGTATTGATACTCTTGCATTCTTCACAGACTGTACTGTTTTGGCGGATTGCTGTTATGTTTGCATTGTTTGCATATGTTTGCTTGTTTAATGGTTCTATTTGAGGATAGGAGTATTAAATATGCAGAGGCATTTAGTATACAATGTTGAATAACAATCTTAGTTATTTGTTACAGTAGAAAATGATAAGGTTTTGCATTGGTTTATACTAACCTATCTCACGAGTTCTTGTTGAGTTTGGTGTGGTTGAAGCTTTTGAGAAATAGAGAAACCATGATATGAGAGGAATTAAGGAGACACAAAAGTTCAAGCTTGGGGATTCCCAAGGCACCCCAAGATAACATTCCAAGAATTCTCAAGCATCTAAGCTTGGGGATGCCCCGGTAGGCATCCCACCTTTCTTCTTCAAAAACTATCGGTTAGTATCGGTTGAGCCTAAGTTTTTGCTTCTTCACATGAGTTGTGTTATCCTTGCAATGTCATTTTATTTTTGTTTTGCTTTCTGTTTGAATACAATACCAAGATCTGAAATTCTTAAATGAGAGAGAGTCTTCGCATAGTTACATAATTATTTAGCTACTCATTGATCTTCACTTATATCTTTTTGGAGTAGTTTGTCATTTACTCGTGTGCTTCACTTATATCCTATGAGTAAATGGTTGAATGAGTTGATTGTCATAAATCTGAAATTATATATGCCTCATTTGCTTATCCCATGGGGAGTAATGACTTCACGTCTAAGAAGTAGAGGTTGTAAATTTATTGAAGGTTAGCAAGCGTTGTATTGTTCATTTGAACAATTCATGAAAGAATATTGAAGGAAGAGAGATTTCACATATAAATATACTACCTTAGACATATTTTATAATTGTGAGCACTCATTAAGTATGACATGCTAAAGAGTTGATGTTGGACAAGGAAGACAACGTAATGGGTTATGTTTTCCGACATCTCAATTAACGTTTATTGTCATGGATCATTCAAACATGTTGAGCTTGCATTTCCCCCTCATGCTAGCCAAAAATTCCTTGCACCAAGTAGAGATACTACTTGTGCTTCCAAATATCCTTAAACTCAGTTTTGCCATGAGAGTCCACCATACCTACCTATGGATTGAGTAAGGTCCTTCAAGTAAGTTGTCATCGGTGCAAGCAATAAAAATTGCTCTCTAAATATGCATGACTTATTAGTGTGGAGAAAATAAGCTTTGTACGATCTTGTTATGGAAGCAATAAAAGCGACGGACGGCATAATAAAAATCCATATACAAGGGGCAATATAAAGTGACGTTCTTTCGCTTTAAGATTTTGTGCATCCAACCCTAAAAGCGCATGACAACCTCTGCTTCCCTCTGCAAAGGGCCTACCTTTTACTTTATGTCTTTTACTTTATGCAAGAGTCAAGGTGATCTTCACCTTTCCCTTTTTCATTTTATCCTTTGGCAAGCTCCTCGTGTTGGGAAGATCCTGATATATATATCCAATTGGATGTAAGTTAGCATGAACTATTATTGTTGACATCACCCAAAGGTGAATACGTTGGGAGGCAACACTATAAGCCCCTATCTTTCTCAAAGGTCCGATTGAAACTCCATAACCATTAGTATTGCGTGAGTGTTAGCAATTGTAGAAGACTATATGATAGTTGAGTATGTGGAGTTTGATATTCCTGAAAATAAGATGAATTGCAATTGTTTGAATGACTGAGAATGAAGTTTGCTAGTTTTCAAGAAAGTTTATGGTCTATGCTTTGACATGTAAATTGCTTGTTACTTTATCGTGAGAAGTAAGATGAACTACTGTTATGACATATTATCATGCTAGAAAAGGTGATTGAAATTATCATTGATCAAACTTGTGCACCTTCTAGCATTCACACTTCATAAATTCTTTCTTTATCATTTACCTACTCGAGGACGAGTAGGAATTAAGCTTAGATGCCGATACGCCTTCAACGTATCTATAATTTACGAAGAATTCATGATATTTTATTATCTGCTTTGAATGATTACGGGCTTTATTATACACTTTTATATTACTTTTGGGACTAACCTATTAACCGGAGGCCCAGCCCATATTGCTGTTTTATTGCCTGTTTCAGTATTTCGAAGAAAAGGAATATCAAACGGAGTCCAAACGGAATGAAACCTTCGGCAGCATTATTTTTGGGAAGAATATGATCCTGGAGACCTGGAGTTCACGTCAGAAGATCCCCGAGGACTCCACAAGATAGGAGGGCGCCCCCTCCCCCCTGTAGGGCACGCCCCCTGTCTCGTGGGCCCCTCGAGCACCTCCCGACCGACTTCTTTCGGCTATATAAGTCTACGTACCCTAAAAACATTGAATATCAAGATAGATCGGGAGGTCCGCCGCCGCAAGCCTCTGTAGCCACCAAAAACCTCTCGGGAGCCCGTTCCGGCACCCTGCCGGAGGGGGAATCCATCACCGATGGCCATCTTCATCATCCCGGCGCTATCCATGACGAGGAGGGAGTAGTTCACCCTCGGGACTGAGGGTATGTACCAGTAGCTATGTGTTTGATCTCTCTCTCGTGTTCTCTCTATGGCACGATCTTGATGTATCGCGAGATTTGTTATTATAGTTGGATCTTATGATGTTTCTCCCCCTCTACTCTCTTGTGATGAATTGAGTTTCCCCTTTGAAGTTATCTTATCGGATTGAGTCTTTGATTTGAGAACACTTGATGTATGTCTTGCTGTGTTTATCTATGGTGACAATGCGATATCATGTGCCACTTGATGTATGTTTTGGTGACCAACTTGCGGGTTCCGCCCATGATCCTATGCATAGGGGTTGGCACACGTTTTCTTGACTCTCCGGTAGAAACTTTGGGGCACTCTTTGAAGTACTTTTATGTTGGTTGGATGAATCTGAGATTGTGTGATGCATATCGTATAATCATGCCCACGGATACTTGAGGTGACAATGGAGTATCTAGGTGACATTAGGGTTTTGGTTGATTTGTGTCTTAAGGTGTTATTCTAGTATGAACTCTTGAATAGATTGATCCGAAAGAATAACTTTGAGGTGGTTTCATACCCTACCATAATCTCTACGTTTGTTCTCCTCTATTAGTGGCTTTGGAGTGACTCTTTGTTGCATGTTGAGGGATTGTTATATGATCTATCTATGTTATTATTGTTGAGAGAACTTGCACTAGTGAAAGTATGAACCCTAGGCCTTGTTTCCTATCATTGCAATACCGTTTACGCTCACTTTTATCATTAGTTACCTTGCTGTTTTTATAATTTCAGATTACAAATACCTTTATCTACCATCCCTATTGCACTTGTATCACCATCTCTTCGCCGAACTAGTGCACCTATACAATTTACCATTGTATTGGGTGCGTTGGGGACACAAGAGACTCTTTGTTATTTTGTTGCAGGGTTGCTTGAGAGAGACCATCTTCATCCCTCGCCTCCCACGGATTGATAAACCTTAGGTCATCCACTTGAGGGAAATTTGCTACTGTCCTACAAACCTCTGCACTTGGAGGCCCAACAACGTCTACAAGAAGAAGGTTGCGTAGTAGACATCACACCCTAATATAATACTGGGGTAGGTTCTCTGCCATCTTCTTCCTTCGCTCCGTTGAACTTCTTTCACAAATCGACTGTTCCAAATTATACTACTAGTACGAACGTATTAAGTACAGTAGGAACACGAAGATACGAGTAGTAGTACCAACTACAAGAAGAACAGTAGTAAGACATAGTAATAGTACTACGGTACGTACTAAAGTGTTCAAATAGCGAGAAAGAACATAAAGTTCAAATAATGAGAAAGAACATAAACATAGTTCTGCTGGGGGATCAGCACAACACACCCCTAAAATAAAACTAAGCAACTAGTCCGCTTGACACTGTAGTAGAACCAGCATGAGCGACGGCACTGCCACCTTACTCAGAGTCCGAGTCCATGTCCTCAACTTCATCCTCGTCCCTCTTCCTCTTCCTCTTTGCCGCTGCTTCTTTTCTTGAAGCGGACACTAGGCTCTGCTTCTTCATCCAACCCTTGTAGATATTTAAACAAAGGTATGCATCCATTGCTGCGTACAGGATGTGATCTTCATCTATTGTCTTCGAATCCCATGCATGATGAAACTCATGGTGAGGTTTCTTCAGTTTAGCGTATGAAGGATCAATCATGGCTGCTGCCAGGGTCAGCATTGAAGGCTGAGAGGAGGACACCAGGCTTACCTTCTGGAGATCGAAGGGCTGGCCTACAATGAGGCCTATTCGACCCAGGACATCCCTGTCGTTCCTAAAGTCTACAGTAACGAATTTCACTCTTTCGTCCTTGAGGAAGTTCTTAAAATCCTGGCACTCAACGTCGGCATGGCATATGTGGTAGACCAAGCACACGTTATGTACGCAAACCTGGATAACGGCGGGTTCTTCTTCTTTGTCTCCTTTAGAATCTTCTCGCTTGACAGGACTGTGGTGTACTCAACATCTAGCGCAGCGACCCACTCATCCTTTGAACTATTGAATATGCGTAGGAAGCAAGCAAGGCATGCTTTCACCATTGCGGATCCACGGGTGTAGATGACGATGAACTCATCGCCGGTGATGGCTCTAACCTGGTACTCAGCGGCGACCATGGAGATTTGGGAGGCCATGGATTTTGGAGGAGGGTTTGGAGAAGTTGAACTGGTGTAATGTGAAAGGACGGGACGACTGAGAGCGAACTATTCTAAGGTAGAAGATGGGGACGAGTAGGGCGTGCGAACGGCGTGGGGTTGTTGGCTTGCCCGATGGATAAACGGTTGCAAGCCCCCAAACAGTTCTCGAGTATTATGCAGGACCCACTAGATGTCATGTCTACTAGACCCATATCGTAGGCCTGGCGGTATAGCTTCTGCCTGTTCGAACGCCATGCCGATGCGTGGATGTAACTTCACTTAATTCCCTCAACTGTCGCGCCTCCCACGGCCTTCGCCTCCCTGCGCGGTCGCGCCCTTTGAGACATCGACCGGCTATAAATGAGCAATTTTTTTGCCTACTCCGCATGCATGATACTCCCTCTGGTCCTTTTTACTTCCCTCAACCGTTTGCAAAGTTTTTGACCAAATTTATACTAAAAATATCAATATCTACAATATCGATTATAATGAGTATAAAAATATTGATTTGACATTGTGAATGTTGATGTACATTTTTCTATAAGTTTGGTCAAAGTAGAGGTACATTGACTTCAGACAAAACTTAAATGCACAATGCAGACTAGTTCCTCCGTCCAGGTGTGTGCCATGTCCTATCTAGTCATCACAACAAGGTTAGGTATTAGAGTACTATTACCTCCCTTCTAGTTTAAAGGGCTCGATTCAAAAATTTCACCTACTCTTACCAAGATAGAGGCGGTGGAATAGTTTTTGTAGTGGTTTCTAGAGTCTGGACTCCATCTTCAGGAACCTTCGCTGTCGCCGGCAAGAATGCAAGGAGATGAACTAGAAAGGAAATGAGGCTGGAATGAGTAGATCCGTATTTTATACAGTGGCAGAGGTGGGTAAATATCTGCTATACAGTACCTCCGGTGGCAAGACCATGTCTCCATGCACACACATCTCAGCCGTTGGTTCCAAGTAGATCGAACGGCTCACGGTGTCCATAGGCAGACATAAAATCACCACCAACTGAGATTTTTATAGGAGTGGTCATGCATGCATGTGGTGAAACTAAAGCATCGGTTTACACAAATTTTTGAGAAAAACAAGAGTACTAATTAAGTACTTTTGCAAACTACGGAATTAATTCCACCATTCATCATCTACCTTGGTTGAAGAGATTTTCAAATTAAGCCCTATAAACCGGAAAGGAGGGAGTACCACATTACCACCACTATGGCCAGCCTTAATCATCGCATGCAATAATTTAGTGCACCTTGAAATCTGAACGCCTGCTTGACTCTCCTTCTCCCTCCAGCAGTCCCACCACTCCACCCCGTGTGGAAAAAATCTGCATGCATGACTCTCCTCCCCCGCGCTCGTCCAATCCGTTGTGACCAGCAATATTTCCACCCCTTCCCTCACCCGTAATTTACTCCAACAAATATGCCCACGTAGTCGCTTTGCCATTTAATCAGAGGTGCATTGGGTCACCGACATGTGGGCCCAACAGCACCTGGCCCGCATGTCGCTGATTTAACCGACCTGCAGCTAAGTCGTTGAAGCTTCACCCATATATTACATAGGTGTGCCATTGCTTGCTATAAATATTGCGCCTCCCACGGCATTCGGAAGAACGCCACGTTCATTGCTATCTCCTCCTCCCTCTCACGTCGACCACCATGGCATCCCCCTCCCAAGCCCTAGGCGCCACCTAACGCTTCTACGGACGGTCACGCATCGCCGTTCCGTTCCTCGCCGCCACTAGTCGAGGAGGACGTGTCGCCGTTCTGTTCCTCACCGCCACTAGTCGAGGAGGACGCGTCGGTGTTCTGCTCCTTGCCGCGACACATTGAGGTGGACGCATCGGTGTTCCCAATCTCGCCAGCACGCGCGCCGGAGGACGCGTCGGCTCCCTGCTACGAGGAGAACACCGCACCGCCCTCCGAGCCCCCCAGCCTTGAGGAGCTTTGGAAAGAAATGGATGTCACCTTGTGGGAGGCTTTGCCTCTGGCAGAGCGCGCCAAAATAGAGGTGGAGAAGAAGGCCGAGGAAGAGAAGCGCGTCGTGGGGCAAGCTGCCTGGCAGGTCTATGTTGCGTCCGAGAGAGTCAGGCAATTGGCTCTTTGGCAGAAGGCTTGTGCGAGGGCCGTGAGGGTGGCGGAGGACACCCATGCCAAAGCCTTGAGTGCAGTCAGGCCCAAGCGCCTCATCTACACTTGGCGGTACGTGGACCGGGTGCATGCTTCCAGTGAGGAGGAGTACTTGTTGGCACTGGTGAGATCGCGCTCGCCCGCCGGCAAGCCTCCAATCAGCACCTCGCTAGTTGTGAGGCTGAGGAAGAGGCGTTGTGTCGGTCTTGCTGGGAAAGCGGTCACAGCACTAGGGCACTCGTGGCGCGCTGCAAGCGCTCCTGCGAGCGTCATGGCTTTTATTAGGAATATAATTTAGTTTCGTAAGGTGATCTCATTAGTTTTGGGACGCAAATGATAAATCCCGAACGTTCGGGAATTATTAGCGTCCTTAATTAAGTATGTAAAAGGAAAAGTTTGGAAACCTTGTGTATCCGTACGCATTTTGTAAGTACGTGCATATAGCACAAACTTTACTATATACTATCGCACTACACGTCTCTCTATATATGCTTGCAGATCAGAGATTCTTCCGTCGGTGAATAAGTCATCTTTGGTTATGCACCGTGACCAAGGAGGGAAGACTTATACACCTAGACGGAGGGAGTACTACTATTACTTATGTACGTGCAAATGCACGTTTTAACATTACGATGCGGTTTTTGTAAAAGCAGAAAAACATCACTAGTCAAGCTTGTGAAACGATACAATGCAAAAATGCTCATTTGATTGTTTACTTTTAGCTTCCTTCTCTATGGTGTAACATCCCAAAATTCTAAATTTTGGAATGCTATATTAAATAAATAGTTTTGATTGATTGCTTGATTGTTATGTGGTTGCTTGTGTGAATTTGAGTGAAATTTGAAATTTTTTGAAAGTTGAATGAGAGGGAATAAAAAGACTTTCCCAAAATTTCACCTTGCATTTATGATCTCCATGAATTCAAATTTATTTCATCACAAAACCCTAGAGAGAAGATGATATGACTTCTTCCATTTAAATAACTGAAAAGGTTTTTTTAATATTTGAATTTCATTTGGAAATATTCAAACTCGGGAACTTTATGCAACTCAACGATTTTCATGAGAATAGATCAAATGACTTCTTCAAATGCTAAGAAAGAGAGTTGGAAGTTTCAAAGAATCAAATTGAAAGTCCTTTGTAGTTATTTCTGAAACCCACTTTCAATCTGGAGTATTTGGTTTTTATTCAAATTATTTTTCTCCAAAAATAAAATATATGGAAAATAGGGTAAAATGATTCCCTACAGTAGAAAAGTGGAGAAAAATGAGTTTGAAATTATTTTGGTATTTTAAAATAATTTTATTTGGTTTTTAAATAAACCAACAGCACTCTTTGCTTTATTTAAATTTTTGTGGATTTTATTTGACGCTAGAAAATGTTCATATTATAAAAAATCTTTTTCTGAAAATTTTGATATATAATATGCCTATATAAAGTTTTATTTTTATTTTCGTTATTCAGTTTTTCCTTTTCTGTTTCTTAAAAAAAACTGCAGCGTGCGCGCAGCCGGCCCGATGTGTTTTTTTGCCCATGCGATTCCCTTCGCTTTATTTGTCCGTCTATGTTTAGTCCCACATTGCCTAGCTTTTACATCTAAACCTCTTTTTCACCTATAAATATAGACCCATAAAGCCTCCAAAAATCATTCGATTCGGGTTAAATCAATATTTTGGTTTGACTAGATTCACTAAAGAAAAATATATTTCTCCCTTCCGACGGGACTTCTAGAAGTTGTCTCCTCTCTCCAAAGTCGTCTTTTCTCTACCTTATAAAGTAACTTTCTTCGTATTTGTTTATACTTCCATAGCTTATTATTTTTTGACTAGTGTATGATAGAATAATTAGATTATCAATTAGTCTCTGTATTTATACATTAGACCTAGAATTCTTTTAGCCGTAATTATTTTTCTTCCGTAGAACAGCTTGGCCCTGATTTTTCAAATAGCTATAATTTTTTACTCGTTCATCCAAATTAGATAAAACCAACGGCTACATTTTCGTCTTGATTCCACCTATCTAGTGAATCTATCAAATAAACTTTTTGCAACTTTCAAATTTCGAAATTTGTTCACATTCCTATTCAAACTTCTTTTGATCATATCTTTTTATCCGTAGCTCCATTTCCGATGAACCCAACTGCATCGGATTCGTATTGAAGTAATCTTTTTGTTCGCACAATTAGTGTCATATTTCCAACATATAATTTTGATCTTAGCCAGTTAATCTACTAGTACACCAAAGAGTTGTTACACAACATTCTAAGCAGATTCAATGCTATGTTGAATTACTTGTATCTTTTGATCGTTATTTCCAATCTAGTAATTCTTCTTCCTACATATTCATATTGACTCCCTACAGCATCATTAGTTTCAACTTTTGAACCTTTCAAACTATTCGAACTTTCATTTGATCATATCTTGTAAACTGTAGTGCTTTTTCAATGGATTCCTTTTTCAAATTCAATCCCTAGGCTAATCTAACATCTTGAGCCATCACCACACTTTTTCACCGAAATTAGGATCTGATCTTGTAAAATAATTTGATTTGGTTCTTTTGGAGTTTTCGCAATCTTCCTTTGCATTTTCTTTTGCGTCTTTGAGTGATTGCTTATGTGTGGATAAAATTTCTTGCTTACGATAGATTGATCGCAGTGTGACGAGTAGAACTGCCAGAATTATGAGTGCGAAGAATCTTCATCAACAGTACAAGGCAAGTTCACACTTTGATCATGTTTTTCATACCTAGTTTTTGTGCATTAGTTTTACCCTCAAAGATTGCATGAGTAGGATTGGGAATTGGGGCATTGCTATGTAGTTCATGACATAGGAACCTATTACCTTTGATCACCCCGGGAATATACGCTTTGTTACTTATTGCTTAGCCATGCTCGTAGACGTGGATTGGTATGTGAGAATCATGCAAGTTGTGAGAGATAATAATTAAGGTAACTTTAAGGTGGCAACTTTAACTCACATCTGGGTGGAATGGTTGGGGCACCCTGAGCACCCGGTGGTTTGCCCGGCACTGGAGAACCCAATGCTTGCCCTGGGATCCTGAGTACCCGTGTGATCACCCTATGGAATGCCACCCAGGCTCAAAGGGATCATAAGATTATACATGCTAGAAACTTCCATGTGGAGCCACAAGCCATTATGGGCTCTCGCATAGTTGAGTATGTTGTGTGACCTCTTTCAGTGGTAGGCTAACAGATGTAGGGGAAAGTAGGTGGTACTGTCTACCCAGAGTAAAGAGTTAATGCTTCAGAAAGATTATCTCACAATCTTCCGATCATGGATGTGGTCGAGTCTTGTGGGGAAAAGTGCGCAAACCTCTGCAGAGTGTACAAACTAATCATGATTAGCCGTGTCCCCGGTTATGGACATCTTGAATATCTGGTATTTGAATTATTGGTTGATCTCATCACTCTATTTAATGAAATTGTTGGGTTATTAATGATTTGGTAATTTTGGGATTGAGTTGGAGGAACCTTCTCAATAATGGCATAAACTTGGTAGTTAAATAAAAATCTATTCCTTTGTTGTAGGAAAAATAGCTTTATGCAAAATAAAACCTAGAGCCTCCACCAGCCAAATATGCATATAGAAGATAGACATTCTCATTTTTATCCTATGGTGTGAATTTGCCAAAGACATTCAATGTAATCGATTTATATGGCTGCAACATCTCATGTTGCAGGATCCTTACGATGAGTAAGTGATGCGTTAGGGTTACATTGTCTACACTCAACTTTGTCGTTGGCGTTGTTGGGAACTCCACAACTTTGTTGTTACTTCCGCTATATGGATTGAGGTAATAGTATTTACGTTACTTTATACATGTGATTTACCTCTGTTATAAATCCTCGAGTATTGTGTGTGTCAGCATACCGATCCAGGGATGACACTTAAGCACAGAGACTTCGATCCATTCAGGTCGGGTCGCTACATGTGGTTACTTATCTATTGTACTTTGTACGGAGTAGTATCTCACTACCGGAAGGCATGCAAATTCTCAAACCGCTTCCTACACCCTATATCGATTTTTTTGCCTAACAAGTTGTGTCGTGCAATTGGAATTCCAGCTTGAGTACTACTACTAGGAGTACCAGGGGCCAGTTCTTTTACGCTTCTAGGTTAGTAGTAATCCCATAACTACTACCTCCGTCCTGGTTTATTGGTCCCCATTGTAATCTGTGTCAAAATTTGACCATAAATTTAACCAATGAAATGTTTGTGCATGTCACATGCAGTAACATTTTATCAGTTAAATCTTTGGTCAAAATTTAGCACAAATTACAATGGTGAGGAATAAACCAGGACGGAGGTACTAGTAGTAGTTTAGAAGCCCAAATAAATGAGTGATGCGCCTTAATGTTACTCTCCACTGTGGCTAGTCTTATGGGGAAAGCTGGGGAAGAGACGGCTTAATTTTCAATCTGCCAAAAGAACTGGCCCTAGGAGTAGTAGCTAGGGATACTAGGAGTAGTAGCTAGGGATCGAGTGTATGAGATGAACCAGAGAAAGTAAATGCAGAGAGATGAAATGCAAAAAAGACGGAGGGATGTGATGGTTGCTTGTCCGTTTATTTTACCAGGCCATTTATTACTGGGAGTGGTTGGGTTTTGTGATATGACGGCTTTATTGCCGCGCCACGAGCGGGATGAGAATCGCGTGCAGCGCCGCCCTCTACACTAGTACTACATCGGTCGTGGTTTATTAGTCCCCCATTGAATTTGACTGAAGATTTAACTGACAAAATGTTAGTGCATGTCAACAAAAACTATATCATTGGATTCGTATTTGAACATAGTTTTCAATGATATAATTTTAGGTGACATGCATCAGCTTTATCGTACTATATATAATGTTAGTTCAATTTTTGGTCGTACTAATCTATAGTAAGGTGTTCGTATGCTGTACGGAATGTTGAAATGCATTGATCGGGGAGTTGTTTATTTTGATAAAGGATGTGGGGGTCATCTCATGTGTAACGGGTATCGATAGGTTTCTTCAGATATTATTTCATCTCTAGAGCTCACAAACATCTGGGTGAAATAGATAAAAAAGTATCTTTTGCAAGCAAAAGCGCTCAACTGTTCAACCTGCATCCAAAACTTGTGAAGAAATAACATTTATTGTGCTTTGCAAGAAATGATCTTTAAGAATTAGTTTTTGAGTATAGATTGTTATACATGTTGGCTACAGATGACATGGCACTTTCTTATATTCAACAGTTGGCTATACTGTTAAGTATTAACCATGCTCTTATACACCTAGACAGAGGGATTAAATCAGGATGACTTGGAAGGGGGCAGAGGAGATGTAAGAAATGGTTCATCATAAGTCTTTCACCAAGATCAGTAGTAAAAATTCATACATGGAAGATTCTAGACTAAACCATAAATGGATACACTTTTAATCATGAGTGATACTCCAGAGCAAGATCATGCATGGAAGTCTCCACATGCTTAGACAATGGATTACATTGAGCGAAGACTAATGATCAACATTTAAATTGGTAATGCATATGTCCAGGTGAACCTCCTTAGAGTCCCCGTGCACCACGTTGGGGGGGGGGGGGGATCATACCATGCGTCTTCCATGTCCACATCAACAAGAAGGTCCCAGCTCGACACAATCCTAGTCAGCTTGATGTAGCCAGTGTCGCCACAAGACGCATTCTCCGAGGGGTAGTAACGGTGAGCACGCACCAGTACATCGGCCTCGTGTCGTTGTCAGCCAGCCGGTGTCGCCTCGACGCACACTACGAGACGGGCGGCGGCTCAAGGGCCTCGCCGCTACCCACGATCAAGAGGAAGACGCTGCCGTCCTCCTCCGAGACTAGCAGGCGGCGGTGATCCTCGAGCGACTCTGGCACGACGAACGGGTAGCACATCTCGTACTTGATGTTTTTCGCCGCGGGCCAGTAGTGATAGATGGACGCCTGCGTGAGGTGATGCACGATGTCCGCTGGCGAGCCCCAAAACGGCATCGGGCACTCATAGCAGTAGACGAAGGGCTCCTTGGAGGCATCGACCATGCCGTCCATGAAACGGGAGTGGCTGTAGTGGACGTTGCGCCAGTTGAATATATGAGAAAGTTACTACGATATGTAGTCCAAATAATCACAAAATAAATCATGACGGCTATAACAGAGATTAAACTAATCATGTGGACTAGCATAGTAGACGAACAGATCGAATCTAGGACACATACTAGAAACATGAATTCTACCATGATTTCGAACATGAAGGACAGAAACACGTACGGTGCAACGGGAGCAGCACCATTGGCATTGAGGTTGTCGCCCATGTCATTGAGGAAGAGGTTGCGCAGGAGGGAGTGGTCATGGGGACGCTATGTCACGAATGGAGCGCATGAGTAGCACACGGCAAGAGATGGTGCTCCTCACTAGTCTCAATCTCTACTCTTATCTCTATCACTACTACTCTGCTTTATTTTTTATAATATACTAGAAGTTGTCAAATCAAATAGTATCAAGGCTCACGCACGCCTGCCGAACACGCCTCGCCTCCATCAAACCCCTCCGTTAAACCCGCATGCAAACCGAGAAACCTACTCCGGCACGCGGGAGGAAATTTGCCGGTTGCCATTGGAGAATAATAGAGTCACGTCCAATCCATTTGAGTTAATTGTAATTGCATCCTTAATCTTGTATTCTAAGTACTCTGTGGGTTCCACTGTCAGTACAATGTATATGACTTGTAGGCTGGCTACAGATTCGTACAAAAAGTTAGAAAGAAACAAATCCATCCTTAATCTTGTATTCTAAGTACTGTGGGTTCCACTCCTAGTACAAGAGCGAAAGAAGTATATATTAAAAATATAAAAGCTACAGTTTAGGACAAGATTAGAACTCAGGCATCGCTGCAAGCATCCGCCAGGACCAAGACACCAAGTGTTCGCTATGACGATGCAAGAGATAAACATTTATAGCAATGAGCCCGTCCGTTGCAACGGATCCAAACTAGAATAATACATATTCACAAATTTGAAAGAAAACAGTTTAGTTTTGATATACATATCACTAAAAATATCTTATGTTTCACTCCACATATATTCTTTGGGCTGTTTTGATGAGGTAAGGGAGGAATGTGGTTGGTTTCAAGATACTAAGGGGTTTTGTGTAAACTGGAGCAGAGAAGTGAGAATTGTTGCAAAAGGCCACAACTTACATCACAGTCGTTAGATGCAGATCTAATGATCAGAAATGGCGGATGGCAGACACACCATCATCACCAACTAAGTCTTTTATAGGAGTAAGTAATATAGGAGTAGGAGTAGAGAAAAAACCAAGTTGGTGATGATGGTGTGCCTGCCATCTTATAGTATAGACCAAGCAATCTATGACAATTTTACAAAAGATACCCGCACATCTCTCTACATTTATAGATAAGGCCTTGTCTCGTTCATCCTTATCTCCCACAACCTTATTGCTGAGCAATTAAAAAAGGAAGTCTCTAGAACAATCTGGCATGGTGGCCGCCAAGACTGGCCCATCCCCATGCCTCCGCCTCACCACCACCACCACCACCACGCCCCACTCCTCCTCACCTTATCTATCATCTTTCTCGAGATATCATTTTTTTGATGAAATGGTCGAGATACCATGTTTCCGATAAAATTCTTGAGATATCATTAGTTTTTACACATGGGATTACTCCTGCATGGGTCAATCACAACAGGTGTTTTCTAAAAAAATGCATCTTGATGTTTCATGCAATGCACGTGCATCTTGCTAGTTTTTTTGCATATAATTCGAAACACCACGTAGACACGGTCTTTGACCATTTTACAACTATGTTAGTATCATTGTTAGTGGTCAGCCAGTGCAAGTTATAGCCCCGGGTGTTTTAACCTTTTTTTAGTAATGATATCTGGTGATTGTTCGCCACGAGCTCAATCATGGCGAATCCCACGTAACCGTCAGATTTCCTTCCGATGGTGGCCTGTTTTTAAGCCATAGTATTTGACAAAACCGCCACCCTTACACATCGCATCAGAATCGCGTCATGGGCTTTTTTCAACTGCCATGTCTGCCAAATAACGCTTGTCGGGATTGGAGTTAGCATCAATGGCGATTCGTAGTCGCTCCACGCCAGCATTGAAGTTTGTAACTATTTTAGATTAGAATATACTAATCCTCCGGTGCTAGTAGTATAGCGAGTCCTACTCCACTACTACTCTACTCAAGCAAGTTAGGGCACGATGAGTAGGTACCGTAGGGAGTACCGATCGTGATCACTCAAGCAAGTTATCCGCATCGATATGACCCTACGTCGGTATGTGTGTCCGATACGTCTCCAACGTATCTATAATTTTTATTGCTCCATGCTACTTTATCTACTGTTTTGGACTATATTGGGCTTTATTTTCCACTTTTATATTATTTTTAGGACTAACCTATTAACCGGAGGCCAAGCCTGTAATTGTCGTTTTTGCCTATTTCATGTTTCAAGAAATGTAATATCAAACGGAGTCCAAACGGAATGAAACCTTCGGAAATGTGATTCTCTCACCAAACGTGATCCAGGAGACTTGGACCCTACGCCAAGGAACGAAAGAGGCGGTCACGAGGGTGGGGGTGCGCCCCCCCTAGGGCGCGCCCCCCTGCCTCGTGGGCCCCTTGTTGCTCCACTGATGTACTCCTTCCTCCTATATATACCTACGTACCCCCAAACAATCAGAACAGGAGCCAAAAACCTAATTCCACCGCCGCAACTTCCTGTATCCACGAGATCCCATCTTGGGGCCTGTTCCGGAGCTCACGGAGGTGGCATCCACCATGGAGGGCTTATACATCAACACCATAGCCTCTCCGATGAAGTGTGAGTAGTTTACTTGCAGACCTTCTGTCCATAGCTAGTAGCTAGATGGCTTCTTCTCTCTTTTTGGATCTCAATACAATGTTCTCCCCCTCTCTCGTGGAGATCTATTCGATGTAATCTTCTTTTTGCGGTGTGTTTGTTGAGAACGATGAATTGTGGGTTTATGATCCAGCTTATCTATGAATAATATTTGAATCTTCTCTAAATTATTTTATGTATGATTGAGTTATCTTTGCAAGTCTCTTCAATTATCCGCTTGGTTTGGCCAACTAGATTGGTAGTTCTTGCAATGGGAGAAGTGCATGGCTTTGGGTTCAATCTTGCGGTGTCCTTACCCAAAGGATGTAAAGGATTGCAAGGCACGTATTGTATTGTTGCCATCGAGGATAACAAGATGGGGTATTTATCATATTGCATGAATTTATTCCGCTACATCATGTCATCTTGCTTAAGGCGTTACTGCTTTTTAACTTAATACTCTAGATGCATGCTTTGGATAGCGGTCGATGAGTGGAGTAATAATAGTAGATGCGTAATCGCTTCGATCTACTTGTCACGGACGTGATGCCTATATACATGATCATACCTAGATATACTCATAACTATGCTCAATTATGTCAATTGCTCAACAGTAATTTGTTCACCCAATCAGAGAATACTTATGCTCTTGAGAGAAACCACTAGTGAAACCTATGGCCCCCGGGTCTATTCTCATCATATCAATCTCCATCACTTTTATACTTGCGTTGTTTTTACTTTGCATTTTACTTTTCACTTTGCATCTTTATACCAAAAATACCAAAAATATTATCTCTATCAGATCTCACTCTCGTAAGTGGCCGTGAAGGGATTGATAACCCCTAATCGCGTTGGTTGCGAGTAGCTATCGCTTTGTGCAGTGCACGAGGGACTTGAGCGTGGCCTCCTACTGGATTGATACCTTGGTTCTCAAAAACTGAGGGAAATACTTACGCTATTGTGCTGAATCATCCTCTCCTCTTCGGGGAAAACCAACGCAAGCTCAAGACGTAGCACCATCTTGTAAGTCGAGCGGCGCGTTGTAGTCATCATCACCTGTCCACTTCCCGCAGCATAATCGTCCAATCTTCCATCCCTGCTAAGGTGCCTCCCCCCCCCCTCTTCTGAAACCCAAGCACTAACAATGGCAGAACCGAGCAGCGTCCGCCGAAAGAGTGATCGGAATTCGCTTCCCACAGAGGTAATCAAGCTCATTGTTTCGCGTGTGGACAATCTCAGTACCATGCCGCTCGCCGCGTGCTCATCGGGGCTGTACCGTTTACTCAAATCCCTCAGGCCGGAGCTTTTTAAGCTAGCTCCTTGCTTGCTTATGCCGCCTGATCTTCAGAAACGGCGTGTCACACAGCATAACGATCGTAGGGTGGCGAGCATCAACCCTCTTGACTGCAATCAGATCCCCGTCACCCTCAACTACATTAACGATATGTACTGGGTCGGCATGAACACGTCTTGGATGGTGCTCGTCGACGTGGCAGCAGCTGGATGCTCGTGGAGGTCTACACCCAGCGATTGATCCCCTTCCTTCGATTAACACTGCACTGCTTGGGCACCACAGCCCCGAATACTCGGAATCTTATAGTAGCCAACATGATACCAAGTTTGATTTGCTCAAGGTTGTAATCTGCCAAGTGCCCACAAGATCTGCGAATTATAAAGACTTCAGGCTAATTGTGTTCTTCAACCGCGGTCTCGCCTATCTGACAGGTCACCGCGGTAAGTGGATAAATCTGCACGTCCATCGCAGGATCATACATCCTCCATGGTTCTCTAATGCCATTGAACACAAGGCTTCATTTACGTTGTCGACTCCTTCTATGGCTGGACGTATTGCTGGCCTACTCCAGTCATCGCTACAAACGACCGTTACAGCAGTATGTTACTTTCCTATGATATCATGATGGCTTGCTTATATTACTGTCAACATTTACTGAAAAAATATTCATGCTCATATCATGCTGTTCTTAAGATTGACTACATTAAGAGCCCTTTTTTATTTGACTCCAACTTAATATGATGTTGTAGGTTGCCTGGTGTCCCTACCCTTCCTAATCCCAGAACCTTTCAAAGAAAAGCGGCATGGCAGTTGCAGCTGGTTCCTGGCTCGATCAGACGACGACAAACGATTGATGATCATTCACATGTACCGGACGTGTTGTTTATCGGAATACAATCACAGTCACTGCAAGGCCTTTGAGCAGGATCCCAGCTTCTCTGGGCCTTCAGGAATTTTTGACTGGAGGCTAGTAGGTAGCCTTGGTACACGCTCTCTGTTTCTCGGATTGAATTGTCCGATTAACCAGGAGATAATCGACGGCAAGGATCATGATGGCAGCGCGGTTTCGTTCATCAGGCAAAACTATGTGTACATAGTGTACCATGCATCTCTGCATGCACCATACCCTGATATGTGCCGCCACGCTCTGCGACCCAAAGTAGGAGAGAGGGTCGCAAGTATCGACTTTTGACCGGGCCGGAGTTTCCCCTTCAGCACCCATTTGGTTCAAGCCGCCACCAATCTCCACGGCTTAATAAATAGTAACGTCTAACTGAGCCAGTTAGTTAGATGCGTACACTTGGTGTAGTAGGATCTTTATTTAGTTTGATGCATACACTTGCTCTTTTTTGGTAGCCCTTTTGTAATGATGGCTAATGTTTGATTTCGAAGAGAGAGTTGCATCTTTACTCTTCTGGCCTGCTTACTGCTTCTGTTGCACTCCCAGCCCTGGTTGTTGCTGTAGTTTTCAATGTACAATCAGTAGTATATTTCGTCTGTTGGTTGAATTAATGTGTTGTTAGAATGACAAACACAATGTTTTGGAAGTCGTTGCACGGTCCGATTCTTTGGTGCCCCGTACCGTACGTAGCGCATACTATTTTTCGTACGGAACACATTTTCCACTTGTTGATAGCATGCAACCCACTATTGAAGGCCCAATAGAGGAGCCCATAATTAACTGGAAGGGAGGCTCTCACATGAATCCGGCCCAGGTACATGCTCATGGTCCCCTAACCATAAATAAATAAATAAAGCTAAATGCTCATGCACCAGTTCTTTAAATTCACGATTTAACAGGAGGATATTATTTCCTATGATAGTGTCGTTACATTCACTCGATATAATTCTTAGGCAAAGATAGGGACCAGTCTTCTTTCTCCCACCATTTTCTTCCTGCAACTAGCGGACCCATGCAAATCGTAGTCAACATCGTAAATAGTTCCGGTCCATTTTTATTTTTCAATAAGAATGTCCAACCCAGCCCAGCACATTGGTGACAGCACTTTATCCTCCACCTTGGTGCACTCACTGCGGCGCCGCTGTTGCCCTGTCAACATAGTCAATCGGGAGAGGACTGTAGTTGTGAATATGACAGTATGGACCCACCAGGTCCACTCCCGAAAATGGTATTGACCAGAAAATGGGCAGCAATTATAAAAATGGAAAATGGGCTGCAATAAATTCCATATGAATTAGAAAATGAGTAAAAATTATAAAAATAATAGCAAATGGGTTGTACATGCCACAGATTTCGAGGCTGACTTGTTTATGCAAGGCTTTGTCAGTCAACACACGATTCTAGCAGAAGGATCGTTGGATGTCCATCCAACGGCCGACGTGCTCCTTCAATCTCTCGATCTTCCTGCTCCACCGCTTAAATCAGCGCCATGGACTGCCGCTTCCCTCCTCTTGTGGCTCATCATGCCGCTGCAGCTTCACCGGCCCACCTTACTCCCTCCGCTGGCCTGGCCGCACGCAATCAACTACCTCCTTATTACATGAAAAAAAGATTCCTGTCACTGACATCTGGGCCGCACCGGTTTAGAGGCTGACCTGTGGGCCTACTAAGTTGACGCGTACGTAGGGCTTTGTCAACTAAGTCAACAAACGATTCTAGCAGCAATGACCGTTGGATTTGAATCGAACAGTCCTGCTGCTTCTTCAATCGCTGCTCCTCTTGCACCAGCCTCCCAAACCAGCGCCAGCGAGACCGCCTACTCCTGCCTCCAATGGCTACCAGTCTTGCCGTTGAGGCCTCACCGCCTCTACTACTCCCATCATTGCCAGCCCCGATACGTCTCCAACATATCTATAATTTTTGATTGCTCCATGCTATATTATCTACTGTTTTGGACATTATTGGGCTTTATTATCCACTTTTATATTATTTTTTGGACTAACCTATTAACCGGAGGCCCATCCCAGAATTGTTGTTTTTCGCCTATTTCAGAGTTTCGAAGAAAAGGAATATCAAACGGAGTCCAAACGGAATGAAACCTTCGGGAACGTGATTTTCTCACTGAACATGATCCAGGAGACTTGGACCTTAGTCAAGAAAGAAAGGAGGAAGCCACGAGGTAGGGGGGCGCGCCCAATCCCCCAGGGCGCGCCATCCACCCTCGTGGGCCCCCTGTTGCTCCACCGACGTACTCCTTCCTCCTATATATACCTATGTACCCCCAAACTATCAGATACGGAGCCAAAAACCTAATTCCACCACCGCAACCTTCTGTACCCACGAGATCCCATCTTGGGGCATGTTCCAGAGCTCCGCCGGAAGGGGAACCCATCACGGAGGGCTTCTACATCAACACCATAGCCTCTTTGATGAAGTGTGAGTAGTTTACTTCAGACCTTCGGGTCCATAGTTAGTAGCTAGATGGCTTCTTCTCTCTTTTTGGATCTCAATACATGTTCTTCCCCTCTCTCGTGGAGATCTATTTGATGTAATCTTCTTTTTGCGGTGTGTTTGTTGAGACCGATGAATTGTAGGGTTTATGATCAAGATTATCTATGAACAATATTTGAATCTTCTCTGAATTCTTTTATGTATGATTGGTTATCTTTGCAAGTCTCTTCGAATTATCAGTTTGGTTTGGCCTACTAGATTGATCTTTCTTGCAATGGGAGAAGTGCTTAGCTTTGGGTTCAATCTTGCGGTGTCCTTTCCCAAAGTGATGAGGGGCAACAAGGCATGTATTGTATTGCTGCCATCGAGGATAACAAGATGGGGGTTTTATCATATTGCATGAATTTATCCCTCTACATCATGTCATCTTGCTTAAGGCGTTACTGCTTTCATGAACTTAATACTCTAGATGCATGCTTTGGATAGCGGTCGATGAGTGGAGTAATAGTAGTAGATGCAGGTGAGTCGGTCTACTTGTCTCGCACGTGATGCCTATATACGTGATCATACCTAGATACTCTCATAACTATGCTCAATTCTGTCAATTGCTCAACAGTAATTCATTCACCCACCGTAAAATACTTATGCTCTTGAGAGAAGCCACTAGTGAAATCTATGGCCCCTGGGTCTATCTTCATCATATTAATCTTCCAACACTTTATTATTTATTTTTCCTTTTACTTTCCTTTTATTTTTCTTTGCATCTTTATCACAAAAATACCAAAAATATTATCCTATCATATCTTCAGTTCTCACTCTCGTAAGTGACCGTGAAGGGACTGACAACCCGTTATCACGTTGGCTGCAAGGAGTTATTTGTTTTGTGCAGGTACGAGGGACCCGCGCGTAGCCTCCTACTGGATTGATACCTTGGTTCTCAAAAACTGAGGGAAATTCTTACGCTACTTTGCTGCAGCATCCTTTCCTCTTCAAGGAAATCCAACGCAGTGCTCAAGAGGTAGCAAGAAGAATTTCTGGTGCCGTCGCCGGGGAGGCTTACACAAGGTCAAGTCAAGATTTGGACTCCCGACAACGAGCCGTTTCTGGCGCCGTTGCCGGGGAGGTCTACGCAAAAATCAACACACCAAGTACCCATCACAATCCCTTATCTCCCGCATTACATTATTTGCCATTTGCCTCTTGTTTTCCTCTCCCCCACATCACCATTGCCATTTTATTCGCCCTCTCTTTTTCCGTTGCCTTTTTCCGCTTGCTTTTTGTTTGCTCGTGTGTTGGATTGCTTGTTTGTCACGATGGCTCAAGATAATACCAAATTGTGTGACTTTACCAATACCAACAATAATGTTTTCCTTAGCACTTCGATTGCTCCTCTTACCAATACCGCATCTTGTGAAATCAATGTTGCTATGTTGAATCTTGTCATGAAAGATCAATTCGCCGGCCTTCCTAGTGAAGATGCCGCTACTCATCTAAGTAGCTTCGTTGATTTGTGTGATATGCAAAAGAAGAAAGATGTTGATAATGATATTGTTAGATTGAAGCTATTTCCTTTTTTGCTTAGAGATCGTGCTAAAGCTTGGTTTTCGTCTTTGCCTAAAAATAGTATTGATTCTTGGAATAAGTGCAAAGATGCTTTTATCTCTAAGTATTTTCTTCCCGCTAAGATCATCTCTCTTAGAAACGATATTATGAAATTTAAGCAACTTGATCATGAACATGTTGCACAAGCTTGGGAGAGGATGAAATTAGTGATACATAATTGCCCTACTCATGGTTTGAATTTGTGGATGATTATACAAAAAAAATTATGCCGAATTGAATTTTGCTTCTAGAAATATTTTAGATTCGGCCGCGGGAGGCACTTTTATGGAAATCACTTTAGGGGAAGCTACTAAACTCCTAGATGTTTAAAAAATTATTCTCAATGGACACTGAAAGATCTACTAATAAAAAAGTGCATGCGATAGAAGAATTAATGTTTTGAGTGGAAAGATGGATGAACTTACGAAATTATTTGCTACTAAGAGTGTTTCTTCTGATCCTAATGATATGCCTTTGTCCACCTTGATTGAGAATAATAATGAATCTATGGATGTGAATTTTGTTGGTAGGAATAATTTTGGTAACAACGCGTATAGAGGAAACTTTAATCCTAGGCCTTATCCTAGTAATTCCTCTAATAATTATGGAAATTCCTACAACAACTCTTATGGAAATTTTAATAAGTTGCCCTCTGAATTTGATACTAGTGTTAAAGAGTTTATGAATTCGCAAAAGAATTTCAATGCTTTGCTTGAGGAAAAATTGCTTAAAGTTGATGATTTGGCTAGGAACGTTGATATAATTTCTCTTGATGTTGATTCTTTAAAGCTTAGATCTATTCCTCCTAAGCATGATATCAATGAGTCTCTCAAAGCCATGAGAATTTCCATTGATGAGTGCAAAAAAAGAACCGCTAGGATGCGTGCTACGAAAGAAGCCTTTATTAAAGCGTGTTCTTCTAGTTCCTATGGAAATAAAGATGAAGATCTAATAGTTATTGATGTGTCCCCTATTAAATCTTTGTTTTGCAATATGAATCTTGATAATGATGGGACTGAATATGATCCTCCTTTACCTAGAAGGCGTTCCAAAAATTTGGAGTTTTTAGATCATGATGCTAAAATTGATAAAAGTGGGATTGAAGAAATCAAAACCCTAGATGTTGCTAAACCCACTATTTTGGATTTCAAGGAATTTAATTATGAAATTTTCTCTTTGATTGATTGTATTTCCTTGTTGCAATCCGTGCTAAATTCTCCTCATGCTTATAGTCAAAATAAAGCCTTTACCAAACATATCGTTTATGCCTTGATGCAATCTTATGAAGAAAAGCTCGAGTTGGAAGTTTCTATCCCTAGAAAACTTTATGATGAGTGGGAACCTACTATTAAAATTAAGATTAAGGATCATGAGTTTTATGCTTTATGTGATTTGGGTGCTAGTGTTTCCACTATTCCCAAAACTTTGTGCGATTTGCTAGATTTCCGCGATTTTGATGACTGCTCTCTAAACTTGCACCTTGTGGATTGCGCTATTAAGAAACCTATGGGAAGGATTAGTGATGTTCTTATTGTTGCAAATAGGAATTATGTGCCCGTAGATTTTATCGTTCTTGATATAGATTGCAATCCTTCATGTCGTATTATTCTTGGTAGACCTTTCCTTAGAACGATTGGTGCAATTATTGATATGAAGGAAGGGAATATTAGATTCCAATTTCCTTTAAAAAAAGACATGGAACACTTCCCTAGTAAGAAAATAAAATTACCATATGAATCTATCATGAGAGCCACTTATGGATTGCCTACCAAAGATGGCAATACCTAGATCTATCCTTGCTTTTATGCCTGGCTTGGGGCGTTAAACGATAGCGCCTGTTGGGAGGAAACCCAATTTTATTTTTAGTTTTTTGCTTTTTGCTTCTGTTTAGGAATAAATATTTGTTCTAGCCTCTGGTTAGATGTTTTTTTATGTTTTAATTAGTGGTTGTGCCAAGTTAAACCTATAGGATCTTCTTGGATGATAGTTATTTGATCTTGCTGTAATTTCCAGAAACTTTCTGTTCACTAAAACAATTGTTAAAAATCACCAGAACGTGATAAAATAGTGATTCCAATTTCTTCTGATCAATAAACAAATTTCCTAGGTCTTCCTATTTTGTCTGATTTTTTGGAATTCCATAAGTTTGCATTAGTTACAGATTACCACAGAATGTTCTGTTTTTGACAGATTCTGTTTTTCGTGTGTTGTTTGCTTATTTTGATGAATATATGGCTAGTAAAATAGTTTATAATCCATAGAGAAGTTGGAATACAGTAGGTTTAACACCAATATAAATAAATAATGAGTTCATTGCAGTACCTTGAAGTGGTGTTTTGTTTTCTTTCGCTAACGGAGCTCACGAGATTTCTGTTGAGTTCTGTGTTGTGAAGTTTTCAAGTTTTGGGTGAAAGATTTTTGATGGATTATGTAACAAGGAGTGGAAAGAGCCTAAGCTTGGGGATGCCCATGGCACCCCCAAGATAATCTAAGGACACCAAAAGTTAAAGCTTGGGGATGCCCCGGAAGGCATCCCCTCTTTCGTCTACTTCCATCGGTAACTTTACTTGGAGCTATATTTTTATTCACCACGTGATATGTGTTTTGCTTGGAGCGTCTTGTATGATTTGAGTCTCTGCTTTTTAGTTTACCACAATCATCCTTGCTGTACACACCTTTTGAGAGAGCCATACATGATTTGGAATTTGTTAGAATACTCTATGTGCTTCACTTATATCTTTTGAGCTATATAGTTTTGCTCTAGTGCTTCACTTATATCTTTTAGAGCATGGTGGTGGATTTGTTTTATAGAAACTATTGATCTCTCATTCTTCACTTAGATTATTTTTAGAGTCTTAAATAGCATGGTAATTTGCTTAAATAATCTTAATATGCTTGGTATTCAAGATTTGTAAAACTTTCTTATGAGTATGTTGAATACTATGAGAAGTTTGATACTTGATAATTGTTTTGAGATATGAAGATGGTGATATTAGAGTCATGCTAGTTGAGTAGTTGTGAATTTGAGAAATACTTGTGTTAAAGTTTGTGATTCCCGTAGCATGCACGTATGGTGAACCGTTATGTGATGAAGTCGGAGCATGATTTATTTATTGATTGCCTTCCTTATGAGTGGCGGTCGGGGACGAGCGATGGTCTTTTTCTACCAATCTATCCCCCTAAGAGCATGTGCGTAATACTTTGCTTTGATAACTTGTAGATTTTTGCAATAAGTATATGAGTTCTTTATGACTAATGTTGAGTCCATGGATTATACGCACTTATCTTCCTTCCACCATTCCTAGCCTCTCTAATACCGCGCACTTTTCGCCGGTATCATACACCCACCATATAACTTCCACAAAACAGCCACCATACCTACCTATCATGGCATTCCCATAGCCATTCCGAGATATATTGCCATGAAACTTTCCACTGTTCCGTTTATTATGACACGCTCCATCGTTGTCATATTGCTTAGCATGATCATGTAGTTGACATCGTATTTGTGGCAAAGCCACCGTTCATAATTCTTTCATACATGTCACTCTTGAATCATTGCATACCCCGGTACATCGCCGGAGGAATTCATATAGAGTCATATTTTATTCTAAGTATTGAGTTGTAATTGTTGAGTTGTAAGAAAATAAAAGTGTGATGATCATCATTTTTAGAGCATTGTCCCAAGTGAGGAAAAGGATGATGGAGACTATGATTCCCCCACAAGTCGGGATGAGACTCCGGACAAAAAAAAAGAGAAAAGAGGCCAAAAAAAGAGAAAAGGCCCAAACAAAAAAATGAGAGAAAAAGAGAGAAGGGACAATGTTACTATCCTTTTACCACACTTGTGCTTCAAAGTAGCACCATGATCTTCATGATAGAGAGTCTCTCATTTTGTCACTTTCATATACTAGTCGGAATTTTTCATTATAGAACTTGGCTTGTATATTCCAATGATGGGCTTCCTCAAAATGCCCTAGGTCTTCGTGAGCAAGCAAGTTGGATGCACACCCACTTAGTTTCTTTTGTTGAGCTTTCATATACTTATAGCTCTAGTGCATCCGCTGCATGGCAATCCCTACTCACTCACATTGATATCTATTGATGGGCATCTCCATAGCTCGTCGATATGCCTAGTTGATGTGAGACTATCTTCTACCTTTTTTGTCTTCTCCACAACCACCATTCTATTCCACATATGGTGCTATATCCATGGCTCACGCTCATGTATTGCGTGAAGATTGAAAAAGTTTTGAAAATGTCAAAAGTATGAAACAATTGCTTGGCTTGTCATCGGGGTTGTGCATAATTTAAATACTTTGTGTGGTGAAGATAGAGCATAGCCGCACTATATGATTTTGTAGGGATAACTTTCTTTGGCCATGTTATTTTGAGAAGACATGATTGCTTTGTTAGTATGCTTGAAGTATTATTATTTTTATGTCAATATTAAAATTTTGTCTTGAATCTTTCGGGTCTGAATATTCATACCACACTTAAGAAGAATTACATTGAAATTATGCCAAGTAGCACTCCGCATCAAAAATTATCTTTTTTATCATTTACCTACTCGAGGACGAGCAGGAATTAAGCTTGGGGATGCCTGATACGTCTCCAATGTATCTATAACTTTTGATTGCTCCATGCTATATTATCTAATCTTTTGGACATTATTGGGCTTTATTATCCACTTTTATATTATTTTTGGGACTAACCTATTAACCGGAGGCCCAGCCCAGAATTGCTGTTTTTCGCCTATTTCAGAGTTTCCAAGAAAAGGAATATAAAATGGAGTCCAAACGGAATGAAACCTTCGGGAACGTGGTTTTCTCACCGAACATGATCCAGGAGACTTGGACCCTACGTCAAGAAAGAAAGGAGGAAGTGAAAGTGCAACTATCCCTAGGTGGTTTTGGTAATTCATAACAACATATAGCTCATTGAGCTAATGCTATTCCAAGACAAATATTTCAGGAAAGCTCAATGAATGGCATGGAATGGATGATGAAAGTGGATCCCTCAAAATACTAAGGACAAAGGATCGGCTCAAGCTCAAAAGCTCAAGACTCTACATTTTACATTTTAGTGATCCAAGATCACATTGAGTCTATAGGAAAAGCCAATACTATCAAGGAGGGATGAGGTGTTGCTTAATGAGCCTCTTGCTTCAAGTGCTAAGTGACATGCTCCAAAAACCCTCAACTACTTTCTCACATCCACATATGACCTAAACCCAAAGTCAAAATTGGTCCTACCGATTCTTTCTATCCGGCGCCACCGAGTTCAAATGTCATAGCCACTGCCACAAACCCTAGGCAAATCGGTCTCACCGATAGGGATCTCGGTCTCATCGAGATGGGATTGTAATCTCTCTATTTCCCTTCGTAACGTTTTGGTCTAACTGAAGTGAGCGTTCGGTCCCACCGAGATTGCAATGTAAACTTTTTGTTTCCCTTTCGTAACATTTCGGTCTCACCAGAACGGTCTCACCAAGTTTGTGTAATCGGTCTCACCGATATTACGTTATGCCCTAACCCTAACCATATCGGTCCTACCGAGTTACATGTCGGTCCCACCGAAAACCCTAACGGTCACTAGGTTTACTGAATCGGTCTGACCGAGTTTGTTGATTCGGTCCCACCGAGTTTGGTAAATTGTGTAACGGTTAGATTTTGTGTGGAGGCTATATATACCCTCCACCTCCTCTTCATTCGTGGAGAGAGCCATCGTAACAAACTTACACTTCCAACTTACCAGCCTGAGAGAGAACCACCTACTCATGTGTTGAGGCCAAGATATTCCATTCCTACCACATGAATCTTGATCTCTAGCCTTCCCTGTTGCTTTCCACTCAAATTCTCTTTCCACCAGATCCAAATCCTATGAGAGAGAGTTGAGTGTTGGGAGACTATCATTTGAAGCACAAGAGCAAGGAGTTCATCATCAACACACAATTTGTTACTTCTTGGAGAGTGGTGTCTCCTAGATTGGCTAGGTGTCACTTGGGAGCCTCCAAAAGATTGTGGAGTTGAACCAAGGAGTTTGTAAGGGCAAGGAGATCACCTACTTCGTGAAGATCTACCGCTAGTGAGGCAAGTCCTTCGTGAGCGACGGCCATGGTGGGATAGACAAGGTTGCTTCTTCGTGGACCCTTCGTGGGTGGAGCCCTCCGTGGACTCACAAGAACTGCTACCCTTCGTGGGTTGAAGTCTCCATCAACGTGGATGTACGATAGCACCACCTATCGGAACCACGACAAAAACATCCGTGTCTCCAATTGCGTTTGAATCCTCCAAACCCTTCCCTTTACATTCTTGCAAGTTGCATGCTTTAAATTCCACTCACATATACTCTTTGCATGCTTGCTTGAATTGTGTGAAGATTGCTTGACTTGTGCAAAGATAGCTAAAATCTGCCAAAGTCTAAAATTGGGAAAAGGTTAAGTTTTAATTGGTCAAGTAGTCTAATCACCGCCTCTAGACATACTTCAAGGTCCTACAAGTGGTATCGAGCTCTGGTCTCCATTTGCTTTGATTTCCATAGCTTTTGGTGGTCATAGCCTTGGTTTCACAACCTAGGAGAGTATGGCGTCTAGCGAGGGAAATTATCACCGTAGAGGTCCTTACTTTGATGGCACTAATTTTGCTAGTTGGAAGCATAAGATGAAAATGCATATTCTCAGACATAACCCCACCGTTTGGGCTATTGTGTGTATTGGCTTGCAAGATGAATTCTTTGATGGGAGAGAACCGAACCGCGAAGCAAGTGCGGAGGAATTGAAGATGCTGCAATACAACGCTCAACTTGTGATATCCTCTTCAATGGCTTGTGCCCCGAAGAATTCAACAAAATCAGCCGTCTTGAGAATGCAATGGAAATTTGGGATACTTTGATTGATATGCATGAAGATACCGACTCTGTCAAGGAATCCAAGTTGGATGTGCTCCAAAGTCAGCTTGACAAGTTCAAAATGAAGGATGGTGAAGGTGTCGCTGAAATGTACTATAGGCTTGCTCTTATCACAAATGAGATTGCCGGCTTAGGAAGCGAAGAGATGACCGATGATTCATCATCAAGAAGATCCTAAGAGCATTGGATGGAAAATATGATCCGTGTGCACATTGATCCAAATGATGCCAAATTACAAAGATCTCAAGCCAACGGAAGTCATTAGAAGAATTGTTGCTCATGAGATGTCACTCAAGGATAAGGAGGAACTTCACAACAAGTCGAGTGGTGCTTACAAAGCCTCATGTGAAGCCCCCACATCATCAAGTGAGAAACAAACCTTCAATGAAGAATTGAGCTTAATGGTGAAGAACTTCAACAAATTCTACAAGAGTAGAAGCAAAGAAAGAAGCTCTAAGTCAAGGTCCTACAATGACAAAAGATCTTCTAGTCGAGAGCGCAATTGCTACAATTGTGGGAGACCCGGACACTATTCCAATGAGTGTACGGCACCCTACAAAAGAAGAGAAGATTCTCCAAAAAGAAGAAGTAGAAGAGAAGAATCACCACCAAGAGAGAGAAGGAGTAGAGATGATTGTTATGAACGAAGACCCTCACGGAGAAGCAATGATTCGAAAGGAAGGACAAGTCATCAAAGAGCTACACAAAACGAAGACATCAAGCTCACGTTGGTGAATGGGTATCCGCTCCGACTCGGCTAATCACTCCGAGAGAAGCTATCACTCCGACTCCGAATATACTCAGGATAAAGGTGTTGCCGGTCTAGCACTTGTGTCAACCAAATCCTATGACATATTTGATTCACCAAATGAAGGAATTGGAAGATGCTTCATGGCCAAAGTTCCTAAGGTAACACACCCCGAGTATGTTGATTTTAATAGTGATGAAGATGACTTGTTAGGTGATGATGATTTACTTATTGACAACTCTAGTGATGAATACTATGATGAAACGTCAATTAATCATGCTAATCAAGATAAAATGAATGACAATGATAAGAAGAAGATTGAGCTCCTAACTAAAGAATTAAACACTCTTAAGTTAGCCCATGAAACTATCTTCGAAGATCATCGAGAACTTTTAAGGGCTCATGAGAAGTTACGCTTTGAAAAGCTCAATCTTGAGCAAGAGCATGAGTTCTTAAAGGCAATCAATGATGATCTCCGTAAGAAAAGTTCTTCTTACATTGCCAAGTGTTTACTCTTATCTACTTACATGCCTCAAGTCAAGTCTAGCAACAAGAACAAGAGAGATTCTTCCTCTAGTAGTAACAATAATAATGCTAAATCCAATAATGTTGCTTCTAGTAGCTCTCTTGATTCCACTAATGATTCTCTTAGCCAAGTTACACTTGACCAAGAAAACAGCTTATTGAAGGGAATTATAGAGAAAGGTGTATACAAGAGCCTTGCCGGGAGTAAGCAATTCGAGGAAATTGTACGCAAGCAAGGAAGGCACCGGAAGAATCAAGGTGTTGGTTTTGAACGAAAGTTCAATGCCAATGGAGTTGAGTGGGAAGAAGATCAATACCCCAAGATGAAGTTCGTTCCTCAACAAGTGAAGTATGATCCTACTTCCTTAAAGGGAACACAAGCACAAGATGATCTTCCACCACAAGACCACAAGAACAAAGGCAAGGACAAGCTTCAAGAGGAGATTGATGCATTTGAAGAAGCACCTAAGGCCTTGGTCAAGTGGGTTCCCAAGACTACGACAAGTTCTACTTCATCAAGTGCAACTACAACTCCAAGGATTCCCATCAAGATGATGTGGATCCCGAAGAAGAAGAACTAGAGTGTTCTTGAGGGTGACTCCGCCAACATTCTTCACTCATATAATTATGGCAAGAACAAGTGCAATCAACTTCCATATCATGCACTAGTTCAAGGAGTCGCAAACCCTCATGTTGGTAAGGCAAGGGACAAGGTAATCTAATGCTTTCATAGACATCATCTTGTGTGTGCATCACTCTATGTCTATGGATATCCTTGTTTGTTCCTTGTGGGACTAACCCATGTAGGTATTGAAAGTGCAACTCACTCCAAAGGATTGCTCCAAATGATCTTCATCAACATTGAGCATCCACATCTTCAACACCTACATGAAGTCATCATCGACAAAACCCAAGGTTAGTTCATCCCTCTAAGGGGGGATCTCACATCTAGGGGGAGCTTAACTCTAAGAATTTAGTCAAAGCAACTCTAATCATGTGAACACATCAATGCATTATGTAAAAGTGGTAACCCCACTTGAGCTTAAACGATGAGTATGACCTATGATCAAATGTTCTCATTTGACTCCTAAGTCAATGTACTCATATATAGATGACCTAGTCAGCCAATTGTTTGATAGATGCTAGAATTGTTTGTGCATGCTTTGTCACATATTTCATTTGTCATTTTATTGTGTGAGCATGTTGGTTGCATATTTTACTCATTCGAGGACATCCACTTGTTGTTTTGACTGATTGGATTCTTCTTCTTTGGCCAAGTGGATGGACAAGAATGCCTAAGAATCTTCTCTAGCTATCTATGCTTTTCTCGTCTCAAACTCTATTCATGCTACATCACAAAATTTGATCAAGTCAGATTCGAACCACTCTGTGTGAGGAGCACCCGGAGTCCCCGATTCGTCATAGACTTAAACTTCCAAAATTTCTTTGTGCTTTTCGGTCTGACCGATTCCTCCATTTCGGTCATACCGAGATCACTAAGTCGATCTAGGTTTTCATCTCGGTGCAACCGATTTGAACCTTTTGGTCACATTGAGTTGCTGTAACTGTCAAAGTTATGCATCTCGGTGCCACCGAGTTGTTCCACTCGGTCACACCGACAGTGTCGGGCTATATATTCACACGGGCAAAATTTGGAAAACTTTCTCCAAACCTCTTCGCCACAAGATAGCTCGCTCTGCCTTCTAGGTCTCCGGATCGTCGACTTCGCCGCCAGCCTCCTCGTCACTGGTCTCCGCCGTCAACGGATTTCATCTCCGTCGTTGCCGCCGTAGCGAGTTCATCGCCGAACTAGGGTATGAACTCGATCACAGTGCTATCCTCGTCTGATTCTCAGCACATTGTGTTCATTATGATTCTTGCCACAATTGAAACACCTCTATCCAGTCAAAACAATCCTTAGAATAGATGCGATTTGAAAATTTAGGGTTAGGTTTCCGCCGAAACCATCTCGGACCCCACCGAGTTGAAAAACTCGGTCCCACCGATTTGGCTAATGCCATTGCACTAGTAACTCTCGGTCTGACCGAGAATTGCTAATCGGTGTGACCGATTTTAGAACTTTGTGAAACCCTAGCAGTCTCGGTGCCACCGAACTATGACTCGGTCTGACCGAGTTCACTAGTTTAGGTTCCAAAGCTGCTTCGGTATCACCGAGTTTGAAAATCGGTTGATCCAAAATGCTTCCTGTGGAAAACTAAAACTAAGTTTTTGAATCATTCTTCTGCAAAAACTTCTGCATTTTGTGATGCTCATCCACTCTATCTCATCTATAACTATTCACGTGGTCAAGAAGCCGTGTTTGCAAGATGTCGCACCAAAGTGACAGCCAGAACAAGTCAGAGTAGCAGATTCACATGAGTGAGGGCACTAGTCCCTCTAGCAGCTCAGATGAAGGAAGCAGAAGCACTCCCAGCAATTTGCCCAAAGTTGCCACCAGGACAAGGAAGAAGAGAACCTCAGAATCTGAGGATGAGGATTATGTGGCAATAGAAGACGAGGCCATTTCAAAGAAGAAAGTGCTCAAGAAGGAGTATAGCTCAGCTGCAGTTAAGCCAGGGATGAAGATCAAAAGGCCAGCAGGAAGACAACCCATGTCTAAAGCCAGAGCCTCCACTCAAGCATCTTTGGAATCCCAACCCAAAGAGCCTGCTGCAGAAGGAAAGAAAAGGAAGGAAAGGGTCAAGAAGACCATGGCCAGAGTGATTGGAAAGCCTTCCATGATGGAAGAAGAAGAAGAAGAAGAAGAGGTTGCTGCACCAACACCCAAGGTACAGAAGCTGATGGGTGATGCTATAAAGTCAGGGGCTGCAACATCAAAGCCCAAAGAAGCACCCAAAGCAGCCTCCAAGCCCAAGAGTGCACCTAAGAGAAATACCAGGAACATATCTGCTGCTGAAAAGAACAAGGCCCCAAAGTGCTGATGTTGTCACGAGGAAGATGATGAAGGACAAGTCCCGAGGAAGCTCAAACCCAAGATTCTAGACCACAATGATGCTCATCCTGTGGCTGAGAACATGAAGATCGGGAGAGACTTCGTGGTTGAGGCTATGGAGAGAGACAGATCCATATGCCACCGTGGAGAAGGACAGCTGTTGATTACAGGTTCCACACTAAGGAACAGCAGGATTTCTATGAGACAATCTTGTTGGACAAGAAGCCTATAGTGTGTGATATGAGGTGGGTCGACTGGACCTACATAAAGGAGAATGAAGAACATTACCCTGGAGTATATGACAGTTTCAGTTCATGTGGAGTTGCAGACTTTGTTGGGCAGAAGCTCATAAACTGGAATGATGAGCTCATTATGCAATTCTACTCCACAACACATTTCTATCCAGATGGCAGGATAGTTTGGATATCAGAAGGAACGAGATACCAATCAACTATTGAGGAATGGGCCAATATGATCAATGCCCCAAAGGAAAGTGAAGATGACTTGGACATTTATGCCAAAAAAAAGATGGATCACAACTCTATGTCACATATGTACAAGGAGATCCCAGACAAAGCTCTTGAGACTTTCAAGTTTGGGTCAGTCCATTTTCTTCTGTCAGGGCTGCCAACGATCCAACGATCAACTGGATCCTAAGGCACCCTCTTTTGCCCAAGTCAGGTGATCACAACATGATCAGAGGGCATGAAATTAATTTGCTACACATATTTGACGTGCCATAGAAATTCAAGGTCATGAGCCTCATGGTTGAGACTATCAAGAGGACAGCTGCAGACCAAAAGAGAAGTTGTGGATATGCCCCACAAATTCAGGAGTTGATTAACTCAAAGATGGGCACAGGAAAATATCTGTTGGATAAGGAACACTTTGTTCTCAATCCAGACTTTGAGGACAATCAGGTTGTGATGAATGAGAATGAACCATCACCAGTACAAGCTCAAGAAAAGAAGGAGAAAGCAAAGAAAGAGAAGGCTGCCAAGATGCCAACACAAGAGGAGGCATCTGAGTACTTTTTGAAGAGCAAGCAGGACCAGCTTGGTTACTTGATAGCATCAACTCTGAGGATTGAGAAGGGGCTGGCCACCCTAACTCAAAACGAGGAGAGCCTGGAAAGAATCATGGAACAAAAATTCTATGATTTAGATGTCAAAGTAACTGAGATTCGGCCACCAGGAGCAGCTACAGGATGACATGCAGGAGAGGAAGGGCAGGACAACTACAAATGCATTTGCCAGAGTGCCTCGAGCTCAGAGATCAACTTCAGAGCCAAGAATGCACACCAGAGTCACTTCATCCGCACCAGCTACAACTCCAACAAGAACCAGCTCCAGCACCAACTCCTTCAGCTCCATCCACATCCACTAAATTCTTCATCCAAGGAGCCATCTCTACGCCACCAACTGAAGACCAAGCCTGAGAGACGACATAGTACTATGCATTTTCTAGGAACTTTTTGGTAACTTGTTGCCAAAGGGGGAGATCATAGGCTTCGAGAGAGAGAGAGAGAGAGTTTGCTTTTGTTCTCTCTTGTCTTCTTGGTTGAACTTTGTTTGCTTTTGATTGCTTGAGTTACTATACTATTATCTGTGAGACATTGATGATCATGTGTTTGATCATAAGCTACACTTATGCTTGTTAGATGATATTATCTTACTTATCCTTATATGATTCACTTTGCTTGGTGATGAGTGATGTATTCAATCTTTATTATTTTGAGCGCTCCACCAAGATGTATGTGACATGGAAGAGTAACCCATGAGCCTAATTCCTTGTGCATTTAGAGTCCAAAGCAAATCTTAAACTATGCAAAAATTTAGGGGGAGCTCTTGCTTATCACATACTTCTCAAAGCGACGATGTTTTTCAATCTTATTATCATTTGTCGAAGCTTTGATCTATATGTTGTCATCAATTACCAAAAAGGGGAGATTGAAAGTGCAACTATCCCTAGGTGGTTTTGGTAATTCATAACAACATATAGCTCATTGAGCTAATGCTATTCCAAGACAAATATTTCAGGAAAGCTCAATGAATGGCATGGCATGGATGATGAAAGTGGATCCCTCAAAATACTAAGGACAACGGATTGGCTCCAGCTCAAAAGCTCAAGACTCTACATTTTACATTTTAGTGATCCAAGATCACATTGAGTCTATAGGAAAAGCCAATACTATCAAGGAGGGATGAGGTGTTGCTTAATGAGCCTCTTGCTTCAAGTGCTTAGTGATATGCTCCGAAACCCTCAACTACTTTCTCACATCCACATATGACCTAAACCCAAAGTCAAAATCGGTCCTACCGATTCTTTCTATCCGGCGCTACCGAGTTCAGATGTCATAGCCATTGCCACAAACCCTAGGCAAATCGGTCTCACCGATAGGGATCTCGGTCTCACCGAGATGGGATTGTAATCTCGGTGTTTCCTTCGTAACGTTTCGGTCTAACCGAAGTGTGCGATCGGTCCCACCGAGATTGCAATGTAAACTCTCTGTTTCCCTTTCGTAACATTTCGGTCTCACAGAAAAGAGCGAATCGGTCCCACCGAGTTTACCTGACCAACTCTCTGGTTAGCTAATTACCAAAATCGGTCTCACCGAGTTTTTGTAATCGGTCTCGCCGAGATTACGTTATGCCCTAACCCTAACCATATCGGTCCTACCGAGTTGCATGTCGGTCCCACCGAAAACCCTAACGGTCACTAGGTTTATCAATCGGTCCGACCGAAGTTTGTTGATTCGGTCCCACCGAGTTTGGTAAATTGTGTGTAACGGTTAGATTTTGTGTGGAGGCTATATATACCCCTCCACCTCCTCTTCATTCGTGGAGAGAGCCATCGTAACAAACCTACACTTCCAACTTACCAGCCTGAGAGAGAACCACCTACTCATGTGTTGAGGCCAAGATATTCCATTCCTACCACATGAATCTTGATCTCTAGCCTTCCCCAAGTTGCTTTCCACTCAAATCCTCTTTCCACCAGATCCAAATACTATGAGAGAGAGTTGAGTGTTGGGGAGACTATCATTTGAAGCACAAGAGCAAGGAGTTCATCATCAACACACCATTTGCTACTTCTTGGAGAGTGGTGTCTCCTAGATTGGCTAGGTGTCACTTGGGAGCCTCCGACAAGATTATGGAGTTGAACCAAGGAGTTTGTAATGGCAAGGAGATCGCCTACTTCATGAAGATCTACCGCTAGTGAGGCAAGTCCTTCGTGGGCCACGGCCATGGTGGGATAGACAAGGTTGCTTCTTCATGGACCCTTCGTGGGTGGAGCCCTCCGTCGACTCGCACAACCGTTACCCTTCGTGGGTTGAAGTCTCCATCAACATGGATGTACGATAGCACCACCTATCGGAACCACGACAAAAACATCCGTGTCTCCAATTGCGTTTGAATCCTCCAAACCCTTCCCTTTACATTCTTGCAAGTTGCATGCTTTAAATTCCGCTGCTCATATACTCTTTGCATGCTTGCTTGAATTGTGTGAAGATTGCTTGACTTGTGCAAAGATAGCTAAAATCTGCCAAAGTCTAAAATTGGGAAAAGGTTAAGTTTTTAATTGGTCAAGTAGTCTAATCACCCCCCTCTAAACATACTTCAAGGTCCTACAGGAAGCCACGAGGTAGGGGGGCGCGCCCTCCACCCTCGTGCACCCCCTGTTGCTCCAACGACATACTCCTTCCTCCTATATATACCTACGTACCCCCAAACGATGAGATACGCAGCCAAAAACCTAATTCCATCGCCGCAACCTTCTGTACCCATGAGATCCCATCTTGGGGCCTGTTCCGGAGCTCCGCCGAAAGGGGAACCCATCACAGAGGGCTTCTACATCAACACCATAGCCTCTCCGATGAAGTGTGAGTAGTACTTCAGACCTTCGGGTCCATAGTTAGTAGCTAGATGGCTTCTTCTCTCTTTTTTGATCTCAATACAATGTTCTCCCCCTCTCTCGTGGAGATCTATTTGATGTAATCTTCTTTTTGTGGTGTGTTTGTTGAGACCGATGAATTGTAGGGTTTATGATCAAGATTATCTATGAACAATATTTGAATCTTCTCTGAATTCTTTTATGTATGATTGGTTATCTTTGCAAGTCTCTTCAATTATCGCTTTGGTTTGGCCTACTAGATTGATCTTTCTTGCAATAGGAGAAGTGCTTAGCTTTGTGTTCAATCTTATGTGTCCTTTCCCAAAGGATGAGGGGCAGCAAGGCACGTATTGTATTGTTGCCATCGAGGATAACAAGATGGTTTTTTATCATATTGCTTGAATTTATCCCTCTACATCATGTCATCTTGCTTAAGGCGTTACTCGCTTTCATGAACTTAATACTCTAGATGCATGCTTTGGATAGCGGTCGATGAGTGGAGTAATAGTAGTAGATGTAGGCGTGAGTCGGTCTACTTGTCTCGGACGTGATGCCTATATACATGATCATACCTAGATACTCTCATAACTATGCTCAATTACATCAATTGCTCAACGAAGAATTCGTTCACCCACCGTAAAATACTTATGCTCTTGAGAGAAGCCACTAGTGAAATATATGGCCCTCGGGTCTATCTTCATCATATTAATCTTCCAACACTTTATTATTTCCTTTGCTTTTTACTTTCCTTTTATTTTTCTTTGCATCTTTATCACAAAAATACCAAAAATATTATCCTATCATATCTATCAGTTCTCACTCTCGTAAGTGACCGTGAAGGGATTGACAACCCCTTATCGTGTTGGTTGCGAGGAGTTATTTGTTTTGTGCAGGTACGAGGGACCCGCGTGTAGCCTCCTACTGGATTGATACCTTGGTTCTCAAAAACTGAGGGAAATACTTACGCTACTTTGCTGCAGCATCCTTTCCTCTTCAAGGAAATCCAACGCAGTGTTGAAGAGGTAGCAAGGCCCTACAGCAACGGTAGGCTCACACCGCAGCCGAACCAGTGAACCCTCATACTCCTCTCCGCGTGGACTTCCACTGCCGCGTCTTCCCCGGCTTTGCGTCATCCCCTTCCTAGGCCTCGTCGTCGTCCACCGCCCTGGTGCTCTCGCCGCGGCGTGGTCAACGTGGTCAAGGAACGAGTTCCATCGGAATAGTACTGTACGTGGAGAGGCTCATAGCTGGGTCCATGTGGCACCCCGGATCAGAGCATCCGGTTTACCTTGCATTGCCAGCCCAGAGATCTTGTCTTCTGGCAATACACAACATCTGGGTACAGAAAACAACCGCTTCATTGATGCCAGCGGAACATAGTTCATATTACAACAAGTTGCGAGGCCAAGCGGCACACACGGTGCGGCTGAACAATATGTACATTATTTAATGAACACAAAGGGGCCTCGATCACAACAACTACTCGGCAGTGGAACAACGACGTAGCGGAACTCCATAGCATAGGGACACCAATGTGGACACGATCTAGACTCGGACAGCACCCCGTTCCAACGAGACTTTCCTGAAAGCTGGCATGACACGCCAGGTCAGTACATTGAATCTACTTGCAAGCTCACAACAAGCATACACATAATGACAAATAATATCATGATAGTTAACCAGTTTAATCATTAATACAAAGTCATACTAGAAATGCAGTGATCATGATCTCATGACTCAAGTCCCTCGGACTTGCTTACCAAACGGTGATCTCGCTCGGATCACAAACGGACCGACATCTTGGTCTTTAATCGGGTTACCTCATAACCAAACGGTGATCTTTCTTGGATCACAAACTGACCAACAACCTGGTCTTTAATCGGGTTACCTCGTAACCAAATGGTGATCTTTCTCGGATCACAAACTGACCAACAACTTGGTCTCCATAATCAAACTGGCTTCTCAATCATCCTCTTTCCAACAATGAATGGTCTCTCTTCATACGTTAAATCCTTAGCCAACTCTTTTTCTATCATAGCAGTCTTCTTCTCGGGCGGTCATAACATCGTCTCAACTGGGAGACATGGAACACATTGTGCACTTCTGACAATTTTGGGGGCAGTTCCAACTGATATGCAACAGTACCCACTCGGGACATAACTAGGAACGAACCAATAAACCTGGGTGCCAATTTTCCGCGAGTCTGAAACCTCTTGACCCCTTTCATAGGAGTGACTCGGAGGTATACATGTTCTCCGGGTTCAAAACTGATTTGTCGGTGTTTTGTATCAGAGTAACTCTTCTGTCGGGATTTGGCTAATTGCAATTGGTCTCGGATTTCCTTGACTTGCTTTTCGGCTTCCATCATGAGATCTGTTCCGAAAATGCGGCTATCTCCGGTTTGAGACCAATTCCACGCCCCAAAGCTTGATGGAGACGTGACCAGAAAGCGGAGGTAAATAGTGACCCCCAGTCAGAAGTGATTTGTGTCAACTCTATTGAAAAAACTCCATCGATTACTATTGGAGGTTTTGAATTTCCTCTTCCTACTGTCAAGAAGAAATATGATATTCTTATTATTTGGACGTGCATATCCCCGTTGAGGTAACTTAGTGCTATTCGAAAATTCTCCGGTTTCATGCGATTCGAAATGAGTTTGTTAACAAGACTTGATCAACCTTGTTAGTGGATTCCTTTTACGTGAGATGGATGAAGTTAGAAAGCACAACTTTCTGTACCCTCATTTTACTTTCTGTTATTTAGATTAAATAAAGCAAAAATAGTATTTTTCTCTCAGTTTTCTGAATTATTCGTGCAATAAAAAAATACCCCGAAAATAAAAATTCTCCAAATGCCCTGAAAATGAAATATGATTTTTTCTAGAAGAACATCTGGCACTGAGAACACATCAGGGGGAGCAAGCACCTGGCCACGAGGGTCCAGGGCGCGCCCACCCCCTGGTCGAGCCCCCTGCCTCGCGGGCCCCTGGTGGCCCCCCTCCACTTATTCCTGCACCCACACACTCCTTCTTCCTCCCAAAAAAATCACCAACCAGCTCAAGCACGAGTTCTAGCTCATCTTGCTGCCATTTTCGATCTCCTTGCTCAAAGCTCCATTCACAAAACTGCTTTGGGGGATTGTTCTTTGGTATGTGACTCCTCCAATGGTCCAATTAGTTTTTGTTCTAGTGCTTTATACATTGCAAATTTTTGCTGCCTAGGTGACCCTGTTCTTGATCTTGCATGTCAATTTTATTTGGTCCCAAGTAGTTATAATGCATGATATAGTCTCTAGCCACTTGTGGGAGTAGTTGCTATCAATTTTGTTGAGTTTGGTTCACTTTTATTTTAAGTTATTAAAAATTTCAAAAAAATTCAGAAAAGGATCAAGAGATTTTTGAGGGGCTCTTCGAGCCGAAGCTCGAAGGTTAAGCAAAGTGAAGAGGATAAGAGGCCCAAATATAATCTCCCTCGCACCGCGGAGGTTTGGCCATGCGAATGGCCTTGTGATGATTTCTTGAGGGCAGCTGGGATTCATGATGATTTTTATTATTTGGTTGAGAATGCGGGCCTCATCGACTTCCTCCATGACCAGCTAATAAAGATATCTCCTACTCACTAATGTTTTCATGCAAAATTTTCATTTCCATGTTAGAGATCACCACCTTCGGTGGATTTTTATTTATATGATGAGTTTAAGGAGATGACTCTATTTGATTTCTGTCGGTTCAGAAGATACCCTTTATGGCAGCATAGAGGAACCACATCATAATGATGTGGAAGGGTTTATTGATATGATTGTTGTAGGGGAAATGAGGAAAGTTTCCGATGCAAGAATTACTAGCATACACTTTCCTGTTCTATGTTACTTTGCAATATTTGCTAGTAGATGTTTAATTGGTCGCGGGAACTATGGAAACCTTAGTGCCCCTGATATTGTTATTTTGGGCCATGCCTTGTTTCGTGATAACACTTTTAGTCTAGGCGCTATTGTTGCCAAGCGGTTAAATCTGAACTGCATTTAAGGGTCCCATCTTGGGAGGTATCTTCGCTTCGAGCCTCGCTGCTCACTTTAACATACCTATCAGGCATTATGAGAAAGAAGAAAAGTTGCTGCCTCCTGTTTTTCTAGACTAAAAGAGTATGGTAGCACATGATTTTATTGTTAAGAATAAGAAAAATAAGCGTAACTATAGACTAATATTTGATAAAGATTACTTTGAGACTATTACCTTGCCTCGCTCCTTCTTTGTTTAACTTATCTTCAGTCAAAAATCTTGTTCTGTCGGCGGCCATTCATGCTTACCGGAACCCCACACCAGCTCCAGAGCCAGAGCCGGAGCCACAAGTTGATCCTCATCGTCAGTCTGTTTACCAGTGGGAACCGGAGGAGATTGCCAACCAGTGGCACCCCGAGGATGCATCTCAGTACGACCCCAGCTACAATTTTTGATATCCGCCAGGCCAGCCGTGGCCATAAACCAACTTAGGCCAAAAGCCTAAGCTTGGGGGAGTATGTATTTCTCACCGACATTACATTCATGTTCACACACTCATTCTAGTTGTCGGTGCTCATACTTTTTCATTGTACTATCCATGCTAGTTTATTTTCTTTTTTATGCTTTCTTCTTGTGTGTTCGAATAACCTTAAGAAAAAAACAAAAAATAGTTGTAGCTTTTAGCTAGTTTACTTTTCTTGCTTGTATTAGTACTAATTAAAAGAAAATCCAAAAAGATTTCTCGTTCTTCTTTTGCTTGTTGGGAGCTTTCCCGTGTAAATAGTTTTATTTCTTTTCTTTGGGGGTTGAGAGGAGAAGACCATAATGAAAATGTTGAAGTGGCTCTTATATGCATTATTGTTGATTTACCCAAGAGCCCATATTACCTTGTCTTCTCCTGTTTATTGAATGCTCGCAGATTCCAGCTTAGTCCAATGCACGTGCACTATTATTATTATCCACATTGTTCGGTCGTGCAAGTGAAAGGCAATAATGACGATATGTGATGGACTGATTGAGATAAGAGAAGCTGGTATGAACTCGACCTCTCTTGTTTTTGTAAATATGATTAGTCCATCGTTCCTGATTCAGCCTATTATGAGTGAACATGTTTACAATGACAATTAGAGATTATAGTTGCTTATGCCATGCTTAATTAGCTAGGAGTTTATAATGGTTTACCTTATGCGCCAACATGCTATTAAAATGGTTGTGTTGTGGTATGATAGGGTGGTATCCTCCTTTGAACGATTCGAGTGACTTGACTTGGCACATGTTCACACATGTAGTGGAAACAAAATCAACATAGCCTCCACGATATTTATGTTCATGGTGGATTATATCCTACTCATGCTTGCACTCAATGTTTATTAATTTTAACGCATGTTCATGACTATTGTCGCTCTCTACTTGGTCGCTTCCCAGTCTCTTTCTAGCCTTCACTTGTACTAAGCGGGAATACTGCTTGTGCATGCACTTCCATAAATCCCAAAGTTATTCCATATGAGTCCACCATACCTTCCTATATGCGGTATCTACCTGCCGTTCCAAGTAAATTTGTATGTGCCAAACTCTAAACCTTCAAATGAAATTCTATTTTGTATGGTCGAATAGCTCATGTATCAACTAGGGTTGTCTGTATCTTCCATGCTAGGCGGGTTATTCTCAAGAGGAGTGGACTCCGCTCCTCACTCACGAGAAAATGGCTGGTCACCAGGATGCCCAGTCCCATGCTATAAGGAAATCAAATCAAAATAATTGCAAACAAAACTCCCCCGGGACTATTGTTAGTTGGAGGCACCCGTTGTTTCGGGCAAGCCATGGATTGATGCTTGTTGGTGGAGGGGGAGTATAAACTTTACCATTCTGTTAGGGAGCTGCCTATAATGTGTGTAGCATGGAAGATATCGAGATCTCTCGGTTGTTATGTTGACAATGAAAGTATACCACTCAAAATATTATTCATCTCTATTTCAAAATCGAGCTCTAACACCTCTACAAATCCCTGCTTCCCTCTGCGAAGGGCCTATCTATTTACTTTTATGTTGAGTCATCACCCTCTTATTAAAAAGCACCAGTTGGAGAGCACCGCTGTCATTTGCATCCATTACTACTAGTTTATATTGGGTATGACTATAACTGGATCTCTTTTACCATGAATTACAATGTCTAGTCAGTCCTTGATCTTCAAAGGTGCTCTGCATTTATGTTTTGCGGTCTCATAAAGGGCTAGCGAGATACCATCTTGTTATATCATATTATGATTGTTTTGAGAAAGTGTTGTCATCCGAGATTTATTATTATTGCTCGCTAGTTGATTATGCCATTGATATGAGTAAACATGAGACCTAAATGTTATTGTGAATATGGTTAGTTCCTAATCTTGGTTGAAAAGTTGAATGCTGGCTTTACATATTTGCAACAACAAGAGCAAACAGAGTTTGTAAAAGTTTTTGTTTGTCACTTTCAGTTTGTCAACTGAATTGCTTGAGGACAAGCAAAGGTTTAAGCTTGGGGGAGTTGATACGTCTCCATCGTATCTACTTTTCCAAACACTTTTGCCCTTGTTTTGGACTCTAACTTGCATGATTTGAATGGAACTAACCCGGATCGACGCTGTTTTCAAAGATAATTGCCATGGTGTTATTTTTGTGAAGAAATAAAAGTTCTCGGAATGACCTGAAACTTCACGGAGAATATTTTTGGAAATAATAAAAAGATCGGCGAAGAATCAAGGCTCGGGGCCCACACCCCGTCCACGAGGGTGGGGTGCACCGCCTCAGGCCCCCGGTGCTCCACCGACCTCAACTCCAACTCCATATATTCACGTTCGGGAGAGAAAAAATCAAAGAGAAGGATTCATCGCGTTTCACGACACGGAGCCGCCGCCAAGCCCTAAACTCTCTGGAGGGCTGATCCGAGTCCGCTCGGGGCTCGAGAGGGAATCCGTCATTGCCGTCATCATCAACCTTCCTCCATCACCAATTTCATGATGCTCACCGCCGGCGTGAGTAATTCCATCGTAGGCTTGCTTTGGACGGTGATCGGTTGGATGAGATTTATCATGTAATCGAGTTAGTTTTGTTAGGGTTTGATCCCTAGTATCCACTATGTTACGAGATTGATGTTGCTATCACTTTGCTATGCTTAATGCTTGCCACTAGGGCCCGAGTGCCATGATTTCAGATCTGAACCTATTATGTTTTCATGAATATATGTGAGTTCTTGATCCTATCTTGCAAGTCTATAGTCACCTGTGTTATGATCCGTTAACCCCAAAGTGACAATAATCGGGATCCTTACCGGTGATGACCGTAGTTTGAGGAGTTCATGTATTCACTAAGTGTTAATGCTTTGGTCCGGTACTCTATTAAAAGGAGGCCTTAATATCCCTTAGTTTCCAATAGGACCCCGCTGCCACGGGAGGGTAGGACAAAAGATGTCATGCAAGTTATTTTCCACAAGCACGTATGACTATATTCAGAATATATGCCTACATTACATTGATGAACTGGAGCTAGTTCTGTGTCACCCTATGTTATAACTATTGTATGAGGAATCACATCTGACATAATTCTCCATCACCGATCCAATGCCTACGAGCTTTTCACATATTGTTCTCCGCTTAGTTACTTTACAGTTGCCACTTTTACAATCACTACAAAACTGCTACTGTTATCTTTGCCGCCATTACCGTTACTTCCATACTACTTTGCTACTAAATACTTTGCTGCAGATATTAAGTTATCCAGGTGTGGTTAAATTGATAACTCAACTGCTAATACTTGAGAATATTCTTTTGCTCCCCTTGTGTCGAATCAATAAATTTGGGTTGAATACTCTACCCTCGAAAACTGTTGCGATCCCCTATACTTGTGGGTTATCAGCGGTGTACCGGGATGTGCAATGAATCAAGAGTGACATGTATGAAAGAATTATGAATGGTGGCTTTGCCACAAATACGATGCCAACTACATGATCATGCATAGCAATATGAAATGATGGAGCGTGTCATAATAAACAGAACGGTGGAAAGTTGCATGGCAATATATCTCAGAATGGCTATGGGAATGCCATAATAGGTAGGTATGGTGGCTGTTTTGAGGAAGGTATATGGTGGGTTTACGGTACCAGCGAAATTTGTGCGGCACAAGAGAGGCTAGCAAAGGTGGAAGGGTGAGAGTGCGTATAATCCATGGACTCAACATTTGTCATAAAGAACTCATATACCCCGACCGCCACTCATAAGAAAGACAATCAATAAATAAATCATTCTCCAACTTCATCACATAACGGTTCACCATACGTGCATGCTAAGGGAATCACAAACTGTAACACAAGTATTTCTCATATTCACAATTACTTACTAGCAGCTCAGTGCTTCCTTAGAACTTTCAATAATCTTTCTTCTTCATGTTCTGAAAGGTTAGCACTAATAATAACAGGATATATCTTCTTTTCACCAAGATAAGCGTATTTCGAAGTGTCTGGCAACTGTTTTAATTCAAACACAGGATCACCTTTAGGTGGAGGAGGACCTCCTAGAGTTTCAATAGGCAAATTATGTTTAAGCAGAGGACGTTGTTCAAAGAAAATCTTATCTATTTCATTTCTGTAGCGACCCGACCTGAGACGGTCAAGCCTCTGTGTATCTGTGCCATCCTCGGATCAAGATGTCTTTGCACACACAAGACATCAATGTATATATCAAAGTGCAATCACATGTATAATTAACGTAAACTGATATATACCTCATAATACTTAGCGGAAACAATTAAACAGATGTGGAGTCCCATCAACGCCATCGGCAAAGTTGAGTGTAGACCGTAACCTCTGCACTCTTACTCGTCGGAGTAAAATATCTGCAACATGAGACGTTGCAGTAGTGTAGATCAAGACATTGAATGTACCGCAAGATCACAACATGAGAAAGCGTATGATAATACTATTCTATATGCAATATGGCTTTGTGGCTCAGGTATCCGATGTTTTATGCGTAAAAGCTGGTTTTATTTTGCCTATAACAAAGGAATATTAGGAGTCTGTACTATGGAGTTTTCTATCATGACATGGTTCCGCCAACCAATGTCTCATAGCCCAAAATCATCATAAGTTGCCCACAATTAAGTTATCAATCCGGTGTTGAGAGTTCCGAGATAGATCCAAGTCCAGATGCTCGGTTTGTCCAGAATCGGGACACGGCTAGTCGATTAGGTTTTAACCCTCTGCAGAGGTTTGTACACTTTACCCGCAAGATTCGATCCCTCTCTTTACGCTCTCGCACTTCGTGGTGTTTGAGAACAAGATGACCAAACATGGTCTTCCTCAAGAGTTCCTTCCGCCACCGTCCGGCTCATCCAATCCTACCGTAGTTCTACATCTGCTAGCACCGTCCCAGCCAGAGTCACAACTAAGGTCAACCAAGCCAGAGCCCATAGTGACTTGCGGTTGCATGTAAGCTTCCGGGCATGAAGTATTCTTCCGTCTCTTTGAGTCCTGGGTGAAGCTTTCCGCAAGATGTCATGGCGCTTCTCCATGCATCCCGCCATCCACCGGTTTCTCCAGGTGCCCACAACCATCCTTCACCCAGTAGTGTGTATTGAATTCTTGTCTCGAGTCTTGAAGTCTTGAGGCCTTGAAGATGCAGCCCTTGCAGATTCCATCATGGAGTTGTCGTCATTGACGTAGATCCTCCATTCTCACACCACTCCCGAGCACTCATACCAACCCCGTCTACTATAGCGTAGCATTAAAATAAACAGCGTCCCGAGCTTGGTAACAGGGTGATGGGTTCCTACCTCATGCATACTACTCAACTACAAGGATTCAATATCACTCTTTGGAGGGATTGTTGCGAAGATGACACTTGATGCAATAAAACACATAGGTATGAAAAACATGGTCAAAGTGAACTTGCCTGGTAAGTTGATGAAGATGATTTGCACTCAAACTCTTGATAGCTCTACTCGTCATACTCCGTCAATCTACCGTAAGCAATCAATAGTAACCACACATAAGTAATCACTCAAAAGATCGGAAAGAACGAAGAAACAATAAGGAAAACATCAAAACCAAGTAAATAACTCTTGCAGCATAAAACAATTTCTAACAGTACCAAAATTATGTGAATTTGGCCTTATCAGAAAGTTTAGGTCAAGAGCTTCGCTTTGCAAAAAGAATCAACTCAAACGGAGTTACGGAACTCAAGTTATTAACAAAAGAAGTTTAAATATGAATCTGAACAAATTTCGAAATTTGAAAATTTCAAAAAGTTGACGTGACAAGTTAATCGGATAGGTGAAAACAAGACGAAACTATAGGCGCTGGTTTTATCTAATTTGGATGAATGAGTAAAAGTTATGGCTATTTGAAAAATCAGGCCAAGCTGTTTACGGAAGAAAAATAAGCTATGGAAAAAAATACAAAGAAATCTACCTTTATAATGTAGAGAAAAGACAACTTCGGAGAGGGAAGAATTCGTGCCGGAGAGGAGAAGAATATTTTTCTTTAAGAAATCTAGTCAAACCAAAATATTGATTTAACCCGAATCGAATGATTTTTGGAGGCTCTATGGGTCTATTTTTATAGGTGTAAAAGAGGTTTAGGGGTCAAAAGCTAGGCAATGTGGGACTAAACGTAGACGAGAATATACAAAACAAAGGAGAAAAGGAGGGTCACGTGGCATGGGTCAAAAGCCCTTCGGCCGGCCCCGCGCGTACACTGTAAATTTTTTTTAGCAATAGAAAAGAAAAAGAAAAAGTATGAAAAAAAATGAGGAATGAATATGGCCCGCTGGGCCTGGCCCATATATTATAAAAAAAGAAAAGAAGGCGCCGCTGGTACTATGATGCATGCGTCGTGACAGTTAGTTTCGGGCGCGCGTGCAGTTTTTGTTATTATTTTTTTTAACAGAAAGTGATAGACTGAAAGACGAAAATGAAACTATAATTTTATATAGACACATTATATATCAAAATTTTCAGAAAAAGATTTCCTACAAGATGAACATTTTTTAGAATTCCAAATAAAGTCCACACAAATTCAGATAATTAAAAGAGTGCTACTGGTCTAATAAAATCCAACGAAAATCATTTTAAAAATACCAAAATTGATTCAAATTTATTTCTCTCCATTTTTCTGATGTAGGGAATCATGTTACCCTATTTTCCTTATATTTTATTTTTGGAGAAAAATAATTTGAATAAAACTCAAATAACTCCAAATTGAAAATAAATTCAAAAGAACTTTGAATTTATTTCTTTGAAACTCCCTACTGTATTTCATATGTTTTGAAGAAGTCATTTTATCTTCGCCGTGAAAATCATTGGGTTGCATAAAGTTTCAGAATTGGAAATATTCTCAAATAAATTCAAATATTTTCAACACCTTGTCATTTAACTAAATGGAAGAAGTCATGTCATCTTCTCTCCGTGGTTTTGTGATGAAAAGAATTTGAATTCCCGAAGATCGTAAAAGCAAAAATGAAAGTTTGGGAAAGTCCTTTTATTCCCTCTCATTTAACTTTCAAAAGTTTCATATTCACTCACTTTCAGTCAATCAATCAAACAATCAATCAAAACTATCTATTTGTTTATAACATTCCAAGATTTAGAATTTTGGGATGTTACAAACTACCACCCTTAAAATGAATCTCGTCCTCGAGATTCGGAGAGGCTAGAAAGAAATAGGTTAGGGTTTGGGGGTCTTCTCAAAATCCATCGATCACTCCGGGGTCTCGTGCTACCACCCTTAGAAGCATGGTTACGGTTCCATCAAAACTTATATACTCCATCCTTATTCTTGACAAATACGGTCTTCCTGCATCTTAAGGATAATTCCTTCTCTGGGCTCTTCCTAGTGGCATAACCTTTTCCTCAATTCTTTTGTCCTTTTTCCTCTTGGTAAGGTTATTCCAGACTGGGTCTTCTTAGTCGGCTGTGTCCGGGCGCCAATTCTAAACAACTATCGATATCTCATGGTGGTCATCAATTTATGGTTTCTCCTGCAGAAAAGGGTCTGGGTTGAACCTCACCATATAACCTACGGTTGGCAACAACTGCCGTGTACAATGCAAAATACCTATACCATTCTAAGGTTTAGACAGGGTTTTGATCGTCGTCTCTCTACTATAGGTAAGTCACTCAGATTTACCATTCCGTATAGCAAAGCGAATAATAAGAGTAATTCGGTATGGTGATCAATCCATCCCGCACCCAAATCATTACCTTGTACATGGTTTAGCGAATCTCGCATTCTAACACTCGGTCATCCTCACAAGCATTGCAGAATTTTCTCTTGTCGACGAACCAAGTTCGGATAGATCCATTGATTCTGCAAGCCAAACAAACATCTATCGGTCCTTCACAACTCCCAGGTTTTGCGTAAACTCCTATAGAATCGTCGGTCGATAAAATCGTAACTTCTTCCAGGGTTTTTCCTTCAGCAAGAGTGTGCTTGCTTCTCGGCGAGTCCTGGGCCCGTGGGTTATGGCCCATCTCATCACTTGCAATCCTTGAACACATCCTCGGGCAATCGATCATTATCCCAACATCCAACTTCCCGCATACTTAAAATCCATCCAATTGTACTGTCTCTTTTCCTTATATTGGCACCAAACTAAGACGTGCTTACTCAGGCTCATCATGGAATTTCCATTGAACCATATTTCCAACATCATACCTCATTTACGTCCAATAGTAATTTATCTCTTCATCCTCGTGGGATATCTCACATACCGAGATAAAACTTATACTTATGAAGTCCATACTCCACTTCGTGGAACATCATTATCCTTTCCAGGGTCAAGCGTCCCACAGGTACTACCACCCTTAAAATGTTCCAATATTCCATAGACCATATTTCTCATATCCTCGAAATTGGTCAACATCTTTCCTCATAGGGTAACTCATAAAATCCAAAGCAGTACCAACACCGCTAACTTTATTGATTCTTAAATTATTACAATCTCTCGCTTTTCCATTACATGTCTCAACTTAACACCTCAATATAAAAGAAAAGCTCTCACTTCTACTACTCCATTTCTTTTGTTACAACTTCAATCAGATATCATCGCCTCCTTCTCCTTGGACAATCTCTCGCAAAGTGCCCTGCTACATTACAACGGAAACATATTACTTCGACGGGTTTCGAGGTTTCCTCATGATCACATAGCCTCTTTGGGTCCTCGGCTTCCATTTTGGGCAAGTGTTGATGTAGTGCCCCGACTCCTTGCATTTGTAACGGTGACATGACTCGAGATCCTTCACCGAATCCAATCTATTCCTTTTCCGGACCTTTCTGTTCCAATCGTGGCTTCTATTTCCTGTGGGTCATACTCTACTTCCTGTCGGGAATTCTACTAGATCTCCATTCAAAATCTTGGGTGATGTGTCCCTCTTCTCCACATAGCATGACTTGGTGCGGGCTTTAATTTTGTTTCCTTTGTGTGTGTCCTCAACATCTTCCTTAAATCACAGGTTCTTCTAACATCTCCATGAGGGCTCCTTTCATTTCTTCTTTCTTCTGCTGGATGGTTCTTTGTACCATGGGGTAAATGTGACACTGAGCAGGGTAGTGGGTGGTTCCTTCACACAAGAAACAAGTCACCTGACTAGTTGGGCATTCCTCAGCTGGGTGTTTCTCCTCACAAATGAGGGCATCCATCCTTGTGTTCCTCCTGGGTGTGTCCTATTTCTCCGCAAATCTTGCAGGCACAAGGTTTCTTCTTCGGATTATCATAGTGCTTCCGGATGAGACGTGATCTCAACAGGGTCTTCTTGAATTCCTCCCAAGTCTTTGCTCCATTCCATCCCTCATATAGCTTGATGCATCTGCCACCATGTTGCAGCACTTCCTTCAAAGTAATCAAGAGCGTAAGATACTTCATTCTTCCTTGAAACCAAATTGCTCAAGTGATTCTCCATGTTACGAATCCATAGCTCATTCTACCGGGTTTTCGGTCCAGAGAATACCGGTCCAACTTCATTCATCATCTAATGGGTCCAAAAGTTTTGGGATGAGATATGAGAGAGGTGGGGAGGGATACACACAATACAAACAATAGTTTTTGAAGAAACGGGTTTTACTTTGTGGCTGTCGGAAAACATCAAACAAATGACAGCTCACAATCGTCGCATCTAACGTAGGTATGTAACAGGGGTTTGGTCTTCTAAAGGTCAATAGATCTCAAAGTCATCACACTCTTCAAGTCTTGTTCATGTCTCTGATGGCTGCTTCTGATCATGCTTGTTCCTTTTGCCAGATCATATCTGTTGACACGAAGTCTCTCGCGACGTCCTTTAATATTTCCGGAGTTGCATTCCAAACTTCTGGTTTCATCAACCTTGATATGAACGATGATCCTACTGTCCTTCAGTCCTGACGAATCTCCGGTATCTCGAGATTTTGTTCCTCCAGTTTGGCTACTTTCACACGGTTCCGAAAGTGCTTCACGAATTTGCCTCCTTGTCAAATATAGCTTCCTGCATATCCATCTTAAAATCCTTGATGTAATGCTCCGGATCCTGGTGATACACCGTAAATGTTAAACCGCATCCTTCACGACAGATGCTCCTTCACCTCCTACCATCCAATCCTTCTGAGGAAATGCATGCTTAACTCAGCACAGTGGCAATAGCATATGCGGGTGATAACCTCATGGATAGCCGTGTTTTTGCTCTTGTCATTTCCATGAGCTATCTCACCATGGTTGATATTCTCCTGCCTTAGGATTTTCCTTGACAGAACTTTGAGTTCTGATGCTCCATGTTCCGGTCTTTCTCCGATACACCTTCATCTCAGGTATTGATAACTTCCATAGTCTGCCAAGTTCCATAAGCGTAACCTTCCTAGGTCATACAAATCCGGAAATTCTTCAAGCCTCCAAATTCTCCTAGTCTTCGGAGTCTTCATCGTTGTACTTTCCATTTACACGGTAAAATCCTCTTCATTCCAAATGGTCTTAGTTGCCCGTTATCTTGTCTCCTTGGAGTGGTCTCATCAGTCAAATCTTCAAGTGGTCAAAAGGGGGAAAGGGGCATGGTCTCACAAAAAGGGAATATTTGAATAAGCTCAGAAGAGAAGAGAGGTAAAAGATCTTTTTGAAAAAGAAAGTTGTAGAGAAAAATCTTTCCTATGGGCTTGTCAGTTTCTAGGGTCACGTCCTACAGTCAACATGTGCTCTGATACCATATCTGTAGCGACCCGACCTGAGACGGTCAAGCCTCGTATCTCTGTGCCATCCTCGATCAAGATCTTTGGCACACACAAGACATCAATGTATATATCAAAGTGCAATCACATGTATAATTAACGTAAAACTGATATATACCTCATAATACTTAGCGGAAACAATCAAGCAGATGTGGAGTCCCATCAACGCCATCGGCAAAGTTGAGTGTAGACCGTAACCTGTCTGCACTCTTACTCGTCGGAGTAAAATATCTGCAACATGAGACGTTGGTACCGTGTAGATCAGTACATTGAATGTACCGGCAAGATCACAACATGAGAAAGCAGATGATAATACTATTCTATATGCAATATGGCTTTGTGGCTCTGTGTCTGATGTTTTTGCGTAAAAGCTGGTTTTATTTTGCCTATAACAAAGGAATATTAGGAGTCTGTACTATGGAGTTTTCTATCATGACATGGTTCCGCCAACCAATGTCTCATAGCCCAAAATCATCATAAGTTGCCCACAATTAAGTTATCAATCCGGTGTTGAGAGTTCTGAGATAGATCCAAGTCCAGATGCTCAGTTTGTCCGTAACCGGGGACACGGCTAATCGATTAGGTTTTAACCCTCTGCAGAGGTTTGTACACTTTACCCGCAAGATTCGATCCCTCTCTTTACGTTCTCGCACTTCAGGGTGTTTGAGAACAAGATGACCAAACATGGTCTTCCTCAAGAGTTCCTCCGCCACCGTCTCGCTCATCCAATCCTACCGTAGTTCTACATCCGCTAGCACCGCCCCAGCCAGAGTCACAACTAAGGTCAACCAAGCCAGAGCCTATAGTGACTTGCGGTTGCAGGTAAGCTTCCGGCATGAAGTATTCTTCCGTCTCTTTGAGTCTGGGTGAAGCTTTCCGCAAGATGTCATGGCGCTTCTCCATGCATCCCGGCCATCCACCGGTTTCTCCAGGTGCCCACAACCATCCTTCACCCAAGAGTGTGTATTGAATTCTTGTCTCGAGTCTTGAAGTCTTGAGGCCTTGAAGATGCAGTCCTTGCAGATTCCATCATGGAGTTGTCGTCATTGACGTAGATCCTCCATTCTCACACCACTCCCGAGCACTCATACCAACCCCGTCTACTATAGCGTAGCATTAAAATAAAAAACGTCCCGGGCTTGGTAACAGGGTGATGGGTTCCTACCTCATGCAGACTACTCAACTACAAGGATTCAATATCACTCTTTGGAGGGATTGTTGCGAAGATGACACTTGATGCAATAAAACACATAGGTATGAAAAACATGGTCAAAGTGAACTTGCCTGGTAAGTTGATGAAGATGATTTGCACTCAAACTCTTGATAGCTCTACTCGTCATACTCCGGTCAATCTACCGTAAGCAATCAATAGTAACCACACATAAGTAATCACTCAAAAGATCGGAAAGAACGAAGAAACAATAAGGAAAACATCAAAACCAAGTAAATAACTCTTGCAGCATAAAACAATTTCTAACAGTACCAAAATTATGTGAATTTGGCCTTATCAGAAAGTTTAGGTCAAGAGCTTCGCTTTGCAAAAAGAATCAACTCAAATGGAGTTACGGAACTCAAGTTATTAACAAAAGAAGTTTAAATATGAATCTGAACAAATTTCGAAATTTGAAAATTTCAAAAGTTGACGTGATAAAGTTAATCGGATAGGTGAAAACAAGACGAAACTATAGGCGCTGGTTTTATCTAATTTGGATGAATGAGTAAAAAGTTATGGCTATTTGAAAAATCGTACAAGTCATTTTACTAAGAAAAATAAGCTATGGAAAAAATACAAAGAAATATACCTTTATAATGTAGAGAAAAGACAACTTCGGAGAGGGAAGAATTCGTGCCGGAGAGGAGAAGAATATTTTTCTTTAAGAAATCTAGTCAAACCAAAATATTGATTTAACCCGAATCGGATGATTTTTGAAGGCTCTATGGGTCTATATTTATAGGTGGAAAAGAGGTTTAGGGTTGAAAAGCTACGCAATGTGGGACTAAACGTAGACGAGAATATATGAAACAAAGGAGAAAAGGAGGGTCACGTGGCATGGGTCAAAAGCCCTTCGGCCGGCCCCGCGCGTACAGTGTAATTTTTTTTTTAGCAATAGAAAAGAAAAAGAAAAAGTATGAAAAAAATAATATGAGGAATGAATATGGCCCGCTGGGCCTGGCCCATATATTATAAAAAAAAGAAAAGAAGGGGCGCCCGCTGGTACTATGATGCGCACGTCGGCGATAGTTAGTTTCGGGCGCGCGTGCAGTTTTTGTTATTATTATCTTTAAAAGAAAGTGATAGACTGAAAGACGAAAATGAAACTATAATTTTATATAGACATATTATATATCAAAATTTTCAGAAAAAGATTTCCTACAAGATGAACATTTTTAGAATTCCAAATAAAGTCCACACAAATTCAGATAATTAAAAGAGTGCTACTGGTCTAATAAAATCCAACGAAAATCATTTTAAAAATACCAAAATTGATTCAAATTTATTTCTCTCCATTTTTCTGATGTAGGGAATCATGTTACCCTATTTTCCTTATATTTTATTTTTGGAGAAAAATAATTTGAATAAAACTCAAATAACTCCAAATTGAAAATAAATTCAAAAGAACTTTGAATTTATTTCTTTGAAACTCCCTACTCGTATTTCATATGTTTTGAAGAAGTCATTTTATCTTCGCTCGTGAAAATCATTGGGTTGCATAAAGTTTCAGAATTGGAAATATTCTCAAATGAAATTCAAATATTTTCAACACCCCTTGTCATTTAACTAAATGGAAGAAGTCATGTCATCTTCTCTCCAGGGTTTTGTGATGAAAAGAATTTGAATTCCCGAAGATCGTAAAAGCAAAAATGAAAGTTTGGGAAAGTCCTTTTATTCCCTCTCATTTAACTTTCAAAAGTTTCATATTCACTCACTTTCAGTCAATCAATCAAACAATCAATCAAAACTATCTATTTGTTTATAACATTCCAAAATTTAGAATTTTGGGATGTTACAATTTCTGTCATGCATATGTAAATCATTTTCATGGTCTAGCAAATATTGTTCTAGTGGATCAGTAGGAGGCACAACAATAGAAGCAAGACCAATTAATTCATCTTTACTAGGCAATTCTTTTTCATGACTAAACTTGGAAAAATTAAACTCATGAGACTCATCACCAAAGCTAACACCGACAGTTTGTTTCTTACAATCTATTCTAGCATTAACGGTGTTCAAGAAAGGTCTACCAAAGATAATAGGACAAAAGTCATCTTGTGGGGAACCAAGAACAAGAAAATCAGTAGGGTATTTTATTTTCCCACACAAGACTTCAACATCTCTAACAATCCCAATTGGTGAGATAGTGTCTCTATTAGCAACTTTAATAGTAACATCTATGTATTCTATCTCTGTACGTGCTATGTCATTCATAATTTCTTGGTATAAAGTGTAAGGAATAGCAGTCACACTAGCACCTATGTCACATAAACCATGATAACAATGATCCCCTATTTTAACTGAAACAACGGGCATGCCAGCAACAGGTTTATGTTTATCCTTTTTATCAGGTTTGGCAATTCTAGCAGCTTCTTCACAGAAGTAAATAACATGCCCATCTACATCTTCTTTCAAGAGATCTTTAGCCATAGCAATACTAGGTTCTACTTTAATTTGTTCATCGGGTTTAGGTAACCATAGTTGAAACTTTAGCATGTTCCTTTATCCTAACAGGGAAAGGTGGTTTCTCAATATAGGCAGAAGGAACAACTGGATCAACATTATAAAGTATAGTTTCTTCTTTAACTGGTACCGGTTCTTTGATTTCTTATTTAATAGGTGGGTGATATTTAAACCACTTCTTTTTAGGGAGATCAACATGAGTAGCAAATGATTCACAAAAGGAGGCTACTATCTCAGAATCAAGTCCATATTTAGTGCTAAACTTTTGAAAAGAATCGGTATCCATAAAAGGTTTAACACAATCATACTTAAGTTTAATACCTGACTCTTTACCTTCGTCGAGTTCCCAATCTTCAGAGTTGCGTTTAATTCTTTCCAAAAGGTCCCACCAGAATTCAATAGTCTTCTTCATAAAAGAACCAGCACAAGAGGTATCAAGCATGGTTTGATCATTACAAGAAAGTCGGGCATACAAGTTCTGGGTAATAATTTCTCTTGAGAGCTCATAATTGGGGCATTAATGTAACATTGACTTAAGCCTCCCCCAAGCAAGAGTGATACTTTCTCCTTCACGAGGCCAAAAATTATATAAATAGTTCCTATCATGATGAACTAGATGCATAGGATAATTTTTTTGATGGAACTCCAATTTCAAACAATTCCAATTCCAAGATCCAATATCATCACATAGCCTATACCATGCCAATGCTTTTCCCTTCAAAGATAAAGGGAAAAACTTTTTCATAACTTCATCTCCGTAAACCTGCAAGCTTGAACAATCCACAAATTTGTTCTACATATATCAAGTGCATATCAGGATGTTCGGTTCCATCTCCTGCATAAGTATTAGCTAGTAGTTGTTCTATCATACCCGAAGGAATTTCATATTCAATATTTTTAGCAGGTGCAGTAGGTTGAGGGGTAGCTAATTGTTGTTCCGGTCGAGGTGAAGATACCCTGAACAAACCCCTCAAAGGATTGTTTTCCATAGTAACAAGTGACAATATATTTCAGCACACTATATAAATGTTTCCTTACCAAATTCTACTTACCAAAGGCGCTTCACTCCCCGACAACGGCGCTAGAAAATAGCCTTGATGACCCACATGTATAGGGGATCAATTTTAGCTCTTTTCGATAAGTAAGAGTGTCGAACCCAATGAGGAGCAGAAGGAAATGACAAGTGGTTTTCAGCAAGGTAATGTCTGCAAGTGCTGAAATTGTAAGTAGCAGAGTAGTTTGATAGCAAGATAATTTGTAACGAGCAAGTAACAATAGTAGTAAAAAAGTGCAGCAAGGTAGCCCAATCCTTTTGAGGCAGAGGACAGGCCAAAACGGTTGCTTATGATAAGCAAAGCGTTCTTGAGGGTACACGGGAATTTCATCTAGTCACTTTCATCATGTTGGCCTAATTCGTGTTCGGTACTTTGATAATTTGATATGTGGGTGGACCGGTGCTTAGGTGCTGTTCTTACTTGAACAAACCTCCTACTTATGATTAACCCCCTCGCAAGCATCCGTAATTCACGAGAAAAGTATTAAGAATAAATTCTAACCATAGCATTAAACTTTTGGATCCAATCGGTCCCTTACGGAATAGCGCATAAACTGGGGTTTAAGCTTCTGTCACTCTCGCAGCCCATCATCTAATTGCTACTCCACAATGCATTCCCTTAGGCCCAAATATGGTGAAGTGTCATGTAGTCGATGTTCACATGACACCACTATGGGAATCACAACATACATACTATCAAAATATCGAACACATATGAAGTTCACATGATTACTTGCAACATGATTTCTCCGTGACCTCAAGAACAAAAGTAACTACTCACAAATGATAATCATGCTCAAGATCATAGGGGTATTAAATAGCATATTGGATCTGAACATATAATCTTCCACCAAATAAACCATATAGTAATCAACTACAAGATGTAATCAACACTACTAGTCACCCACAAGCACCAATATATAGTTCCGGTAACAAGATTGAACACAAGAGATGAACTAGGGTTTGAGAGGAGATGGTGCTATTGAAGATGTTGATGGAGATTGCCCTCCCCAAGATGGGAGAGTTGTTGTTGATGATGATGACGATGATTTCCCCCTCCGGAAGGGAAGTTCCCCCAGCGGAATCGCTCCGCTGGTGGGTAAAAGTGTTCCTGCCCAAGTTCCGCCTCGAGACGGCGGCGCTCGGTCCCAGAAGTTCTCTCCTTAGTGTTTCTAGGTCAAATGACTTATATACCAGGAGATGGGCACCGGAAGTGGGACTGAGTGAGCACAACCCACCAGGGCGCGCCTGGGCTCCCTGGCGCGCCCAGGTGGGTTGTTCCCACCTGGTGGGCCCCCTATGGTAGTTATTTGCTCCAATATTCTTCATATATTTGATAAAAAATCTCTGTGAAGTTTCAGCTTGTTTGGAGTTGTGCAGAATAGGTGGACTGACATAGCTTTTCCAGGTCCAGATTTCCAGCTGCCGGAATTCTCCCTATTTGTGTAAACCTTGCATATTATGAGAGAAAAGGCATTAGTATTACTCCAAAAAGCATTATTATGGATAAAAATGTTGGGGAACACAGTATTTCAAAAAAATTACCTACAATCACACAAGATCTATCTAGGAGATGCATAGCAACGAGCGGGGAGAGTGTGTCCACGTACCCTCGTAGACCGAAAGCGGAAGCATTTAGTAACGCGGTTGATGTAGTCGAACGTCTTCGCGATCCAACTGATCCAATAACCGAACTTACGGCACCTCCACGTTCAGCTCAATGACGTCCCTCGAGCTCTTGATCCAGTTGAGGACGAGGGAGAGTTCCGTCAGCACGACGGAGTGGCGACGGTGATGATGAAGTTACCGGCACAGGGCTTCGCCTAAGCACTATGACGATATGACCAAGGTGTGTAACTGTGGAGGGGGGCACCGCACACGGGTAAGAGAAGACTTGGTGTGTCTTTGGGGTGCTCCCTGCCCATGTATATAAAGGAGGGAGGGTGAGAGGCCGGCCCCCTAGGTGCGCGCCAAGAGTATGGAGTCCTACTAGGACTTCCAAGTCCTAGTAGGAATCCCGGGAGAATATTAGTAGGACTAGAGGGTCCTTTAGGAATCCAAGGAAACAATGTGACCGTCCAAGTCCTAGTAGGAATCCCTCTAGAATCCCTCTAGTCCTACTAAGGGCCCTTTCCTTTTCGAGTAGGAGAGAAGGAAAGAGGGAGAGAGAGAGAGAGAGAGAGAGAGAGAGAGAAGGAAAAGGCAAGGGGGTGTCGCCCCTTCCCCTAGTCCAATTCGGACCCATGGGGGGCACGCCACCTCCCCTTGGCCTGTCTCCTCTTTTCTCATATGGCCCAATAAGGCCCATTACTTCTCCCGGTGAATTCACGTAACTACCCGATACTCCAAAAAACACCCGAATCACTCGGAAGCTTTCTGATGTCCAAATATAACCTTCCAATATATGAATCTTTACCTCTCGACCATTTTGAGACTCCTCGTCATGTCCGTTATCTCATCCGATACCCTGAACAAACTTCGTTCATCAAATCACATAACTCATAATACAAATCGGCATTGAACGTTAAGCGTGCGGACCCTACGGGTTCGAGAACTATGTAGACATGACCGAGACATATCTTCGGTCAATAACCAATAGCGGAACCTGGATACTCATATTGGCTCCTACATATTCTATGAAGATCTTTATTGGTCAAACCGCATAACAACATATGTTGTTCCCTTTGTCATCGGTATGTTACTTGCCCGAGATTCGATTGTCGGTATCCTCGTACCTAGTTCAATCTCGTTACCGACATGTCTCTTTACTCGTTCTGTAATGCATCATCCCGCAACTAACTCATTAGTCACATTGCTTGCAAGGCTTATAGTGATGTGCATTACCGAGCTAGTCACATGTCTATGGTCAGGAAACTTAACCATCTTTGATTAACGACCTAGTCAAGTGGAGGCATACTAGGGACATTCTGTTTTGTCTATGTATTCACACATGTACTAAGTTTCCGGTTAATACAATTCTAGCATGAATAATAAACATTTATCATGATATAAGGAAATATAAATAACAACTTTATTATTGCCTCTAGGGCATATTTCCTTCAAAAACATCATAAATAACAGTAAGAAAACATGATGCAAAATGAACATATCAAATATCTACTGTATTCCAACTTGTCCATGGTTCATACCCCCCGATACAAGCCATAGATACATCAAAATAAGCAACCAACACATAGAAAACAGAATCTGTCAAAAACAGAATAGTCTGTAGAAATTTGGAGATTTCGCATACTTCTGTAACTCCAAAAATTCTGAAAAATTAGGACGACCTAAGAAATATGTTTATTAATCTTCTGAAAAAAGAATTGGTATTTTAGCTCACTTCTGTTAAAAAATAAAATTAATTTACTGAGCACAAAAGTTTCTGTTTTTCAGCAAGAAAATCAACTATCACCGTAAGCTATCCCAAAGGTCTTATTTGAGCAGAGGCTAGATAAATTATTAAATGCAAAACAAGAACCTAAAAAGCAAAAAGAAAAATAAAATTGGGTTGCCTCCCAACAAGAGCTATTGTTTCATGATCCAAAGAGCAAGAATCAAGTTTATCCTCAAGACTTTAAACGATCACTTCCCCGGTTTCGGACATGATGACTGCAAACGGATCTAGCAGACAAGCAACCAAAAGGCAAAAGAAGAAGACGAACTGAAGAGGGGCGAAGAAAAGGCGAATATTTTCGAAAATTGTTTTAGAAGTGAGGGAGAGGAAAACGAGAGGTGAATGGCGAATAATGTTATGCAAGGGATGAGAGTTTATGATGGGTACTTGGTATGTCTTGGCTTGGCGTAGATCTCCCCGACAATGGCGCCAGAAATTATTCCTGCTACTTCTTGAGCTTGTGTTGGTTTTTCCTTGAAGAGGAAAGGGTGATGCAGCAAAGTAAAGTATTTCCCTTAGTTTTGAGAACCAAGGTATCAATCCAGTAGGATACAACGCTCGAGTCACCGAATACCTGCACAAACAAACACCAACTTGCAGCCAACGCGATAAAGGGGTTGTCAATCCCTTCACGATTATTTGCAAAGTGAGATCTGATAGAGATGGATAAACGGTAAAGTAATATTTTTGCTATTTTTGGTTTATGGAGTGGAAAGTAAAGAAAGTAAATAGGAAAATAAAACATTAGATCGGAAACTTATATGATGGAAAATAGACCCGGGGGCCATAAGTTTCACTAGAGGCTCTCTCAAGATAGAAAATATTACGGTGGGTAAACAAATTACTGCCGAGCAATTGATAGAAAAGTGCAAAGTTACGACGATGTCTAAGGCAATGATCATGAATATAGGCATCACATCCGTATCAAGTAGACCGAAACGATTCTGCATCTACTACTATTACTCCACACATCGACCGACTCCTGCCTGCATCTAGAGTATTAAGTTCATGGAGAACAGAGTAACGCATTAAGTAAGATGACATGATGTAGCGGGATAAACTCAAGCAATATGATGAAAACCCCATCTTGTTATCCTCGATGGCAACAATACAATACGTGCCTTGCTACCCCTCATCACACGGAAAGGACACCACAAGATTGAACCCAAAGCTAAACACTTCTCCCATTGCAAGAAAAACCAATCTAGTTGGCCAAACCAAATTGATAGTTCGAAGAGACTTGCAAAGATATCAAATCACGCATATAAGAATTCAGAGGAGATTCAAATAATATTCATCGATAAACTGATCATAAATCCACAATTCATCGGATCTCGGCAAACACACCCCAAAAGAGTATTACATCGAATAGATCTCCAAGAACATCGAGGAGACCATGGTATTGAGAATCAAAGAGAGAGAAGCCATCTAGCTACTAGCTTGTGACGCCCCCGATTCAATCGTACACTAATCATGCACGCAAATGTGTACGATCAAGATCAGGGACTCACGGGAAGATATCACAACACAACTCTACAAATAAAATAAGTCATACAAGCATCATAATACAAGCCGAGGGCCTCGAGGGCTCGAATACAAGTGCTCGATCATAGACGAGTCAGCGGAAGCAACAATATCTGAGTACGGACATAAGTTAAACAAGTTGCCATAAGATGGCTAGCACAAACCGGGATACTGAGATCGAAGAGGCGCAGGCCTCCGCCTGGGATCCTACTAAACTACTCACGGTCGCCGCCGCCGGGCTGCACGTAGTAGTAGGCACCTCCGGTAGTAGTCGCCATCGACGGTGGCGTCACAGCTCCTGGGATCCGCTGTCGTCGCAGCAACCGAGTAGAGATAGAGGGAAAAGGGGAACAAGGCAACCGTGAGTACTCATCCAAAGTACTGCAGAAGCAAGGAGCTACACTACATATGCATGGATATATGTGTAAAGGGCCATATCGATTGGGCTGAACTGCAGAATGCCGAGAATAAGAGGGGATAGCTAGTCTTATCGAAGACTACGCTCGTCACCTTCGCCTTGCAAATGTAGAAGAGGGTAAGTTGAAGTCCTCCAAGTAACATCACATAGCAATAATCCTACCGCGATCCCTCCTCATTGCCTCGAGAGAGAGCGACCACGGTTGTATCTCGGCACTTGGAAGGGTGTGTTTTATTAAGTATCCGGTTCTAGTTGTCATAAGGTCAAGGTACAACTCCAAGTCGCCCCTGTTACCAAGATCACGGCTATTCAATAGATTAACTTCACTGCAGGGTGCACCAACTTACCCAACACGTTTGATCCCATTTGGCCGGACACACTTTCTTGGGTCATGCCCGCGGGAAGATCAACACGCCGCAGCCCCACCTAGGCACAACAGAGAGGCCAAGACGACGGTCTAAACCTAAGCGCCACAGTGTCCGGGCCCATCGCCTGAAAGCACACCTCAAGACGCTATGCGGGCGGCCGAAGCAGACCTAGCCTAGTGGCGTTCCAGTCCAATCCGGCCACTGGCCTCCGTCACGACGTCTGAAGTGCTTCGACTGATACCACGACGCCGAGTGCCCATATCTTTCCCACGTAGTTGGTTAGTGCGTATAGGCCCGTAGCCAACTCAGATCAAATACCAAGATCTCGTTAAGCGTGTTAAGTATCCGCGAACGCTGAACAGGGCCAGGCCCACCTCTCTCCTAGGTGGTCTCAACTCGCCTGCCGCCTCCGCCACAAAGATCCATCCAGAGGGCCACGGGACAAAGGTCCTTTCAAATTTCAATCCGTGAATCACTCATGGGTGCTCCACAAGCCGAATTCGACTTTAGTCACCACATGTATCATGTATAAGTATAAGTATATACCCGTGATCACCTCCCGAGTGATCACGGCCTGATAGTATAGCACAGCAGACGGACAAGAATGTAGGGCCACAGATGAATATACTAGCATCCTATACTAAGCATATAGGAATGCAGGTAAAGGTAACAACAGTAGTAGCAAGGACATGCTATGCATCAGGATAGGTATAATAGAAAGCAGTAACATGCTACACTACTCTAATGCAAGCAGTATAGAGAAGAGTAGGCGATATCTGGTGATCAAAGGGGGCTTGCACAGTTGCTCTGGCAAGAGAGAGGGTTGTCAACTCCGTAGTCGAACCGGGCAAAGCAGTCGGTCTCGTAGTCTACCGGAGAGAAGAGGGGAAGAAACAATGAATACCATGTAAACAGATGCATATCGATGCATGACAAGACAAGTAATGATGCTAGGCGTGCCCTAAGCGTGGTATGAGGTGGTACGGTTAAGGGGAAAACATCCGGGAAAATATCCCGGTGTTTCGTGGTTTTCAGGCGAGGAGCCGAGGGGGAAAGTTGCGGGTTCGATAGGTTAGGGTGTGTGGCGTACAAACGGATCGCGTATCCGGATTCGCCTCGCTGCTCGAGCAACTTTCATGTTAAAAATATTTTAATCCGAAGTTCTGATTAAAAGATATGATTTTCTAAATATTTTATTAATTTCTCAAATTTAATTAATTATTTAATCCAACATTATCCGTAATAGTAAATGCTGATGTCGACATGACATCGTGGTGATGTCACAGTCAACGTTGACCATTGACCTGGTCAACTGGACGTGTGGGTCGATGGGACCCACTGTCATTCTCTGTTTAGTTTAATTACGTATTAGTTAATTTAATTAGTGATTAGGTTAATCTAATCAGGATTAATTAACTTAATTAATTACTTGATTAATTAATTAATTAACATTTTAATTATTTTAATTATTATTTATTTATTTATTTAATATATATATATATTAATTTCTTTTCTAAAAACATTATGAAGGGGCCCCTAGTCAAGGGTCTTGTGTGGGCTAGCGTTGCACGCCTGGATCAAGGTCACCAAATCGGCGGGCGAGGAGGACTGGCATGGCCGGGCGGCCACCGGAGGGAAACGCCGAGGGGAGCAGAGGTGCTGTGGCGCTGACGGGTAGGCGCTGAGCGCCGACGGGCGAAGCCAAGGCTGCCTCAAGCGTGACCAGAATAAGGCCCGGTGGCCAAGGTTTAATTGGAGGCGGCGGACTGGCAGGTCGCCAGTGTCGGCAGTGGAGAGGCCACTGGGTGAGGCGTGGCCGAGGCGAGGCAAGGCAGGCGACGGCCAGGCGGAGGGCGACGCCGTCCGGGCAAGACGAGGCCGGCAAGTGAGGCACGCCGGTCAGGCGAAAAGGCGAGACGGAGAGAGAGGGAGGGCTGGGTCGAGGGCGCGGTCGGTGGTGCCGAGCACGACCTGTGGGCTGAGCGGGTGGCCATGACGCCGAGGCGGAACCAAGGTGAGTGAGCGAGGGGAGAGGGGAGAGGTCGGGCGGACGGTCCGCGCGGGCGACGGTGGCGCCGGAGCTGCCGAGCGGGCGACGGCCGAGGCGACCTAGGGGAGAGGAGGGCGAAGGGGAGCTCACGGGGGAGTAGAGCAACGGGCAAGGCCCGGGGCGGTCCGGGAGGACCGGCGAGGAGGAGGACGAGGAGGCGTTCGGCGGCGACGAGGCCTGGCGGCGGCGGTGGTCTCCTCTGGATCCCGATCCAGATCGGGCGAGAGGAGGGGGGCGAGTGGGTGGAGTGGGGGTGTCGGTGGAGGGGGTCGTGGGTTGGACCGAGGGGATAAGGGAGAGGAGCGGGGCCGACCTGGGCCGGCCTGGTTGGCCCAATGGCCAGCTGGGCCGCGGTCCAGCAGGGGGGCTTCCTTTTCCTTTTGTTTGTTTTTGTTTCTCTTTTGTATTTTCTTTCTCTTATTTATTTTCTTTTCTGTTTTAATTCATTTAAACATATTTAGGCATTTTATAAAAATGTGTTTATTTCACCATAATTACCTTTGTAATATTTGGCAACCCCCGAACATTTTAGTTTTAAATTTTGAAAACTTTTATTGCTATCATAATTTGAATTTGAATTTCGAAACAGTTTTGAATTAACCCGTGGTTAACTACAGTGACAAAGGTGACGTGGCACCATCAACGTGAGATTACTGTAGCATGATTATCCGGGCGTTACAAATCTCCTCCACTACAAGAAATCTCGTCCCGAGATTTAGGAGGTAGAAGAAGCAGTCGGGGTATTCATCACGAAAGGCGATCCTCGCGTTCCCGGGTGGCTTCGCCTTGAGTGATTCGACCTTTGGACCTTGAGGAACTTGATCGCCTTCCGGCGTGTGCGGCGTTCAGCTTGGTCGAGAATGCGGACCGGATGCTCTTTATAGGAGAGGTCCTGTTGCAATTCGAGCACTTCATGGTCCTTTGCTCGGATTGGGTCCTTGAAGCAGCGGCGAGCTGTGACACGTGGAACACATCGTGAACTCCGAGAAAGGTTCGACGGAAGCTCCAGATTGATATGCCACTTTCCCACGCCTTTCCGTAATAGTGAATGGGCCAATATAGCGATGAGCTAGCTTGCCCTTGATCCCTAAGCGGTGAGCACCCTTCATTGGTGTAACGCGAAGATAGGCCTTTTCGCCAGGTTGATAGACCATGTCTTTATGATGACGGTCATTATTACTCTTTTAGCGTGGATCGAGCGATCTTGAGATTCTCGCGAATAATGCGGACTTGTTCTTGACATGTTGGATAATATCCGGACCGAAGAGTGGGCGTTCCCGATTTCGACCAGTTCGGAGGGTTCGGCACTTTCGTCCATATAACACTTCAAGGGGCCATCTTGAGACTAAGCTTGATAGCTATTATTATAAGAGAACTCGGCATACGGAAGAGATTCCTCCCATTTCTTGCGAAGGAAATAACACAAGCTCGAAGCATGTCTTCGAGAAGTTGGTTGACACGTTCAACTTGCCCTTGTATTTGGATCATGGATGAAACGCAGATCTTGAAAGATAAGTGAGTCCCCATAGCTTCTTGGAAACTTGCCCGTAATCTTGAAGTGAATAAGCTGCCACGGTCCGAGCGATAACCCGGTGGAATACCGTGAAGTGAAACAATTCTGGACATATAGAGAGTTGCAAGTCGACTAGCGTGATCGTTTCTTTGACCGCCGGAAAATGTGCAACTTTAGAAAGCGGTCAATGACGACAAGAATAGCATCATTACCTTTTCTGCGACTTGGGAAATCCAGTGGCGAAGTCCATTTCAACATGGTCCCATTTCCATTCAGGAATAGAGATAGGTTGCGAGTTCCAGCAGGCCTTTGATGTTCGCTTTGATACGACGGCAAACGTCACATTCAAGAACATAACGAGCAATGTCTTGCTTCATATTAGACCACCGTAATCTCGGCGAATGTCTTGGTACATCTTGGTGCTACCGGGATGAATAGACAAAGGCGTATCATGAGCTTCTTTCATAACCTTTGGAGTCAGATTCAGGTTTTCCCTCTTACTCGGTACCACTAGGCGACCTTTGAAGAATAGGGTGCCTGCGTCATCCACAGTGAAGAATGAGTGCTTTCCTTCTGCGAGATAACGTTTAATCCTCTCGACTTCATCGTCACATTTCTGTATCCTTTTGATGGTGTACTCAAGATGTGGTTTCGCAACTGTGGTATTGAGAGAACCCCTGGAAACAACATGGAGGTTCATCTTGCGTAACTCCGGAGGAGGGGGAGCGAGTGCACCCGGAGGAACAATATGGAGGTTCAGCTTTCTGAACTCTTCAACAAGTGAGGGCTGAACCTTGTGAATCTGGAGGTGGTTGCGATGAAGACTTGCGGCTTAAAGCATCAGCCATTACATTAGCCTTGCACAGGGTATAGGAAATACCCAAATCAAAAGTCTGCAGCAGTCTCCATCCATCTCTCGCTAACGGAGGTTCAGTGCAGGTGAGTAAACAGATACTTCAGACTTTGGTGGTGGTGAAGATCTCGCAACGATTACCGAGAAGGTAATGTCGCCACTGTTTCAGTGCATGAATGACAGTGGCAAGTTCGAGGTCGTGAACTAGGTAGTTCTCTTCGTGAGGGCGCAATTGCCGAGAGGCATAAGCAACCACTTTTCGCTCTTGCATTAGGACACAGCCTAATCCTTGACGGGAAGCGTCGCGATAAATAATGAAGTCCTTCTTAGTATCGAGGAAGAGCTAGCATCGGGCGTAAGTCAACTTGTCTTTGAGTGCCCGGAAACTTTCCCGACATTTATCTCATCCATTGGAACTTGACGCCCTTATGCAACAGGTTAGTCGAGGCTGACAATCTTGGAGAAGTTCTCGACGAATCGACGGCAATAGTGGCGAGGACCGAGAAAACTTCGACTTATGCTTAACGTTCTTCGGAGGAGTCCAATCGAGAATAGCCTGAACTCTTTCAGGGTTGACGGCAATACCATCCTTGGAGATGACATGCCCAAGATAGGTTACTTCGGGAAGCCAGAATTCACATTTGGAGAACTTGGCATAAAGTTGATGCTCTCGTAGCTTTTCCAACACAAGACGAAGATGTTCAACATGTTCTTCTTCATTCTTGGAAAATATCAGGATATCATCCAGATAAACCACGACGAACTTGTCGAGGTAATCCATGAATATATAGTTCATCAGGCGAGAGAAGGTGGCCGGAGCATTGGTTAAGCCGAAAGACATGACGGTGTACTCGTATGAACCATAACGAGTCACGAATGCGGTCTTTGGGATATCCTCTTCGCGAACACGGATTTGGTGGTAACCCAACCTCAAGTCGAGTTTAGAGAACAGTGATGAACCAGCCAGTTGATCATACAGATCATTGATCCGAGGAAGAGGATACTTATTCTGAATGGTAGCTTGGTTTATAGGGCGGTAGTCTTGGACCAATCGGTTTGTCCCATCCTTCTTCTTGACAAAGAGAGAAGGTGTTCCCCAAGGAGAGCAACTTGGGCGAACGAAACCACTGCGAAGAGACTTGTCGATTTCCTCCTTGAGCTCAAGGAGTTCATGCGGCGGCATCTTGTAGGGTCGCTTGGCTATAGGAGTGGTGCCTGGTTTCAAGTCGATGACGAATTCGACAGCTCTAGCGAGGGAATCCACGGAAGTTCTTCAGAAAGACGCCGAGGAATTCACGCACGGGAATGTTTTCAATACCCTCGAGTGGTGCAGCGTTCAATGCATTCAATGCATAGAGCCTTGCCTCGGCATTTTGCACCGTATGAGCTTGGTAAGTGACTATTTCATCGGAAGGGTGTAGCAGATAGAAGGGTCTTAGTGGCGCAAACTATAGAAGCGATGTCGCCTTTTACCAATTCATTCCCGAATGAGGTCAATGCTACAAGACTTCAAAGACGATGGGTGAGACAAGGAATTCCAGTCCTTCGATTTCAACGGGGACGTCGTTGCAAATCATGGAGGTTCGACATTGGCCCGCAGGGGTGTGTACTAATAGTGAAGCATTCATGTCTTCACATTTAATGTCGTGCAAGCATACAAAATCTTCTGACATGAATGAATGCGATGCACCTGTATCAAATAAAACGCATCTTTGATGCTGAATTTACGAGGAGTGTACCCATCACGATGTGTGCTGGTCTTGAGCTTCGTTTAGATCAACGTGGTTGGCATGAACTCAACCATAAGGCTTGGCATTGTTGTTGCGGGGCTGGTTGCTTCCACGGCCCGATCATTTGGAAGGGCCGGTGATTCTAGTTCTGGTTGCATTCTCTAGCACGGTGCCCTGGTTGTCCACACCTGAAGCACAAACCATTATTGGGAGTGGGAACAGGAGCTTGGGGTGGTGGAGCTGGAAGCATTGGCTGCCTAGTTGGAGTAGGCAGACGAGGTGCAAGATAGCTACGCCTTGGGGCGAGTGCATTTGCATTTGGCTGTTACATGCTGTTAGGAATCCATATCTTACGCTTCTGCGAGGACGGGCCCGAAGATGAGCCCGTGTCACGGTTACGCCTGTTAGAGCTCTGGTATTCCTGCAGACCAGTTTCGACATTGATAGCTTTGTTCACCAAGGTGGCGAAATCAGCAAAGTCGTGCACTAGAAGTGCGAGCTTGAAGGCCGTCACGGAACTTCTCCTGTCTGCGTGCATCAGTTGCAATGTCCTCTTCAGCATAGCGAGACAAGTCCAGAAACTCTCGCTGATAAGCTTCAACAGTCTTGTTGCCTTGGGTGAGGTTGCGAAACTCACGCTTCTTCCGGTCCATGACTCCTTGAGGGATGAAGCGGGCACGGAAAGCAGCACGAAGTCCGGCCGGTGATGATTGTTCCAGTGGCGAGTACGCCTGTGGCTGTCCCACCATTGAGTCATGGGTCCCTTCAGAAGAAGGAAGCAAAAGTGACATAGCTGGCGGGGGCTACATCGCCAGACTCCATCTCATAGGTGATGTCACGGAGCCAGTCCATCGACATCCGGCTGGGTTGAGCTGCGGTACACACTTGGGTTGAGGCGTATGAAATCCTGCAGAGTTGTTGTGTTTGGTCTTTGGTTCATATTGGGGTGAGGAAACTGAGCCATCATGTTCTCCATGAACTGGCGATTCATCTCAAGTCGTTGGATCATACCAGCCATGTACTCAAAGCGGTGGTGGGAAGTTGCCACCACGACCACGACCCGGTGGTCTAACCATCCGCTAATATATAACGAGGTAGTTCAGCATTTGAGAAATTATGCAACGGACAAGAATCATTCATGATGAAACATGCATAATGGAAGCAGCACGATAGAAACCACATAGTAGTCGACATATCTTGCAAAAGGGATCATGCATAGAGTTCGGTACACAGAGTTCAGTACATAGACTAAGACATCATAGGCGGCACACAGGCTCGCGGCGAATGCATCTAACATTAACAAGCAAGCCTACATCAGTCCCACGCAGATCGCTGGAGGTAGTCAGAGCCCTGAAAAGCTGGTAGTGTGGCAGCGGATAGTCCTCCACGTCGGTGACACAGGGGGCCGCGGATACTCGTGCGTAACCCGGCGACCAAGTGGCGTAAGAGGACCAAGTGCGTGAGAGTAGCCTCCACCTCTAGCCAACCGACACCACAGGGCATCACGGTCTGGTGGGTAGATCGCAGAGCAGCAGCTCTCTGGATCGGACAAAGGGGTGCAACAGCGTCAGAGCACGGTAAAGGTGCTGACGGGTGATGTACAACTCGTGGCGAAGAGCTCAGTTAGCTCGATCCAGCCCATCAGCATGCAGAACAAGGTTCTGATGGTAGAAGGGCTATCTGGTGACAGTGGAGTAGGCAGCAGTGTAGTAACCCTCCTCACCAACATCAGACGCGATAGCAATGTGCCTGAAGGGGGAGGTGTCCAACTCCCGATACTCTCCACGAAGACGTCTCAGAGCAGCATAAGCAAGATCGTGGACTGCCATATCGATAGTCACCCCAACACCATGTGCGGTGTGCGGACAAGAGTGGAGTCATACTCCGAGAGTAGAGGTGGACGATGGCTCGGTCGCTCTGGTTAAAGTCCCGGTACTCCTCAAAGGCGGTGTACTCAGGGTGCCGGCGATAACCCGTGATAGGTCATCATCTCTGCTAGCACCGCAGTGATCCCGAGGCACCAATGGCCGTCGTGTGGCGCATTTACCTGCCTCGTGGGTTCCATCTGAAAACAAAGATGTTTTAAAGGAGTCAAATGACAAGGTGGAAATTGATCAAAATACAATTCCAAGGAATAACTATGGCTTTATCCAACTTTGGGGTGAATGTGGTCACGGGATCCTAGTGTTAGTTAGTAAATTCGTTTAACCCGAGTAGAAGAGAGTTCAGGGTCCCAGAGTAAAGGTCGAGGAGTAAAAGATCCTAGTCCCACCCGATGGCGACGTGGGCCCGTAAGGCACACAACCAAGTTAGTAAAAGTTTTTGCAATGTCTAGACTCGACTTTGGCCAAGGAGTGTGGAAGGGGGATTCCTACAGCGATGGCTCGATACCAACTTGTGGCGCTCGATTCAATCGTACACTAATCATGCATGCAAATGTACGATCAAGATCGAGGACTCACGGAAGATATCACAACACAACTCTACAAATAAAATAAGTCATACAAGCATCATAATACAAGCCGGGGCCTCGAGGGCTCGAATACAAGTGCTCGATCATAGACGAAGTCGTGGAAGCAACAATATCTGAAAGTACGTACATAAGTTAAACAAGTTGCCATAAGATGGCTAGCACAAAGCGGGATACATGATCGAAGAGGCGCAGGCCTCCTGCAGGATCCTACTAAACTACTCACAGTGCGTCGTCGGCTGCTGCGTAGTAGTAGGCACCTCCGATGTAGTAGTCGCCATCGACGGTGGCGTCAGCCCTGGGCTCCATCGTCACAGTCGCAGCAACCGAGTAGAGATAGAGGGAAAAGGGGAACAAGGCAACCGTGAGTACTCATCCAAAGTACTGCAAGCAAGGAGCTACACTACATATGCATGGATATATGTGTAAAGGGCCATATCGATGGGCTGAACTGCGAGAATGCCGTAATAAGAGGGGATAGCTAGTCTTATCGAAGACTACGCTTGGTCACCTTCGTCTTACTTGCAATGTAGAAGAGGGTAAGTTGAAGTCCTCCAAGTAACATCACATAGCAATAATCCTACCGGCGATCCCCTCCTCATTGCCACGAGAGAGAGCGACCACGGTTGTATCCGCACTTGGAAGGGTGTGTTTTATTAAGTATCCGGTTCTAGTTGTCATAAGGTCAAGGTACAACTCCAAGTCGTCACATTACCGAAGATCACGGCTATTCAATAGATTAACTTCCTGCAGGGGTGCACCAACTTACCCAACACGTTTGATCCCATTTGGCGGACAAACTTTCTGGGTCATGCCCGGCGCGGAAGATCAACACGCCGCAGCCCCACCTAGGCACAACAGAGAGGCCAAGACGCCGGTCTAAACCTAAGCCGCAGGGTCCGGGCCCATCGCCTCGAGCACACTTGCGTTGCGTGGGCGGCGGAAGCAGACCCTAGCCTAGTGGCGTTCGATCCAATCCGGCTACGCCGCTCCGTCACGACGTCTAAAGTGCTTCGGTGATACCACGGCGCCGAAAGTGCCCATATCTTTCCCACGTAGTTGGTTAGTGCGTATAGGCCCGTGAGCCAACTCGGATCAAATACCAAGATCTTGTTAAGCGTGTTAAGTATCCGCAAATGCCGAACAGGCCGGGCCCACCTCTCTCCTAGGCGGTCTCAACTCGCCTGTCGCTCCGCCACAAAGATCCATCCAGAGGGCCGTCGGGACAAAGGTCCTTTCAGCCCCCAACTGCGTGAATCACTCATGGTGCTCCAAGCCGACCCGACTTTAGTCTCCACATGTATCATGTATAAGTATAAGTATATACCCGTGATCACCTCCCGAGTGATCACGGCCCGATAGTATAGCACAGCAGACGGACAAGAATGTAGGGCCATAGATGAATATACTAGCATCCTATACTAAGCATATAGGAATGCAGGTAAAGGTAACAACAGTAGTAGCAAGGACAGGCTATGCATCAGGATAGGTATAACAGAAAGCAGTAACATGCTACACTACTCTAATGCAAGCAGTATAGAGAAGAGTAGGCGATATTTGGTGATCGAAGGGGGGGCTTGCCTGGTTGCTCTGGCAAGAGAGAGGGGTCGTCAACTCCGTAGTCGAACTGGGCAGCAGCAGCGTCGGTCTCGTAGTCTACCGGAGAGAAGAGGGGAAAGAAACAATGAATACCATGTAAACAGATGCATATCGATGCATGACAAGACAAGTAACGATGCTAGGCGTGCCCTAAGCGTGGTATGAGGTGGTACCGGTTAAGAAACATCCGGAAAATATCCCCGGTGTTTCGTGTTTTCGAGCGGAAGGAGCCGAGGGGGAAAGTTCTTGGGTTCGATAGGTTAGGGGTGTGTGGCGGACGAGCGGACTGCGTGTCCGGATTCCTCTAAATCGTTACGAGCAACTTTCATGTTGAAAATATTTTAATCCGAAGTTACGGATTAAAAGATATGATTTTCTAAAGATTTTATTAATTTCAAATTTAATTAATTATTTAATCCAACATTATCCGTAATAGTAAATGCTGGCGTCGACATGACATCAGGGTGATATCAGCAGTCAACGTTGACCATTGACTGGTCAATTCGACATGTGGGTCCATGGGACCCACCTGTCATTCTCTGTTTAGTTTAATTACAGATTAGTTAATTTAATTAGTGATTAGGTTAATCTAATCAGGATTAATTAACTTAATTAATTACTTAATTAATTAATTAATTAACATTTTATTTATTTATTTATTTAATATATATATATATTTTAATTTTTTTCTTCTAAAAAGCGTTATGATGGGGCCCCTAGTCACCGCCTGGGGGCTAGCGGGTCAAGGCGTTATGGCGCCGATCGGGCGTCACCAAATCAAGGGCGAGGAGGACTGGCATGGCCGGGCGGCCACCGGAGGGGAAACGCCGAGCGTGGAGCAGCAGGGCGCCTGTATGCGACGACGACGGGCGCTGAAGGCCGACGGGCGAAAGGCCCGGGGCCGCAAGGTGACCAAAATAACAAGCGCCGGTGGGCCAATGGTTTAATTGTGGGGAGGCGGATCTGGCAGTGTCGCCAGTCGGCGAGGGCGAGGCCAGGCTCAAGTGAGGCGTGGCCGAGGCGAGGCAAGGCAGCATGACGGCCTGTGGCGGAGGGCGACGCCGTCTGCAAGACGAGGCCCAAGTGAGGCACGCCGTATGAAAAGGCGAGACGGGAGAGAGAGGGAGGGCTGGGGTCGAGGGCGCGTCGGTGGTGCCGAGCACCACTGTGGGCTGAGCGGGGTGGTCATGGACGGGAGGCGGACTGCTACAAGAGGAGTGAGCGAGGGAGAGGGGAGAGGTTTGGGCGGGACGGTCCGGCGCGGGCGACGGTGGCGCCTGAGAGCTGCTGCAAGCGATGGCGGCCGAGGCGACCTAGGGGGAGAGGAGGGCGGGGGAGCTCCGGGGAGTGGGGAGTAGGCAACAGGCGGTGGGCTCGGGGCGGTCGGGAGGACCGACGAGGAGGAGGACGAGGAGGCGTCATGGCGGCAGGCTCAAGGGCGGCGGTGGTCTCCTCTGGATCCCGATCCAGATCGGGCGAGAGGAGGCGAGTGGGTGGAGTGGGGGTGTCGGTGGAGGGGTCGTGGGTTGGACCGAGGATAAGGAGAGGAGCGGGGCCGGCCTGGGCCGCCTGGTTGGTCTAATGGCTACCGGTGGGCCATGATCGGCAGGGGGCTTCCTTTTCCTTTTTTTTTTTTTGTTTCTCTTTTGTATTTTCTTTCTCTTATTCATTTTCTTTTCTGTTTTAATTCATTTAAACATATTTAGGCATTTTATAAAAATGTGTTTATTTCACCATAATTACCTTTGTAATATTTGGCAACCCCCGAACATTTTAGTTTTAAATTTTGAAAACTTTTATTGCTATGATAATTTGAATTTGAATTTCGAAACAGTTTTGAATTAACCCGTGGTTAACTACAGTGACAAAGGTGACGTGGCACCATCAACGTGAGATTACTGTAGCATGATTATCCGGGCGTTACAATGAAACTGCAGGTCTGTGGCAAACTACTCACGCTTCATCGGAGAGGCAATGTTGTTGATGTAGAAGCCCTCCGTGATCGAATCCCCCTCCGGCAGGATGCCGGAAAAGGCCCCTAGATGGGATCTCATGGGTGCAGAAGGTTGCGGCAGTGGAAAAGTGTTTTCGTTGCTCTCCTGGTTGGTTTGGGAATATTTGGGAATATATAGGCGAAAAAATAGGTCGGTGGAGTCACGAGGGGCCCACAAGGATGGGGGTGCGCCCTACCCCCCTGGGTGCGCCCTCCGTCCTTGTGGCCGCCTCGTGGCTTCTCTGACTTGCACTCCAAGTCCTCTGGATGTCTTCTGCTCCAAGAAAAATCATCATGAAAGGTTTATTCCGTTTGGACTCCGTTTGGTATTCCTTTTCTGCAAAACTCTAAAACAAGGAAAAAACAGAACTGGCACTGGGCTCTAGGTTAATAGGTTAGTCCCCAAAATAATATAAAGTAGCATAATAATGCATATAAAACATCCGAAACAGATAATATAATAGCATGGAACAATAAAAAATTATAGATACGTTGGAGACGTATCACTTGGGTGCTTGCTTAAGTCCATACAAAGACTTCAGCAACTTGCACACTTTTCCTTCCTGACCATCTACTACAAACCCATCTGGTTGTTCCATATAAATTTCCTCTTCCAACTCTACATTTAGGAAATCAGTCTTAACATCCATTTGATGAACGAGAAGACCATGTGAGGTAGCTAATGAAAGTAGTACTCGAATAGTGGTCCGTCGAGCCACAGGTGAGTAAGTATCAAAGAAGTCTTCACCTTCCTTTTGGGTATAACCCTTGGCCACGAGCCGTGCCTTGTACTTCTCGATAGTACCATCAGGCCTAAGCTTCTTCTTGAATACCCATTTGCACCCTATAGGTTTGCACCCATAAGGACGATCAATTATCTCCTAAGTTTCATTTGCCAAGATGGAATCCATCTCACTATGGACCGCTTCCTTCCAGTAGTCAGCATCTTCCGATGCACATGCCTCTGAAATAGAACTGGGAGTGTCATCTATGAGATACACAAGAAAATCATCACCAAAGGAATTTGCAGTCCTCTGTCTCTTGCTCCTAGTAGGAACTTCATTGTTCTTCTCCACAGGATTTACAGAGTGTTCCATCGAAATGGTAGGTTCAGTAATTGTAACTAATTCCTGATTCGATGAACTGGGCATCTCCTAATTTGATGAGCTAGTCATATCCTTCATGTGAAAGATATCTTCAAAGAAAGTCGCATCATTCGACTCCATGATTGTACCGACATGCATGTCAGATACCTCAGATTTTACAACCAAGAATCTATAGCCAATGCTGTGAAAAGCATATCCCAGGAAAACACAATCCACAGTTTTTTGCTCCAAGCTTACGCTTCTTTGAAATTGGCACATTGACTTTCGCCAAACAACCCCAGGTTCGTAGATAAGAGAGTTTTAACCTTTTCTTCTCCCATTCCTCGAATGGAGTTATCTCTTTGTTCTTTGTGGGAACTCAGTTTAGGACGTGGCATGCAGTCATATTGCCTCCCCCCACCATGCCTTGGAGAGTCCCGATGTGTCTAACATGGCATTAACCAAATCAGTTAGAGTATGGTTCTTTCTTTCGGATACCCCATTTGACTAAGGTGAGTAGGGAGGCGTCCTCTCATGGATCATACCATGTTTCGCACAAAAAGAATCAAATTCATTGGAAAAATACTCTCCACCATGGTCGGACCTAAGCCTCTTGATTTTACGATCAAGTTGATTTTCCACTTCAGCTTTATAGATCTTGAAAAAGTTCAAAGCTTCATCCTTAGATTTCAGAAGATACACATGGCAGTATCTAGTGGAGTCATCAATTAGCATCATGAAATATTTCTTTCCACCTTTTGTCAAAACACCATTCATTTCACATAGATCTGAATGTATGAGCTCTAGTGGTGCAAGATTTCTCGTTTCCGAAGTCGTGTGAGACTTACGAGGTTGCTTTGCTTGTACACAAACTTGACACTTAGATCCCTTGACAGTGGTGAAACTAGGGATTAGGATCAACTTGGCTAGTCGCGACATGCAACCAAAGTTAACATGACAAAAGACGTGAATGCCATACATTTGATTCACTATTGTTGCAAACATGATTAACGACTTTATTGCAAACATCTGACAAGGATAAACGAAATAGGCCTCCTGACTCATATCCTTTACCAACAAAGGTTCCATACTTGGATATTACAAATTTATTCGACTCAAAGACAAGCTTGCATCCATCTCTATACAAAAGAGATCCGCTAACAAGTTTTTTATTGATGGAGGGGACATAATGCATGTTCTTCAGCCACACGATCTTCCCCTAAGTAAACTTCAGATTGACCATGCCAACACCACAAACAGAAGCACTTGAACCGTTTCCCATTAGCATGGTTGAAGTCCCTACGGTCTGGTAAGACGAAAGCATGGAAATATCACCGCATACATGCACATTAGCACCCGTGTCAATCAACCAATCAGGGGAATGACATACTGAAAGAATAGTGAGAAATATACCATACCCAGCATCCTTCATGTCAACGTTACCAATGACAACATTAGCGCTCTTGTCACCTTTCCCGAGATGACGCTTGTCATAACGATTAGGGCAACTAGGAGCCCAATGATCAGGATCTCTGCACACATGACAAACACCTTTCTTCTTGTCATTATTCTTCTTGAAGTTGGTGTGTTGTACAGCCTTGTTCTTCCCATCAAATTTTGCTTTACCATCAAACTTGCCCTTGTTCTTGAACTTGTGGGGCTGGAAGTTTTTCTTTTGTACCAGATTGGCACTAGATCCTCCCTCAATACCTCGAGTGCGTGTGTCTTTTGCTCCCGCCTTTTCTTCCACATCAAGAGTACCAATGAGATCCGGAATGGAAAACTCTTGCCTCTTATGCTTCAATAAGGTAGCAAAGTTCCTCCATGAGGGAGGAAGCTTTGTGATGATGCCTCCGGCAACAAGCTTGTCCGGTAACATACAATTGAAGTACTCAAGTTCTCTAGCAAATGATTGTATCTCGTGAGCTTGCTCAACCACGGAGCGCTTATCAGTCATCCCGTAGTCATAGAATTGCTCCACGATGTGCATCTCAGTGCCGGCATCCGAGACCCCAAACTTGGCCTCGAGTGCATCCCACATATGTTTTCCATTGTCAATTGATGCATAAGCATCAATTATGTTCTCACCAAGAACACTCAAGAGAGCAGCCTTAAACAGAGTATCCATTTTCTAAAAAGCTTCTTCCTGTTGAGCATCATAATCTTCTTCAGGTTTTCCAAGAGTTGCGTCATAGAAACTCATGGTTTGAAACCATAAGACCGCTCTCACGTGCCACCTCTTATAGTGGATACCCTCAAACATAGGAGGTCTCATGGAAGCAGCAAAACCACTCGGGGTAAATTGGCTATAATAAGGTTTTTGGATTGTTGGAAATATGAGTAATTTACCATAAGATTTTATTAACAGAAATAGTAGAGAAAACATGACTACCATAGTAGATGAAACAAGTCATGTAATCTAAAGATGAGACAACAAATGGCACGTCCACATATGAACTAGAAGAGAACATGTGTAGAACAGAGGCTAGAACCATAAACGCTAGAGCAAGAAACCGAGGCAAGATATTAAACAGAGAGAACACGAAGACATACGGAACAACGGCAAAAGCACTTGTCTTGGGGTCGGTGTCCTCGCCAGCCATGTCGTTGAAGAGGTTGTCGACGTCGCGGAAGAGAGGAAGTGCGCCGTTCACATTCACATCGGCTCGGCTCATTCCCGCAACTCGCGGCGCGTCATGACGAGGCGTGGCGTGGCGAGGCGGGCGGAGGAGGAGGAGCGTGCGTGGATGTCCCTCTTGTTCTCATGCTCATACATGTGAGGAAACAACCTCCCTTATAAGGAGGTCCAACTCCCACCAAACTAGCAATGTGGGACTAAACTTTAGTTCCACCTCTTGCCTTGCATGAATGGGCTGCATGGGCCTCTAGGATTTATTAGGAATTTCTGAAACTGCTATTGGGCTGGCCCATAAATAGACAAAATTCCAGTAAGAGCGACGCGACTGGCCGAAAGTTGCAGGCGCCCGTTTCAAATGTTTTCCATCGAAAAACATACCACATATCATGATGGCTGCTCATTGTTCGGCTTTTATTAGGTTTTCGATTGTCCGGGAGAGGCACCTATTACGCTTTCTTTCCTCGGTCCAAGTGGTGCCTGTTTCTCTGTTTTTCACTCCCTAGCGTTGACAAAGAGAGATAATATGGCAATAAAAGTGGCGCCTGGTAAGAGAGGACATATATGATCCCCCATGAGACACGTATGAAGAGAGTGGTGGGCTGGAAGGGGGAGGGGTGGTGGCAGAAAGCTCATCGCTCACAGAAAAGGGTAAGCCCCCTCTACGTTGTTTTCCTAGTGTTTTTCTTCATTTTTCGCGTGTGCCGGCCAACGACTAGTTGGTGTCTTCATCTAGGTATGTTGCAAAGGCCGACAAATCATAGGTTGCATACAAGTGGGTGTATGTGTGTTTTATATAGTTTAGATTAGGAGGGGATTTTGGTATATGAGTGAATTGTTTTCCTAGATTTCCCTAGGGTTCATGGACCCCACTTTTTATTTTGTTCGCCGGGTCACCGCCAAACAATTAATTATGGATTAAATCCATATATTTATTAGCATTAGTATTCATGCTTTGCTCAAAGAGATACATATCTTCTAATTTTGGTATTAGTTTTCAATCTACCGTGTGTGGTTGGTAGTAATTGATTGATTTTATTGGATTGCATTGCTACTTAGTTGTTGGTGCCGTGCTTGTCATTCACACCTTAGATGTTTTAGATCCAGGACTGCGCGTTCCTCTGTCATCATGAGCGTCTTTGTATTTGCTTTTGTTTGGTCTAACTAGACGCCATCTATAATATATTTTCATGACCTCTTAATTTTTATTTTACTGCAGGTGTTCCGTGAGGGTGCTCTTTATGTAATCTACACATCTCAAGGAAACAATGTGTATGGGCTTGCGCACATCTTCGTCAAAGGTATAGGTCTGTAATATGCATGTCTTTCTTATCACTTAAATCATTAATTATTACCCATCCAAACCTTCATTTATCGATTCCCAATGTTCAGTTTTCTTTAGTTATTTAGTCGTCCATCATGTTTATTTGACCGGTTTATATTGTCTTACACTTCATACATTGGTTCAGAAGCTTTGTTAATCGCTAGCTTTCGAAGCTATAGAAAAATATTGTTTTTAACAGTATTTTATCTTCTTTTTTCGTTCTTTTGAGGAACTCATATCCCCCTATTTGTCAGTGTGTTTCACATTGATAGTCGACGGAGGCTCTATGTCAGTGTAGATTCCGGTAGACCCTTCCATAGGATGCCATAATGAGTCGGAAAGTCCAAAGTGAAAACAAAGAGTCAATTTACCTAGGTTTAGGGCCCTCGTGATAGAGGTAAAATCCTACTCCTGCTCTTTTTGTATTGATTGGATGGGATACATAGTACAAGGAAATCGTAATGATCAAAGGTATATCAAAGAGTTGAGAATAATGTGTCTATCGACCAGCCCAAATTTCAAGGTGGGAGTATTTTCCGGCAGATCCCTTAATAGGTTACTTTAGTCACATGAGTAGATCAGATGAGAAACGTGAAAGGATTTACCCAGTATGCCATTAAGGGGCTTAGCATGGGCCATATCCGCTAAGTTTTGACTAAGGCCCATGGGCCTTTGACTGGGCTGACTTTTTTGTTAACTAATGAGCATGTATTGGGTGGTGCCACCAGTCCTTACTTCATAGGCTCACGCCGCCCATTGTTCGTGTGCCATTTCTTCCAATGAACAACCAATGCGTAGTTCCATCGTCCAATAGGAGGCCGACACATGGAGGATCGTTAGTTGGCCACGTAGTTAATGGGTATCAGATCCAGAATCATACGGTTAACTTAACGGTGACCTGTTACGGCGATCGTCACTGTTGGGTACCTTTGACGAAGCATTTTCATGATGCGCACATCTTCTGTCATGAAATACCATACTTTCATAATTGAGAAGTGATTATTGTCGTGGCCCGTGGCACGCCATGTGTCGTGCTCGTCCGCCGAGGTGAGGCTCGCAGGTCAGCACAATCATTTTTTAGAATTTTTACCAAGTTATTAGGACAAAAGAGCATGAATGGTCCAAAACAACCCAAAAGCCCGTGTGTGTCGTCCTTGTTTGCCGCGGTGAAGCCAACGTGCCGGCACGACACGGGCCGCCACGGGTCATGCGGGTCAGGCCCGCTTAGGCGCGTGTCATGCCTGGGCCAGCCCGTTGGCCACCTATGGATCCACCTGGCAAAGTGACATGTGCAGGGCACGCATGAGTGAGGACTAGTCAACTCGGGTCCACCGCGCCACGTGGTTGCTCGCGAGTGGGTTGTGCCTGCGCGCGTGGATTGGACCGGCCGAAGCTTCCGCCGGTCTGCCGGCTCCAAACGCTAGCACTCTGCGCCGGCGCACCGGTCGAAACTTTCGACCGGTCCGCTAGCAGCCATCCGATCTGAGCGAGGTGGCCGCCGAATCTGTTCCTTCTCCTTCCTCCCGCACAGGTCAGAATCCACCCGCGTCTCTCTCTCCCCTGCAGCAAGCGCGCCCACGCCCTCTCGGCACCCCGCGCCACCATCCCAGCTTCGCCGCCGCCGTGGTGACCATCAAGCTCCTCACGGCGTCGGTTCCTACCGAAAAACAAGGCACAATCGCGCACATCCGCATCGGGTTGTAGCCCAGCGTAGTCGCCGCCATGCCTCGCCGGTCGAGGTTGCAGCTCGCCGGCGACCGGTTGCGCCTCCTCCCCGCCGTCTTTGGCCGGATCTGGATCTCGCCACGAATTCATAGAAACCCACCACCGCATCTAGCCGTCAGGAAAAATGGATGTAGCAAAAACTACGGACGGTAGTAGCAAAAATCCACATGGTTGAAGCTTTTTCACTCCGCTTGAAAACTTTTTCACGGTTTGAAGCTCCCTCATTTGCTGGTTGAAGCTTTTTCACACACCGTTTGAAGCTTTTCTATTATTGGAGCTTTTTTTCCACATCGATTGAAGCTTTTCCCAATGGGGTTGAAGCTTTCTTTCATGCCGGTTGCAGCTCTGACGTTCACGGTTGCAACCTCGTCGTCGAAGAGCACAACTCCCGTGGCCCCTGTTGGCCGTAGCCAGCCTTAGAATCGGCATTCACTGTCGAAACTTTTCTCGTAGCAAGTTGCAGCTTTCGCCGTTCATGGTTGTAGCATTTGTTGCCCGGTTGCAGCCTTTCGCCGTTCATGGGTGCCGCCAGCCACACTTCATCGTCACCCTCCGGGTTGCAAGATATCTGATCGCCGGTGGAAGCTTTCCCGTTGCCTTTTGCAAAGAAAAACCCAGACTGCCGTCGCCGCCGTGCATTTCACTGCCGCCGTTGTAGCAACCGGGAGCCGGTGGTAGCTTTTTTCACGCCGGTTGTAGCAAAATTACAGCGCCATTGCTGGACCTAGGAGTGCGCCATGAGGACGAGGGGTTTGGTGGCGCATGGCCATGACGTGGAGGGAGGATGTGAGGAAGAAGAATAGAGACTGGCCATGGTGAGGAGGATGTGCAGGAGAAGGCGCGCGAGCTCGAAGAAAAAAGATACAGGAGAAGGGGATAAGAGCGAGCGGCGAGGGAGAGAAGAAATGATAACGTAGGAGGACTAGTCAACTCGGGTCCACCGCGCCACGTGGTTGCTCGCGAGTGGGTTGTGCCTGCGCGCGTAGATTGGACCGGTCGAAGCTTCCGCCGGTCTGCCGGCTCCAAACGTTTACCTTTCTCTATTACTCAAAAGCAAAAGCTGGATACCAGTGCACACACTAGTGTAAACACGGTTGTCTCAAAAAGAAAAAAAAAACTAGTGTAAACACGGTTGTCTCAAAAAGAAAAAAAAAACTAGTGTAAACACGGCCGTAAGTCGGCCTAGTCTCTTGCTCTGCGGTGAGGACGAACTTGCATATGGTGCGACGGACGGGCATGGGCTGGAAGTAATGATTTGCAGAGCTTCTATCTCGAGAACAAGTGTCACGCGGGGGCAGAAAATGGCAGGGTGGTAGAGGGAGCGAGATTGTTACCGGGGCCTCGACGGCGCGACGCCTCCCGAACTCCTCCGCCGCCTAGCGACCGACAGCGGCGTCTCCGCCTCCCTCCGGTGAAGCTCCCCCGAGCGCTGTGCCTCCAGGTCCCTCTGCCCTCCGGCGACGGCCGACGGCTCGGCTGTCCTTCTCCTTGGTCCGAGCTCCACCCCGCCTGAAGCTCCCGCCCCCTCCGCCGTCGGCGACGGCCCGGCGGTCGTCTTCCACCTCCGTCGACCAGGTTAACCCCCCTCTTCCTCCTCCTCGCCCCGCTGAGCAGTGCCTCCGTGCCTCGCCTCCGGTAAGCTTGAGCCGAAGTTGGATCTGCGGCACATGCAGCTCCCACTCGAACCCTGTTTTTCGCAGCTCACAGCAGAATACGCCCAGCTCCAAGGCCGGGGACAGAAGGTGGTTTGTTGCCGTCCTGTTCTTGCGGTTGTGATGCCGCCACTTGTTGCGTTTCTCGGAGCGCTGTGTTCTTTTCTGCTCCTTTGTTGCTTGTTCCTCCTCTAGTCTGTTCGTCTTCTCCTGATTCACCCCAAAATTCCCCCTCGTCTCCCTTTAGCTCGCCTCTGGGATTCTTTCTTTGCCGCAGGGAGCGAGCGATTGAAACCAAAACGTCTCTCTTTCGCAGCGACTTGTTTGCTTCCTTGCGCCCACTAGTCCAATCCATCCAGCGATGGATCGATTCAGTTCCTTTTTCCAGCTTAAGCTGCGAGAGCAGCTTATCACATCCTAACCAATCCAGTTTATACAGATGTGAAAGCATTGCTACCATTTCACATCATTAATGTTTCCCCAATATACATTCGCACTTTAGGAGTTATTTTTGTTTGCAAAAATTAGTTGTTTATGTTCTTGTTGAGTGACTGAAATAATGCATGAGGTGTTGATATTTCAGGTTTGATCAGGAGTTTGTAAGAAGCTCCTGGATTATAACTGATCAGATGCTTGGGCACAACAATATGTCGCCCAATAGACTAGAGGTCGTGCTGATGCTGTTGATGCTCATGGTTTACAATGCTTCAGGTAATGACACATGGATGTTGTTTTAAATAAGAGTGCTTTGAACATGGTTAGTATACTTCATTGTGTTAATGCAATCTGATTTCCCAGTGTGCCAGTGCCTAGTTTGAAGAAAACATAATTTATTGTTCTGAACTGAAGAAAGTAGAAGATAATGCATACAATCATACATCCTTTTGTATCATATTTTCCTTCACATAAATTTGTTACTGTTTTCTGTTCTATGTAGGAGCATTTGTTGGTATCAACATTGGCACTAACGTGTCAGACCTGCCATCAGCATCAGACATAGTCTCCATCCTTAAAGCCAAGAAGATTCAACATGTTCGCTTGGTTGATTCAAACCATGAGATGCTAGTTGCCCTTGCGAATACTGGAATTGAAGTGATGGTTGGTGTGCCAAATAATGAGCTGCTCCGTGTGGGGCAATCTCGTCCGACAGCTGCTGATTGGATTAACAAGAATGTTGCTGCCTACATTCCAGCAACAAACATCACGTATATTGCCGTGGGTGATGAGATTCTTACTACTGTCCCAAATGCAGCTCTTGTTCTAGTACCTGCATTGCAATTCCTGCAATCAGCACTGTTGGCTGCAAACCTCAATACCCAGGTGAAACTATCAAGTCCTCATTCAATGGATATAATCTCTAAGGCATTTCCTCCCTCTACTGCCACTTTCAACTCGACATGGAGCTCAATAATGCCCCAGTATCTTCGGTTTCTGAAGACCACAGGATCTTCCTTCATGCTGAATGCTCAACCGTACTATGGCTATGTGAAAGGGCAAGGCGTATTCCCTTTAGAGTATGCCTTGTTTCGATCACTCAATCCCAACAGTCAGATTGCAGATCCCAACACCAATTTGTTCTATACCAATATGTTTGATGCTATGGTTGATGCCACATACAACTCAATGAAAGCAATGAATTTCACCGATATTCCTGTTATGGTCACAGCTTCTGGTTGGCCATGGCATAGTGCACGCAAAGAACCGGCTGCGGATGTTGATAATGCTCTGGCCTACAATACAAATCTCATACACCATGTACTAAATAACTCTGGCACCCCTAGCCAGCCAAATAATCAAGTAAGCACATACCTGTTTGAGTTGTTCAGCGAGGATCTTCGGTCAGGATCTCTTTCGGGGGAAAGTTGGGGGATTATGTTTAGCAATGCAAGTGCAGTGTACTCCTTGACATTTGAAGATGTGGCTACAGCTAGTACTGATTCACCGGCTTTGCACGGGATGTTTTGTGTGGCAAATTCAAGTGCACCCCATAGTGCATTGAAGCAAAGTTTGGATTGGGCATGTGGCCCTGGTTCCGCAAACTGCAGCGCAATTCAACCTGGGCAGCCGTGCTACAAACCAGATGACATTGTAGCTGTTGCTTCATATGCTTTCAATGATTATTATCATAGAACGCAAGCAAGTGGAGGAACATGCAACTTTAATAGCACAGCAACGATATCATCTACGGATCCAAGTAAGCTAAATTTCCTCCTGAGTATTCATGTATTAGCTAGTAGGTACTGCCATAGTAGAACTAACTACAGAATTAATCAGTAGATGCAGGTTTGAGTATTCCCTTATGGTTGGCGTTTCATATAAAATTATTATCGTTGGTCTCACTATCTCAACACTAAAAAGGAGATTTCATATGACCTGATTGGCTGATTTACTACTTGCGTGTAACGCTTTGTGCAACCTTTAGCAATCTTTATTCTTCATTCCTCCTCTAGTAGTAGGGGTGAAACAGAAAGCTTTTTGTATCCTGTGGAAACTGCGGTGCGGATTTTGACAAGTTTCACCTAATCATTAGCCATCATAGCTCCTCTGATCTGGTATTTGCTCTATTCTGTTATTTGAGTCCTTAATCTGCTGTAAAAAATTTACCCAAATGATAACGCTCACACGTGTGGCATGTTTGCACATCGCCCACACGCCTTGATCCACGTTGATTCTGTTTTGCACGAATCCTAAAGGAATCTGTTAGAATCTGAGTGCCACGTGGGCATCATCGTGTGTGTGGGCGTTGGAGAGTTCGCCCACACGTCCCGCAGCACGCGGTTTGCCAGCTGCGCTGTGTTGGCGAACTAGTTTCTGCCCACACAGCCACCACCTAGTCCACGCGCGTGTGGGCGAACTGCTTTTTGCCCACATGACACCCGTACGCATTGGCGGAGCCAGGGGTCTTCCTTGGTATTCCATGGAATACCAATGATTTGAGCAGAAAAAATATTATATATGTATTGTATATACACACCGGTCCAGTCACAGCCCACAAGTCAAAACCTGTATGCAGTCCGGAATTGCCTTACATACGATCTTTTCTCATCCAATTCAGTACGACAAGAGAGAGGCTTAATTCAATCTGATGTGGCCCACAAGCCCAGAATCCCAGATCAGTCTTATCGTACACAACTGCATGGCCTGCCTGGCTTACTCCTCTATATGCATGTACGTAGTCGTCCTGTCACCAACCTATTCCCTACGTTTCTAAATATAAGTATTTTTAGACATTTCACTAAGGACTACATACGGATGCATATAGACATATTTTAGAGTGTAGATTCACTCTTTTTCTCTGTATGTAGTCCGCAATGAAATCTCTATGAAGACTTAATTTTTTTTGACAAAGGGTGAATTTTATTAGTTCAATATGGAGCATCAAGGGGATACAAACACAAAGAGCACACACCTGGTCTCTACATAGCTAAGATGCACACAACCCATGGGCGCCGTCATTGTTGGCTCCGACCGCAGTCAAAGCCTGGCTTTCGTCGGCAGTCTCCGTCTCCTCCAGAAAAAACAAGCCTAACTGCACCGCCATGTCCACCTTCGTCACCAAAGGACCACCACGACCGAAGGATTGGATCCTTCTAGGCCGGGCAGTCCCGAGGCAGACCCGATGAGATATGAATCAGATCGGGGCCGCGCCGCTCGAAGAAGCCGCCACACCAGACCACAAAAGCGCGGCCGCAACCGCAGATCGGGGCAGGCAAGTGGTGGCAGCGGCGCGGCAAAAGTTGTGGTCTAGAGGGCGACCGCCAAGTCGTGGTACACTTATTTAGTCAAGTCATTGCTTCAGTCTACTGTTCTCATAGGTAGTTGTTCAAGTTCTAGCATGTGTGATTTTTTTGCAGTCCCTGATTATGTGATTGTTCCTATTAAATCGGGTATGAACTCGCCTGTTATTGAATAAAGTGCCTAGAGGGCGATCTTCAAAACAATGTTTAGTGCCCTCATAGTCTCATTAGACAACCACAAGCTCGTTGCTTGTGTAGCAGTTTGTTTTAGTCAGTGGAGAAGTTAAATATTATATTGTTTACAAACTTCTTAAGTTGTTGATCATTCTTCTGATAGCCACTGCTAATACTCAAACGGTATAATTCTTCTCAATGAATGTTAAGAATCAACTAAGGAACAAAATGGGTTACATTGTAATTTCCTTAACTGTTTCAGAATCTTTCTTAACTGTTAGAAATTGATATTGCCACAATGATATTTTGCTAGTAATACCGATAGGTCATTGACTCATTGATGTTGCTAGCTTATTGCAAAAAAAAAATCTATCTTATATTTCTATTGCAAGGAATACCGAGGAGCAAATTCCTGGCTCCGCCACTGCCCGTACGTTGTTGGATGGCAACTGCAGTTGTGCGTACATGGCAACTAGGTAAACACACATGGCAACTATGATTCGTTGCTAGACGGCAACTGCAGTTGCGCGTACGTGGCAACTAGATAAACACACATGGCAACTGTGATTAACCATACATGGAAACTATGGTTGGACCACACGTGGCAACTAGGTAAACACACATGGCAACTATTGTTTGACCATATGTGGCAAGTAGTTAATCACACACGGCAACTATGGTTTGATTACACATGGCAACTATCATAAATTAGACATGGCAACTATAGTTAACCAAAACAGAGAGAGTTGCCATGCTTTTACAACTACATTTGCCATCCCGGATGGCAACTAAATCGTCATCCCACGGGTACCTAATGTAGTTGCGCCAGGACGTGTGGGCATATTTGCTTCGTGCCACACGCACGGGGTGGGGATGAGTAGTACTTGTTGGGCGTGTGGCACGAAGTAGCTGCGCCCACACATGTGGGCAATTCTAATGTTCGCCCACACACAGCCCGTGTGGGCTGCCTCCTGCTCACGCCACACACGGTGTGTGGGCGGATGTCTAGTATGCCACACGTGTGGGCGTTATCAGGACCCAAAATTTATTGTATCTTAGCGTAAGTTTTCTTGAAGACTTTATGCTAATTAGTCTGGTAGGTTCAGCTAAGAAGCTCTATTGCTACTTTGTCTCTAAGATTCTGCCAATGCACGCCTGCACAGAAACTCGTATGCGAATGATGCCTAATTAGCAAATCTTCCTGTTTTTAGTCACCAGGAATGGTCAGACGTGTCAGTAAGAAGTGGCAAACTTTACCTGCCCTCTCACATGTTAGAATCGACATGGTTTTTACATGCCTTCTTGGTATACGGCGATATTCGCAGAAGGTTGCTTTGGTCCAAACAGAACTGAAAGTAGCTCAATTGTGGAAGTATTGGTTTGACCATTCCTGACGACTTGGCTTGTTTATTCTCCATACGGCTTAGACACTATTGGAAACCAACCAGCAAGATTCAGACGCTATTGTTTATTTCTCCACGCGGCTCAGACACTATTGGAAACCAATACAAGGAAAACAGATCTATGGTTGTAGTACTGAATGTACATGTTTGTTTCCATGTATATCGAATGAGGCATTATAAACAATACGTAGGAGTCCGAAGCCAATCATCTGATCTGATCATGCTAATATATAGAAACCATATACCATTAGTTGGTTAGAAGTTCGTGGCAGTCATCTTGTAGTTACTCACATTCTAATATAAGGTTTGGTCTTGTTATTCAAGTGTCTGCTGTTACAATATTGCAATTACCGCTTTGGTGTGTGACATGAGCCTAAACAAAGTTTCCCCTGAATTTAAACTTGCAGGCCATGGTTCATGTAAATTCGCAGGAAGGTGAGTCGTACTTCTTCAGTGTTCTTGTAAGTTCAAACTTCTATCGTTGTTCTATACTAACAATGAGGTTTGGTTCTATCTGCAGCACCGGTGCCAATGGCAGTGGTATGGCTTCTGGACCTGTGAGCCAAGATCGTTCTGCTTCACAGTCTCAATCTTTCTGGTTGACTTGGCTAATCGCCATGCTGCTGCCCGTTCTACTTCTCATGTAAAACATTGTAACTGAACGTTGTATTTTGGATGAGATGCCTGAGATTTGTTGCGCCTCTTCTTGTTAGATAGAAAGGGAGCCATATTTGTCTCACTTTATTGAGGTAAATGCCATATACTCCCTCTGTAAATAAATATAAGACCTTTTAGATCACTACTTTAGTGATCTTTTAGATCACTACTTTAGTGATCTAAAATGTCTTATATTTGTTTACAGAGGGAGTTTCTCTCAATTTTAGTTGTCCTACAAATGAACAGGCAAGGTGCACTAATTTTGAATGTCAGGTTGGAAAACTTCATTTGTCCTATAGAAATGGATAGGCAAAGTGCAAATCCCTTTGCATGAAAGACGGAGGTGAGATGCTACCTATAGATGGAGCAAACACCCGCAGTGGCCTTGTGTAGTGTGTGTGTGTGATGGTCGAGCTCGAATAAAGGACCCCGTCCTTGACCTCCTCCCGATCGCAACCACGGCGACCTCACGCCTCCCTCTCGCCATTGCCAGATCCACCGCAGCTCTTGCCGCGCCAGCCACTCGACATGCCTCCTCGCCGGCGAGGTCCGGGGGCGCCGAGCGCGGCCGCATCCCCTTCCCCTCCCCAGTTGCCTCGCCATATCCATGAAGCCTTCCTGAAGATTCTGAGATTGATCTCACCAGTTCCGCAGGGGGTGATGATGGTGAACGGGGCGCGGGGTTGGGTGGAGCGAGCGACCAGGATCCGCGACGCCACAGTGGCCTGGATCCGGCGGGTGCAGGAGTGGAGGGCGACAGATCAGGCGGTGGCGGCGGCGTCCGACGCGAGCACGAGATCTGCGGCTTTGCGGTATGCAGAGTCCTGCCAGAGGAAGGCAGAATTGGAGCAAAGGATTCTGGCGAGGAGGATCTACGTCGAGGCCACGATGGCGGGAAGGGCAAGGATGCCTGCCTTCCCACACTCCTCGCCGGCCGAGTTCGTTCTGTGGGCGAGGGCGGAGGCGAAATCGGTGGATCCCTGGAGGGCGCTACGGTGGGAGTGCATCCTGGGGGTGATGCCGTCGGGTGCTCCACTACGGCTCTCTCCTGCGACGTCGGCGGCCTCCACCAACAGAGACTGAACTCGTCCTCAAGCGTGGGCGGTGATAGGAGGTGGAGGAGATCGGCCTCGCCGCCGCCGATGCTGTCCAGTTCGCCGGTGAGAAGAGCTGTGGGACGCATGTGTGTGACTGCCAGGGGGGCCCTACAAGTCAGTGAGATGCTGTCGGCAGACCCCGCTTGCCCCATCACCAAACCACTCGTGGGAGGAAAGGCGTCTCCCCGAAGAGATCTGGATCCTCACGGGGGGGGGGGGGGGACTGGGCGGGGCGAAACTAGGGTTCGTCCTATCCCTAGCAAGTTCACCAGATCCAATCTGGTGTGGGTTCGGAAAGATAAATTTGCATCCGGAGACTTCTCTGAAGCTGATTGCCACCCAGTTGGTAAATCGGATCGGTTGACTGCTCCAAAATCCTTCTCCTTCTCTCGCGACTACTGGGCAAGGAAATCGGGCAAAATTCCTTTTGCTTCCATTGTCAAAATGGCTGGTGGAGGGAGAGATGCTAGCAGCCGTGGGGGAAGGTATGGCTCTGGGAGGGGGCGTAATGGTCGTCCTCCTGCTCCCACTCCGACGGGACAGGAAGTGCCTGCTCCGCCGCCTCTGGTTCCCTAGTCTCCCCAAGCCGCCCCGCCGCACATGTCGATCTACGCCAAGCCCCGCTGTTTCCGGTCGGTTCTGCCCAAGCTATGATGCAGATAGGCGGACAGATGTATGGATGTCAGGGGGGCTGGAATCCTCAGATGCACCAGATGCAGCAGATACCACAATGGGCGAATCAGCAGCATTTCCCCTTCCAATATTTGCCTCCTACTCAGGTTTTTCCTCAGCCTTTCAATCCTCAGATGCAACAAGTTCAATTTGGAGGGAGTGGATCATCTACTGCGGGGAGCGTGCAGAGCAGTCAGCCAGAGTCCAGCAAGAACAAGAAAAAGAAGAATCAAAGTAACAAGCAGGCAGCTATGCAGACTAATACTCCAAGTGATGACTCCTCCTTCAATATTGATCCCAAGTACATTGGGGCGATTTGCTACAACTGTGGTCTTCCTGGACACTTTGTTGGTATGTGTCCCACCCAAAAAGTGTGCTTCATCTGCAAGACCCCTGCCATCACATGGATACATGTCCTACCTGGTACAAGCCCTATCCTGCTGCCATGTATTGGGCGAGTGCCAGCAATGGGCTAGGATTTTTTCACATCAAAACTGGTGGCAAGGAAGACTGTGAGTGGCTGAACTTTGGGAATGTTGGTTTAGTCTTAATTGAAAAAGGAGAGATTTCTGAGAAAGAGCTGGGACTTTGTTTCTCTGATATGTGGAAAACTAATTGGCCCTGGCAGATCAGAAGATATGATGATAAAAATTGTATTGCCAGGTTTCCCCCTAACAAAAAGATTAAGGATTTGGTAGAATACCCATCCATTAACCTGAAGAAAGAAGGAGTGACTATATCTTTCAGTGATTGGAATGGAGAAATGCCAGCCTATGACACTCTGGAGGAAACCTGGCTTGTGATTGAAAAGCTGCCTCCCAAGTGGATATCTTGGAACATTATCTCTCAAGTGTCTACTATGCTTGGTGTCCTTGTCAATGTTGATTGGCACACTATTTTCAGGAGCTTCTATGAGAAGGTGAGGATTCAGGTGGCTGTGAGAGACCCAATCAAAATTCCCAGGGATAGGATGGTGGAGATACACCATGAGCTTTACTTGCTAAAAATTTCTGTGGAGACCGAGTTAGTGAGTGAACATGATTCAGATAATCCTCCAGGCCCTGATGACAACAACCCCTCTCAAAAAAAGCATACTAAAGAAGAGTTTGATACAAGTGAAGATGACTTGCTTGGAGAAGATATGGATATTGGGAATAGCAACTCCAATATCAAAGACAAACGTCATGCTACTGGGTCCAATGCGGCCACTACACAAAAGTGCTCCACCCTGCTCCCGGATCCAATGAAGTAAGTTTAGTCTCCTCCAAGATGCTTTGGGTGCCCCTATGACCAAAAAGCTACCTTGAGGCGGTGAAGAAGAAACATAATGATAACATTGGCGCCCTCTCCTGGAACAATTTGAAGCTGCTGCTGATGTGGACAAGCCTGTTTCCCAGAAGTGCATTAGCACACAACAGAAATGGGGCCCTGTGATGGCCTCCAGGATTAGCACAAGGAACAAAAAATATAGCAGGCCAGCTCTTCAAAATGCTCAGGAGGTGAAGCAGATGAAAAAGCTGGAATTGCCTATGATAAGAAAAGGTACCCATAACTCTTTTGCTTGTTTGGATGATTCTCTACTGATCAAAACTACAGAGTGCTCAGGTATTAGCCTGGGGACTAGTAGTGATAGTATCAGAGATAATATTTGCATTATCAAGCAGATTGAGTTAGATAGACTTGATAAATTTAATTCTGAAAATCCTGCTGTATTTTTACCTCCTAGTATAGATATTACTGGTGATGAATTTAATAGTTCAGACCTCAGTCCTAGGACTAATACTGAGTCAGAGGAGGGGACACATATAAATGTGCTCCCTAAATCAGACTCCCCCTGGATTGAGGTTAGAAACTCTTTTTCCTGTAGAGGGAGAAGGAAGATTAATTTTGCAGTTAAATGATAGGTATCTTTTGGAACATTAGAGGGCTTAATGGCCCCAATAAAGTTGACAAATTGAAAGAGCTCATTAGAGCCAATAGTCCTGATTTTATTTGTATTTACGAGACCAAGAAAGAAGAATTTACTCTTCTTCAACTTGAACTCTTTGATCCCGAACTAATTTCCATCGAATGGCTCCTGCATTTAACACTGCAGGAGGGATTTTGATTGGAGTTAAGGTGGATCTATTTGACATTGTTCAATGTGATTTGCATAAATTTAGTATTTCTTGTTTGCTTAAGAATAAACATGATCACTATGTTTGGAGACTTATTTCGGTTTATGGTTCTGCCTATGACCAGTTTAAAATGGATTTCATTAATGAACTCCACAACTTGCTGACTGGCTGGGCAGGGCCCACCCTAATAGGTGGTGATTTCAGTCTAATTAGAGAGGCTAGTGATAAAAGTACTTGTGCTATTAATCAACACTAGGCTGACTCTTTAATGACTGGATTAATAAATTTGGATTAATAGAGCTCAAGATCAATGGGAGGAAGTACACTTGGGGCAACAATCAGGACAATTTAGTGATGACTACTATAGATAGAGTCTTCATGTCCACTGATTGGGCCTCTGCTTTCCCTGGTGTACACCTTAAAGCCCTGCCTAGATTAGGGAGTGATCACACTCCTTTGGTGGTTAACACCTGTGCTTTCTCCATTCCAAAGGATAAACATTTCAGATTTGAAAAATGGTGCTTGGAGGTTGAAGGGTTTAGAGAGATTGTGATTAAAGCTTGGACTGCTAAATGCCCTTTCAAAAAGGCAATAGATGTTTGGCAGTTCAAAATTAGGAATTCCAGAAAAGCCATCAAAGGGTGGATGGCCAATTATGAGGCAGAGCAGAACAAACATAAAACAAGCTCTAGTGGTTGAGTATAACTGTTTGGATATTATTTCTGAATCCAATCCTCCTTCCCCTAACACTAACATAAGAATCAAAAAAATTGCAGGTGATCTGGAGGATATCTGGAGGAAAGAAGAAATCAAGGCTAGGCAGAGATCTAGAGAGAGAGACATACTAGAAGGGGACCTAAATGCTGGCTACTTTAAAGCTATAGCTAATCAAAAGAGGAGGAAGAAACAGATCATGGTGCTGGAAGGAGATGCAGGTACTGTAACTGATCCTGAAGGTATTATGAAAGTTGTTGTTAACTACTATAAAAAATTATTTGGCTTCCAAGATAAAATTAACATCAACCTGAAAGATGACTTTTGGGAAGATGGGGAGAAGGTTACTGATGCTCATAACTGCATATTAGATACCCCCTTCTCTGAAAAGGAGATCAAGGATGTTGTTTTTGGCTCTTATGCTGAAGGAGCTCCTGGGCCAGATGGCTTTCCTTTTCTATTTTATCAACAATTTTGGGACCTCATTAAAGGTGACATGTTTGCTTTATTTCATGATTGGGAGAGAGGTGATCTAGACCTATTTAGACTTAACTTCTCCCTGTTAACTCTAGTTCCTAAAGAGGCTGATGCCATTAGAATGGAGAAATTTAGGCCTCTTGCTATGATTAATTGCAGTTTTAAGATCTTTGCTAAATGTGCCACTAATAAGTTTGGCCCCATCTGCAAAGATCTAATTTCTCTGAACCAGACAACCTACATAAAAGGCAGGTATATTGTCGAGAGTATTATCACATCCCATGAAATTATTCATTCTGTGCACTCCAGTAAGCAGTCTGGCTTTGTGTTTAAATTAGACTATGAGAAAGCTTATGACATGATCAACAGAGAATTCCTGCTGGACATGATGCATAAGAGAGGTTTTAGTAGTAAATGGATGAAGAAAGTTGAATCCCTATTATATAAAGGCTCTATTGGAGTTAATATTAATAATGACAACAGTGATTTCTTTATTGCTGGTAAGGGAGTCAGACAAGGGGACCCTTATTCCCCTTTGCTCTTCAACCTAGTAGCAGATGTTTTTACTAGAATTCTTGTTAAAGCCTCCAAGAATGATATCCTAGAAGGGCTCTTTCCTAGTTCTAATCCAGCTGGCATCATTAGCATGCAGTATGCTGATGACACTACTTTTCCTGAGTAACAACCCATCTCATGCTAGAAACCATAAATGGTTACTATCCTGCTTCGAGCAATTATCTGGGATGAGGATTAATTTCCACAAATGTGACCTGGTTCCTATCAATATAAATGGAGATGATGCTAATATATTTGCTCAAATCCTTGGTTGCAAACTAAGTGAGTTCCCATTAAATATTTAGGAGCTCCTCTCCATCACAGAAACATTAAAAAAATGTGAGCTTCATCCTACTGTTGATAAAATTATCAAAAGAGGGGCTGGCTGGAGAGGTAGATTGCTGTCTTCTGGCAAGAGACTCACACTAGTGAAAACCTGTTTAGCCACTTTTCCTGGTTACCATATGGGAATTATTAAATTCCCAAAATGGGCCATTAAGCTGATTAATTCTCAACTAGCTCACTGTTTTTGCGATGATTATGAGGGCCATCATAAATATCACCTTGCTGCTTGGGGGAATGTGACCCTCCAATAGCAACATGGGGGCCTTGGCATCCCTAATATTGCTGACATGAATCTTCGGCTATTAGCTTCCTGGATTAAGAGATACTTCCTGGATGAGGGCAAGATTTGGAAGCAAGTAATTGATGCCAAATATAGGACTCATAGCCCTAATATTTTTGCTTGCCATAACAATGGTTCTTCCCCTTTTTGGAAAGGGATCCTTTGGGCTGCTAAAGCCACTAGTATGGGCTATTCCTGGATTATTGGGAATGGCAAGAGTGTCAGATTCTGGGAAGACCAGTGGATTGGGCATACCACCCTTGCTACCCAGTATTGGGACTTATATATTATTGCCAATGACCATAATATACCTATAAGTGAAGTCTGGGATGGTACTAATCTCAAAATCACTTTTAGGAGGTGCTTTACTCAAAAAATGTTAGCTGACTGGGATGATCTATTTAGCTGCATTAAAGATGTTGTGTTGGAAGACAGAGAAGATACCGTACGTTGGAATTATGAAGCTAAGGGTATCTACACTGTGAAATCCTTCTACAACATAATTAACTTTAGGGGGGTACGCCCGGGTAACCTCCCTGTTATCTGGAAATTCAACGTCCCCCTGAGGATTCAGATTTTTCTCTGGCTTATGGCTAAAAACAAATTATTGACCTGAGATAACCTCCATAAAAGACAACATGTAGAAGATATTACCCGTCTTTTCTATGGTGAATCTGAAACTGTTGAGCATTTATTTTTTGGCTGTGTCGTTCCGATAGAGCTATGGAGAGTGATTTTTGATATTTCTAATAAGCATTCTGGAATGTCCATAGATGACATGCTCGAATGGTGGTCCAATAACAAAAATCACTCAGTGGATTGTTTACTTCACTCTGTTGTCCTATGGACTCTGTGGAAATATCGTAACGACATTTGTTTCAACCATGTTCCCTGGCTTGGGATGCAGGTTCTTGTTGGAAATATGCCCTAGAGGCAATAATAAATTAGTTATTATTATATTTCCTTGTTCATGATAATCGTTTATTACCCATGCTATAATTGTATTGATAGGAAACTCAGATACACGTGTGGGTACATAAACAACACCATGTCCCTAGTAAGCCTCTAGTTGACTAGCTCGTTGATCAACAGATGGTTACGGTTTCCTGACCATGGACATTGGATGTCGCTGATAACTTGATCACATCATTTGGAGAATGATGTGATGGACAAGACCCAATCCTAAGCCTAGCACAAAGATCGTAGTTCGTATGCTAAAGCTTTTCTAATGTCAAGTATCATTTCCTTAGACCATGAGATTGTGCAACTCCGGATGCCGTAGGAATGCTTTGGGTGTACCAAACGTCACAACGTAATCGGGTGGCTATAAAGGTGCACTCTGGTATCTCCGAAAGTGTCATTGGGTTGGCACGAATCGAGATCGATTTGTCACTCCGATGTAGCGGAGAGGTATCTCTGGGCCCACTCGGTAGGACATCATCATAATGTGCACAATGTGACCAAGCGGTTGATCACGGGATGATGTGTTACGGAACGAGTAAAGAGACTTGCCGGTAACGAGATTGAACAAGGTATCGGCATACCGACGATCGAATCTTGGGCAAGTACAATACCACTAGACAAAGGGAATTGTATACGGGATCGATTGAGTCCTTGATATCGTGGTTCATCCGATGAGATCATCGTGGAACATGTGGGATCCAACATGGGTATCCAGATCCCGCTGTTGGTTATTGACCGGAGAACGTCTCGGTCATGTCTGCATGATTCCCGAACCCGTAGGGTCTACACACTTAAGGTTCGATGACGCTAGGGTTATAAAGGAAGTTTGTATGTGGTTACCGAATGTTGTTCGGAGTCCGGGATGGGATCCCAGACATCACGAGGAGTTCCGGAATGGTCCGGAGGTAAAGATTTATATATGGGAAGTCCTGTTTTGGTCACCGAAAAAGTTTCGGGTTTTATCGGTAACGTACCGAGACCACCGGGAGGGTCCCGGGGGTCCACCAAGTGGGGCCACCGGCCCCGGAGGGCTGCATGGGCCAAGTGTGGGAGGGGGCCAGCCCTAGGTGGGCTGGTGCGCCCCCCACAAGGGCCCAAGGCGCCTAGGGTTGGGGGAGGGGGCGCACCCACCTATCTTGGGGGGCAAGTTTCCCCTCTCCCCCCTTGGCCGCCACCCTAGATGGGATTGGGGGCAGCCGCACCCCTTGGGGTGGAAACCCTAGAGGGGGTGCACCCCCCTCCCTCTCCCCTATATATAGTTGAGGTCTTGAGGGCTGCCAACACATGAGTTTGACCTCTCCTTGGCGCAGCCCTACCTCTCTCCCTTCTCCTCTACCGCGGTGCTTGGCGAAGCCCTGCAGGATTGCCACGCTCCTCCACCACCACCACGCCACAGTTGTGCTGCTGGACGGAGTCTTACTCAACCTCTCCTCTCTCCTTGCTGGATCAAGGCGTGGGAGACGCCACCGGCTGTACGTGTGTTGAACGCGGAGGTGCCGTCCGTTCGCACTAGGATCTCCGGTGATTTGGATCACGACGAGCACGACTCCTTCAACCCCGTTCTCTTGAACGCTTCCGCTTAGCGATCTACAAGGGTATGTAGATGCACTCTCCTTCCCTCGTTGCTAGTTTCTCCATAGATAGATCTTGGTGACACGTAGGAAAATTTTGAATTTCGCCACGCTCCCCAACAAAGTGGCATCATGAGCTAGGTCTGCATATGCGTAGATTCTTTGCACAAGTAGAACACAAAGTAGTTGTGGGCGTTGATTTTGTTCAATATGCTTACCGTTACTAGTCCAATCTTGTTTCGACGGTATTGTGGGATGAAGCGGCCCGGACCGACCTTACATACACTTACGTGAGACAAAGTTCCACCGATCGACATGCACTTGGTGCATAAGGTGGCTAGCGGGTGCCGCCTCTCCCACTTTAGTCGGATCGGATTCGATGAAAAGGGTCCTTATGAAGGGTAAATAGCAATTGACATATCACGTTGTGGCTTTTGCGTAGGTAAGAAACGTTCTTGCTAGAAACCCATAGCAGCCACGTAAAACATGCAAACAACAATTAGATGACGTCTAACTTGTTTTTGCAGGGTATGCTATGTGATGTGATATGGCCAAAAAGGAACGTGATTAATGATATGTGATGTATGAGATTGATCATGTTCTTGTAATAGGAATCACGACTTGCATGTCGATGAGTATGACAACCGGCAGGAGCCATAGGAGTTGTCTTTATTTATTGTATGACCTGCGTGTCATTGAACAACGCCATGTAATTACTTTACTTTATTGCTAACCGGTAGCCATAGTAGTAGAAGTAATAAGTTGGCGAGACAACTTCATGGAGACACGATGATGGAGATCATGGTGTCATGCCGTTGACGATGATGATCATGGAGCCCCGAAGATGGAGATCAAAAGGAGCAAAATGATATTGTCCATATCATGTCACATATTTGATTGCATGTGATGTTTATCATGTTTATGCATCTTATTTGCTTAGAACGACGGTAGTAAATAAGATGATCCCTCATTAAAATTTCAAGAAAGTGTTTCCCCTAACTGTGCACCGTTGCGGAAGTTTGTCGTTTCGAAGCACCACGTGATGATCGGGTGTGATAGATTCTTACGTTCACATACAACGGGTGTAAGCCAGATTTACACACATGAAACACTTAGGTTGACTTGACGAGCCTAGCATGTACACACATGGCCTCGGAACACAAGAGACCGAAAGGTCGAGCATGAGTCGTATGGTAGATACGATCAACATGAAGATGTTCACCGATGATGACTAGTCCGTCTCACGTGATGATCGGACACGGCCTAGTTGACTCGGATCATGTAATCACTTAGATGACTAGAGGGATGTCTATCTGAGTGGGAGTTCATAAGATGAACTTAATTATCCTGAACATAGTCAATAACCTTTGCAAATTATGTCATAGCTCGCGCTTTAGTTCTACTGTTTTAGATATGTTCCTAGAGAAAATATATTTGAAAGTTGACAGTAGCAATTATGCGGACGATGAGAAGGCTTATGTCCTTAATGCACCGCTTCGATTGTCGAACCCCAAACATCGTCTCGTGGATGTTGCGAACATCGGACATACACGCTTTTGATAACTACGTGATAGTTCGCTTAAACGGTTTAGAGTTGAGGCACCAAAGACGATTTCAAACGTCATGAACATATGAGATGTTTCGAGGGCTGAAATTGGGATTTCAGTCTCGTTCCCACTTCAAGAGGTATAAGACCTCCGACGATTTTCTTAGCCTGCAAAATAAGGGAGAAAAGCTCAATCATTGAGCTTGTGCTCAGATTGTCTGAGTGCAACAATCACTTGAATCGAGTGGGAGTTGATCTTCCTGATGAGATAGTGATGCTTCTCCAAAGTCATTGCCACCAAGCTGCTAGAAGCTTCGTGATGAACTATAACATATCAGGGATAGATATGATAATCCTTGAGCTATTCGCAATGTTCGACACCGCGAATGTAGAAATCAAGAAGGAGCATCAATTGTTGATGGTTAGTGAAACCACTAGTTTCAAGAAGGGCAAGGGCAACAAGGGGTACTTCATGAAACGGCAAATCAGTTCTTTGCTCCAGTTGAAGAAACCTGTGGTTGAACCCAAACCCGAGACTAAGTGCTTCAGAATGAGAGGAACGGACATCAAGCAAGATTACCCTAGATACTTGGTAGATGAGAAGGCTGGCAAGGTCGATAGAAGTATATTGGATATACATTATGTTAATGTGTACTTTACTAGTACTCCTAGCAGCACCAGGGTATTAGATACCGGTTCGGTTGCTAAGTGTTAGTAACTCGAAATAACAGCTTCGGAATAGACGGAGACTAGCTAAAGGTGAGCTGTCGATATGTGTTGGAAGTGTTTCCAAGGTTGATGTGATCAAGCATCGCACGCTCCCTCTACCATCAAGATTGGTGCTAAACCTGAATATTGTTATTTGGTGTTTGCGTTGAGCATAGACATGATTGGATTATGTCTATTGCAATGCAGTTATTCATTTAAGGAGAATAATGGTTACTCTAATTATTTGAATAATACCTTCAATGGTCTTACACCTAAAAGGAATGGTTTATTGAATCTCGATCATAGTAATACACATTTTCATGCCAAAAGATATAAGATAGTAATGATGGTACCACTTACTTGTGGCACTGCCATGTAAGTCATATTGGTATAAAACGCATGAAGAAGCTCCATGTTGATGGATCTTTGGACTCACTGCGTTTTGAAAAGTTTGAGACATGCTAACCATGTCTATTGGTGTATACGCATGAAGAAACTCCATGCAGATGGATCATTTGGACTCACTTGATTTTGAATCACTTGAGATATGCAAATCATACCACATGGGCAAAATGACTGAAAAGCCTCGGTTTCAATAAGATGGAACAAGATAGCAACTTGTTGGAAGTAACACATTTTGATGTGTGCAGTCCAATGAGTGCCGAGGCATGCAAAGGAATATCGTTATGTTCTTACTTCACGGATGATTTGAGTAGATATCGAGTGTATTTACTTGATGAAACACAAGTCTGAATTATTGAATGGTTCAAGTAATTTCAGAGTGAAGTTGAAGATCATCGTGACAAGAGGATAAAATGTCTATGATATGATCATAGAGATGAGTATCTGAGTTACGAGCTTTGGCACACAATTAAGACATTGTGGAAATTGTTTCATAATAAATACCGCCTGAACACCATAGTGTGATGGTGTGTCCAAACATCATAGTTGCACCCTATTGGATATGATGCGTACCATGATGTCTCTTATCGAATTACCACTATCGTTCATGGGTTAGGCATTAGAGACAACCACACTCACTTTAATAGGGCACCATGTAATTCCGCTGAGACGACACCGCTTGAACTATGGTTTGGAGAAACCTAAATTGTCGCTTTCTTAAAAGTTTGGGGCTGCGACGCTTATGTGAAAAAGTTTCAGGTTGATAAGCTCGAACCCAAAGCGGATAAAATGCTTCTTCATAGGACACCCAAAACAGTTGGGTATACCTCCGATCTCGATTAGGAAGCAAAAAGGATTGTTTCTAGAATTAGGTCCTTTCTCGAGAAAAGTTTCTCTCGAAAGAATTGAGTGGGAGGATGGTGGAGACTTGATGAGGTTATTGCTCACTTCAACAAGTGTGTAGCAGGGCACAGGAAGTTGTAACTGTGGCACCTACACCAATTGAAGTAGAAGCTTATGATAGTGATCATGAAGTTTTGGATCAAGTCACTACCGTACCTCTTAGGGTGACAAGGATGCGTACTACTTACGAAAGTGGTACAAGAATCCTGTCTTGAAGGTCATGTTGCTAGACAACAATGAACCTACGAGCTATGAAGAAGCGATGGTGGGCCCGGATTCCGACGAATGGCTCAAGGCCATAACATCCGAGAGAGGATCCATGACTTTGGAAGAAATACTTGATGGTCGTAAGGACGTCGGGTAAAGATGGATTTTAAAAGGAAGATGCATAATGATGGTAAGTATCACCATTAAGAAAGCTCGACTTGTCGTTAAAGATGTTTTCCGACAAGTTCAAGGAGTTGACTACGGTGAGGCTTTCTCACCAGAGCGCTAAGAGTCTGTTGGAATTGGATTAGCAATTATCGCATGATTGATGAAATCTTGCGATAGGATGTCAAAACATTGTTTCCTCGATGTTATACTTGAGGAAAGGTTGTATGTGATACAACCGTAAGGTTTTGTCAATCCCGAAAGATGCTAACAAGTATGCAAAGCTCCAGCAATCCTTCTAAGGACTGGAGTAAGCATCTCGGAGTTGGAATGTACGCTTTGATGAGATGATCAAAGATTTTGGGTTTATACAAAGTTTGTGAGAAACTTGTATTTCCAAAGAAGTGAGTGGGAGCGCTATAGAATTTCTGATGAATATATATTGTTGATCAGAAATGATGTAGAATTTCCGGAAAGCATATATGGTTATTTGAAAAGTTTTTTCAATAGAAAACCTAGATTAAGCTGCTTGAACATTGAGAATCAAGATCTATGAGGATAGATAAAAACGCTAAATGGTACTTTCAAATGAGCACATACCTTGACATGATCTTGAAGGTGTTCAAGATGGATCACCAAAGAAGGAGTTCTTGCCTCGAGTTGTAAGGTATGAAGTTAAGAGTTAAAGCTCGACCACGGCAGAAGAGAGAGAAAGGACGAAAGTCGCCCCTATGCTTCAGACGTAGGCTCTATAGTATGCTATGTCAGTGTACCACACGGAAGTGTGCCTTGCCATGAGTCAGTCAAGGGTTACAAGAATGATCCGGCAATGGATCATTGGACAGCGGTCAAAATTGTCCTTGGAGTAAATAAGGACATGTTTCTTGATTATGGAGGTGATAAAGAGTTCGGCGTAAAGGGTTACGTCGATGCAAGCTTTAACACCTATCCGAATGACTCTGAATAGCAAACAGGATAATGATAGTGGAGCAACCATTTGGAATAGCTCCAAGTGGAGCATGGAAGCGGCATTTACAATATGACCTAGAGATTTGCGAAGTACATACGGATCTGAATGTTGCAGACCCATTGACTAAAACCTCTCTCACAAGCAAAACATGATCAAACTCCAGAACTCATTGAGTCTTAATCACATGATGATGTGAACTAGTTTAGTGACACTAGAAACTCTTTGGATGTTAGTCACATGGCAATGTGACCTGTGAGTGTTAATCACATGGCGATGTGAACTAGATTATTGACTCTAGTGCAAGTGGGAGATCATGGAAATATGCCCTAGAGGCAATAATAAATTAGTTATTATTATATTTCCTTGTTCATGATAATCGCTTATTACCCATGCTATAATTGTATTGATAGGAAACTCGGATACATGTGTGGGTACATAAACAACACCATGTCCCTAGTAAGCCTCTAGTTGACTAGCTCGTTGATCAACAGATGGTTACGGTTTCGACCATGGACATTGGATGTCGTTGATAACGGATCACATCATTTGGAGAATGATGTGATGGACAAGACCCAATCCTAAGCCTAGCACAAAGATCATAGTTCAGTATGCTAAAGCTTTTCTAATGTCAAGTATCATTTCCTTAGACCATGAGATTGTGCAACTCCCGGATGCCGTAGGAATGCTTTCGGTGTACCAAACGTCACAACGAATCGGGTGGCTATAAAGGTGCACTACGGTATCTCCGAAAGTGTCTGGGTTGGCACGAATCGAGATCGATTTGTCACTCCGTAACGGAGAGGTATCTCTGGGCCCACTCGGTAGGACATCATCATAATGTGCACAATGTGACCAAGGGTTGATCACGGGATGATGTGTTACGGAACGAGTAAAGAGACTTGCCGGTAACGAGATTGAACAAGGTATCGGCATACCGACGATTGAATCTTGGGCAAGTACAATATCGCTAGACAAAGGGAATTGTATACGGGATCGATTGAGTCCTTGACATCGTGGTTCATCCGATGAGATCATCGTGGAACATTTGGGAGCCAATATGGGTATCCAGATCCCGCTGTTGGTTATTGACCGGAGAACGTCTCGGTCATGTCTGCATGATTCCCGAACCCGTAGGGTCTATACACTTAAGGTTTGATGACACTAGAGTTATAAAGGAAGTTTGTATGTGGTTACCGAATGTTGTTCGGAGTCCCGGATGAGATCCCGGCCGTCACGAGGAGTTCCGGAATGGTCCGGAGGTAAAGATTTGTATATGGGAAGTCCTGTTTTGGTCACCGGAAAAGTTTCGGGTTTTATCGGTAACGTACCGGGACCACCGGATGGTCCTGGGTCCACCAAGTGGGGCCACCGCCCCGGAGGGCTGCATGGGCCAAGTGTGGGAGGGGCCAGCCCTGTGTGGGCTGGTGCGCCCCACAAGGCCCAAGGCGCCTAGGGTTGGGGGAGGCGCACCCACCCAACTTGGGGGCAAGTTTCTCTCCCCTTGGCCGCCACCCTAGATGGGATTGGGGGCAGCCGCACCCCTTGGGGTGGAAACCCTAGAGGGGGCGCACCCCCTCCCTCTCCCCTATATATAGTTGAGGTCTTGAGGGCTGCCAACACATGAGTTTGACCTCTCCTTGGCGCAGCCCTACCTCTCTCCCTTCTCCTCTCCCGCGGTGCTTGGGGAAGCCCTGCAGGATTGCCACGCTCCTCCATCACCACCACGCCGTTGTGCTGCTGCTGGACGGAGTCTTCCTCAACCTCTCCCTCTCTCCTTGCTGTATCAAGGCGTGGGAGACATCACCGGGCTGTACAAACGCGGAGGTGCCGTCCATTCGGCACTAGGATCTCCGGTGATTTGGATCACGACGAGTACGACTCCTTCAACCCCGTTCTCTTGAACACTTCCGCTTAGCGATCTACAAGGGTATGTAGATGCACTCTCCTTCTCCTCGTTGCTAGTTTCTCCATAGATAGATCTTGGTGACACGTAGGAAAATTTTGAATTTCTGCTACGTTCCCCAACAGTTCTGTGGAGAAAAACTGCTTCCATGCTGGACAGTTGGGTGGTTCGATGCTCTGGCCCTGTCAAAGAAAAGGTGATGCACCTGGTGTGAAAGCTGGAGCAGCTAGCGCGAGCCCCCCTCTTGCTATGGCCGGACCCCGGCTAGGCCTTCTGAAGTGCTCGGAGGTGCTGCACAACCGCGACACTGATTGAGATCAGAGGCCCATTTTGAGCTCTACTTGATGTATCCTCGTTTCGTCTCCGATCTCTTTCTTTGCTGGCTGTAGTATCTTCGGGTCTAGTTTATTTTCTCTTTAAAGTAGTTGTCGTAGTTTCATTTGAGGCTCGGAGTGTTCTTTGCTGGGGCAGCGTGTGTCAGTATATCCCCTCGTGCATTTGTAACATGATGGTGGACCTGTGTGGTTTCGCTTTGTTCAATACAAATGGAGCCGGGCTATCGAGCCCTTTTCCTCTAAAAAGGTTTCACACCTCTTGCTAGTCCGTCCTCACCTCTGGGCCGAAACAAAGGCGACAAGGAGATCCGTTGTCGCTGATTGTTTTTTCTATTATCTCGGATATGTTAGCCGCTCTCACAGCACGGGATAAAGAGGATGGCCAATTTGAAGATATAGTTCTACCTCTAGTAGAGGGTGGGATCAAAAAGTGCCTGCAGCTACCGGGCTCCATTGCTCATGGTATTTGAAAATTTTGAAAAACACACTTCCGTTGCTAAAAAAAATCTTAAATCAAATACGTGAATCCATACACATGCCTAAGGCCCGGTAAAAAGCTGAAAAAGTAACCCTTTGTATTTTGAGAAATATAAAAAAGAGAAATTTCTGACATAAATAGCATCCATTTTCTGCTATATACTGTCAGAATTTTGTTTCCTTTTTCTACAGCCCAAAACAAAATGAGATTTCTACCGAAACTTTCCATGTGTATTCGAAATGTGTGTATGTATCCCCAGGAAAAATTTCACATTTTTTTGAAACTTCAAAAACACAAATATTAAAATGTTTAAATATAGGGAGCAGTGGAGCTCGGGTGCTGCAATCCCTCTCTCAGGGTGGGATATCCATCTTATAGTATGCGGGTGATACCTGGCCTTTGTGGAATATGATATGTTTTTCATAGACAAAGCCATTAATATGAATCTTGTCTTGTGTCTGTTTGAGCAACTTTTTGGATCCAAAATTAACTTTCACAAAAGTCAGACCATTTGTTTTGGAAAAAATAGAGTCCGAAGAGTCGTGCAAACAATTGTTTGGGTGTGAGTCTGCTATATTTCTATTCAAGTACTACCTCCGTCCTGGTTTATAAGTCCTCTCTATATTTTGTGCCAAATTTTGACTAGAGATTTAACTAACAAAATATTAATGCATGTCACCAATAATTATATAGTTGGATTCGTATTTAAACGTAGTTTACAATTCTATTGTTTTTATGACATGCACTAACATTTTGTTAGTTAAATATAAGGTCAAAATTGGCATAGAATACAAAGGGGACTAATAAATCAAGACGGATGTAGTACGTGGGAATTCCTATTATTAATTAAGCTTCTGAATAAAGAATGGAAAGATATTGAAGGCAATTTTTAAAGCAATTGAAAAGGCAAGTTTTTTTTGAAAAAACTCCAGCTTTATTCATTTGTAATAATCATTACATCATCTATGAGGATTGGTACAATTTCATTTAAAGGCTTCTCAAACCAATCAGAAATCAAAGAAAATCTAACCAATCTAGAAAGTTCGTGAGCAACTTTATTTGCTTCTCAATGCTCAAACCTGGAAATAGGAAAATCGCAAGCAAAATGAAAACAATCGTCAAATTGAAAAGGCAAGTTGTTCTCACATGGAGGATGTTTTTCCTAATTAATTCGGTCCTTCCTACTTTACCTATGTTTATGCTATGCTTCCTCCAAGTACCTAAAGGGGTGCGGAAGAGGATGGACTTCTTAAAGATCCAGATTCTTGTAGCAATATAGGTTAGCTTAAGTGGAGTATAATTGATAGACCGGAAAGACCAAGGTGATCATTTGGTTGAAGACCTTGAAAAACAAATGATTGAAGAACAAATGGTTGTTTAAACTCCTCAATGAAGATAGGGTGTCACTAGTACGCATTGGTGCTATGCAACGGTTTTTAACCCTTGCATCATATACAACTCTTCTTTAAGAAATCCATTAAGGAATGCAGTTTTGACATCCATTTGCCAGATTTCATAATCATAAAATGCGGCAATTGCTAACATGATTCAGACAGACTTAAGCATCGCTACGGGTGAGAAAGTCTCATCGTAGTCAACTCCTTGAACTTGTCGAAAACCTTTCGCAACGAGTCAAGCTTTATAGATAGTAACATTACCATCAGCGTCAGTCTTCTTCTTGAAGATCCATTTATTCTCTATGGCTTGCCGATCATCGGGCAAGTCAACCAAAGTCCATAGTTTGTCCTCATACATGGATCCCATCTCAGATTTCATGGCCTCAAGCCATTTTGCAGAATGTAAGTGCATCTAGTGCCCCTTAGTGATTTTGGTGTATTGAAGACTTATAGGTTAAAGGACTAATGTGTTTATGAGTGTACACAGGTCTATAAGTCTGTGAAGAGTTTGATATTCTGAGAGAAAGTCAATTCTAAAAATGAATATCTTTGATCAAGAATTTGGATTTCAAGACTTTCAAGACTTTGAAAGTGAAGAAATTGGTGTGACCTTGAAGACTTGGCATTCATTCGAGGAACATGAAGCGTGAAGACTTTTGTTTTCGTAGTTTCATTTTCTCTTTCTTGAGTCTTAGGAAACACCGTCTTTGTTAAAAGGGGTCGAGGAAATACTAAGGAAAAATTTCCATGTGATGCTCAACTCAAAATCCTACACCTACCAATCCCTTCGAGTGAAGCCATTGGAAATCTCATACAGTTCAGTCAATTTCTTCAGTGATAGAGACGAAGTTCTTCCGGTCTCTGAGGAATTTGTTCTGACTAAGGAGTTAGGAATTCGCCAGTGCGGATTGTCTACACAGTGAAGAACATGATAGCCCAGAGGAATTTGATACTCAAATTTCCAACCGTTGCTGTGCTACGCGCCAGCTGTCCCAAAATATCTACCCACCTAACGGTCATATCATTGAAGGGCATTTATGTCTTATCATGTCGGGCTGCTCCCTAGGCTATAAATAGCTGCCCCCTACAACCACTAGCAGTTTGGCTACTCCGAGATAAACTGACACTTGTCATTTGAGAGCATCCCATCCTCCGAGGACTCTGAGCGAAAGTCATCAAGTGAGGAAACCCAAACCCAAACACCTACAAACCCAAAGTGGTTGAGCATCACTGAAGATATTGATCTTCCATAGATCAGACGCTTGTTACCTTTGAAGACTGTGCTTCTTCCAGACGGTTAGGCGTCATGGTCTGAGCATCCAAGAGGAAGTTGTGGATCGCCGAGTGACCGAGTTTGTGAAGGTTTGTAAGTCACCTGAAGACTTACCACGAGTGATTGGGCGAGGTCTGTGTGACCTTAGCTCAAGGAGAATACGGTAAGGACTGTGTGTCCTCAGGTATAAATACCTAGCCGCCCAACTGCATCGCATAACCGCTGTCACAACAGTTGGAACTGGTCTACCAAATCATTGTCTTCACCAAGCCTACTGGTTCTATTTCCTCAACTCTTTCATTTCCTCATTATTCTGTTGTGTGCTTGTTCATATCTGTTTGGAGACTTTGACTAAAGACTTTCTCAATTTCCTCAGTTCAATTTCTTCAGTCTGTTTGTCTTCATCCTGTGTTATCATGTGTTTACGCTTTCTTTACTCTGAGCTTGTCTTCATTTCATCATGATGGCCATACTTGTGTTCTGTTATGCTTACATCTAAGTACTTATTCCGCTGCAAGTAGTTCTTCACTCAGGAATTTCCTCACCCGCAAATTCCTCATTGAAGAATTCATAAAAATTGCCTATTCACCCCCCCTCTAGTCGATATAATGCACTTTCAATTGGTATCAGAGCAAGGTACTCCCTTGTTCTGTGTGATTTTGGTTTAACCGCCTGGAGTTTTAGTTATGTCGACCGCAGGTATGATCAAGGTCTCTACTGGCTGTCCTACCTTCGATGGGACAGACTACCCCATCGGAAGAATAAGATGCGTAATGCATCTTGAGGCAAGTGATAACGATCTCCGGTATGTTGTGGAAAATGGTGTTCCCTCACCACACCTTCTCCGAATGTCACGATGTGAAGAGATTCAAGCAACTCGATTCTCAAGCGAAGAACATCATATGTGGCCATCTGAGCAAAGGGCAGTATGGAAGAGTGAGTGCTTTAGAAACTGCTAAGCTTATCTGGGATAGGCTGTCCAAAGTCAATGAAGAAGTCTCAACACAACGTGACTCTCGAGTTGACGTTCTTCGCAATCTCTTCAACCGCTTCAAAAGACTCGACAATGAAAATGTTCAACAAACCTTCGATCGCCTCACTGACATCTCAAATGAGCTTCAGGCACTTGGTGCCACTGACATCACCCACCATGAGGTGGTGAAGAAATTGCTGAGATTGCTTGATTCCTCATTTGATACTCTGAGACTGATGATACAAGAATGTGGAGATTACAAGTCACTTGATCCCGCTGATATCCTCGAGAGGCTAAACACTCAGGAGTTCCAGCTTCTTTGAGAAGAGAGATCTCTATGGTTCAAGCTATGGCAGATCACATGCCCGAAGGCCAAGGCGCTTCAATCAAGGTCAAGATTCCGTAGTAGCCCCTGTGATCCTCAAGAACTGAAGTCAGAGCTAGCACTGCCGTGAAGAAATTCCAGAAGTTCTCAAGACGTGGTCACTTTGGAAAATCCTCAAGGAGCAATGATTCCTCATCCAAAGGACTACAAGAAGAGGCTATGCCACAAATGCAAGAAACCCGGTCACTACATTCAAGACTGTCCTCAGTGGGAAAAGGAATCAAAGAAGAAGAAATACAAGGATTACAGTTCGGATGACTCAAAGAAGAAGAAGAAATCTTCAAAGTCTTCATCATCAAAATCCTCGAAGTCTTCATCTCACAAGAAGAGCAGCTCCTAGAAGGTTCGAGCATTCATTGGCAAGGAAATGGACTCTGAGGCTGAATATGAGGAACATGAGGAAGAGGAGGCATCTGAGGAGTCCGAGTCTGGTGTGGCGAGCCTAGCTCGCCATCGCATTCGTTAGCAAGTCCATCTTCAACTCGAAGAAAATGGCTTCACCAACAAGGCTGATGAAGGCAATGATGACTACGCCCCACCTATTGCTTCATGGCAAAAGGTGCCAAGGTACTCAAATACCCCTCCTCTGAATCAAGTGAGGATGAATCTGATGAAAACCTCAAGCCTAGCTACTCTAAACTTGCTAAGATTGCTGTGAAACAACAAAAGTCTTTTGAAAAGGTTCAAATTATGCTAGACAAAAGTGATGATATGTTGTGTGAAGAAATGGATCGCACTAAAACCTTGACGGAAAATCTTCAGAGACTTCAGTCTAGGTTTGACAACCTTCAAGGTTATCATAACACTCTCTTATCTGATCATGAGAAGATTTCTTATGAATTTCTTCAAAGAAAGCAAGATCTTGAAAAGCTAAGAGTGAGTTATGAAGATCTTCAGAAGGAGCGCGATTCACTTCTTTCTCAACAAATCAGGGCTGCTCAGGAAGAATTCATTCATCCATGTTTGAAGTGCATTGAACGAGAATCTGCTAATTCTTCACCTGAATGTTCAAATGCTTCAAATGTTACAAATTCTTCAACTGTCTCTGCTATCACTAATTCCTCATTTGAGGACATTGCCAGTATCACTGATGATGCAGGGATGAAGGAATTGTACATGACATGCATGTACAAAAGCCTCAAAGGGCATGAGTCTCTTTGTGATGTGCTTAAAAAGCAGATCCTCAACAGGATCCCTAGGAAAGAGGGTATTGCCTTTGAGAGGAAACTTAACGCTGATGGGACTTACTGGAAGCCTGAGCAGTATCCCAAAACCTCATGGGTTGCTGCAAAGGGACCTCCAGTAGATCCATCTACTCTATCTGGCTTTACATGTGAATCTCCTCATTCTGCTGATGAGTCATTTGACTCCAACTATAAACTGTTCAAAAATCAGAATGGTGAAGTATTTGCTAGATATGTTGGCACTAACTGCAGGAACAGTTCCCCTATGAAGAAAATCTGGGTTCCCAAAAGACGCTTGAAAATCTTCAGGTGAATGTCCTCATGACACCACCTGTGAAGAATAGGAACCCCAGTTCAAATTCTTCATATGGATCCAAATCCTCACGTGGATCAAATTCCTCAAAAGGATCAAAGTCCTCATATGAACATCATGGTGCTAACCCTTCTGTTTCATAGGGAAGATTTAAGGGCTATGAATATGAGCATTATTCTTCTAACCATTATGTTCATAAGTCCTCAAAGAATTTCTCTGCTTATTCATATGCTTATCCTAACTCCTCTTATGTGAAATGAAGTGGACTGGCTTCTATGCCACCTTTCTCGTATGGAGCTTGGAGAGTGATGAACTCTTTGCCACCCATTCAGATGTGGGTGCTGAAGAAAAAGAACTAATTTCTTCTGCAGGGTCAGGTCTCCAGACGAACTTAAACGTCCGAAGAATTTGTTGGAGACCTGAAATTGCCTGAAAGGACGCAGGCTAATCATGAAGAAACGAATCCTCATTTCTCACGTCCTAATACTGCTTTATCTATTTTATTGCTTGATGAAATTGATCTGATGAAATTGATGTCATATTCTTCATTGATGAAGTATATGAGTTCGTAAGCTACACTAATTCATCTGCAGGATGATCAACCCAAAGCCAATGAGTGGGTCCTCGATAGTGGATGTACAAATCACATGACTGGTGACAAGAATCTATTGATGGATGTTCCTTATCCCATCACATCTCAAGCATATCATCTTCACGACAAAGGCAAAAGTCGTATTGGGTCTAGGTAAGGTTGCGATCTCAAAGGATCGAAACATGGACAAAGTCATGCTTGTCGAGTCCTTAGGATACAACCTCATGTCTGCTCTCAATGCTTTGTGATCTTGATATGGTTGTTATCTTTGGAAAGTATCATTGTGTTGTGATCATGGAAGTCGACACTTCCAAAGTCTTCGAAGGCTTTAGGAGAGGAGACTTGTATATTGTTGATTTCTCTACAGGACCTCAACCAGTTGTATGTCTACTTGCAAAAGCTTTAGAAGGCTGGCTATGGCATCGACGACTTGGTCACGCTGGCATGAGGAATCTGCACACGCTCATGAAGAAGAAGCATGTCATTGGCATTGAGAATGTCAAATTCCTCAAGGATCACTTATGTGGAGCCTGCGAAGCTGGAAAGATGACCAAGACCAAACATCCAACAAAGACAATCATGACTACCTCACGACCATTTGAATTGCTTCACATGGATCTCTTTGGTCCTAATCATTATTCAGCAGTTACAAATGATGCATCTCTATATGGCTTTGTTATTGTTGATGATTACTCTTGTTACACATGGGTGCATATTGTCACTTACAAACATGAGGTGCGTGAAGTCTTCAAACGATTTTCCTCGAGGGCTTCAACCAACTTTGGCGTGAAGATCAAGCACATCAAGTGACAATGGAACCGAAGTTCAAGAATTCTGGTCTTGATGACTATCTTGATGAACTTGGTATTACTCATGAGTTATCTGCTCCTTATACTCCTCAGCAGAATGGCGTCGTGGAGTGCAAGAACAGAACTCTTGTTGAGATGGCTCGCACTATGCTTGATGAGTACAAAACGCCTCGTCGTTTCTGGATTGAGGCAATTGATACTGCATGCCACATCATCAAAAAGGTATATCTTCACAAATTCTTCAAGAAGACTGCTTATGAACTCCTCACTGACAAGAAACCCAATGTGAGTTATTTCAAAGTCTTCGGTGCTAAATGTTGGATTAGAGATCCCCATCACAACTCAAAATTTGCAATCAAAGCACATGAGGGTTTTATGCTTGGTTACGAAGGACTCAAGACACCTGACAGAGTCTTCAACAACGTTCTCCACAAAGTTGTTGAAACTGTAGATGTGCGGTTCGATGAAACTAACGGCTCGCAAAGAGAGCACCTACCTTCTGTGTTAGATGAACAGTCACCTGAGGAAACTATCAAGTTCAAGGCTATTGAGGATGTCATTCCTACCGAAGAATCTGTTGAAGAAATCATTCCAGAACGTGAAGAACGTCATGCTGATGCACCTGAAGAAAATGGTGTCAAGAAAATGCTGATCAAATTCCTCAACGACAACCCGCTCATCCTCATGTTGCAAACGGCGCATATTGAGAAAATCATCAGCGACATCAACATTCCAGGTCCTCTCACACGCTCAAAAGCTTCACATTTGTCTAACTTTTGTGGGCACTTTGCTTTAGTCTCTATCATAGAGACCACTAAGGTAGATGAAGCATTTCTGGACCCTGAGTGGATTCAAGCTATGCAAGAAGAATTACATCAGTTCAAGCTGAACAACGTCTGGGAACTGGTCAAACGTCCAGATCCTCGCAAGCACAATATCATTGGCACAAAGTGGATCTACCGCAACAAGCAAGATGAAAATGACCCTGTGGTAAGGAATAAGGCACGGCTTGTAGCTCAAGGCTATACACAGGTTGAAGGAATTGATTTCGATGAAACTTTTGCACCTGTTGCTAGACTTGAGGCTACTAGCATATTACTTGCTTATGCTAACCATCATGATATCACTTTATATCAAATGGATGTGAAAAGTGCATTCCTCAATGGTAAGCTTGAGGAAGAAGTATATGTTGCTCAACCCCCAGGTTTTGAAGATCCAAAGCATCCTGACAAAGTCTTCAAACTCAATAAGGCCCTCTATGGCCTAAAGCAGGCCCCTCGGGCATTGTATGACACTTTGAAGGAATTCCTCATGAAGAAAGGCTTCAAACCCGGTTCACTTGACCCTACTCTTTTCACTAAATATTATGATGGTGAATTGTTTGTGTGCCAAATATATGTTGATGATATTGTCTTTGGTCAGATCACCAACGTTACACTAACGAATTTGGTTATATACGAGGGAGGAATATGAGATGTCTATGATGGGATAATTGAAATTCTTCTTAGGTCTTCAAATTCGTCAACAGCGCAATGGCATATTCATATATCAGGAGAAATAGCTCAAAGATGTATTGAGGAAATTCGGCGTGCAAGATTGCAAAGGGGTCAAAATTCCTATGCCCACCAAGGGCCATCTATGCACTGATGAAAATGGTATTGACTTCGATCAAAAGGTATACTGTTCCATGATTGGTTCTTTATTGTACTTATGTGCATCTAGGCCAGACATTATGCTTAGTGTTTGCATGTGTGCCCGATTTCAAGCTACACCGAAGGAATCACACCATAAGGCTGTGAAACATATTCTTCAATATCTAGCTCACACACCAACACTTGGATTATGGTACCCCAAGGGCTCGATTTTTTATCTCATTGGATATTTAGATTCTGACTATGCTGGTGATCGTGTGGATCGCAAGTCAACATCAGGCACGTGCCATTTCCTCGGACGATCTTTGGTCTGTTGGTCCTCAAAGAAACAGAATCACAGATCACCGCTTCATCGCTGAAGCCGAGTACATTGTCAGCTGGTTCTTGCTGTGCTCAATTGCTGTGGATGAAGCAAACTCTCAAGGACTACGGCGTCAACATGAAGAATGTGCCTCTCATCGTGACAATGAGAGTGCAATCAAGATTGCTCATAACCCAGCTCAGCACTCGAAGACAAAGCACATTCAGATTCATCATCATTTTCTTCGTGATCATGTGTGGAAGGGCGACATTTCTATTGAGCATGTAAGGACTGAAGAACAGCTAGCTGATATCTTCACAAAGCCCTTGGATGAGAAGAGATTTAGCAAGTCGAGGTGTGAGCTAAATATCCTAGAATCTTCGAATGTTCTTTGAAAAGGACACTCATCCTAACACTTATGCAAAATTGATGACCTAGATGTGCAAGACGCGAAGAAACGTTTTTCTTCAATTAATGAAGACTAACACTCTAAGTGTGAATAAATTAATGAAGAATTTGATTCTCGGAACCCTACGACAATTGTACGCGGTGTCTGAAATCATCATTCTTACACGGTGGGTCACACCACCACCAAAAGTTGAAAATCTTCAATTTGAGTTATTCCTCAGTTTTGAAATTCCTCAGTTGTTCAATTTCTTCAACTTTGCAATGTCTTCACCATTTTAGACGCTTTTCTTCATTGTCTATATATATATATATATATATATATATATGTGTGTGTGTGTGTGTGTGTGTGTGTGTGTGTGTGTGTGTGTGTGTGTGTGAGTTTGTGTCCTCTACAACATTCACTTATTGCTATTTCTTCAAGTTGCTTTTTCTGCTAAGTGAATGTGATCAGACCCTTCCCCCTCTATGCTAAACTCAACCCACTCTATTCACAATTTCTTCATGTGCGTTATATTTGGAACTCGTTCAAAATCTTCACCGTGTCCTTGTCAGGTGAAGAATTTGCGAACGGAACTTTTAAAACTTATCTTATCTAAATTTTCGCGCTTGCTGCTCAAACTGCTCCACATTCCACGATAATACTTATCTATTCACCCATGATCTCACACGATCGCCACCTCTCAAAGACGTGGGTGACACATGTCAAGAGAATGAGAAGGGTCAGGCACGCTCATTCAATTTCTTCTAAGTAACAATTTTTCACTTCGCTATAAATACCCCTCCCTTCCTCACTTTGGTTTTACTCCGCCGAATTCTCTCCCACTCGAGCTTCTCAAAACCTAGCGCCGCGTTACATTTCCATCGCCGTCGGTGAGGAAGAACTTCACCGCCTCGACCTCGTCATTGTCAGATTTCGCTACCGCCGCGGATTTCTTCACTCCGCCGCCGCTGTAGCTGTCTTCCTCAGCCAAGTTAGGGCGTGGAAGATCTGAACTGATGAGCTTCACATCTACACTTCCCAGTTCATCGTGTTCTTCATCAAGGGTAAATTAAAGTTACTTTTACTGCCCTCTTTGATTCAAATGTTTTCTACAAAATCTTCAAAGGTGTTTATTCTTCAAATCTTCACTCACTTAACACCTCACATATCATCTGTTCTTGATCTGTTTCCCTAAGCAACGCTTTTCTTCAAGATTCCTCAATTGTGTGGATTTTTCAATCTGCATAACTCGAACCTAAGTCAAAGAACGCTTAGTGAAATTCTTCAAGACACATCTGGTCAAATTCCTCAAACTTGTTCTTTTGAAAACCTCCGAGAACGATATGACCTCTCCAAATTCCTCGCAACTATACTCTATTCACAGTACTCATGTCCGCCGTCAATCACTAGGTTCTCATCAACTTAACTCATTTGCAGCGTTCCTTGAAGAAAAGTTGCACACCTCTTCAGAAAATTCTGTTGTTCATATTCCTCAGCTGAAGAAAATGACTGACGGTAAGAAGCCACAGAAGGGAGGAAAGAGGCCTGAGGTTAATACTGCTTTCGAGATCCCTGATGACATAAACAATGATTATTACACTCCTGATGAGGCCAAGTTTGGCAAGGAGGATAAAATCAGCGCAAGGTGCGATACAAAGGATAGAGAGGAGATGGGCACGGGAATGGAGGGAGTACATATATGTTACTCCCAAGTATATGAAGAAATTCGCCTAAATCCTCCATGCCCAAGACCTCCATTGGCACCTGCCAAGAAGTCGATCCCACCAGCCTCAAGAATGGTGAGGACTATCCCGATGAATGGGCCAAGCGCCAGCCAAGCTAGCCAAAATAGCTAAGGAAGCAGTGAGGAAATTTAATGAAGACTCTGCTGCTGCTGCTACCACTGCTGAGGCCTCTGCAAGCAAGCCAAAGAAGTCCATGGCAACTGCTCATAAGCCAAGTGCTTCACCACAAATGCCCTCACGGCCAAGTTCCTCAAAGAATGCCCTCATGGCCAGATTCTTCAAAGCCCTCACGGCAACTCCTCAAGCTGCTCCAGCTCCTTCAAAGTCCCTCACCTCCGCCAAAGTTCTCAACTCCTCCGACAAAATCCTCAAAGACTGTGCATATCACCACGCATAAAGGACAACAGCATCTCTATTGCCTCAGAGCTTCGCTAGTTCACCCAATTCATCAACTGCCCCTCTCTCGCGGTAGAAAAAGGCTATCATTGGCGTGGTTCTCACCAAGTCCTCACAAGAAGCAGGTCGCCTTTCAAGTGCCGCTTCGATGAAGACGGTCGATGATGAAGAACTTGCTGAAATCATCGAGACAGCAGCTCAAGGTCATAGAGCCTAAGGCACAAATGTACCGCTTTTGGATCCAAAATTGATCCTTGATTACATTGATCTCGCACAAGGACCCCAACACTCATATGCCTGATTTCAAGTTGACTCTCGCCAAAGTCATATGGTGACCGCCTTCATTCAGAAGAGAAATGGAAATTTGAAAAGGCCAGCAGCTTGAAGAAAGCGCAGAGAGAAGGAGCGCTCAAGAAAAATGTTGTCTCTATGCAATCAAGAACTTGTTACTATTCAATCCAAATCAAGAAACTTAGTGATGAATTTGACGATACCGCTACCGACCGGGCTTAGAGCCAAAGTCAGTTTGTGAAGTTAACCGAGAAGTTCACTACCAATGTTGCAGCCCCATCGCAACAAGAATTCCTCAGCCGAGGCATCCGCCACCCTATCAAGAACATGCCAAAGACCATCGATGAAAATCAGCTGTCAAGAAACTCAGAGTACCATGGCTGATGACTGCATTCCAGCACCAAGAAATTGCCGTGGCAACCACTAGTGTTGCGCTGCGTGAAGAAACTGCTGTGCCACCAAGCTTCGCCATAAGCCCAAGTAACTGAACCAATTTCCTCTGCTCCTCCTGCACCTACCCCAACTCCGATTCTTCCGTCTGCATCAGATGTGAAGAAGACCAAGGCTGCAGAGCGTGCAGCTGTGAAGAAAAGGAAAGCATCAACTTCATCAGATTCTTCCGCTCCGAACAAGATGAAGCCATTGAGCAGCTCTTTTGAAAATCCAATTGATGCTATTCTTGTCTCATCCATGCCATCAAAGGACCTTATTCCTTTTGATAAAGAATATGTGATCCCAAGTGGATCAGATGAAGAGATTCCTTCTACTGCTTCGTCAGAGCAGTTGGATGAAGAGATGGAAGCGGATGCCATCCCTTCAACCCCAATAGTCTCATCGCCCATGCCTCAGTTCACTGCTGAAGATGCCGGCGTTGAAGAAAAGAGTGAAGAAGAAGATGTGGACATTGGGTGTACAACTCCCATATTGAACGATGACTTTTGGGAAAGTCGGCACCCCAATTCTCCTCCTGCTCACACCCTTGCAACAAATTCCTCACCCCCAAAGGACTACAAAGATAGATGGGATCTAAAGAACCTCATGCCACACTGTCTGTCCATGAAGAGATTCCAGCCACTAGTGCTGAAGAAAATGTTAATGAAGAATTGAAGACCCAGGCTGCCACTGAAGAAGAAGCTGAAATTCCTCAGCCTATGGAACCTGAGATTGCGATTCCTAAGGTGGTGATGCAATTGACTGATACTCCTCAGCCCAAGCCAAAGGATCCCTTCTCGAAGAAGCAAAAATTTAAGGCTCATGACTTCTTCAATGAGCATGTGTTCTTCATGCACTATAATCCTCGTGACTCGCTTCGCCTTAGAAGAAGCACTTCCGACTGCCAGCCAAGCAAATTTTTATTCTTCACCGCTTCTTCAACAAGGACAAAGTCTTCACCACAAGCATATTCCTCATGTGGACATGGAATCACCGCCTTGCTTTTACCCTTACCCTCAAGCAGTGCTTCATGATGCAGGACTGCTCAACTTTTGCACGGATATTTGCGTATTGGAATGAAGAGCTCATTCTAAATTCTATGTAACTCGCATATCACAAAGCGATGCCGATGATATCAACTCTTGGGTATTGGACCGATGACCGAAAACACTCATTATAAAGCACCGCCTCTCAATTGCTTCACGCCTCGCCAATCACCCAGCCCTTGAAGGAGCTTCGCGTTCGTACTATGAGCCCGAACTCACCGCCCATTACATGCAAGTGCTAATGAAGCCTCAATCCTTGGTCAAGCCCCAAGGACCAAATTCCTCGTGAAGGAATTGATGTATGTACCAAGAACAGTCTATCGCATTCTGACGAAGACTATGAGTCCAATCAAAGGCCACGACTCGACTAATGAAGAAGTCGTTGGCATCATGAAGAATCTGCTGTTCAATATCATGCATGGCATTCCTGTGAACTATCACGATTTCTTCATGAGGACTCTGGCAAATGTTGCACTATCTCCGTTTGAGTTGAAGCCTTATGCTCCTTGGATTATGAGATTCATCAGAACAAGGTCTTCACTCAACTACAAGGTCGATACTCTCAACCATGGCAGCTACTTGCCCCCATTGAAGTCCTCAAAAGGACATTTTCCTCACCGATGAAAAGGGCAAGGTCCGCAGCAGTTATAGATGAAGGCATTCATCCATTGGATGGTCAGTTTCGCAAAGCTGCATCTTACTCCTCCAATGATGACTCTGGCACTCATGATTCTGCCGCTAATGCATCAAAGCCAAATCCTCAAGCCACAACTCCCAGGGTGATGACTGACCGTGAGCTGCTTCTTAGTCTTCACCAGAAGGTGGATCGAAACCACAAATCGGTTAAGTGTCAGTTTGGTTCTATTCTTCACAACATGACTGCTAGTCACAATGCAGTGAAGAAAAACCATTTCTGCCTCCATGAAGTCTTCGGTCGCACCTGGGCTATTCTATCACATCTGTATGGTGAAGAAGATCTGAAGCAAATGGGTCTCAAGGAAGATTTTGACTGGTCTACTCCTCCACCGAAGAAATTCAAGAAGGTCAAGGTTCCTTCCTTGGTGGCCAACTCATATTCTTCATAACGCGAAACCGATGAGCATGAAGACTTGGACGACACTGCAGCAGGCCCTACAATAACAAACGATCCCAACAACGCTGGAGCTCCTTCATCATCTTGATATTCTTTAGGGGCGTTAGTCCTCATTTTCGACCCTTTTGGTCATTCGATGACAAAAGGGGAGAAATTTGAGTTAGTCTTCAAACGGGTCTATCTATATGGGCATTTTTTGCTAAGTTACAACTCTCGTTCTTCTGAGACTTTATTCGATTGAGTTGTAAACTTAAACTCTGTGATGGTCTGATACTTTTGCTGATACTTTCTACATGCTTATTCCTCGTTAATGTTAATGCACGATGCTGAATTACATCACCACCATATTTCATCATGCATTTCAAATTCTTCATATTATATGTCAAATGCGTGTATGATTTACAAGATATAGGGGAGATCTCCATGATTCTACTCTTCAAGTGTGCATTGCTTCAAAAGCAAATTCTCACTATGCACATATTCGTGGGGAGTTCTTCTATATCTTGCAATCAAATTCCTCAATTTCAGTACTTACACTTCATATGTTTATCCTCGTTGAAAACTTAACCTATATTGTCATCACCACCAAAAAGGGGGAGATTGTAAGTGCATCTAGTGCCCCTTAGTGATTTTTGTGTATTGAAGATTTATAGGTTAAGGGACTAATGTGTTTATGAGTGTACACAGGTCTATAAGTCTGTGAGGAGTTTGATATTTACAGAGAAAGTCGACCCCTAAAAATGAATATATTCGACTGAAGAATTTGGATTTCTGAATACTTTCTGAAGACTTTGAAAGTGAAGAAATTGGTGTGACCTTGAAGACTTGGCATTCATTCGAGGAACATGAAGCGTGAATACTTTTGTTTTCGTAGTTTCATTTTCTCTTTCTTGAGTCATAGGAAACACCGTACTATTAAAGGGGGTCGAGGAAATACTAAGGAAAAAATTCCATGTGATGCTCAACTCAAAATCCTACACCTTCCATGTGATGCTCAACTCAAAATCCTACACCTACCAATCCCTTCGAGTGAAGCCATTGGATATCTCATATAGTTCAGTCAATTTCTTCAGTGACAGAGACGAAGTTCTTTCGGTCTCTGAGGAATTTGTTCTGACTGAGGAGTTAGGAATTCGCCAGTGCGGGTTGCCTACACAGTGAGGAACATGATAGCCCTGAGGAATTTGATACTCAAATTTCCGACTGCTGTCGTACACGCGCCACCTGTCCCAAAGTATCTACCCACCTAACGGTCATATCATTGAAGGGCATTTATGTCTTATCATGTCGGGTTGCTCCCTAGGCTATAAATAGCCGCCTCACAACCACTTCAGCAGGTTGGCTGCTCCAAGAGAAACCGACACTTGTCATTTGAGAGCATCCCATCCTCCGAGGACTTTGAAAGAAAATCATCAAGTGAGGAAAATCCAAACCCAAACACCTACAAACCCAAAGTGATTGAGCATCACCAAGAGATTGATCTTATGAGATCTGACGCTTGTTACCTTTGAAGACTGTGCTTCTTCCAGATGGTTAGGCGTCATGGTGTGAGCATCCCAGAGGAAATTGTGGATCGCCGAGTGACCGAGTGTGTGAAGGTTTGGAAGTCACCTGAAGACTTACACCGAGTTATTGGGCGAGGTCTGTGTGACCTTAGCTCAAGGAGAATATGGTGAGGACTGTGTGTCCTCGTGTTTAAATACCTAGCCGCCTCCAACTGCATCGCATAACGGACACAAAGTAGCTTGAACCGGTCTACCAAATCATTGTCTTCACCAAGCTACCGGGTTCTATTTCCTCAACTCTTTCATTTCCTCATTATTGTGTTGTGTGCCTGCTTATATTTGTTCAAGACTTTGATCAAGACTTTCTCAATTTCCTCAGCCCAATTTCTTTAGTCTGCTTGTCTTCATCCCGTGTTATCCTATGTTTATGCTTTCTCTACTGTGCTTGTCTTCATTTCATCATGATGACCATGCTTGTGTTCTCATATGTTTACATCTCGAGTACTTATTCCGCTGCAAGTAGTTCTTCGCTTAGGAATTTCCTCACCCACAAATTCCTAAGTGAAGAATTCATAAAATCGCCTATTCACCCCCTCTAGTCGATATAAGCACTTTCACGTAATCTAGGCTCATTAATGCTTCCTCATAGTTCGTGAGGTTCGCCATGGTCTAGTAACATGACTTCCAGACAGGATTACTGCATTCACTCAAGTGCGGAACGTGCTCTAGTTCACCTATGAGGTTCGGTAGTAACTTGATCTGAAGTTTCATGATATTTATCATTAGCTTCCTCTCTAGGTTGTGTAGGCATCACGAGAACGGTTTTCTGTGATGAGCTACTTTCCTCCCACTCACTTCTTTCGAGAGAAACTCCTTCTCTAGAAAAGATCCATTCTTAGCAACAAAGATCTTGCCTTCGGATCTGTGATAGAAGGTGTGCCCAACAGTTTCTTTTGGGTATCCTATGAAGACGCACTTCTTCGATTTGGGTTCCAGCTTATCAGGCTGAAGCCTTTTCACATAAGCATCACAACCCTAAACTTTAAGAAACGACAACTTAGGTTTCTTGCCAAACCATAGTTCATATGGTGTCGTCTCAACAGATTTAGACGGTGCCCTATTTAACGTGAATGCAGTTGTCTCTAATGCATAACCCCAAAACGAAAGCGGTAAATCGGTAAGAGACATCATAGATCACACCATATCTAACAAAGTACGGTTACGACATTCGGACACACCATTACGTTGTGGTGTTCCAGGTGGCGTGAGTTGTGAAACTATTCCACATTGTTTTAAATGAAGGCCAAACTCAGAATCTCAAATGTTCGCCTCCTCATGATCAAATCATATAAACTTTATTTTCCTGTTACGATGATTCTCCACTTCAATCTGAAATTCTTTGAACTTTTCAAATGTTTTAGACTTGTGTTTCATCAAGTAGATGTACCCATATCTGCTCAAATCATCTGTGAAGGTCAGAAAATAACGATACCCGCCGCGTGCCTTAACACTCATCGGACCGCATACATCAGTATGTATTATTTCCAATAAGTCAGTGGATCGCTGCATTGTTCCGAAGAATGGAGTCTTAGTCATCTTGCCCATGAGGCATGGTTCGCAAGCATCAAATGATTCATAATCAAGTGATTCCAATATGACCTAAACGGCAGAGCCACAAATATGTTTCACTATCATTATCAACTTTGCATCTTTTGGCATCAATATTATGAATATGTGTATCACCACGATTGAGATTCAACACAAATTGACCACTCTTCAAGGGTGCATGACCATAAAAGATATTACTCATATAAAATAGAACAACCATTATTCTCTGATTTAAATGAATAACCGTATCACATTAACAAGATCCAGATATAATGTTCATGCTCAATGTTGGCACCAAATAACAAATATTCAGGTCTAAAACTAATCCCTAAGGTAGATGTAGAGGTAGCGTGCCGACGGCAATCACATCGACCTTGGAACCATTCCCGACGCGCATCGTCACCTCCTTAGCCAATCTTCGTTTAATCCATAGCCCTTGTTTCGAGTTACAAATATGAGCAATCGAACCGGTATCAAATACCCAAGCACTACTACGAGCATTAGTAAGGTACACATCAATAACATGTATATCAAATATACCTTTGTTCACTTTTCCATCCTTCTTATCCGCCAAATACTTGGGGCAGTTATGCTTCTAGTGACCAATCCCTTTGCAAGAGAAGCACTCGGCCTGTGCTTAGGTCCGCATTTCTGGGCTTCTTCCCGGAGTGGAAACTTGTTTGCCATTCTTCTTGAAGTTCCCTTCTTTCCTTTGCCCTTTTTCTTGAAACTAGTGGTCTTGTTAACCATCAATACTTGATGCTCCTTCTTGATTTCTACCTCCACAGCTTTGAGTATTGGCGAAGAGCTCGGGAATAGTCTTATCCATCCCTTGCATATTATAGTTCATCATGAAGCCTTTGTAGCTTGGTGACAGTGATTGAAGAACTCTACCAATAACACTATCATCTAGAAGATTAACTCCCAGCTGAGTCAAGTGGTTATGATACCCAGACATTCTGAGTATGTGTTCACTGACAGAACTGTTCTCTTCCATCTTGCAGCTATAGAACTTGTTGGGGACTTCATATCTCTCAACTTGGGCATTTGCTTGAATATTAACTTTAACTCCTGGAACATCTCATATGGTCCATGACATTCAAAACGTCTTTGAAGTCCCGATTCTAAGACGTAAAGCATGGCATACTGAACTATCGAGTAGTCATCTGATCGAGCTTGCCAGACGTTCATAACATCAAGATTCGCCCTCAAGAAGAAGCCTTTCACCTAGCGTGCATCAAGGACATAATTCTTCTGTGCAACAATGAGGATAATCCTCAAGTTACGGACCCAGTCTGTGTAGTTGCTACCATCATCTTTCAACTTAGCTTTCTCTAGGAACGCATTAAAATTCAAGGGAACGGTAGCACGGGCAATTGATCTACAACATAGATATGAAAAAACTATCAGGATTAAGGTCATGATATTACTTAAGAACTCCCATATAGATAGACATCCCTCGAGTCATCTAAATGATCACGTGATCCATATCAACTAAACCATGTCCGATCATCACGTGAGATGGATTAGTTTTCAATGGTGAACGCCTCTATGTTGATCATATGTACTATATGATTCACGTTCGACCTTTCGGTCTCCAGTGTTCCGAGGCCATGTCTGTACATGCTCGGATCGTCAAGTTTAACCCGAGTATTCTGCATGTGCGAAACTGTCTTGCACCCATTGTATGTGAACGTAGATCTTATCACACCTGATCATCACATGGTGTCTCAGCATGATGAACTGTCGCAATCATGCATACTCAGGGAGAACACTTATACCTTGAAATTTTAGTACGGGATCATCTTATAATGCTACCGCCGTACAAAGCAAAATAAGATGCATAAAAGATAAACATCATATGCAACCAAAATATGTGACATGATATGGCCATCATCATCTTGTGCCTTTGGTCTTCATCTCCAAAGCACCATTATGATCTCCATCGTCATCGGCTTGACACCTTGATCTCCATCATAGCGGCATGGTCATCTCGCCAACTGTTGCTTCCACAACTATCGCTAACGCATAGTGATAAAGTAAAGCAATTACATGGCATTTGCATTTCATACAATAAAGTGACAACCAGAAGGCTCCTGCCAGCCTAATAAATTCTACAAAACATGATCATCTCATACAATAACGAGTATCGCATCATGTCTTGACCATATCACATCATTAACATGCCTTGCAAAAACAAGTTAGACGTCCTCTACTTTGTTGTTGCAAGTTTTACGTGGCTGCTACGGGCTTCTAGTAAGAACCGTTCTTACCTACGCATCAAAACCACAACGGTGATTTATCAAGTTTGCTATTTTAACCTTCAATAAGGACCGGCCGCAGTCAAATTCAATTCAAATAAAGTTGGAGAAACAGACACCCAACAGCCACCTTTATGCAAAACTAGTTGCATGTCTGTCGGTGGAACCGGTCGCATGAACATGGTCATATAAGGTTGGTCCGGGCCGCTGCATCCAACAATACCGCCTAATCAAAATAAGACATTGGTGGTAAGCAGTATGATGATTACCGCCCACAACTCTTTATGTTCTACTCATGCATATCATCTACGCCAGAGACCTGGCTCTGACGCCACCGTTGGGGAACGAGTACGCAATTTCAAATAAAATTCCTATGCACACACAAGATCTATCTAGGAGATGCATAGCAATGAGAGGGGAGAGTGTGTCCACGCATTCTCAGAGATCAAAAGCGGAAGCGCTTGATAACACGGTTGATGTAGTCGAACTTCTTCTCGTTTTGACCGATCAAGCACCGAACGTACGACACCTTCGAGTTCGGCACACATTCAACTCGATGACTGATGTCGGCTAGGACTACGTCGATATTTCCCCAAAGATGAAGGGATGATGCAGCACAACGACGGTAGGTATTTCCCTCTGTGATGAAACCAAGGTTATCGAACCAGTAGGAGAACCAAGCAACACAACGTAAACAACCCCTGCACACAAATAACAAGCCCTCGCAACCCGACGTGTTAAAGGGGTTGTCAATATCTTTCGGTTAACGGCGCCAGAAATTAGCAATCGGACGTGAGGAAATTGTAGTAGATTGATAGATCGAACGCCAAATAAAATAAATAAGAATAAAATGCAGTGAGGTATTTTTTGTATTTTTAGTTTAATAGACCTAAAAATAAATGCAAAGGAAAAGTAGATCGCAAAGGCAAATATATGAGAAAGAGACCAAATGAGGGTTTCACTAGTGGCTTCTCTCGAGAAAAATAGCAAACGCTGGGTGAAAAAATCACTGTTGGGCAATTGATAGAACTTCAAATAATCATGATGATATCCAGGCAATGATCATTATATAGGCATCACGTCCAAGATTAGTAGACCGACTCCTGCCTGCATCTACTACTATTACTCCACAGATCGACCGCTATCCGTCATGCAACTAGTGTATTAAGTTCATGGAAAAACGGAGTATTGCAATAAGAATGATGACATGATGTAGACAAGATCTATCTATGTAGAGATAGACCCCATCGTTTTATCCTTATAGCAACGATACATACGTGTCGGTTCCCCTTCACACCGGGATCAAGCAATCAGAAGATCAAATCCACTGCAAAGCACCTCTTCCCATTGCAAGATAAATAGATCAAGTTGGCCAAACAAAACCCAAATATTGGAGAAGAAATACGAGGCTATAAGAGATCATGCATAAAAGAGATCAAAGAAACTCAAATACTTTCATGGATATAAAAATATATAACTAATCAAAAACTCAAAGTTCATCAGATCCCAACAAACACACCGCAAAAAGAGTTACATCATATGGATCTCCAAGAGACCATTGTATTGAGAATTCAACGAGAGAGAGGAAGCCATCTAGCTACTAACTACGGATTCAAGGTCTACAAAGAACTACTCACGCATTATCGAAGAGGCACCAATGGAGGTGGTGAACCCCATCCGAGATGGTGTCTAGATTGGATCTCGTGGTTCTGGACTCAACGACGGCTGGATCAATATTTTTTTTGACTCCCCTAGGGTTTTGGGGAATATTGGGGTATTTATAGAGCAAAGAGGCGGTCCGGGGGCACCCGACTTGGGCACAACCCACTGTATGCGCGCCTGTTTTCCCTCGGCGCGCTTCTCGGTAGGTTGTGCTCTCTGAGCACCCCCAGCGCAGCCATGGCCCATTAGGTGTCTTCGTCCAAAAAATTCTCCGTGAAGTTTTGTTGCATTTGGATTCCATTTGGTATTGATTTCCCATGTAAAAAAACATGCGTAAAACAAGAATCGGCACTTGGCACTATGTCAATAGGTTAGTACCAAAATGATATAAAATGAATATAAAATTATTATAAAACATCCAAAATTGACAATATAACAACATGGAACAATAAAAAATTATAGATACATTGGAGACGTATCAATGACGTCTTTTGAACTCTTGATCCAACAAAGTGTTGAGGGAGAGTTCCGTCAGCATGATGACATGGTGACGGTGATGGTGAAGTGATCTGCGCAGGGCTATGCCTAAGCACTACGTGAATATGACCGGAGGTGTAAACTGTGGAGGGAGGCGGCGCACACGGCTAACAGATGTTGTTGTTGTTGGGAACGCAGTAATTTCAAAAATTTCCTACACACACGCAAGATCCATCTAGGTGATGCATAGCAACGAGAGGGGAGAGTGTCGTCTACGTACCCTCATAGACCGAAAGCGGAAGCATTATGACAACGCTGTTGATGTAGTCAGACGCCTTCATGATCCGACCGATCCTAGTACCGAAAGTACGGCACCTCCGCTGATCTGCACACATTCGCCCGGTGATATCCTACAAACTCTCGATCCAGCTGAGTGTCGAGAGAGAGCTTTGTCAGCATGACAGCGTGATGACAATGATGATGAAGTTACCGACGCAGGGCTTCGCCTAAGCACTACAACGATATGACCGAGATGGAATCTGTGGAGGGGGGCACCGCACACGGCTAAGACAAATGTCAACTTGTGTGTCTATGGGGTGCCCCATCCCCCGTATATAAAGGAGTGGAGGAGGGGGAGGGCCGGCCCTCTATTGCGCGCCCAAGGGGAGTCCTACTCCCACCGGGAGTAGGATTCCCCCCCTAGTTGGATTAGGAGAGGAAGGAAGGGAGGGAGAGGGGGACGGAAAGGGGGGTAGGCCCCACCCAATTCAGATTGGCTTGAGGGGCGCGCCTCCTAGGCTCCCTTCTCCTCTCTCCCACTATGGCCCAATAAGGCCCATATACTTCCCGGGGTTCCGTAACCTCCTGCATCTCGTAAATGCCCGAACTCACCCGGAACCATTCCGATGTCCAAATATAGTCATACAATATATCGATCTTTATGTCTCGACCATTTCGAGACTCCTCGTCATGTTCGTGATCAAATCTGGGACTCCGAACAACCTTCGGTACATCAAAACATATAAACTCATAATACCGATCGTCACCGAATGTTAAGCGTGCGGACCCTACGGGTTCGAGAACTATGTAGACATGACCGAGACTCATCTCCGGTCAATAACAATTAGTGGAACCTGGATGCTCATATTGGTTCCTACATATTCTACGTAAGATCTTTATTGGTCAAACCGCATAACAACATACGTTGTTCCCTTTGTCATCGGTATGTTACTTGCCCGAGATTCGATCGTCGGTATCTCAATACCTAGTTCAATCTTGTTACCGGCAAGTCTCTTTACTTGTTCCATAATGCATCATCCCGCAACTAACTCATTAGTCACATTGCTTGCAAGGCTTATAGTGATGTGCATTACCGAGAAGGCCCAAAGATACCTCTCTATAACATGGAGTGACAAATCCTAATCTCGATCTATGCCAACCCAACAAACACCATCGGAGACACCTGTACAACATCTTTATAATCACCCAGTTACGCCAGGATGTTTGATAGCACACTAAGTGTTCCTCCGTATTTGGGAGTTGCATAATCTCATAGTCATAGGAACATGTATAAGTCATGTAGAAAGCAATAGCAATAAACTAAACGATCAAGTGCTAACCTAACGGAATGGGTCAAGTCAATCACATCATTCTCTAATGATGTGATCCCGTTAATCAAATGACAAAACTCATGTCTATGGCTAGGAAACTTAACCATCTTTGATTCAACGAGCTAGTCAAGTAGAGGCATACTAGTGACACTGCTTGTCTATGTATTCACACATGTACTAAGTTTCCTAGTTAAAACAATTCTAGCATGAATAATAAACATTTATCATGATATGAGGAAATATAAATAACAACTTTATTATTGCCTCTAGGGCATATTTCCTTCAGGTGTGTGTTATAGGTGCCTCCCCACTCATATATATATATAGGTGGGAGGGAGAGGGAGCAGCCAAGGGGGTGCCGAAGTAGGAGGAATCCTACTTGGGGCCCTAGTGCAATTCGCCCCCCCTACCATCACTTCCGGAGGGGGAAGGAAGGAGGAGGGAGGAAGGAAGGAAGGGGAGGCCGAATCCCCCTTCCTTTCTCTCTTCTCCTCTTTCTTGCCCCTCCTATTTCGGCCTACATGGGGTGCACCAGCCCCTTAGGGGCTAGTCTATCCCCTTCTTGGCCCATTAGGCCCATGTAGTTGCTGGGATGCCCTAACCCCTTCCTATGACTCCAATATGTACCCTACCCTCAGAACACTTCCAAGGTCCGAATATCATCGCCCTATATATCAATCTTTACCTCTCGCCATTTCGAGACTCCTTGTCATGTCCGTGATCTCATCCAGACTCCAACAACATTCGCTCACCAAATCACATAACTCATATAATACAAAAATCGCCATCAAACATTATGTACGGGCCCTACGGGTTTGAGAATTATGTAGACATGACCGAGACACCTCTCCGTCAATAACAAACAGCGGAACCTGGATGATCATATTGGTTCCCACATATTCTATGAAGATCTTTATCAGTCGTACCGTAATGACAACATATGTTATTCCCTTTGTCATCGGTATGTTACTTGCCCGAGATTCGATCGTCGGAATCTTCATACCTAGTTCAATCTCATTACCGCAAGTCTCTTTACTCATTCTCAGAATGCATCATCCTGCAACTAACTCATTAGTCACATTGCTTGCAAGGCTTATTATGATGTGCATTACTGAGAGGGCCCCACTGGTACAACGGTGTCCTAAACAAACGGTTTAAAACCCCTTTCCGCGACGGCATTTGGAACCGTCGCCAAGTGAGTGTGGGTGATAGGGGGGTCCTTCCCACATGACCCGGAAATCATCGGGATAGGCCTCGTGGGACCCTGTGTCGGGGCCGTAAAGCGATCGGGCGAGGCATGGAAACCCAATCATTTCCGTAGGTATGTACATCCCACACGGTGAATCCTGTAAATCATTTCCGTAGGTATGTACATCCTACATAGTGAATCCCGTAAATCATTTCAGAGGTATGTACATCCCACACGGTGAATCCTGTAAATCATTTCAGAGATATGTACATCCCACACGGTGAATCCTAGAAAATCATTTCAGAGGTATGTACATCCCACACGCTTCTTTGTGTGGAAACGCTTGTGCAAGGTGGCCTAACGCAAACAATTCGCTGCCGGAAGCCGTGGTGTGATTGTTGGTTGATCGAACACGCCTACTTTCTAGAAACCGTATGGTTGTTTGAGTTCATCTCCCACGGTGTCTTCGAGTAACCGCTTGCCACGTAAAACCCCAATAAGGTGGTAATTAGCCTATTATTGATAATCCATGTACTAATCAAACTAATATTTCTTATAAAACATGCCGATATTTCATATCCATATAAAAGCAACCAGGATTTCATAATCGAATTACATCGATAGCTTTCGCACTCGCCATTTATTACACAACAAAGACCAAGTTTCACATGCAACATCTAAAACCTTTGGAAAGTAGCATTATACACGGTAAATAGACAGATGAATCTCATCTGGGAAACTACAAAAGTGGAAGGCAAATATTGAGCCTTCAGTGATGTTGAATGTCCTTGCAACTTTAGGCCAGTGGCTATGGATAATTGCCCGCACAACCTTCGTCCTCTTCAGGAAGACTTCAATATTATACCGTGGGTGTTGAATGAATACCTTCCTCGCCTCTTGACCATGCAGGTGGTTTGAGAGGTAATCATCTGTGAACTGCTTTGAAAAGTACTGAAAACAAAGCTATGCATAAATCATTGTTGTAAATTTTGAAATGGCGCAAGGGGTAAAAAACAAGGTAAAATAGTTGGTACCATCCTATAGTCGACCGATGTCTTCTTCATTGTGCAAACAAAGATCTTGCTGTTATTCGTCACAAGTTACTTCATCCTAACAATCTTTCCGAGCTTCTTGACTTGACTGATATTCATGGACATCTCATTTCGCCATATGCAAAATGGGTCTAACAAGGGTCTAAGCCTCGACAAACAGGACCTACATGTGCAAGACCAAAGTGTAAGAAACCTAAATATTATAATGATTCCCTGCAATCGCACAATAATGTGCTATTAGCCAAAGGACCCTGCTTGAACAAACCTCGATGGTAAACCGTAGTGTCTCCCATTGTTTCCTCGCAACACACATAAGGAAGATCTTGATCGCGTTAATCGAGAGTTTCCATACTATCAGTAGAATATGTATTGAGTACAGCCAAATTCGATTGGTGTCACATGCATAACAATACAAAATTGTACCCATGGCAAATGAAAATCAAATTGCCGAACTGAACCAAACAGTTAAATGGACAGCAGACCAAATGAACCAAAATAGTTAACTGAGCACGACATTGCAGAATAGAAACATGTACTAGAAGATAAGATAGTTAACAAAACAAAGAATGCTTGAGAACAAAGATTACAAAATGTAGCAAGTGTTGGACCAAAGTGTTAATCAACATTACATTTCAGAGGACCAAACTGTTAATCTAACATCGATTGCATATTAACATTACAGAGGACAAATCACTAGCGTGCACCGGCTGTGGCCTCGAGAAAACATCACGAATCTGTATTTTAAAGTAGACAACCGCGGGCGGTGTCGACGGTGGCCTCAAGACGAGGTGCTCCTCCAAGATCTCGCGGTCAACACGCATGTCAGCCATAGCAACCTCGTCATACAAGGCGGCCACATGCTGCTCCAGCTCCATGTAATACTACGGTAAAATGGTTGTGGGCGGCGCTTAATTGGAGGAGGGGGGCAACGATTTCGATGAAAGGTGTCGCTCCGTTAGTCGGGGCATGTGGGACGGGAAAGGAGGAGGATGGTGTGGGTGGGGTGTGGATTACCTGACCATATCGACGAGGCCGCGCAGCAAGAAGAAGGGTCGGCGGCGAGGAGGCCGCGCAGCAAGAAGAAGGGTCGCCGGCGAGGAGGCGGCGCTGCAAGAAGAAGGGTCGCCGGTGAGGAGGCGGCGCTGCAAGAAGAAGGGTAGCCGGCGAGGAGGCGGCGCTGCAAGAAGAAGGGTCGTCGGCGAGGAGGCTGAGCTGCCAATAAGCAGAAATGAAGGTTTGAACTTGGAAAGCAAGGAGGAACAACGGAAATGTGGCTTTTGGTAGGAGGGAGGGGTGGGGAGATAGATATTTCACGCTGGCAAAAAATTTCACTGCGTCCGCAAGAAACCGGGCGCACAAGTGTGGTTCAAGCGGGGGCGGTGGACTGTAGACGATGAAGCTTCCTGCGTAAACTACACAAGATGGCGCACTAAGATATTTTATATCGCATCCCACACGATTCTTTCTAGTAAACTGTTTGTGGTATACCTGATTTTTCATTATGTTTTGGAAGACAAAATGGTGTTACGGAGGGAAAGGATGGTGTTTGAATTGCTAGAACATTTATGTACAAAGTGAACATGCAACTAGTACATGAGTGTCGTGTTTAAATTTGGAATTGTTCCGGTTCGCTTTGGCATTTTTATGCATTAATTGAGTTTCTAGGCATTTAATGTGCATAATTCAAATTTGAACTACAAGCACATGCTCCAATGCACCAAAGTTTGCTGAAAAATCACATGTGTGTCTTTGGGTGAATTTATAGGTCTCATGCAAGAAATCGGAATAAAATTCAAACATCTGGGTGTCGTGGCTCAGCCGGAATGATTGAGAACTTGGTTTTATAATTCTTGCAAATCCAAACATGCCTGAAAATCATGAAACTTGGCATGGTGTCATGACATGGCATCAACATGCTGCAGTAAATTTTTTGGCCGAATTGGGACAAGCTTTGGTGTAAGCTTCTTGCAAACCGGAGCTTCCCTCAAGAAGGCTCCTGGTTCTGAGAGGGAACATGTCACTTCCGTGTGCGAAACGGCATAATGCATAATGCCTTCCCCGCCTTTAATTTTTTTTACACAGCAGATTAAAACCAAATAGAAGTATCGTACAAATTTTGAATTATTCCATGTTCCTTGGCCTTTATTGTACACTAGCAAAAAGCCCGCGTATGCTTAAACAGGAGAAAAACACAACACACACTCTTAACCGAACAACCATCACTCAAGACCACAATAGGTCCATCTCCTTTATTTTAGCGACGATCATATTTGTGTTGCCACTTATCCTTCTTCTCAACCTCATGGACGGTGACCTTAGTGTTCACACAAACCTAAACGTGTTAGAATGTGGTTAATCCTAAGACGTCTCTCTCTCCCTCTCTCCTCCCTCTCCCTCTCTCTCGCTTTCTCTCAAAACAAAGTTTGCTTCCAAAACAATATTAAAAAAATATTTAACAGGTAAAATTAACATCATATACAAATTTCACACATTTTTCTAATCAAATTTCATATATAACATATTAAAATCGGAGTTACGATTTAAAAGATACATATAATTTAGAAAACCATTTGTTTGAATTAAATATCTTCCAAAATAATATTTATAAATACTTAACAGGTTAAAATAATCTTATATTCATATTCTACATATTTTTCTACTCATATTTCATATATAACATGTTTAAATCGGAGTTACGGTTTAAAAGATATGGATGGTTTAGAAAAGCATTTGTTTGACTTAAATATGATCCGCGGAGGGAATACCTAAAAAGTCAGGGGGGTTTTGAAAAACTATAAAATAATGGTTCGGTGTGACTTAAATCTGGACCGCGGGTTGATTTCATGAAAACACAGTTTTTTTTTGCAAATTTGCGCGACGAACGGGCAGAAACCCTACGTGCTTTATCATTAGGTAGAAATTTTATACGTTAATTGAGTTTCTCCGCATTTAATGTGCATAATTAAAATTTGAACTACAAGCACGTGCTCCAGTGCACCATAGTTGTTTGAAAAATTACATTTTTGTCCTTGGGTGAATTTCTAGGTCCCATGCAAGAGATGGGAGCGAATTCAAACATCTCGGGCTGCCGTGGCTCGCCGGAAAGATTGAGAAACTTGGTTTTTAATTCTATAATTCCAAAACACGCCTAAAATCATGAAACTTGGCATGGTGTCATGACATGGCACGAACATGCTGCGTAATTTTTTGGCCGAATTGGGACAAGCTTTGGTGTAAGCTTCTTGCAAACCGGAGGACAAGCGAGGTCTAAGCTTGGGGAGTTGATACGCCCATTTTGCATCATGCTTTTATATCGATATTTATTGCATTATGGGCTGTTATTATGCATTATGTCACAATACTTATGCTTATTCTCTTATTTTACAAGGTTACATAAGGAGGAGAATGCCGGCAGCTGGAATTCTGGGCTGGAAAAGGAGCAAATATTAGAGACCTATTCTGCACAACTCCAAAAGTCCTGAAACTCCACGAAAGTTATTTTTGGAAATAATAAAAAATATTGAGCGGAAGAAGTATGTCAGAGGGGGGCCCACCTGGACACGAGGGTGGGTGCGCGCCCTACCCCCTGCGCGCCTGCCTCGTGGGCCCCTGCTGGCTCTCCGTGGCCATCTTCGCTATATGAGGTCTTTGTTGAGGAAAAAATCATAAGCAACGCTTCGAAGAGACTCACGCCACACGAGGCGGAACTCATGAACTAATCTAGGGCTCCTACAGAGCTGTTCGCCGGGGACACTTCTCCGGAGGGGGAAATCATCGCCATTGTCATCACCAACGCCTCCTCTCATCGAGAGGGCAATCTCCATCAACATCTTCACCAGCACCATCTCCTCTCAAAACCCTAGTTCATCTCTTGTATCCAATTCTTGTCTCCAACCGGGATTGGTACTAGTAGGTTGCTAGTAGTGTTGATTACTCCTTGTAGTTGATGCTAGTTGGTTTATTTGGAGGAAGATCATATGTTCAGATCCTTTATGCATATTAATACCCCTCTGATTATGAACATGAATATGCTTTGTGAGTAGTTACGCTTTGTTCCGAGGACATGGGAGAAGTCTTGCTATTAGTAGTCATGTGAATTTGGTATTCGTTCGATATTTTGATGAGATGTATGTTGTCTAGCCTCTAGTGGTGTTATGTGAACGTCTACTACATAACATTTCACCATTATTTGGGCCTAGAGGAAGGCATTGGGAAGTAATAAGTAGATGATGGGTTGCTAGAGTGATGTGTTTAAACCCTAGTTTATGCGCTGTTTCGTAAGGGGCTAATTTGGATCCATATGTTTCATGCTATGGTTAGGTTTACCTTAATACTTTTGTTGTAGTTATGATGCTTGCAATAGAGGTTAATCATAAGTGGGATGCTTGTTCAAGTAAGAACAACACCCAAGCACCGGTCCACCCACATATCAAATTATCAAAGTACCGAACGTGAATCATATGAACGTGATGAAAACTAGCTTGACGATATTCCCATGTGTCCTAGGGAGCGCTTTTCTCTATATAAGAGTTTGTCCAGGCTTGTCCTTTGCTACAAAAGGGATTGGTCCACCTTGCTGCACTTTATTTACTTTTGTTACTTGTTGCTCGTTACAAATTATCCTATCACAAAACTATCTGCTACTACTTATTTCAAGATTTCTGCACGTAATACCTTGCTGAAAACCGCTTATCATTTCCTTCTACTCCTCGTTGGGTTCGACATTCTTACTTATCGAAGGACTACGATAGATCCCCTATACTTGTGGGTCATCAAGACTTTTTCTGGCGCCGTTGCCGGGGAGTGAAGCGCCTTTGGTAGATGGAATTTGGTAAGGAAAAATTTATATAGTGTGCTGAAATTTACTGTCACTTGTTACTATGGAAAGTAATCCTCTGTGGGGCTTGTTCAGGGTATCTTCACCCCGACCAGTAGAGCAAAGAGTTGCTCCTCAACCTACCGAACCTACTGAAAATGAAAATGTTCCCTTTGAAGTTCCTTCGGGTATGTTAGAAAACTGCTAGCTAATCCTTTTGCAGGAGATGGAACAAAGCATCTTGATGAGCACCTAATATATGTGGATGAAGTTTGTGGATTATTTAAGCTTGCAGGTATACCCGATGATGTTGTTAAGAAGAAGGTCTTTCCTTTATCTTTGAAGGAATATGCATCAACATGGTATAGGCTATGTGATGATACGGGGTCATGGAACTACAAACGATTGAAATTGGAATTTCATCAGAAGTTTTATCCTATGCATCTTATTCGTCGTGATCGCAATTATATATATAATTTTTGGCCTCGCTAAGGAGAAAGCATCGCCAAGCTTGGGGAGGCTTAATTCAATGTTATATTCATGCCCCAATCATGAGCTCTCAAGATAAATAATTCTTCAAAAATTTATGCTCGGCTTTCTAAAAACAATCGCACCATGCTCGATACTTTTGTGCTGGCTCTTTATGATTAAGACTATTGAATTCAGATGGAATTTATTGGATAGAATTAAACTAAACTCAAGATTGGGATCTCGACGAAGGTAAGGAGTCGTATGACACCTAAGTTTGATTGTGTTAAATCTTTTATGGATACCGATGTTTTCCGTAAGTTTAGCACTAAATATGGACTTGACTCCGAGATAGTAGCCTCTTTCTGTGAATCTTTTGCTACTTATGTTGATCTCCCCAAGGAGAAGTGGTTTAAATATCATCCTCCCATAGAAGTAAAAGTAGTTGCACCTATTAAAGTGAAAAGACTATCACTTATAATGATCCTATTGTTCCTACTTATTATGTTGAGAAACCACCTTTCCTCGTTAGGATAAAGGATCATGCTAAAGCTTCAACTGTGGTTCGTAAAAGCAATATTAGAACTTATACACCACCTAAGCAAACTAAAGTTGAATCTAATACTGCTATTGTTAAAGATCTCTTGGATGATAATATTGATGGGCATGTTATTTATTTTTGTGGTGAAACTGCCAGAATTGCTAAACCTTGTGCTAAAGATAAACATAGACTTGTGGTAGGCATGCCTGTTATTTCGTTAAAATAGGAGATCATTGTTATCATGGCTTATGTGATATGGGTGCTAGTGTTAGTGCAATACCTTATGACTTATACAAAGAAATTATGCATGATATTGCACCTGCTGAGATAGGAGATATTGATGTTACAATTAAGCTTGCCAATAGAGATACTATATCACCAATGGGAATTGTAAGAGATGTTGAAGTCTTCATGGGAAAACTGAATATCCTGCTGGTTTTCTTGTTCTTGGTTCCCCACAAGATAGCTTTTATCCCATTATTTTTGGTAGACCTTTCTTGAACACGGTTAATGCTAGGATAGATCATGTAAAAGAGTGTTGTTACTATTGGCTTGGGTGATATGTCTCATGAGTTTAATTTCTCTAAATTTAGTAGACAACACCGTGAAGAAGAATTGCCTAGTAAGGATGAAATTATTGGTCTTGCTTCTATTGCCGCATTCTCCTAGTGATCCTTTAGAACAATATTTGCTATACCATGAAAATGATATGTTTATGAATGAAAGAAGGGAAATAGATGAAGTATTCTTTAAACAGAACCCATCCTCAAACACAATTTGCCCTGTTGAAATCTTAGGGTATCGCCCTCCACCCAAGGGTGATCCCGTGTTTGAGCTTAAACCATTGCTTGATACTCTTAAATATGCTTATCTTGATGAAAAGAAGATATATCCTGTTATTATTAGTGCTAACCTTTCGTAGCATGAAGAAGGGAGATTATTGAAAACTCTAAAGAAGCACCGCGGTCGCTATTGGATATACTCTTGATGATCTTAAGGGCATTAGTCCCACTCTATGTCAACATAAAATAAATTTGGAAGAAGATGCCAAACCAGTTCGTGATCATAAATGAAGGCTGAATCCTAAGATGAAAGAAGTGGTAAGAAAAGAAATACTAAAGCTCCCCGGAGGCGTGTATAATTTATCCCGTTGTCGATAGTCGGGTAAGTCCCGCCCATCGTGTTCCTAAGAAGGGAGGTATTACCGTCGTTCCTAATGATAAAGATGAATCGATTCCGCAAAGAATTATTACAGGTTATAGGATGGTAATTGATTTCCGCAAATTAAATAAAGCTACTAAGAAATATCATTACCCCTTACCTTTTATCGATCAAATGCTAGAAAGATTATGCAAACATACACATTTCTGCCTTCTAGATGGTTATTCTGATTTCTCTCAAATACATGTGTCAGCTAATGATCAATCAAATACTACTTTTACTTGCCCTTTTGGTACTTTTGCTTATAGACGCATTTCTTTGGTTTATGTAATGCACCTGCTACCTTTCAAAGATGCATGATGGCTATATTCTCCACTTTTGTGAAAAGATTTGTGAGGTTTTCATGGACGATTTCTCCATCTATGGATCCTCTTGATGATTGCTTTAGCAACCTTGATCAAGTCTTGCAAGTAGATGTGAAGAAACTAATCTTGTCTTGAATTGGGAAAAGTGCCACTTTATGGTTAATGAAGGTATTGTCTTGGGGCATAAAGTTTCCGAAAGAGGTATTGAAGTTGATAAAGCCAAGGTTGACGCTTATTGAAAAGATGCCATGTCCCAAGGACATCAGAGGTATAAGAAGTTTTCTTGGTCATGCTGGATTTTATAGGAGGTTCATTAATGACTTCTCAAAAATTTCTCGGCTTCGACTAATTTATTACAAAAAGATATACCATTTGTCTTTGATGATGATTGTGTAGAGGCATTTGAAATACTTAAGAAAGCATAGATCTCGCACCTATTGTTTAGCCACCTGATTGAATTTACCCTTTGAAATTATGTGTGATGCTAGTGATTATGTCAGAGGTGCTGTTCCAGGCAAAGGGTTGATAAGAAATTAAATGTTATTCAAGATGCTAGTAAGACCCTAGACAATGCTCAAAGAAATTATGCCACTACTGAAAAAGAATTCTTAGCAGTAGTATTTGCTTGTGATAAGTTCAGACCTTATATTGTTGATTCTAAAGCAACTATTCACACGGATCATGCTGTTATTAAATATCTTATGGAAAAGAAAGATGCTAAACCTTGACTTATTAGATGGGTTCTCTTGCTACAAGAATTTGATTTGCATATTGTTGATAGAAAGGGAGTCGAGAACCCTGCTGCGCATAACTTGTCTAGTTAAGAAAATGTTCTAGATGACCCACTACCTATTGATGATAGCTTTCCGATGAGCAATTCAATGTCATAAATACTTCTCAGATTACTCCTTGGTATGCTAATTACATCGCTGCTAAATTTATACCACCTAGTTTCACATACCAGCAAAAGAAAAGTTTTTCTATGATTTGAGACATTACTTTTGGGATGACCCACATCTTTATAAATAAGGACTGATGGTGTTATTAGACGTTGTGTACCTAAGCATGAACAGGAACAGATCCTACACAAGCGCCAATTCAAGCTTATGGAGGACACCACGCCGAGATAGAACTGCACATAAGGTATTGCAATCCGGTTTTTATTGGCCTACCTCTTCAAGGATGCCCATAAGTTTGTCTTGTCTTGTGATGAATATCAAAGAATTGGTAATATTAGTAGACGTCAAGAAATGCCTATGAACTATTCATTTGTTATTGAACCATTTGATGTTTGGGGCTTCGACTATATGGGACCTTTTCCTGCCTCTAATGGATATACACATATTTTAGTTGCTGTTGATTACGTTACTAAGTGGGTAGAAGCTATTCCAACTAGTAGTGCTGATCATAACACTTCTATTAAAATGCTTAAAGAAGTTATTTTTCCAAGGTTCAGAATCCCTAGATATTTAATGACTGATGGTGGTTCACATTTTATTCATGGTGCTTTTCGTAAAATGCTTGCTAAATATGATGTTAATCATAGAATTGCATCTCCTTATCACCCACAATCTAGTGGTCAAGTAGAATTGAGTAATAGAGAGCTCAAATTAATTTTGCAAAAGACTGTCAATAGGTCTAGAAAGAATTGGTCCAAGAAACTTGATGATGCATTATGGGCCTATAGAAACTGCATATAAAAATCCTATGGGTATGTCTCCATATAAAATGGTTTATGGAAAAGCATGTCGCTACCTCTCTAACTAGAACATAAGGCATATAGGGCTATTAAAGAGCTCAATTATGATTTCAAACTTGCTGGTGAGAAGAGGTTATTTGATATTAGCTCACTTGATGAATGGAGAACCCAAGCTTATGAAAATGCCAAGTTGTTTAAAGAAAAAGTTAAAAGATGGCATGACAAAAGGATACAAAAGCGTGAGTTTAATGTAGGTGATTATGTATTGCTATACAACTCTCGCTTAAGATTTTTGCAGGAAAACTTCTCTCTAAATGGGAAGGCCCTTACGTTATCGAGGAGGTCTATCGCCCGTGCCATAAAAATTAACAATTTAGAAGGCACAACCAAGGTGGTGAACGGTCAAAGAATCAAACATTATATCTCGTAATCCCATAAATGTTGAAACCAATATTATTGAAACCGTGAATCCCGTGAGGAATACATAAGGAACACTTTCCAAACATTTCAGACCAAAAGGAATAGGTATGTGGTACGGTAGTAAACCGACTCCAAAACAGTTTTTAAGGCAACATTTCTGTTTTGGAATATTTAGAAAATAGAAAAATAAGATGCAGTCGGGAAGGACATGAGGCCTCCACGAGGGTGGAGGGCGCACCCTACCCCATCGGGCGCCGCTTCTACCTTGTGGGCACCTCATGTGCTCCCGACCGCTTTCTTGCACGATACGATTTTGGTCGGTAAAAATTCATTATATAATCTCCAAGGTTTTGACCCCGTATCACGTAATTATCCTCTGCTCTTGTTTTGAGCTGTTTTCGTCAGAGTTGTCAAGGCTGTGCACCATGTCGCCCCCTCCTCCAACAATGGTGACAATGATGCTTGGCTAATGAAGATAGATCTCAAGAGGGAAGAACCCATGGAGATCAACAAGGATGAAAGGATCAAGAAGGCCACGGAGGATCAAGTCTGGCTGCCAGTAAGACATCCTTCAACTTGATCACAATCTTCTTACCCCAACCGAGATTGAAGCTTTCAAGATGATTGAGTTAGCTCAATATCGAACAAGTATCTCACACGTGAAAATATTTTGTTGAAGGAGCATATCGTTGCACTCAAGGGCATTATCCGCAAGTCGGAGGACCTCTTACGCCGATGTGTGACTATCCATCATCACCACCACCTTCTTCACCAACAAGGTGACATAATCACATGGGTATGGGCACTCCCTTGGCAACTTCCAAGCTTGGGGGAGGTGCCCCGGTATCGTATCACCATCACACTCCTATCTTTACCGTTTTTCTTAGTTCGATCCTATTAGTAGTATCTTGATCTAGTAGAATAAAGTTTTGGTATGATATAGTTTTGAGTTTTTGCCTTATGATCCCTTTATGTAATCAAGTCCGTGAGCTATATATAATAGATATTAGTGTTGAGTCAAGGGCTTGATTATTTTGCCATGATCTTGAGAGAATAGAAGAAAAGAGAAAAGAATAAAAGAAACAAATAGATCATATTGATCTTATCGAGAGTAATGACTTCACATAGAAAGAGTATGATGATTAAAAATGTTGAGAGTTGGCAAACATAGCCTTGGTCATCGCTAGCAATTAATAGGAAGTAATAAGGAAAGAGAGGTTTCACATATAAATATACTATCATAGACATCTTTTATGATTGGGAGCACTCATTAAAATATGACATGCTAAAGAGTTGATGTTGGACAAGGAAGACAACGTAATGGGTTATGTTTTCTTATATCTGAGATAAATTATATTGTCATGGATCATCCAACATGTTGAGCTTGCCTTCCCCTCATGGTAGCTAAATTCTTAGCACCAAGTAGAGATACTACTTGTGCTTCCAAAACCCTTAAACCCAGTTTTGCCATGAGAGTCCACCATATCTACCTATGGATTGAGTAAGATCCTTCAAGTAAGTTGTCATCGGTGCAAGCAATAAAAATTGCTCTCTAAATATGTATGATTGATTGGTGTGGAGGAAATAAGCTTTATACGATCTTGTGATGTGGAAGAAATAAAAGTGACAGATCGCATAATAAAGGTTCATATCACAAGGCAATATAAAGTGATGTTCTTTCGCATTAAGATTTTGTGCATCCAACCATAAAAGCGCATGGCAACCTCTCGCTTCCTCTCGCCAAGGGCCCATCTGTTACTATTATCTTCTATCTTATGCAAGAGTCATGGTGATCTTCACCTTCCTTCTTACTTTTTATCCTTTGGCAAGCACAGGGTGTTGGAAAGATCCTAATAGATATATCTAATTGGATGTAGGGGAGCATGAGTTATTATTGTTGACATTACCCTTGAGGTAAAAAGATTGGGAGGCAAAACTATAAGCTCCTATCTTTCTCTCGTGTCCGCTAAAACTCTATAACCACAAGTATTATGTGAGTGTTAGCAATTATGACTAAATGATAGTTGAGTATGTGGACTTGCTAGAAAGCTCTGACATAGACTCTTTCTGATGTTATGATAAATTGCAATTTCTTCAATGACTGAGATTATAGTTTATTGGTTCTCAATAAAGCTTATGATTCTTACTTTTGCATTGTGAATAGATTATTACTTGAGCATAAGAAATCATATGACAATATCCATATATGTTGTCATATGAGAATAATCATGATGCCCTCATGTCCGTTTTTATTTTTATCGACACCTCTACCTCTAAACATGTGGACATATTTATTGTTATCGGCTTCTGCTTGAGGACAAGCTAGGTCTAAGCTTGGGGGAGTTGATACGTCCATTTTGCATCATGCTTTTATATCGATATTTATTGCATTATGGGCTGTTATTATGCATTATGTCACAATACTTATGCTTATTCTCTTATTTTACAAGGTTTACATAAGGAGGGAGAATGCCTACAATGGAATTCTCAATGTAAATGGAGCAAATATTAGAGACCTATTTTGCACAACTCCAAAAGTCCTCAAACTCCACGAAAGTTATTTTTGGAAATAATAAAAATATTGACCTAAGAAGTACGTCAGAGGGGGACCCACCTGGCCATGAGGGTGGGGGGCCCGCCCCCTGCCTCGTGGGCTCCCTGTTGGCTCTCCGGTGGCCATCTTCTGCTATATGAGGTCTTTCATCAAGGAAAAACCATAAGCAACCTTTCGGGACGAGACTTCGCCGCCAGGGGGCGGAACCAATCTAGGGCTCCGGCAGAGCTGTTCTGCCGGGGACACTTCCCTCCGGGAGGGGGAAATCATCGCCATCGTCATCACCAACGCTCCTCTCATCGGGAGAGGGCAATCTCCATCAACATCTTCACCAACACCATCTCCTCTCAAAACCCTAGTTCATCTCTTGTATCCAATTCTGTCTCCAAGTCCGGATTGGTACTAGTAGGTTGCTAGTAGTGTTGATTACTCTTTGTAGTTGATGCTAGTTAGTTTATTTGGAGGAAGATCATATGTTCAGATCCTTTATGCATATTAATACCCCTCTAATTATGAAAATGAATATGCTTTGTGAGTAGTTATGTTTGTTCCTGAGGACATGGGAGAAGTCTTGCTATTAGTAGTCATGTGAATTTGGTATTCATTCGATATTTTGATGAGATGTATGTTGTTCAGCCTCTAGTGGTGTTATGTGAACGTCGACTACATAACACTTCACCATTATTTGGTCCTAGAGGAAGGCATTGGGAAGTAATAAGTAGATGATGGGTTGCTAGAGTGACGTAAGCTTAAACCCTAGTTTATGCGCTGCTTCAAGGGGCTGATTTGGATCCATATGTTTCATGCTATGGTTAGGTTTACCTTAATACTTTTGTTGTAGTTAAGTGATGCTTGCAATAGAGGTTAATCATAAGTGGGATGCTTGTTCAAGTAAGAACAGCACCTGCAAGCACCGTCCACCCACATATCAAATTATCAAAGTACCGAACGCGAATCATATGAACGTGATGAAAACTAGCTTGACGATATTCCCATGTGTCCCTGAGCGCTTTATCTCTATATAAGAGTTTGTCCAGCTTGTCCTTTGCTACAAAAGGGATTGGGCCACCTTGCTGCACTTTATTTACTTTTTGTTACTTGTTGCTCATTACAAATTATCCTATCACAAAACTATCTCATACCACTTATTTCAGTACTGGCAGAGAATACTTTGCTGAAAACCGCTTATCATTTCCTTCTTCTCCTCATTGGGTTCGACACTCTTACTTATCGAAAGGACTACGATAGATCCCCTATACTTGTGGGTCATCACCCTCAAGAAGGCTCGTGGTTCCGAGAGGGAACGAAGTCACCTCCATGTGCTAAACGACATACGTGACACCGCCTTCTCCCGCCTTTAATTTTTTTGCACATCTAGATTAGATCAAATAGAAGTACTGCTACAATTTTGGAATTATTCCGGCTCTGCTTTACTTTTAAATACATTAATTGAGTTTCTCGCATTTAATGTGCATAATTTAAATTTGAACTACGAAAGCACAGCTCCAAAGGCACCAAAGTTATTTGAAAAATCACATGTGTGTCCTTGGGTGAATTTTTAGGTCCCATGTAAGAGATTGGAGTGAAATTCAAACATCTCGGAGTCGTGGCTCGGCCGAAAAGATTGAGAAACTTTGTTTTTTAATTCCTGTAATTCCAAAACACGCCCAAAATCATGAAACTTGGCATGGTCTCATGACATGGCATGAACATGTCAGCGTTATTTTTTTGGCTGAATTGTGACAAGCTTTGGTGTAAGCTTCTTGCAAACCGGAGCTTCCTCAAGAAGGCTCGTGGTTCCGAGAGGGAACGTGTCACCTCCGTAAAGCGTAAACGACATAATGTGACACCGCCTTCTCCCGCCTTTAATTTTTTATACAACCAGATTAGACGAAATAGAAGTACCGTACAAATTTTGGAAAATTATTCCAGCCTGCTTTCGCCTTTTTTATACATTAATTGAGTTTCGGCATTTAATGTGCATAATTGAAATTTTAACTACAAGCACATGTTCCAAAGGCACCAAAGTTGTTTGAAATATCACATGTGTGTCCTTGGGTGAATTTCTAGCTCCCATGCAAGAGATGGGAGTGAAATTCAAACATCTGGGCGCCGTGGTTCTACCGAAAGATTGAGAAACTTGGTTTTTAATTCCTGTAATTCCAAAACACGCTTGAAAATCATGAAACCTGGCATGGTGTCATGACATGGCACCAACATGCCATGTAATATTTTGACCGAATTGGGACAAGCTTTGGTGTAAGCTTCTTGCAAACCGGAGCTTCCTCAAGAATGCTCATGGTTCCGAGAGGGAACGTTTCACCTCCATGTGCTAAACGACATACGTGACACCGCCTTTCTCCCGCCTTATTTTTTTTTTACACAGCCAGATTAGACCAAATAGAAGTACCGTACAATTTTGGAATTATTCCGGCTCAAGCTACTTTTTTTATATATTAATTGAGTTCTGGGCATTTAATGTGCATAATTCAAATTTGAACTACAAGCACATGCTCCTGCACCAAAGTTGTTTTAAAAATCACATGTGTGTGCTTGGGTGAATTTCTAGGTCCATGTACGAGATGGGAGTGAAATTCAAACATATGGGCTGCCAGGCTCGACCGAAAGATTAAGAAACTTGGTTTTTAATTCCTGTAATTCCAAAACACGCTGTGAAAATCATGAAACTTGGCATGGTCTCATGACATGGCACGAACATGCTGCGGTAATTTTTTTGGCCGAATTGGGACAAGCTTTGGTGTAAGCTTCTTGCAAGCCGGAGCTTCCCCCAAGAAGGCTTGTGGTTCCGAGAGGGAACGTGTCACGTCCGTGTGCGAAACGACATACGTACACTGCCTTCTCCCGCCTTAATTATTTACACAACCAGATTAGACGAAATAGAAGTACCGTGCTAAATTTTGGAATTATTCCGGGCTCATTTTGCCTTTTTATACATTAATTGAGTTTCTGGGCATTTAATGTGCATAATTGAAATTTTAACTACAAGCACATGCTCCAAAGGCACCAAAGTTGTTTGAAAAATCACCTCGTAGGTCCTTGGGTGAATTTCTAGGTCCCATGCAAGAGATGGGAGGAAATTCAAACATCCCGCCGTGGGCTCGATGGAAAGGTTGAGAAACTTGGTTTTTAATTCCGCCATTCCAAAACACGCCTCAAAATCATGAAACTTGGCATGGTGTCATGACATGGCACCAACATGTTGCGGCAATATTTTTGCCGAATTGGCACAAGCTTTGGTGTAAGCTTCTTGCAAACCGGAGCTTCCCTCAAGAAGGCTTGTGGTTCCGAGAGGGAACATGTCACCTCCGTGTGCGAAACAACATACGTACACTGCTTTATCCCGCCTTAATTTTTTTAAATAGCCAGATTAGACCAAATAGAAGTACCATGCTAAATTTTGGAATTATTACGGGTTCATTTGACCTTTTTATACATTAATTGAGTTTCTGGGTATTTAAAGTGCATAATTCAAATTTGAACTACAAGCACATGCTCCAAAGGCACCAAAGTTGTTTGAAAAATCACATTGTGTCCTTGGGTGAATTTCTAGGTCCCATGCAAGAGATGGGAGGAAATTAAAACATCTGGGCATCGTGGGCTCGGCCGGAAAGATTGAGAAACTTGGTTTTTAATTCCTGTAATTCCAAAACACGCCAAAATCATGAAACTTGGCATGGTCCCATGACATGGCCCCAACATGTTGTGGTAATTTTTCTATCCGACGGTAAAGGCCCACACATTAACAATCAACAAAATCATTTTGGAACAAGTGTTGTCACGCTACAAATCGAAACACAAGTATTATTGAAACCGTATGCTCGACTTACCAATTACGTGCGGCCACACATCCCCTTTTTTATTAGCTAGGAGGTGTCAAGTGGGTAGCTATTTGAGTACGGGAGGCGGCGATCAGACCACAGGCTCATTAGGAGGAGAGCCTTGACCGCTACTCCGCTGCACCTCCCTCCCGACGTCCCCATTAATGGCGCCCGAGCACCTGTTCTACGGCGTGGCTATATGTCTCACTGGACTGAGATTTAAGAGAGAAAATGAAATTTGAAAAGAAAGTTTTGCACGGATCTTGATGTAAGATCCGACGGACCTATATAGCATCGATCATGACTTATAGCAAGCATGATGAATATAAGGACGATGACAAGTGATAATAATTGTCTTACATATTTAGAAACATAATTTAAAAAGCCACATGCGGCAACGCCTCAAATACACAAGGGCAAAAGAAGGAAGACAATGATCTAGCTCGTTGATCTCTACTTTCTTGATGCGTTGTTGCAGGCCGCCGGAACTAGTCTCTCCGGCGAGCGGCGACGAGCTCTTTCTTGTCCCCAAGATGCTGCTTGAGAGCATCCACGGATTCCTCCACCAGCCTTCTGCGCTCGATGCGCAGCTTGTTATTCTCATCCATAAGTTTCTCGACGATGACGCCGGTCCTCTTCAACAAGGCAGTTGGTCCGCCTCGCTGCTCCCCACTTCGACGATCTTCGCCAAGAAGTCGCGCCGCCCGGAGCTTCACATTGCTCTCATTTAGTTGCCGGATGACGCTGGTAGACTGCTCAAACGAAGTCTGTCAGTCATCCGCAACCTCTCCCACCGGAGATCTCGATCCATCTCGCTTAAGGACGAGGGCACGCATGTGCTCAGAAGATTCCTCGCCTGCCCGGGCGAGGCATTTTCCCTGTGCCGCCGTGACAAGGGAGGACATCTCTATCGCATTTCACAAGGCCAAGGGACATCTCTTTGTAAGTGCATCTAGTGCCCTTAGTGATTTTGGTGTATTGAAGACTTATAGGTTAAGTAACTAATGCGCTTTGTGAGTGTACTCAGTCTATAAGTGTATGAGGAGTTTGATATTTACACAGAGAAAGTCGACCCTTAAAATGAAGTTCTTCATCCAAGACTTTGATATTCTCAAGACTTTCTCAAGACTTTGAAAGTGAAGAAATTGGTGTGACCTTGAAGACTTGGTATTCATTTGAGGAACATGAAGCGTGAAGACTTTTGTTTTCGTAGTTTCATTTTCTCTTTCTTGAGTCATAGGAAACAACGTACTGCTAAAGGGGGTCGAGGAAATACTAAGGAAAAATTTCCATTTGATGCTCAACTCAAAATCCTACACCTAACAATCCCTTCGAAAGTGAAGCTTTTGGAAATCTCATACGCTTCACCAATTTCTTCAAAGGATGTAGACGAAGCTCTTCCGGTCAGCCGAGGAATTTGTTCTCGATCGAGGAGTTAGGAATTCGCCAAAGGCGTAATTGCTTACACAAAGGAGGAACATGATAGCCCCGAGGAATTTGAGAGTCAAATTTCCGACTGCTACGTCAGGTCAAGGCCACCTGTCCCTAAAATATCTTATCCACCTAACGGTCATATCATTGAAGGGCATTTATGTCTTATCATGTCGGGCTGCTCCCTAGGCTATAAATAGTCACCTCTACAACCACTAGCTGGTTGGCTGCTCCGAGAGAACTTGACACTTGTCATTTGAGAGCAACCCATCCTCCTCGACGCATTTTGAGAGAAAATCATCAAGTGAGGAAAACCCAAAAGTGAGGAAAAACCCAAAAACCAAACCCCAACAAAACCCAAAGTGATTGAGCATCACCGAAGAAATTGATCCTCGTGGATCCGACGCTTGTTACCTTTGAAGACTGTGCTTCTTCCAGACGGTTAGGGCGCCATGGTCTAGAGCATCCAAGAGGAATTGTGGATCGCCGAAAGTGACCAAGTCTCAGGAAGGTTTGGAAGTCGCTCAAGACTTACCACGAGTGATTGGACGAGGTCTGTGTGACCTTAGTTCAAGGAGAATACGGTGAGGACTTGGTGTCCCCGAGCTGCGTGCTCGCTGGATCGGGTGTCCGGACCGTGTGTCCTCGAGTTTAAATACTCACCGCTTCCAACTGTGACGCATAACCGAGACAAAGCAGCTTGAACCTGGTCTACCAAATCATTGTCTTCACCAACCTAATCGGTTCTATTTCCTCAACCCTTTCATTTCCTCATTAATCGTGTTGAGTATTTGTTCATATCTATGTTTGAAGACTTTGACTCAAGACTTTCTCAATTTCCTCAAATTTCAATTTCTTCAAATTGCTTTGTCTTCATCCTCAGGTTATCCTCGTGATTACGCTTTCTCAGACTGCGTGATTGTCTTCATTTCATCATGATGACTATGCTTGTAATCTGTTATGCTTACTTCTCGAAAGTACTTATTCCGCTGTAAGTAGTTCTTCGCTAAGGAATTTCTCACCGCAAATTCCTCGCTGAAGAATTCATAAAATCGCCCATCACCCCCCTCTAGTCGATATAACGCACTTTCAATTGGTATCGTAGCAAGGTACCCCTTGTTCTCAGTGTGATTTTGGTTTAACCACCGGAGTTTTAGTTATGTCAACCGCAGGTATGATCAAGGTCTCAAAGCAGGGTGTCCTACCTTCGATGGGACGGACTACCCCATCGGAAGAACAAAATGCGAATGCATCTTGAAGCAATTGACAACGATCTTCCGGTATGTTGTGACAAAAGGTGTTTCCTCACCACACCTTCTCCGAATGATGCTGATGTGAAGAGATTCAAGCAACTCGATTCTCGCCAAGAATATCATATGTGTCCATCTCGAGCAAAGGTCAATATGGAAGAGTGAGTGCTTTGGAATCGCTAAACTCATCTCGGGACAGCTGTCCAAAGTAAATGAAGGTGTTTCAACTCAGCGTGACTCTCGAGTTGATGTTCTTCTAATCTCTTCAACCGCTTCAAAAGACTCGACAACGAAAATGTTCAACAAACCTTCGATCGCTTCTCAATCGATATCTCAAATGAGCTTCAAGCACTGGTGCCACCGACATCACCGACCATGAGGTGGTGAAGAAATTGCTAAGATCGCTGATTCCTCATTTGATACTCGCACCGATGATACAAGAACGAAGCTGACTACAAGCCTCTTGATCCCGCCGATATCCTCGAAAGGCTAAATACTCACGAAGTTCCAGCTTGTCAAAAGAGAGATCTCTATGGTTCGCTATGGAAAAACACGTGCCTCAAGGCCAAGGTCAGGTCCGAATCCGAGAGTGAAGACTCGGTAGTAGCCTAGGAGATCCTCAAGAATTTGGCCAGGAGCTAGCATCGCCGTGAAGAAATTCCAGAAATTCTCAAGACGTGGTCGCTGGAAAATCCTCAAGAAGCAAAGGATTCCTCATCTAGTGACTATAAGAGAAGACTTTTTCACAAATGCAAGAAACCTGGTCACTATATCCAAGATTGTCCTCAGTGGGAAAAGGAATTAAGAAAGAAGAAACACAAGGATTACAGTTCTGATGACGTGAAGAAGAAAAAGAAATCATCAAAATCTTCATCATCAAAATCCTCAAAACCTTCTTCTCACAAGAAGAGCAGCTCCAAAAAGGCTCAGGCATTCATTGGCAAGGAAATGGACTCTGAAGCTGAATCGAGGAAAATGAGGAAGAGGAGGAGTATGAAGAATCCGAATCTGCGTGGCTAGTCCGGCTCTTGCTATCGCTTTTGTTCGCAAGTCCATCTTCAACACTCAAGAAACTGACTCACCGACAAGCCCGATGAGGATGATGATGATTACGCCACACCTATTGCTTCATGGCAAAAGGTGCTAAGGTACTAAATTTCACCTCCTCTCAATCTAGTGAAAATGAATCGATGAGGATCTCAAGCCCAGCCTACTCTAAACTTGCTAAGATTGCTATAAAACAACAAAGGGCTTTTGAGAAGGTTCAAAACATGCTAGATAAGAGTGATGATATGTTAGGTGAAGAAATGGATCGCACTCAAGCCCCTGATCGAAAATCTTCGTGAGACTTCGCCTAGGCTTGATAACCTTCAAGGTCGCCATAACACTCTCTTATCTCGATCATGAGAAACTTTCTTATGAATTTCTTCAAAGAAAGCAAGATCTTGAGAAGCTAAGAGTGAGTTATGAAGATCTTCGTAAGGAGCGCGATTCATTACTTGCTCAACAAATCACGCTTCTCAAGAAGAATTTGTTCCTCCATGCTTAAAGTGCATTGAACGTGAAACTGCTAATTCTTCACCAATGTTCAAATGCTTCAACTGTTACAAATTCTTCACCTGCCTCGCTATCACTAATTCCTCATCTCGAGGACATTGCTAGTATCACCGACGATGCAGATCGAAGGAATTGTACATGACAGTGCATGTACAAAAGCCTCAAAGGGCATCAGACTCTTTGTGATGTGCTTAAAAGCAGATCCTCAATAGGAACCCTAGGAAAGAGGGCATTGCCTTTGAGAGGAAACTCAATGTCGATGGAACGTATTGAAGCCCGAGCAGATCCCAAACCTCATGGGTTGCCGTAAAGGGACCTCCAGCTTGATCCATCTACCTTATCTGGTTTTACGTATGAATTTCCTCATTCTCATTCGATGAGTCATTTGACTCCAACTATAAACTGCTCAAAAATCAGAATGGTGAAGTTTTTGCTAGATATGTTGGCACTAATCGCAGAACGGTTCCCCATGAAGAAAAATCTGGGTTCCCAAGAAGTGCTCTTGAAAGTCTTCAGTGAATGTCCTCATGACACCACCAAAGGAAGAATAGGAACCCCAGATCAAATTCTTCATATGGACCAAATTCTTCATATGGATCCAAGTCCTCATACGGACCAAATTCCTCACGTGGATCAAATTCCTCAAAAGGATCAAAGTCCTCATATGAACATCATGGTGCTAACCCTTCTGTTTCGTAGGGAAGATTTAAGGGCTATGAATATGAGCATTATTCTTCTAACCATTATGTTCATAAGTCCTCAAAGAATTTCTCTGCTTATTCATATGCTTACCCTAACCCCTCTTATGTGAAACGAAATGGTTTGGCCTCTATGCCACCATTCTCGTATGGTGCTCGCAGAATGATGAACTCTTTGCCAACCCTTTAGATGTGGGTGGTGAAGAAAAAGAACTAATCTCTTCTGCAGGGTCAGGTCTCCAGACGTGCCTAAACGCTCTCAAGAATTTGGCTGGGGCCCGACAAAATGCCCGAAGTGACGCAGGTTAATCATGATGAAATGAACTTTCATTTCACACGCCCTCCTACCGCTTATCTCAATACTGATCGATGAAATTCATCCGATGAACTTGATATCATATTCTTCACTGATGAAGTATATGAGATCGTAAGTTGTACTAATTCATCTGCAGGATGATCAACCCAAAGCCACTGAGTGGGTTCTCGATAGTGGATGTACAAATCATATGACTGGTGACAAGAATCTATTGATGGATGCTACCTTATCACCATCACATCTGAAGCATATCATCTTTGGCCGACAAAGGCAAAAGTCGTGTATTGGGACTTGGTAAGGTTGCTATCTCTAAGGACATGCACATGGACAAAGTCATGCTTGTTGAGTCTTTAGGATATAACCTCATGTCAGTCTCAATGCTTTGTGATCTTGATATGGTTGTTATCTTTGGCAAGTATCGCTGTGTTGTGATAATGGAAGCTGACAATTCCAAAGTCTTCGAAGGCTTTAGGAGAGGAGACTTGTATATTGTTGACTTCTCTACAGACCACAACCAGCCGTGGTGCCTACTTGCAAAAGCTTCTGTATATCGGGCTATGGCATCGATTTACTTGGTCACGCAGGCATGAGGAATTTGCACACGCTATGAAGAAGAAGCATGTCATTGGCATTGAGAATGTCAAATTCCTCAAGGATCACCTATGCGGAGCCCGTGGAAGCTGGAAAATGACCAAGGCCAAGCATCCAAATAAGACTATCATGACCACTACTCGTCCCTTCTCGAATTGCTTCACATGGACCTCTTTGGTCCCAATCATTATTCAGTCGTTGTTAATGAAGCATCACTATATGGCTTTGTTATTGTTGATGATTACTCTCATTACACATGGGTACACATTGTTACTTACAAAAATCAAGTGCGGTGAAGTCTTCAAACGATTTTCCTCGAGGGCTTCAACTAACTTTGGTGTGAAGATCAAGCACATCAGGAGTGACAATGGAACTGAGTTCAAGAATTCCGGTCTTGATGACTATCTTGATGAACTTGGTATCACTCATGAGTTATCTTCTCCTTATACTCCTCAGCAAAATGGCATCGTGAGAGCCGCAAGAACAGTAACTCTTGTTGAGATGGCTCGCACTATTCTTGATGAATACAAAACGCCTAGTCGCTTTCGATTGAAGCAATTGACACCGCGTGCCACATCATCAACAGAGTATATCTTCACAAATTCTTCAAGAAGACCGCCATGAACTCCTCAATCGACAAGAAACCTAATGTAAGTTATTTCAAAGTCTTCTTTGCTAAATGCCGATTAGAGATCCTCACCACAACTCTAAATTTGCACCGAAAGCACATGAAGGTTTTATGCTTGGTTACGGAAAGGACTCGACACCTACGTAGTCTTCAACATCGCTTCTTCACAAGATTGTTGACACTCAGAGATGTGCGGTTCGATGAAACTAACGGCTCGCAAAGAGAGAGCACCTACCTTCAGGTGTTAGACGAACCAAAGACCGAGGATTCTATCAGGTTCAAGGCAACCGAGGATGTCATTCCTATCAAGAAACTGCTGAAGAATTCATTCCTATATACGTGAAGAACGCCGAATGGATTTAATTCAAGATAATGTCAAGAAAATGGTGCCGAGGAAAATGATCAAATTCCTCGACGACAACCAGCTCATCCTCGCTGCAAAAAGAAGTGCACTTGATGTAACATCCCAAAATTCTAAATTTTGAAATGTTATAAACAAATAGATAGATTTGATTGATTGCTTGATTGATTGACTCAAAGTGAGTGAATTCAAACTTTTTGAAAGTTAGATGAGAGGGAATAAAAGGACTTTCCCAAACTTTCATTTTGCTTTTATGATCTTCGAATTCAAATTCTTTTCATCACAAAACCTCGGAGAGAAGATGACATGACTTCTTCCATTTATTTAAATGACAAGGGTGTTGAAAATATTTGAATTTCATTTGAAAAATATTTCCAATTCTGAAACTTTATGCAACTCAATGATTTTCACGAGCCAAGATAAAATGACTTCTTCAAATTATACGTAAATATGAGTTGGGAGTTTTAAAGAATTAAAATTCAAAAGTTCTTTTGAATTTATTTTCAATTTGGAGTTATTGGAGTTTTATTCAAATTATTTTTCTCCAAAAATAAAATATATGGAAAATAGGGTAACATGATTCCCTACATCGTAAAATAGGAGAGAAATTAATTTGAAGTCATTTTGGTATTTTCAAAATAATTTTTGTTGATTTTATTAGAGAAATAGCACTTTTCTTTATTTGAATTTGTGTGGATTTTATTTGAAGCTAGAATAATGTTCATCATGTAGGAAATCTTTTTCTGAAAATTTTGATATATTATATGCCTATATAAAATTTTTATTTGGTTTTATTATTAGAGTTTTGTTGTCTCGTTTCAAAAAAGATAAGAATGGCAGCGCCTGGGCCAAAGGCCCAAGTCGCTATAGCCACTGCCGTCAAGGCCAAGGCCACTTACGCACCACTTAGCACCTAGGGAGCTGTGGAGCCCCAAGTTTCCTATTCTTTTACAATTCCTAGTAGAATTTGGACTCCGCTTTTGTTATTCTGCTTTTTTATTCCTAGGATTCCTAATCCTAATCTATTTCTTGTCCCCTACCCCAAGCAAAACCCTCCCTCCCCAATATAAATACCCAAGCACTCTCCCTCCAACACATCAAATCAACTCTCCTCTCCTCTCCTCTCCTCAAGAGCAGAAGAAGCAGTAGCAGTCGCCTGCCGCCATAGCCGCCACCGCTGCTTTCTTCACACGCCGGGCCGCCCTTGCCACCGGCTGCCGCCACACGGGCTGAGCCCCTCGCTTCTTCGAGGTACTAGCCTCACAACAAGGCCACCTTTTCTTTTCCGATTTCGCCCGGTTTTCTAGATCAGTTTTCTAGATCGGGTTTTCTAGATCGGTTTTCGCTTCGGTTTTCTTTCCAAAACCATAGATCGGTTTTCTCGCCGGTTTTCTTTCCGGTTTTGTTTAGCAAGCGTCATTGATAGATTTTTTCTTTTTATTTTTAATTCCCGTCAAGGACCCATCCGTAGTCCCTAATCTTCAAACGCTCATAACTTTTTACCAGAAGTCGGAATCCAACGAAACCAACGCCCACTTCTTCGTTATGATCTCCTCTATCTAGTAATACAACTCAAACATGTTTTTGAAAGTTTTAAAATTTGAATTCAAACAGATTTGTATTTGAACTTCGCTTGATCATAACTTGAGTTTCAGAATCTGATTTAGTTGATTCTTTTTGTAAATCAAGCTCTTGACCTAAACTTTCCTGATAAGGCCAAATACACATAGTTTTGGTACCGTTAGGAAATTGTTTTATGCTGCAAGAGTTATTAGATTTGGTTTTGACGTTTTCCTAATTGTTTCTTCGCTCTTTCCGATCTTTTGAGTGATTGCTTATGTGTGGTTACTATTGCTTGATTACGTATAGATCGACCGAGGTGACGAGTAGAACTATCAAGAGTTTTGAGTGCTAATCATCTTCATCAAATTTGCAGGCAAGTAACACTTGATCATACTTTTTCTACTACCCAGTTTTATGCATTAGATCTATCCTCAAACACTTGCATGATTAGGATCTAATTAAATTGGGGGTTATGGGAAGTAGATTGAGGTAGTACCAATTACCTATTTTACTTATGAAACCTTGGGAGTTACTTCTACGTTTGCTTATTATGCCATGCTATGCTAGTAGACGTGGATTGGGTGAGTGAATATCCATGACAGATGTGAGATTGTTATTAATGGTTTATCTAAGGTGGCAACTTAAATACACATCTGGGTGGATTGAGGCACCTGGTTTCTATCAGACTTGCCTCAGATTTCTTCTGACCGCCACCTGTGCTCAAAGGGATCATAAGATTATTCATACTAGAAACTTCCGTAGCAGCCACACAAGCCATTATGGGCTCGCATAGCTGAGTAAGTTGTGCTAACTCTTACGGTAGACTAGCAGATGTAGGGGATGTAGGTTGGTACGGCTCACCCACAAGTAAGGTGCTAGCGCCTCGAAAGACTATGTCTTCATTATCCGCTTTCTCAAACACCATGTAGTGCGTAGAAACCAAACGAGGCGATCGAAGTCTTGTGGGGAGAAGTGCGCAACCTCTCAGAGAGAGTGTATAAACTAATCATGATTAGCCGTGGTCCCCTGCTATGGACAATTTTGAGTATCTAGTACCGGATATCCTGTTGATCTCAACACGTTACTTAATATAATTTGTTTGGGCTTAATGAGTACTTTTAATTGGGATTGAGAATGCTGTCAACCATTCTCAATGTTTAACAACCACCATGATAGTTAAATAAATTTATTCCTTTGCGTAGAGGGAAAATTGGCTTTTCGCAAAAACTGTAACTATAGAGCTTTCCACCCGCCATATATGCATGTAGTATAGCTTATTCTTTCATTACTCTCTATGTGTTACATTGCCAGATATTCCATGTGCTCAATTGCTGGCTGCAACTTTTCATGTTGCGCATTTTCGCATTTACGAGTAAGTGATAATGTTAGGGTTACGATTTCCTATACTCAACTTTGTCATGGTGTTGATGGGAATCCACAACCCTTGTTGCTTCCGGCTATATTTGGATCGAGGTAATAGTATTTACGCTACCTTTATACATGTGATTTACCTCTCGTTATAAATCCTTCGAGTACATCGTGGTGTGTCAAAGATACCGATCCAGGGATGACACGAAAAGCACGTAGACTGATCCATTCGGGTCGTGGTCGCTACAAGATGGTATCGTATAGCACATGTTGATCGTGAGGATCGCGACCCTAGAAAATGGCAAGCCCATAGGAAAGATTTTTCTCTACAACTTTCTTTTTCAAAAAGGATCTTTACCTCTTCTTCTCTTCTCGAGCTTATTCAAATATTCCCTTTTAGTGAGACCATACCCCTTTCCCTTTTGACCACCTCAAGATTTGACTGATGAGACCACCCAAGGAGACAAGATATCGGACAACTAAGACCATTTGGAATGAAGAGGATTTTACCGTAAATGGAAACTACAACTGTTGAAGACCAAGACTTTGGAGAATTTGAAGGCTTTAAGAATTTTTTGACTTGTAATGACCTAGGAAGGTTACGCTTATGGAATTTGACGGACCATGGAAGTTATCAATACCCGAGATCAAGGTGTATTGATCCGGAGTGTTAGATCGTAGTTAAGATGGACCCACAAGAAGCTAAATTTTGACAAGGAAGTATTTCATGAAGAACTCGTGGATCCGTGGTTTAAAGTAGACAAGCCGAGGAGAAAAACCTTGAGACATCAAAGTTTTGTCAGAACTCAAGGATGTGAGGACCATGGTTCATGCTCAAGAAAGTTGAAACCGTAAGTTTGGAAATGCAACTCCAGAATATTACAGATCGCCGCGAGAGACTTCACAAGCACAACAGAGATGATCCGGCAAAAGAACTTGAGCAGGACAAGCACGATTGGAAGAAGCCATCGGAGACATGAATAAGACTTGAAGAGTTTGATGGCGTTGAAGATTTATTGACCCTTAGAAGACCTAACCCATGTTACATACCCACGCTAGATGCGTATTTATTCAGAGCTGTCATTTGTTTGATGTTTTTTCCTACGTACCACAATAAAATCTGTCTTTTCAAAACTTTTGTTTGTCTTGTGTGTATCCTCTCGATCTCTCTTTATCCCACCCCAAACCCATGGGACCCAATAGGAGGATGAATGGAGATGAGCTTGTATTTTTCTCGGACCGATGAGTCAATTGAAGACGGACCGATGGATTCAGTAACATGGAGGATCACATGGGGAATAAACCCTCATAGTCGAAAGGATATGGCCCAAAGATGCTCTTCAGCTGCTTTTTTAAAGAGGTGCCGCCATTTGGTGGAGGATGTACCAAACCATCAATGGATTGCAAGGAGTAACCACTTGGGAGGAATTTAAGTTGACTTTGCCAAAGTCTCGCTCTTTGTGTCCTAGAAATTGAAGCCCGATGGAAGTGATATGAAGAAACCATGCGCATGCAAGATTTGTGGAGAAATAGGACACACCCATAAGGAACACAAGGATCTAATACCCTCATAATCGGAGGATTATCAAAGGAGTTAGCCGAGGATTTTCAGGGAACTTTGATTGGAGATTATTCCCAAAAGGTTTTGTTGCATCAATGGAAGTTCGCCACATTGTTGGGAAAGATCTGTGAAGCCTCGTAAGGATGACAAAGATATTGTTGAGGTAAAACAAAGGATGAGTAAAGGAAAGGCCAAAGGTTTTCGTAAGGATGAGCACGACACCTTATGGTTTGAGGACAAAGGTACATATACCCAATAATGCGTAGATCAGAAGTTAATGCTTCAGAGGCTCATGACTCACCATACTTGATTCGCCTCGAAACACCAAGATGTATTCGGATTTGAAGGAGTGTTTCGTGGACTGGTATGAAGAAGGATATTGCGTAGTATGTAGTCAGAGGTGACATATGTCAGAGAGTGAAGGCAGAGCATCGGTTAGTCGAGTACTACAACCTATGCTAATACCTCGAATGGAAGCATGATAAGCTTGGCATGGATTTCATTACCAGATTTCCTGTAACCCGAACGGGATATGATTCTATCTCGGTAGTAGTTTATTCGCTTGATCAAAGTGGCTCACTTTATCCCAAAGGAAAACCACCTATACGAAAAGCGGTTGGCCAAGATATATTGGACAAGGATCAGATGTCTGCATGGAGTTCCGAGGACCATCATAGAGGAACACAGCTTACTCCCAAAGTTTTGGAATCAGTTATGCGAAACTTTGGGTACTAGGCTAGAATTCAAGATAGCCTTTCATCCGCATGTACATGGACAAACTAAGAGAGTAAATCATATTTTGGAGGACATGTTGAGAGCTGTAGCGCTAGATTATGGATCTAGTAGGATGATAATTTATCTTACGCTGAGTTTCTCATTCAACAACAGCCACTAAGTCAGTTTGAAGATGGCCCCTTTTGAAGCTTTGTATGGGAGAAGGAGTTTACACCGCTGATGTGGGATGAAGTTGGAGACCGCCGCTTGTTTGGACCAAATGTGATCAAGGAGTGAGAAGAGAATGTTAAGTTGCTTTGAGATAGATCAAGGTAGCTCACCAAAGTGTAAGAGTTATGCAGACTAAAAACGCAAGGAGATAGTCTATGAAATCGAGACAGAAAGTATATCTTTGTGTGCCAGCTCGCCGCGAGGAGTTAAACGATTTGGAGTTAAGGGAAAGTTAGCCCTAGATTTGTAGGACCATACCGAAGTTTTGGAGCGAGTGGGGAGAAGTTACCAACAAGTTGGAGTCACCAAGGACCTGGCCAGAGTTCATGATGTGTTTCACGCTTCCCAAGCTTGAAGAAGTGCCATGCGTAGATGGCCAATATTCCCTCAGAAGGACGCTTGACCTCGAAAGGGTAATGATGTTCCACAAAGTGGATATGGACTTCATAAGTATAAGTTTTTATCTCGGTATGTGGGACATCCCACGAGGATGAAGAGATGAAGTACTATTGGATATAAAGGAGGTAGAATGTTGATTATGGAGCAACTGTAATTCCATGATGAGTCTGAGTAATCATGTCCCCGCTTATGCAAATATATGAAAAGAGACAAGACACTTGGATGGATTTTAAGTATACTAGGAAGTTGGAAGTTGGAATAAAGATCAGTTGCCTGTCCAAGGATGAGTTCAAGGTTTACAAGAGATGAGATGGGCCATAACCCATTAGTGCTCCGTGTGGACCTGCCGAGAAGCAAGCACACTCTTGTTGAAGGAGAAATCGGAAGAAGTCATGATTGTATCGATGCATTTCCATCTTATAGGAGTTTTACGCAAAAACCCGAGAGTTGTTAAGGAACGATAGATGTTTGTTTGGCCTGCAAAATCAATGGATTTTCCGAACTTGGTTCGTCGACAAGAGAAATTCTGCAATGCTTGTGAGGATGACTGAAAGTGTTAGAATGCGAGATTCGCTAAACCATGTACAAGGTAATGATTTAAAAGGGGTGGATTGATCACCATACCGACTTACTCTTATTATTCGCTTTGTTATATGGGATGGTAAATCTGGAGTGACTTACCTATAGTTGCTAGATTTACGCATTTATCTAAACCTTGTTTAAACCTTAGAATGGTATAAGAATTTTCCCTTGTACAAGGTGCAGCTTTTGCCAAATCAGTAGGTTATACGGTGAGGTTCAACCTGCATCCATTTTCGCAGTAGACAAACCATAAATTGTCGACCACCATGAGATATCGAGAAGTTGTTTAGAATTGGCGCCTGTACCCCGCTGCCTAAGAAGACCCAGCCTCTAATAACCTTACCTGCAGGTAAAGGACAAAAGAATTGAGGAAAGGTTATGCCACTCACCGGAAGAGCCCTGTAGAAGGAATTATCCTTCCGACCGAGAAGACCGGCTACACTGTCAACAATAAGGATGGAGTAAATGAGTTTTGATGGAACCAGAATAATGCTTCTAAGGGTGGTAGCACCCGAGACACCTGGAGATGATCGTGGATTTTGAAGACCCCAAACCCTAACCTATTTCTTTTTCTAGTTTCTCCTAATCTCGAGAGGACTAGATTCATTTTAAGGGTGAAGTTTGTAACATCCCAAAATTCTAAATTTTGGAATGTTATAAACAAATAGATAGATTTGATTGATTGCTTGATTGATTGACTTAAAGTGAGTGAATTCGAAACTTTTTGAAAGTTAGATGAGAGGGAATAAAAGGACTTTCCCAAACTTTCATTTTTCTTTTTATGATCTTCGAATTCAAATTCTTTTCATCACAAAACCCTCGAGAGAAGATGGCATGACTTCTTCCATTTATTTAAATGACAAGGGTGTTGAAAATATTTGAATTTCATTTGAAAAATATTTCCAATTCTGAAACTTTATGCAACTCAATGATTTTCACGAAAGCGAAGATAAAATGACTTCTTCAAATTATACTTAAATATGAGTTGGGAGTTTTTCAAAGAATTAAAATTCAAAGTTCTTTTGAATTTATTTTTTCAATTTGGAGTTATTGAGTTTTATTCAAATTATTTTTCTCCAAAATAAAATATATGGAAAAATAGGGTAAATATGATTCCCTACATCAGAAAATGGGAGAGAAATTAATTTGAAGTCATTTTGGTATTTTCAAAATAATTTTTGTTGGATTTTATTAGAGCAATAGCACTCTTTGCTTTATTTGAATTTGTGTGGATTTTATTTGAAGCTAGAATAATGTTCATCATGTAGGAAATTTTTTCTGAAAATTTTGATATATTATATGCCTATATAAAAATTTTATTTGGTTTTATTATTTTTGTTTTGTTGTCTCTGCCTTAAAAAAACAACAAAAAAGAGTTACAGGCCAGCTTGCCTGGGCCAAAGGCCCAAGTCATTATAGCCACCGGGTCGGTCAAGGCCAAGGCCACGCACGCACCACGCACCTAGGGAGCCAGGAGCCCCAAGTTTCCTATTCTTTTACAATTCCTAGTAGAATTTGGACCCCGCTTTTGTTATTCCGTTTTTTTTATTCCTAGGATTCCTAATCCTAATCTATTTCTTGTCCCCTACTCCCAAGCAAAACCCCTCCCTCCCCAATATAAATACCCAAGCACCCTCCAACACATCAAATCAACTCTCTCTCCTTCCTCTCTCCTCCAAGAAGAAGCAGCAAAGTGTCACGCCGCTTCCATAGCCGGGCCACGCCCCACACCGCACGCCTTTTGCCACCGCCACTGTCACGCCGCCACCTCGCCACGCCGGAGCTCCCTCGCTGAGGTACTAGCCTCAAGGCCACAGCCACCTTTTCTTTTTCCGATTTCATTCCGGTTTTCTAGATCGGTTTTCTAGATCGGTTTTCTAGATCGGTTTTTCAAGCTTCGTTTTCTTTTCCGAAACCCTTAGATCGGTTTTTCTCGCCGGTTTTTTTTCGGTTTTGTTTAGCGAAGCGCTCATTGATAGATTTTTTTCTTTTATTTTTAATTCCCGTCAAGGACCCATTCCGTAGTCCCTAATCTTCAAACGCTCATAACTTTTTACTCAGAAGTCGGAATCCTACGAAACCAACGCCCACTTCTTCAAGCTATGATCTCCTCTATCCAAGAATACAACTCAAACATGTTTTTGAAAGTTTTAAAATTTGAATTCAAACAGATTTGTATTTGAACTTCGCTTGATCATAACTTGAGTTTCAGAATCTCGATTTAGTTGATTCTTTTTGCAAATCGAAGCTCTTGACCTAAACTTTCTCGATAAGGCCAAATACGCATAGTTTTGGTACTGTTAGAAATTGTTTTATGCTGCAAAAGTTATTAGATTTGGTTTTGACGCTTTCCGAATTGTTTCTTCGCTCTTTCGATCTTTTGAGTGATTGCTTATGTGTGGTTACTATTGCTTGATTACGATAGATCGACCGGAGGTGACGAGTAGAACTATCAAGAGTTTTGAGTGCTAATCATCTTCATCAACTTTGCGTGCAAGTAACACTTGATCATACTTTTCTACTACCCAGTTTTATGCATTAGATCTATCCTCAAACACTTGCATGATTAGGATCTAATTAAATTGGGGGTTATGGGAAGTAGATTGAGGTAGTAATTTATTACCTGCTTTTACTTATGAAACCTTGGGAGTTACTTCTACGCTTGCTTATTATGTCATGCTATGCTAGTAGACGGGATTGGGTGAGTGAATATCCATGATGTATGTGAGATTGTTATTAATGGTTTATCTAAGGTGGCAACTTAAATACACATCCTGGGTGGATTGAGGCACTCGGTTTCTATCAGACTTGCCCAGATTTCTTCGGACCGCCACCCGTGCTCAAAGGGATCATAAGATTATTCATACTAGAAACTTCCGTGCAGCCACAAGCCATTATGGGCTCGCATAGCTGAGTAAGTTGTGCGAACTCTACGGGTAGACTAGCAGATGTAGGGGATGTAGGTTGGTACGGTCTCCACCCACAAGTAAGGTGCTAGCGCTTCCGAAAGACTATGTCTCACCATCCGCTTTCAAACACCATGAAAAGTAGAAACCAAACGGAGGCGCATCGAAGTCTTGTGGGGAAAAGTGCGCAAACCTCTCGCAGAGTGTATAAACTAATCATGATTAGCCGTGTCCCTGTTATGGACAATTTTGAGTATCTAGTACTCGGATATCCCGTTGATCTCAACAGTTACTTAATATAATTTGTTTGGGTTTAATGAGTACTTTTAATTGGGATTGAGAATGCTGTCAACCATTCTCAATGTTTAACAACCACCATGATAGTTAAATAAATTTATTCCTTTGAAGTAGGGAAAAATTGGCTTTTTGCAAAATCAGTAACTATAGAGCTTTCCACCTGCCATATATGCATGTAGTATAGCTTATTCTTTCATTACTCTCTATGTGTTACATTGCCAGCATATTCCATGTGTCGACCTGCTCGGGCTGCAACTTTTCATGTTGCGCATTTCTTCGCATTTACTTGTGCAAGTGATAATGTTAGGGTTACGATTTCCTATACTCAACTTTGCCGCTGGTGTTGATGGGAATCTGCAACCTTGTTGCTTCGCCATATTGGATCGAGGTAATAGTATTTATGTTACCTTATACATGTGATTTACCTCCGTTATAAATCCTTCGAAAATCGTGTGTGTCAAAGATACCGATCCAGTGGATGACACGAAGCACGTAGACTTGATCCATTCGGGTCGGGTCGCCATAGCTTGACAAGATCATCGATGACATTGAAGCGCCAGTCCTCTCACACGCCTCAAAAAGCTTCACATTTATCTAACTTTTGTGGGCACTATGCTTTTGTCTCTATCACGTAGCCCTCTAAGGTAGATGAAGCATTTCGAGCCGGAGTGGATTCAGGCCATGCAAGAAGAATTACATCATTTCGAGCTCAACAATGTCTCGAACTGGTCAAATGTCCGCATCCTCGCAAGCATAATATCATTGGCACAAAGTGGATCTATCGCAACAAGCAAGATGAAATGGTCTTGTGGTGAGGAATAAGGCACGACTAGTAGCTCAAGGCTACACGCAGGTTGAAGGAATTGACTTCGATGAAACTTTTGCACCTGTCGCTAGACTTGAGTCCGTTTCAAGATATTACTCGCCCATGCTAACCATCACAATATCACTTTATATCAAATGGATGTGAAAAGTGCATTCCTCAATGGTAAGCTTGAGGAAGAAGTATATGTTGCTCAACCCCTGTGTTTTGAAGATCCAAAGAATCCCGAGAAAGTCTTTCAGACTCAATAAGGCCCTCTATGGCCTCAAGCAAGCCCCTCAAGCGTGGTATGATACATTGAAGGAATTCTTCATGAAGAATGGCTTCACACCTGGTTCACTCGATCCTACTCTCTTTACTAAATCTTATGATGGTGAACTTTTGTGTGCCAAATATATGTTGATGATATTATCTTTGGTCAGACTGACCAACGCTATAGTGATGAATTTGCTTACATGATGAGTGAAGAATATCAAATGTCTATGATGGGAGAGTTGAAATTCTTCTTAGGTCTTCAAATTCATCAACAACACAATGGCATATTCATATCTCAGAGAAATACCTCAAAGATGTCCTCAAGAAATTCGCATGCAAGACCGCAAAGGTGTCAAAATTCCTATGCCCACAAATCGCCATCTATGCAATCGATGAAAATGGTATTGACTTCGATCACAAGGTATACCGCCCATGATTGGTTCCTTATTGTACTTATGTGCATCTAGGCCAGATATAATGCTTAGTGTTTGCATGTGTGCCCCATTTCAAGCCATTACACCAAGGAATCACACCATAAGGTCAGTGAAGCATATTCTTCGATATCTAGCTCACACACCAACACTAGGATTATGGTACCCCAAGGGCTCTACTTTTGATCTCATTGGATATTCGACTGACTATGCTGGTGATCGTGTGGACCGCAAGTCAACATCCGGTACTTGTCATTTCTCGACGCATCTTTTGGTCCGCTGGTCCTCGAAGAAACAAAATCTGCGATCACCGCTTCATCGCGGAAGCTGAATACATTGTCATCGCTCGTGGTTGTGCTCAATTGCTATGGATAAAGCAAAACCCTCAAGGACTACGGCATCAACGTGAAGAATGTGCCTCTCTATTGTGACAATGAGAGTGCCATCAAGATTGCTCACAACCCAGCCCAGACTCAAGACAAAGCACATTCAAATTCGCCATCATTTTCTTCGTGGATCATGTGTTGAAGGGCTTACATTCCATCGAAAGCACGTGAAGACTCAAGAACAGCTAGCTGATATCTTCACTAAGCTCCTTGGATGAGAAGAAATTTAGCAAGTTGCGTGTATGAGCTAAATATCTTAGAATCTTCGAATGTTCTTTTAAAAGGACACACATCCTAACACTTATGCAAAATTGATGACTTAGATGTGCAACACATGAAGAAACGTTTTTCTTCAATCAATGAAGAATAACACTCTAAGTGTGAAGAAATTGATTCTCAGAACCCTACGACAATTGTACGCGGTGTCTGAAATCATCATTCTTATACGGTGGGTCACGCCACCACCAAAGTTGAAATCTTCAATTTGAGTTTTTTTTCTCAGTTTTGAAATTCTTCAGTTTTTCAAATTCTTCAACTTTGCAAAATCTTCACTATTTCGCTGCCTTTCTTCATTGGCTATATATATATATGGGTTTATGTCCTCTACAAAGATTCACTTATGGCTATTTCCTCAAGTCGCTTTTTATGCTAAGTGAATGTGGATCGACCCTTCCCCTCTATGCTATATCAACCCAATCCATTCACAAATTCTTCATGTGCGCTCTACTTTGAAACTCGCTCAAAATCTTCACTATGTCCTTGATAGTTGAAGAAATTAAGTAACGGAACTTTAAAACTAATCTTATCCAAACCTTTGTTTTTGCCGCTTAAACCGCTCCGCATCCCACGATGCATTACTTTATTCACCCACGATCGCAGACACCATCTCCACTACACAAGACGTGGGTGACACATGTTGTGAGAAGGGAAATGGTCAGCATGTTCTTCCTAAATCTTCTCTAATTCGCTTTTTCACCGCTGGCCTATAAATATCCCTCTTCCTTCCTCACTCTTTTACTCGCCGACCTCTCTCTCTCCGCCGAAGTTCCTCAACCCTAGCGCTACCGCTTACTCCATCGTCAGCCGTGAGGAAAAGCTTCACCGCTTTGGACTCGTCAGCCGACGCATTTCATACCGACTGCAGGAAATCTTCACTCCGCCGGTCAGAGCTGTCTTCCTCCGCCAAGTTAGGGCGTGAAGATCCGAACGGACGGACTTCCCAACTGTTCTTCTCAGTTTGTCGTGTTCTTCACTTCGGGTAATTAAAAGTTACTTTTATTACTCGCTTTGATTCTCAAATTTTCTTCAAATTCTTCAAAGGTGTTTATTCCTCAAATCTTCACACATATGAACACCTCAAATCTCTTGACTGCTTCTCTAAGCTATGATTTTCTTCAAGATTCCTCAATTGTGTGGATCCTCGATCTATACAACTCGAACCTAAGACAAAGAACGCTTAGTAAAATTCTCTTCAAGGCTCATCTCGGTCAAATCCTCAAAACTTGTTTTTTAAACCTTCCGAGAACGATATGACCTCTCCAAATTCCTCGCACCTATACTTGTTTCACAGTATAAATGTCCGCGTCAATCCCTAGGTTCTCATCAACTTAACTCATTTGCAGCTGCCTCGAAGAAAAACTGCACACTTCTTCGTGAGAACTCAATTGTTCAATTTCCTCAATCAAGAAAATGGCAGATGGTAAGAAGCCATGTATGGGAGGAAAGAAACCTCGAGGTTATGATCATGCTTGAAATCCCCGAGGAAATATATGTCACTAATCGACACCGGATGAAGAAAGTAAAATCAACGCAAGGTGCGTATTCGTAAGATTGAACGGAGATGGGCACGGGAATGGAGGAATATAGATATGTAACTCCTAAGTACATGAAGAAATTCGCCTTAATCCTCCATGCCCAAGAGCTCCTTTTGGCACCTCGCCAAATAGCTGATCCCACAAGCATCAAACGAGGTGAGGACTTTCCTGATGAATGGGCTAAACGCCAAGCAAAATTGGCTAAGCAAGCAAAGGAGGCAAAGAAGAAATTCAATGAGGATTCCGCCATCGCTATCGCCATTAGAGGTCTCGGTCAAACCGAGGAAATCAATGCAAAAGAAGCCTGCTCATAAGCCAAGTGTTTCATCATCTGCGCCTCACGGCCAAGTTCCTCAAAGAAGACCTTCCAAGCAATTTCAAACCGCTGCTGCTCCACCAAAGTCCTCAATACCTTCATAAAACCTTCAGCCTCGTGGCACCTAGCTACATGTCAAAGGAATGCTGGTTTTTCAATTGCCTCGTGTGTCTCGTAAGTTCTCGCCAGCCTCCCATTTCTTCAATCGTCCGACTCACCAAGACCAAAGCAACAAATGATTTGCAGGTCCTCGCCTAGCCCAAAGAAGAAAATGGTTGCATTCCATGTGCTATCTCGATGATGAGGCATCCGATGAAGAACTCGCAGGAATCATCAGAGACCGGCAAGTAAGGGCCGCTTAGAGCCAAAGGTACATCTGTGCTAATCGCTTATTGACCCGGAAGATTGTCCTCGATTTTATTGATCTCTCGCACAATGATCCCAATAATTTCTCTCGCCTCGACCTTCATTTGACACCTGACAAAGTCATATGTTGACTCACTTCATAGCTGAAGAAAATGGAAGTATGAAAAGGCGAGGGAAATCAAAAGGCTCAATACAGAAGGAGAAGTTCCTCAAGAAAACGTTGTCAAGATGACACCCGAGGAGCTTCTCCAGTCCAGATCGAAATTCAAAACCTCAGCAAAACTTCGATTCATACAATGCTGATTGGCAAGGAGCTAAGGTCGATTCACAACCTCGACGAAGAAATCCTGCTGATGTTGCTGTCCCAATGCAACATGAATTCTCAGCCGAGCCTCACCTCAGCTCATCGAAGAAAATGACAAGACTGGCCGATGACGCTCAGCCTCATTGATGAAAATGTTGATTCCTGTGGCTGATGATCCCATTCCAGCCACCGAAGAAATTGCCAGGCACCCACTAGTGGTGCGCTCAAGAAATTGCTCAAAACAGGGAACCGCATCGCTTGCTTCTCAAGAAACCGAACCAAATTCCTCAGCTCCTCCCGCGCCTAACTCCAACTCCAATTCTTCCATCTCGCTCGATGTGAAGAAAAATCCAAGGCTGCAGAATCGAGCCGCTGTGAAGAAAAGGAAAGCATCAGTCGCCAGATTCTTCGCTGTGAAGAAAATGAAGCCAATGACCAGCTCATTCTGAAAATCCAATTGATGTCGCTCCAATTTCCTCCATACCATCAAAGGAAGTTGTTCCTTTTGGAGAAGACTATGAGATCCCAATCGGATCCGGCGAAGAACATCACCGGGTCAGCTTCGTCAGAAAGCAGCTTGATGAAGAAATTGAAGTGGATGCCATCCCTTCAACCCCAGCTTATTCTCATCGACTATGAAATTCCTCAGTCAGTGCCGAGGAAATTGAAGATGAAGATGTGGATATTGGATGCACCACACCAGTGATCAATGATGACTTTTGGGAAAGTCAAAGATCCCAATACTCCTCTCTTCACCCCGCCTCCAACAGATTCCTCACCCCCCGCACAAACAAGTCCGAATCGACTCAAGAAAATCAACCCAATCGTTCTGTGCATGAAGAAATTCCAGCCACTCGTGCTGATGAAACTGCTGCTGCTGCTAATCCTCAGACTGCACCTGTTGAGGAACAAGAAATTCCTCAGCCTGAAGAACCTGAACTTACGATTCCTGAGGTGGTGATGCAACTCACTGACACCCCTCTGCCCAAGCAAAAGAATCCGTTCTCAACCAAGCAAAAGTTCAAGGCTCAAGATTTCTTTTGCCGATCACGTATTCTCTTCATCGAATATAATCCTTATGATTCGCTTCGCATTAGGAAGAGGCGCTTCGACCGCCACCAAGCCAGCAACTTCTATTCCTCAAGGTTTTCAACAAGGATAAAATCTTCGATCATGCTCATATTCCTCATGTGGATATGGAGTCACCGCTGTGCTTTGAGCCAGTCCTCGTTGTTCTTCACGATGCGTGACTTCTAAATTTCTGCACCGATATCTCGTGGATCGGAATGAAGAGCTAATTCTTCGCCTTTTATGCAACATCGCACATCACCGGAGACGCCAAGACGTGAACTCATGGGTCTTAGATTGGATGACCGGAAATACTGATTACAAGGCACCAAAGAATCAATTGCTTCGCGTCTACCACTCAGTCCTCCACTTGATGGTGCATCGTCAGATCTATGACGAACCGTAACTTACAAATCACTATATGCAAGTACGATGAAGCCTTTGAAGCCAAGGCAGGCCCCAAGAACCAAATTCTCGTCAAGGAATTATTATATGTGCCTCGGATACCATCGATTCGACGAAGACAATGAGTCCAATCAAAGGTCACGACTCAATGATGAAGAAGTCGCTGGCATCATGAAGAATATGCTTTTCAACATCATCCATGTATGCTCCCATCAACTTCCATGATTTCTTCATGAGGACTCGCAAACATTGCTATGTCACCATTTGAGCCGAAGCCTTATGCGCCTTTGGATTATGAGATTCATCAGACAAGGTCTTCACTCAATTACAAAGTCGATACTTTGAACCACCGCAGCTACTTTCTGCTCCCTCGATTGAAGTCCTCAAACGGACAATTACCTCAGATGATGACAAGGGCAAGGCTATCATTGGCCAGATCGATGAAGGCATTCGGCCCATTGGATGGACAGTTTTGCAAAGCAAAGCATCCTACTCCACCAATGATGACTCGCCACACATGACTCAGCCGCTTAATACCTCAGGCCAAGCAAAGTCCTCAAGCTATCGCACCTGTGGTGATGACCGATCGTGAGTTACTCCTCGCCTTCATCAAGGTTGATCGCAATCATAAATGGGTCAAGCGCCGCTTGGTTCAATTCTTCACAACATGACCTCAACACACAATGCAGTGAAGAAAACCACTACTACCTTCATGAAACCCTTCAAGCGCACTGGCTGTTCTTTCACATGTCTACGATGCGTAAGAACTGATTTCAATGGGTCTCAAGGAAGAATTTGACCGGTCTACACCTCCTCCCAAGAAATTCAAGAAGGTCAAAGTTCCTTCCTTGGTGGCTAGCTCCTATTCTTCATCTCGCGACACCGATGAAAAATGAAGACTTGGAAGACATCAAGGTCTGGTCCTACTTCAACAAACAACCTCCGATAATGTCGGGCGCCCGCCTTCAACTTGAAATTCTTCAAGAGCGTTAGTCCTCGCCGATCCTTTTGGTCATTCGATGACAAAGGGGGAGAAATTTGAGTTAGTCTTCAAGCGGGTCTAGTTTTTGTCTATATTCCGTATTTTATTAAGTTACAACTCTCGCTCTTCCTCAAACCTTTATTGGATCGAGTTGTAATCTTAAACCCGATGGTGCTTTTGATACTTTTGATGCATTATGCTCTTGCTCTATGTTCTGATTCTCGTGAGCTCCTTTGAAAATCTTCATAGCAAATCGATTTGAGCTCGATATTCTTGATGCTACTTTGCATAACATCAAGCACCATATTTCATCATGCATTTCAAATTCTTCATATTATATGTTAAATGCGTGTATGAATTACAAGATATAGGGGAGATCTCCATGATTCAATTCCTTCAAATGTGCATTTCTCAAAAGCAAATTCTCACTATGCACATCTTCAGGGGAGTTCTTCATATCTTGCAAATCAAATTCCTCATTATCAGTATTTACAATTCATATGTTTATCCCCGCTGAAAACTTAACCCATATTGTCATCAATCACCAAAAAGGGGGAGATTGTAAGTGCATCTAGTGCCCCTTAGTGATTTTGGTGTATTGAAGACTTATAGGTTAAGTAACTAATGCGTTTGTGAGTGTACTCAGGTCTATAAGTCTATGAGGAGTTTGATATTTACAGAGAAAGTCGAATTTCTAAAAATGAAGTTCTTCATCTCAAGACTTTGATATTCTCAAGACTTTCTCAAGACTTTGAAAGTGAAGAAATTGGTGTGACCTTGAAGACTTGGTATTCATTTGAGGAACATGAAGCGTGAAGACTTTTGTTTTCGTAGTTTCATTTTTCTTTCTTGAGTCATAGGAAACATCAGACCGTTAAAGGGGGTCGAGGAAATACTAAGGAAAAATTTCCATTTGATGCTCAACTCAAAATCCTACACCTACCAACTCCTTCGAAAGTGAAGCTTTTGAAATCTCATACAGCTTCAAATAATTTCTTCAAAGGATGTAGACGAAGCTCTTTCCGGTCACGAGGAATTTGTTTTGATCGAGGAGTTAGGAATTCGCCAAAGGCGTAATTGCCTACACAAAGGAGGAACATGATAGCCCCGAGGAATTTGAGAGTCAAATTTCGATCAAGGTCAGTAAGGTCGCCACCTGTCCCAAAATATCTTATCCACCTAACGGTCATATCATTGAAGGGCATTTATGTCTTATCATGTCGGCTGCTCCCTAGGCTATAAATAGCCACCCCTCACAACCACTAGCTGGTTGGCTGCCCGAGAGAACTTGACACTTGTCATTTGAGAGCAACCCATCCTCCTCGATTTACTTTGAGAGAAAATCATCAAGTGAGGAAAACCCAAAAGTGAGGAAAAACCCAAAACCAAACCCCTAACAAACCCAAAGTGATTGAGCATCATCAAGAAATTGATCCCCTGCGGATCCGACGCTTGTTACCTTTGAAGATCTGTGCTTCTTCCAGACGGTTAGGGCGCATGGTCTAGAGCATCCAAGAGGAATTGTGGATCGCCGAAAGTGACCAAGTCTGTGAAGGTTTGGAAGTCGCTCAAGACTTACCACGAGTGATTGGACGAGGTCCTGTGTGACCTTAGTTCAAGGAGAATACGGTGAGGACTTGGTGTCCCGAAGCTGCGTGTTCGCTGATCGGGTGTCCGGACTGCGGTGTCCTCGAGTTTAAATACTCACCGCCCAACCGTGACGCATAACCCGAGACAAAGCAGCTGAACTGGTCTACCAAATCATTGTCTTCACCAACCTAATCGGTTCTATTTCCTCAACCCTTTCATTTCTCATTATCGTGTTTCCAGTATTTGTTCATATCTGTGTTTGAAGACTTTGATCAAGACTTTCTCAATTTCCTCACCAATTTCTTCACCGCTTGTCTTCATCCTCGTGTTATCCTCGTGATTACGCTTTTCAGACTCGTGATTGTCTTCATTTCATCATGATGACTATGCTTGTAATCTGTTATGCTTACTTCGAGTACTTATTCCGCAAGTAGTTCTTCGCTAAGGAATTTCCTCACCGCAAATTCCTCAAAGCTGAAGAAATCATAAAAATCGCCTATTCACCCCCTCTAGTTGATATATAACGCACTTTCACTCTTTCTTCGCTCAAGGCACGGCCGGACTAGTCTGTCAGATCAACGGGCGCGACGGGTCCTCCGCGGCCGCTTCAAAGAAGGCGGCGGGACCTCTCTCGCTGCTACGGCCGTGTCATGAGACATATTGGCTGCTTTCGCGGCGAGGCGGGACATCTCTCGTGCTCCCGCTTCTAGGCTCGCCTCTCCCTGGTGGAAATCTCTCGACCCAGAAATCACGCTGGCCATGGCGAACGCAATGGAACTATGATGAATGACTTGTTTGTTTTTGACTTTTTGTGGATGAGGAGTTGAGGAGGAATGTGCAGTCATTTTGGAGTAGTAGTATTTATAACCGCGTAGTAATACGCTCCTAAGTGGGAAGCCGCTTAGGTTTTGATCAAGGTGAACAGGTTTGCAATTTGAATGTGACGGACGCGCCTCCCTATTCTTCTAAAAAAATTGTGACGGACGATGCTCAAACTTTTACCGACGGTTATAAGTGCGATATGCTACCTCTTGAGCATCGCGCTGGATTTCCTCAAGAGGAGAGGATGATGCAGCAAAATAGCGCATCGATTTCCACTCAGTTTTTGAGAACCAAGGTATCAATCCAAGAGGGAGGCCACGCACAAGTCCCTCGTGACCAAGACAAAAAACGATAGCTCCTCGCAACCAACGCGATTAGGGGTTGTCAATCCCTTCACGGTCACTTACGTAGAGTGAGATCCGATAGAGATGATATATAATATTTTGGTATTTTTGGTATAGAGATGCAAAGTGAAAAGTAAAAGGCCAAGTAAAAACAAAGCAAGTATTAAAGTGATGGAGATTGATATGATGAGAATAGACCCGGGGCCATAGGTTTCACTAGTGGCTTCTCTCAAGAGCATAAGTATTCTACTGGGTGAACAAATTATTGTTGAGCAATTGATGTAATTGAGTATAGTTATGAGTATATCTAGGTATGATCATGTATATAGGCATCACGCTCGGAGACAAGTAGACCAAAACGATTCTGCATCTACTACTATTACTCCACTCATCGACCGCTATCCAAAGATGCATCTAGAGTATTAAGTTAAAAACAGAGTAACGCCTTAAGCAAGATGACATGATGTAGAGGGATAAATTCATGCAATATGATAAAAACCCCATCTTGTTATCCCCGATGGCAATAATACAATACGCGGCTCTTGCTTCCCTTCTCACACTGGGTAAGGACACCGCAAGATTGAACCCAAAGCTAAGCACTTCTCCCATTGCAAGAACTACCAATCGAAAGTTGGCCAAACCAAACGGATAATTCAAGAGACTTGCAAAGATAACCAATCATACATAAAAGAATTCAGAAAAGATTCAAATATTATTCATAGATAATCTGGATCAGAAACCCACAATTCATCGCTCTCAACAAACACACCGCAAAAAGAAGATTACATCGAATAGATCTCCACGAGAGAGGGGAGAACATTGTATTGAGATCCAAAAGAGAGAAGAAGCCATCTAGCTACTAGCTATGGACCAAGGTCTGGTAAACTACTCACACTTCATCAAGGGGCTATGGTGATGATGTAGAAGCCCTCCATGGTGGATGCCCCTCCGTGGAGCTCCTAACAGGCCCCAAGATGGGATCTCATGGATACAGTGAAGTTGCGCGGTGGAATTAGGTTTTTGGCCCTGCTCGACTGCTCGGGGTAATGAGGTATATATAGGAGGAAGGAGTACGCCGGTGGAGCAACAGGGGCCCATGAGGTGGGTGCGCCTAGGGGCGCCCCACCCTCGTGAATGCCTCTTTTGTTCCTTGGAGTAGGGTCCTCGATCACGCTCGTGAGAAAATCACGCTCAAGGTTTCATTCCGCTTGACCTCGCTTGATATTTTTGTTTCTTCAAATACCGAAATAGGCAAAAAACAGCAATTTCGGGCCGGGCCTCCGTTAATAGGTTAGTCCCAAAAATAATATAAAAGTGGAAAATAAAGCCCAATATAGTCCAAAAACAGTAGATAAAGTAGCATGGAGCAATCAAAATTATAGATACGTTGGAGACGATTACGGCACTATTCCCTAAGGCGAACGGGCACGCACGCCTTTCTCGGCCGCTGCAGACGTGGCATTTGCACCATAGGGTGCACCGCAATAGGCAATGTCAAGACATGTCTTGTTCCAATAATCGCAAGGCGCGCCGTTATTACCATCACGCACGCTTCTTTTTAATTAGAATGGGTGTGCCCGCTCAGCGCATTACACGTTGATCTATCTAACTGTTTCCGTTTGTTGTGGCTAGTTGCAAACAGTTCATCCATGTGAAGTGTATGCCATCAATCACAGACACTTTGATCTGGCTTACCCGTTTCTTTTCTATTGCCTGATCGCAAACAGTTAATCCTTCTGAAGCGTATGCCCTCGATCACACACACCTTGATCCGGCTGACCGTTTCTTTTGTGTTGCCTAATCACAAACAGTTCATCCGAGTGAACCGCATGTTGTATATCGCACACACCTTCATCTCTGGTCGCCTGCTTCTTTTGTGTGGCTTAATCACAAACAGTTCATCGAAGTGAACCGTATGCTCTATATCGCACACGCCTTCATCAGGCTGCCCGTTTCTTTTGTTCCGCCTCAACGCAAATAGTTCATTGGACTGAACCGTATGCCCTGGATCGCACACACAACTAAAATCTGAACCGTGTTTGATTCATCCTCCATCGCAAACGTTTTCACCTTTTTTGACGGTTTTCATACAGCGCCGTTTGCGACTATGGCATCGCACACAGCTTCTCGAAGGGTCTCTGATCGTAGTGTCGCGTTAGCAGCATCCTGCAGTAGTGCCCAGAGATACCTCTTCGATACTCGGAGTGGCAAATCCTAATCTCGATCTATGCCAACCCAACAAACACCTTCGGAGATACCAGAGAGCATCTTTATAATCATCCAGTTACGCTAGGACTTTTGATAGCACACAAGGTATTCCTCCGTATCCGGAGTTGCATAATCTCATAGTCAAAGGAATATGTATATGACATGAAGAAAGCAATATCAATAAAACTTAACAATCATTATTCTAAGCTAAAGGATGGGATTCTGTCCATCACATCATTCTCCTATCGATGTGATCCCGTTCATCAAATGACAACACATGTCTATGGTTAAGAAACTTAACCATCTTTGATTAACGGGCTAGTCTAGTTGAGGCTTACTAGGAACACTCTGTTTTTTCTATGTATCCACACATGTATCAAGTTTCCGGTTAATACAATTCTAGCATGAATAATGAACATTTATCATGATATAAGGAAATATAAAATAATAACTTTATTATTGCCTCTAGGGTATATATATTTCCTTCAATAGGGTGAAGCAATTATATGGTTAACATTATATTTAGCAAGCATTCTATAGAAAGCACCATGGATAAAATGTGAACCACCATTAGTCATTAAATATCTAGGGACTCCAAACCTTGGTAAAATAACTTCTTTAAGCATTTTAATGGAAGTGTTATGATCAGCACTACAAGTTGGAATAACTTCTACCCACTTAGTGACATAATCAACAAAGAACCAAAATATGTGTATACCCATTAGAGGAAGGAAAAGGTCCCATATTATCAAAACCCCAAACATCAAATGGTTCAACAACAAGTGAATAATTCATAGGCATTTCGACGCTACCAATATTACCTATCCTTTGACATTCATCACAAGATAAAACAAACTTACGGTCATCCTTGAAGAGAGTAGGCCAATAAAAATCAGATTGCAATACCTTATGAGCAGTTCTACCTCCCTCATGATGTCCTCCATAAGCTTCGGAGTGACACTTTCAGAGGATCTTTTCCTGCTCATGGGTACACAACGTCTAATAATATCATCTACTCCTTCTTTATAAAGATGTGGATCATCCCAAAAGTAATGTCTTAAATCATAGAAGATTATTTTTCTTTTCTTGGTATGTGAAACTAGGCGGTATAGATTTAGGAACAATATAACTATCATAGTCGACATACCAAGGAGTATTACAAGAAACATTTATATCAGCTAGTTGTTAGGGAAGCTATCATCAATAGGTAGTGGGTCATCAAGAATATTTTCTAACTCTAGACAAGTTATCAACTACGGGTTCTCATCTCATTTCCTATCATTAATATGTAAATCAAATTCTTGTAGCAAGAGAACCCACCTAATGAGTCTAGGTTTAGCATCTTTCTTTTCCATAAGATATTTTATAGCAGCGTGATCAGTGTGAAGAATTACTTTTGAACCAACAATGTAAGATCTGAATTTATCACAAGCAAACACAGCTGCTAAAAATTCTTTTCCAGAAGTAGCATAATTTATTTGGGCACTATCTAGAGTTTTGCTAGCATAATGAATAACATTCAATTTCTTATCAACTCTTTGTCCTACAACAGCACCAACAGGATAATCACTAGCATCACACATAATTTCAAAAGGCAAGTTCCAATCAGGTGGTTGAACAATAGGTGCAAAAGTTAAGGCTTTCTTAATGTTTCAAGGCTTCTACACAATCATTATCCAAAACAAATGGAACATCCTTTTGTAAAAGATTTTAAGAGAGTCCTAGAAATTTTAGAGAAATCTTTAATAAACCGCCTATAGAAACCAGGATGACCTAGGAAACTACAAATACCTTTAATATATTTAGGACACCTACATTTTCTCAATTGCATCAACTTTAGCTTTATCCACCTCAATACCTCGCTCGTAAATTTTATGCCCCAAGACAATACCTTCATTAACCATAAAGTGGCACTTCTCCCAATTCATGATAAGATTAGTTTGCTCACATCTCTGCGAAACTCGATCTTTGCTTAAGCAATCATCAAAAGAAGTTCTGTAAATGGAGAAATCATCCATGAAAACCTCAACAATCTTATCACAAAAATCAGAGAATACAGAAGTCATACATCTTTGAAAGGTAGCGGGTGCATTGCATAAACCAAAAGGCATACACTTATAAGCATATGTTCCAAAAGGACAAGTAAAGGTGGTTTTCTCTTGATCAGGTTGTGAAACAGGTATTTGAGAAAAACTAGAATATCCATCAAGAAATAAAAATGTGTATGCTTAGATAATCTTTCTAGCATTTGATCAATAAAAGGCAGAGGGTAATGATCTTTTCTAGTAGCTTTACTTAATTTTCTAAAATAAACTACCATTCTATAGCCAAGAATAATTCTTTGTGGAATAAGTTCATTTTTATTATTAGGAACAACAGTAATACCTCCTTTCTTAGGGACACAATGAAGAGGACTTGCCCATCTACTATCGCCTATGGGATAGATTATACCGCTTCCACAAGCTTTCAGATTTCAGCCTATCGTCAGCTGTCAAACCGGGCGGATCTCGGTAGGGGGTCCCAACTATGTGTCTAAGGTTGATGGTAACAGGAGACAGGGACATAATGTTTACCTGTGTTCGGGCCCTCTCTATGGAGGTAATACCCTACATCCTCGCTTGATTGATCTTGATGAATATGAGCGCTATAAGAGTTGATTTACCACTAGATCGTGAATGGCTTAAACCCTATAAGTCTAGCTTGTATGATTATGATTATGATTATGATTGTCCTCCTCTACAGACCTAGCCCTCCGGTTTATATAGACACCGGAGGGAACTAGGGTTACATAAGGTCGGTTACAGAGAAAGGAATCTTCATATTTGGTCGCCAAATTTTGCCTTCCACGCCAAGGAGAGTCCCATCCTGACACGGGTAGAGTCTTCGCCTTTGTATCTTCACACAGCCCATCGACCGCCCATGGCTTACAGTGCCGACGCCTGAGGACCCCTTAGTCTAGGACTCTCTCAAGAGTCTCCCTAACTGCACTTCAATGACGAGGTGTCCAACGTGCAGATTGTCTTCGCATTGCAAGGTGGGTTCCTCCGATGACTTCAAAGTGATGTATTCGCTTTTCCATTTAATGTCGCACTTCGGCTTCAAGCAAGATCAACAATTTCAGCTTCCATGTGTCGAGCGAATGCGAGAGGTCAGGGTGTTTTTACACATAACACCCCGGCCTTGCAAGGAGGAATGATTATTTAAGGAGATTAGATCTCAGATCCATTCAGCACCACGTGGAAAAATCCTCAAAGCTTGCTAGGAAAGACAATTCCCACATGGCTAGCACTCCTAGCTCTTCCTCCCGCCCCTGCATCCCAGAAAAAGGCGATTGGGAGAAATGTTCCGTATCCCACGGTCAGCTAATGAAGCTGTAAACACAGGGGTTCCTTCCCCCCGCGGATCTGGTCCCTGCTCGTCAGTGGTTGACCTCCTTCAACGACGAGGCCCGTGGAGAATTTCCCAACCCATCTAGGGGGAGTGAGTATGCTTCATTCCCTTATCTGCTAAGAGGTGTCGGATTTCCAATTCATCCGCTCCTCCAAGGGTTTCTGAGTATTATGGTTTCCAACCGCACAACTTTACTCCCGCCCATCCTACACATCATGGGTTACGTGGCTTTTGTGAGTTGTTCCTGTTGTGAGGCCCATTTTGAATTGTGGAGAAAGTTGTTCGCTCGTCCCCGCGAACCACGTAGGGATCCATATTTAAAGTGGGCAGAGCTAAGGTATGGCGCCGCCGAGACCGGATACTGGCCCAAAGACAATCAAGAAAGCATCCGAAGAATGACCTTCCAATGGTTCTATATCGAGGACGCCGCACTTCCCGACTCCAGTTCGAGGGGTCTTCCCAAGTTCACAAGTGTTCCTTTGAAGAAACGCCACATTGGCACCTCAAGCCTCGAGGAGGAAGATAGTGCGAAGTTCGTCAACTCATGAGCAAGATAAAGACACTCGCCCGGTCCGGATTATCAATAGTCAAGGTAATGTCGACTTCCATAGTACGGGGGGTTCAGCCACTCCAATACAGAGGGCTTCCCATGTGGCACTACAATGGGGAGGATGACGCCTCCCGCTGCGGCCGAAAGGGTCCGGACACCCCCGCCGCTTTGGCCAAAATATTGGCCGAAGTGTTCAAAGGGGAGGAAGAGGAATTTCTTCAGATTGCCACGTAGATGGATTTTCCATGTACAATCCTCCTAGTTGGGTAAGTCCCAACCCCTATGCTCTACTCACTCCACTCCCGAGCCACTTTCAATGAATATTAATCCGCCCATTTATAACAAAGAATGGCGAAGATCTCCGAGGGGCTTCACAGCCAGAGGGCCACAACTGGACCTTGACCCCGGATTTGAAGAGGATCCGGATGTATTAGTGGTGCTCGAGGATGGGGTGTTTTACCAGGCGAGCTATGACGGCACGGAAGTGGCCATCACCGCCGACTATCCCGGTCTTCTCCCTGCTTCACACGTAAGTAATCAGGAGAAATTTCCTTCAAAATAGTTCCCTCATTCTGCCTCACCCACTGCACTATTTTGCGCTCAAAAGGGGAGGCGTCATGCCAACATGCTACCCCTGTGGGCTACTCCAAAGAGAGCGCTTCACGCCGGGCAAGCCCTCGAAGAGGAAGGCAACGAAGGCACGGCCGAGCCTTCATCAAAGAGGTATGGATTTGTAAATATGCCCTTTGGCGGTTCACATCCAATCGTGACATTATCCGCCGTGTTCTATCGTAAAAGCGTCACGGTTCATGTCCGGAATCTTATCGGCCGCGCCCACTGTAAGGCCTCCGACCCTCGCTAAAAAGCAAGGGTTGATAAAGGAGTGACACTGGATTGTCCTTCGGCATGGGAGTCGGATGATGTATCCATCACAAACTCGGAAGTGCAGAGCGCCATGAATCATCGGTGCCGGAGAGCCGTTCTACGCAACCCCAACTTTACGAACGAGGCATTCAATGCCTTTAGCTCGGCTGATGCATATATCCAAGCTGCTCGAGACGGGCTTGCCAGAGCCACAGACCAACATGTAAAAGATATGCGGGTAAATTTATATTATACAAAACTGATAATTATATACCAAGAGTCCCCGAGACTTGAAGCAGTTGATACAACTGATTTAAGGATCATTGTATGACCAGGTGCTGAAGGAGAAGAACAACCTATTGTCTCAAGAACTAGGAAAGTGTCGGACCCAGCTAATCGCCAAGCTATCGCCGAATCGAGAAATCTAAGAAGGCATCACCCAAGAATGTTCCCTTCATCGAGAAAACATAATTATGTACCGGCGATGCTAACATCAAGTTGCTCATCTTATAGAAGGATCATCGATCAATCAAGGAGTGAATCGAAGCCGCCAAGCTAAGAGCAAGAAGCTAAAAGATCGCTGGGTCAAGAAAGTAACATGTGCCGCACGAGTCAGAGATGAGAAAAACAAGCTGCAGGATGCCCACACCCAGCTAGGCGAAGAACTAAAAGATGTATGGGCCCAGCTGGCTGATTCCCTGAAGGAAAATAAGAGGTTGCACGGCGGCATATTTGGTATGTGGTCACACCTACCTCTGTGTAGTTCGGAGATGAAAGGTAATTGCACTATACCGTGGGTATGCCGACCGCCGTCCCCAAGAGGAGATGTCCGAATCTCGAAAGCGATCTGCTACAAGAGCTGTTGCAGAATGCACGAGCAAGCTCGCGACGATGCGGCGTGTTGCCAAGGCTTTATGGCCATCCGCCTCCCCTCTAGGAAGGATGGAGGAGCTTATAGAGCTATTCAAGGGAGTGCGGCGGCACTTCCCGTTATGGAAGATATCGGCCTACCAGGAAGGTGCACGAGAAGCCTGGGCCATGATAAAAACACGGTATACCAAGCTTGATCCAAATCATATGGCCCGGGTCGGACCTCTAGGGTCAGATGGGAAAGAAATTCCCGTGAATTTGGTATATGACCAAGTAGAAGTAGCCGCCAGATATTCCCAACGGGATTGTCAGTTAGACAGCCTGTTAGACGGTATAGAGAAGGAAATTTATGAGTCCAAGTGACTATGTACTTTCCTTGACGTATTTGTCCCTAGCCGTATTGTAAAACGATTGTCATAGCAGACCTTTTCGCTTCGACCTCTGGGCCCGAAGGTGCAGAGTGTTTCCGAATACCTAGGCGGCAAAATATACCGGGGTATGCATGGAAACCAAAGCGAGGGCTCATAGTTGCTTGAATGCAGACAGTTGTATCCGCTAGCTATGTTATATTACATTGTGATTGTAAGAAACATCTTCCGCAGAGAATAGTTCCGTTAAGGGTTCCTTTTCCGGTGTGCATGCGTAATGTGCATGTCCGAACTGTGATTGCAAAAAATCGCAGATATTCAACATCCGGGGTTCATATTTTAATGACTATAAAAACATCTTTAGTCCACCAATCAATATTCCCTTAAGAATGCTAGCTTTCGCTTCACCTAGTCGTAGATACACATCCGGATGACCAGCAAGTAATAATCGCAGAGGTGCTCCCTTTGTGCCCCAGCCGAACTAACGGGAACGTAGGGCATAAGCACAGAGCCAGCAACCCAGCTTGGCCAAAACTTAAGTCATATCGATGCATATAATGGCTAAGAAAAGGTACATATTGGAAAAACACGCATATGTGATGAGCTTGATGCTCTAAAAATAACAATAATAAGCTTCACAAAGAAGCCCCTGCATAATCGACTTACATATTTGAGGATGTGTATGTCACAAGCGCACGGTTTAGCTGCACGAAAAGCTTTTAAGGCTAAAAAGGAAAAAGCAAAAAAAGAGGAAGAAGTAATGGAAACAATAGGGAGAAGGAGACGGACAAAGAGTTCAGCGCTAGGCGTAGAATCTTAGGAGTCCGGCCGCTGCCTGTGGGTTCGCACTAGGCGCATTGTTCAAGCATCACGCAAGCAGTACGCCCTCCGTGAGAACTTCACAATGATGAAGGGACCTCCCACTTGGGCTTGAGTTTGCCATTTTTCTTCTTCTCGCAGCGAGAACAAGTTCGCCAACATTATAGGTCTTGGCCCGCACTTCTCGCTTTGATACCGCGAGCCTCGCTGCTGATAAAATGCGGAACGGGCTTTTCCAACGCCGCGCCCTCCTCCAGTGGCATCTAAGTCGCCCCGCCGATCAAGCTCGGCCTCTCTCTCTTCGTACATGCGCACTCGAGGTGAGTCATGAATAATGTCGCAGGGTAACACAGCTCTGCGCCATACACCATGAAGAAGGGTGTATATCCGGTAGTACGATTGGGCATGGTCCGCAGCTCCCAGAGTACGGAGTCGAGCTCCTCAACCCAGTGCTTGTCTGATTCTTTCAAAGACTGCACCAGTCTAGGCTTGATGCCGCTCATAATAAGACCATTGGCTCGTACGACTTGACCGTTTGTTTGCGGGTGATAGACGGAGGCATAATCAATCTTAATGCCTAGATTGGCGCACCAGTTTTTCACCTCATCGGCTGTGAAATTGGGGCCGTTATCGGTGATGATGCTATGTGGGACACCATAACGGTGTACAACGCCAGATATAAAGTCTATCACCGGTCCGGCCATCTGCTTTAACCGGTTTGGCCTCTATCCACTTAGTGAATTTATCCACCATGACCAGCAGATATTTTTTCTTATGGCTTCCTCCTTTAAGGGGTCCAACCATATCAAGGCCCCAGACCGTGAACAGCCAAGTGATGGGGATTGTTTGCAGCGGTGGTGGCATATGGCTCGTTGGCTAAGAGTCGGCATCCGACGCACGTTGGACAAGGTCCCGCAGGTTCGCCTCGGCCGCCGCCAATAGAAACATGTACGTAAAGCCTTGCTTACAAGGGCCCGAGCTATGGCAAGGCGGACCACCGAGACCGGCATGAATTTCAGCCAAGAGCTGCCGCCTCTTCCTGAGATACATCTTTGGAGTACTCAGTAGCGCTTTTCTTGTAGAGTTCTCCGTCGTGAACCTTGTAGGCTTTCGAACGCCAAACAATGCGGTGAGCCTCATTCTGATCCTCAGGGAGTTCTCGCCTATTAAGGTAGGCCAAGAAGGGTTCGATCCATGGGGCAATGACTGCCATCACTACAAAAAATACACTTCCGTGATGATACAAGTTTGTCACAGTAGGTCACGTTTTCTGTCATGCATGTACATCCATGACAAATTTATGACAGAATCAAGATAGTCATACCTGTGGCCGTCAGAAAGCGTTGTTCCATGACATTACTAAAATTATCATCACGGAAGTGTCCACTTCCATGACGATAAATCGCGCGTCACATAAGTGCTTTCGCCAAGGGTGACCGACACGCGGCATCCACCGTAACGGAACACCGTTAAGCTTATTGGGTCCGGGTTTTGGATTCGATAACCCATTAATAGCCCGACCAATGGGGATTTTCCACATGTAAATCATCATTGGCCGGAGGAAACACGTAGGCTCACCGCTGGGACAGATGTCATCCACTCATTGGACCCAAAGCGCCTATGATACGCCGACACATGGCAATCGCCCAATGTAGGCCCATATAGGTTAAAAAGGCCAGTCCAAATACCAAAGGCCCGTAGTACTTACTTCAGTACTAGTGGGCCAGCCCAATAACGGCTCTTCTTAATAAAGGCCCATTTACGCCCGAAGCCGCATCTCGCCCGTTAATTGTTTGTCAATATTTGGGCCCATTTACGTCCGGCCGATCTCGCCCATTAATTGTTCGCCAATATTTGGGGCCCAATTACAGCCCAAAGGACTTTCGGTTCGTTAGAGGTCTGGCGTAGACATGGGGCCCATTTTAGCCGGGTGAATTTCGCCCGTGAATGGCCGCATGCCTATGGGCCATATATGGTCCGATGGGACATCAGGCCCACTAACGGCCCATGATAAAGGTGGCAACAATTAAGCCCAACGTGACTTTGGGCCTGTTAAAGGCCTGTTGCATAATTTGGCCCGTTGATGTTCAGATTAAGCTTCCTACTTCTTAAAGGCCCATGATATCGGGCCAACTAAGGCCCGAGATATGTTTCACCGGTAATCGCCTGTGATATAATCGGGCCCAAAAAGGCCCGGGTTCACATTTCACCATCAAGGCCCGTGAATGACTAGTGAAAATTGAGGCCCAATATGCATTTTCGGCTCGCTAAAGGCCCATGGTTTCATTCGGGCCGTAAAGCCAAAGACAATATTCAGCTGTTAAAGGTCCAACGCCACCCGGCCAAACTAAGCACCGGGTCCACAAAAGGCCCAACTAAAATATAGGCCGATGTAAGTTGTGGGCCTCACAAGAAAGTGTGAAGGCTCCAATGATTCGCCCAAGAAAGATGCAGTCGCCCAATTGTGGCCTCGCTAAACACCAGCCTCGTTAGGGCGAAATGTTCCCTACGACTACATCTGATTTTTTTTTTTCAGATAGCTTAATGATGGCAGAATTAGTAGGAATTACGAACAAACCTACTTCTATACAATAAAAAAATTACGCATAGTAACTAAGAATAAACCTACACTATACAATAAAGGATTTATGGTATATTACATCCACTGGCATCAAGTTCGCCACCAAAGGATCATAACGCCGCAAAGAAGAAGCAGACACAAAAATCGGGCACCATTGCAACAGAATAAAATAATACTTAAACCGAGACCACTTCCAAGACAGCTTCAAGAAAGGTTAGCCTTGCATCGGAACCTGTTGCTAAGCCGCTAAGCAAGGCTCGAGACCAGCCTAGCATGTCGGGTCATAGCTTCCAAGTGTAGTCAAGAAGCGATGAGGTTCTCATTTGTGTTCTCCGCAATCTTTCTTAGAGATAGGACTTAAAGTCAAGTTGAGTTGCGTAATGCCTTTATGCTAGAACTTGGGACCCAAGAAGTCGAACTGATTCGCATAACGTAATCATGTGAGCTTGTATGATCGCTAGTCTCAAGTAACTTGAACATCGCATCAAGACAAGACTTTGGGGTTGTCTAGCTATCTTCAAGATGTTTTGCCTTGTTTGTCGTAATATATGTTGGGTTTATCTCACAGCCTTCAAGAGACTTGTGCATGCCATCGTGCATATCACCCTCAAAACAAAGCAGAGATGACAGGTTTTGCACGTAGTATAAACAAAGATGATAATTGTGTCACAATTCCATCCAATTTCAAATTAGAAAACAAAGAGTAAGTTCAAAATATCAATAGCATAATTTGGCATTGTTCATAATGTGGGGAGCTTCACCACACTACTGGATTACCATGTCAACATAACAAGCATCGATGAAGGGCAAAGAAAATCATTGTATCTATTTTGGTTAATGTGCATGGCAAGTTGTTCATATCATCAGCCACATCAGTAAGATAAAACAGGACAAGGTGCAAATGTGGGTTGCTTCACCACACACTGGATTATAGATCCACAAAAACAAGCATACATATAGGGAGTATTGAGTAATGTGCACGGTATGAATAAGGAATTTGATTTTACAAGTAAAACTTAGAACTTACGGTTCTTGCGAACATGCATTTTGGTAGAAACAACAAACTAAACAGCAGTAAACGATAGGGAGTATGAGCAAATTAAACAGCAGTTGAGGATAAAGGCTTTAGAAGGACTGACTTACATTAACAGTTAACATCGGCTTTATAGTACCCTTCTCCATGTCAAGGGAAGGATAACTCAAGAATTTCAGCACAGAATCTTCTTCATAAGTATTGCATGTACTCTACATTTTGTAGAGAGTAATAATAGATATGATAATACCGAAGGGATAGAGGATAATGAAGATAAGATGCGATTGATGCTACATAATCAACTACCAATCCCTCGAAGTACAAGCATTACACTCCACAAAATGTAATCGACAAGAGCAATGGGCTACACTTCAAGACCGGCATTGTCCTGTGGTATTCTACTTTTGGTAAGATTAAATATAGATCTGATCTTTTAGTAAATGGTGGCGAGGAGATAAGATGCGTAATGCTACACAATCGAACTGTCTTCTTCCCATAATACAAGAGTGTTTTTGAACACCGTGTACTGCATAAAAACGCTCTTATATTATGGGACGGAGGGAGTAGCTGTTAATGTAAGTAAAGGATAGACGACGCTCAGTCCTTACAAGAGGACCGCAGAGCTAAACCTCTTCAAAAGCATTGGGCTGATTCTAAATTTATGTAAGAGTCCATACGATCTTATAATGTCCACCAAATGGACGATAACGAGGCTAACATGTGCAGGTGATGCTACATAATAAAACAGCTAACAGGGCAAGAGGTACTCACAAGAGCAATGCAGTGTGTAGTATAGTTGCGAGATTCTGTGGTCCCTTGAGAATGGATGTTCTTTATCTAATAGTTTTCGCATAAGTGAGACGTTAAGGCAAATGCGTAAATGTAGTTCAAATTGTGATGTGATATCATAGATAGTACCTTACGCCGCAGCCGAGACCAATGTGTAATAAGATTATTCCGCCACCGCCGGATAAATGTAGCAATCGAGACTTTACAGAAATTTCGCTTAGAGGCTTTCCATCGGCGCACTTGCCTCGTGTAGGAACGATACTTCATCAACGAAGTGCTTGAAAAGCGAACCAACCCTTGCTCGCCTTCACAATCCGGTTTGGTCCTCGCCATTTAAAAGAATGAAATCTTGTGTCTTCCTCGTCACTGTAAACATATGCAAGAATGACCATGAATAACATTAGTACATTACTTACGCGTAAGTTGCGAGAGGAAGACCGGAAATTGTTCTGTTCACGGTATAATCTTTTCCATGAAGGAAAGATACGCACAAAGTTCCCGACAACAATATAAGCTTTATCTTCTAAAATGGGAAGAAATGGAACAGGGTCCTATTTGCCGCAGCTTGGGGCCTCTCGTGGTTCAAAAGGATTTGGCAACTAGATTTGGTGTACTCTTTGTCGGAATGGGGTAGAGTTAGTGCTATGTCAACTCGGCATAATCATAATGTTTGTCGCGCTTGGGGTCTCATTGAAATGGGCATCTTAAATGACCCAAAGGTAGTAGGGCTAGAGTCTCGCTAGAGTTGGGGTGTTTTGTGGGTCAGTGATATTGCAACTACACCTAATGGGCTATTTGATTTATCAAAAGCTACTACCTTTTCCAAATACTTTGCTTGTGCTCCTCCACGATCAAGAATCGCCTCTTCCTTTTGAACGCCTGATACACAAGAACATCATTTGAATGGATAAATATGGTATGATGACAGATGGAATATGTACTGAAAATGGATAGGCAGGGCGTATTCACATACACGATGTGCAAACTAAGCTAATGGCAGTTCAACAAAGTAGAAGCAATGCAAAGCATCAGTTGCAAGATATGTGTGACAAATATAACCGTGGAAAGTTAGAGCAAGCACCTTAATGGGTGAATAAGATAGGGCATCTTCTCTAACCGCCCACTAGGGAGCTACATTGACTTAGGTCTCCCCAGCTCGTAATCACCGTTAGGATCATATTCTCGAGCATGAATCAGAGGGTGGAGAGCGCTTGTATTGCATTGCATCCGCATTTCTGATTTCAGTCCTTTAATGCCAAGTTTGACATCCATGGCATTGTTCTCGCTTATTCTTTTCATGCCGCAAGCTCATAATCATTATGATGTCGTTCAGAATCTGAGATTCATGAAAACATAAAAAGTAGTCAGATTATCTATGGAATGCATGGCAGATTCAACTTGAAGAGTGACTTTATAAACCCCTCGTGATATGCAAAGTTCACCCCCAACCGTGTCAATTGCACCACACACGGAAATACAAACCCCTTATGTCTCTATAATAGGCGCATACACATTTCAAAACTGAAGTAGGAACATTAGAATCATATGAAATTGTATTTGAACAAATAAACTAAGAAATTATGAGTGGCATAATGTTTAGCTTCAAGGGTGGAGTGTTGGTGGTGCGACACAAAGCAAGTAGGCAGATTGTATTCCATGTAAAAGATCAAGCCTATGTAAAAGCTGGAAATGACACTTTTTCTATACAATGCAAGGTTCGCTGCCCACACATGATGGAAGAGATCACATAGAGAAATACTATTCACTCATGTCTACTTGGCAGTATTTAGAAACAGGATGGTCCACCCTAAAAGAATATTGACAACAAATATGACAAGGCAAGCATAGATGTAGTGAATCAATCATTTACTTGTTAGCTTACTAGGACAAGTATGCAGAATTGTAACTGCAGTAAGAGACCGTCCAAAATCTGAATCAAGAAGTTTGTCTAGCACTTATTGTTTGCAACAAATCGACGTGAATAATTGGATATTATATCGAATGAGTAAGAAAGACAAGTAAAATTGTCAACAAACCTGGCTTGCAGTAGTAATCTGGGTCGATGTCACTACGACCAACAATCCAAAATGACTAGTGTCCTGCCTTAGGGCCAGAATTTTGAAAACCCCGTGAACTTTACAGTACTAAAGATTACCAAATACATCTCAACCATTAAGTGTAGGTAGCACTAAGCACACAACAAACCCTAATGACAAATTCCGCCTAATGAGTAATGAATCAATTAGAAAATGGGTGATGAGGAGTGGTCATTGAAAGTGTTGAGGACTTATCTCGTGATAAATCGGGTTGGCTTAGTGGGTGCCGCACGCCCAGCCCCGAATGGATCGGGAAGGTAGGCACGGCGGCGCGCCCGGCAGCGGTGACGCTTATTGGGCGAGCGGCTCCTCGACCTCCCGTTAGTCCGTGTCTCCTCCTAGAGTCATGTCGTCTGGGATTTGCAGTCGCCAGCGAGGCAGGCAGTCAAGTAGTAGAGATCGGAAGCGCAGTTGTAATGAGAGGGGAATCGGGCCTCGACGACCTAAAATCCTGTGGTGGGCTGCCCACCGTGGGCACCTCAGAGAGATACACACCCGAGCAAAATAATATGCATTTTTGACACTAATTTAGGAACATTTAGTCAACCAATTAAACGATTCTGCTTTTAATAATATCATATTCAGATTTGAACAACTGCTTGTTTAGCTTGATGGGTCGAAAGGCTATTATGACACGAAGCACGTATTTTGATCGTATAGTGATCATAAAAGGGGGAAACCAGAGAAATGATATTTAGCAGCCATTGTTTGCTTTGAACTAAGAACAAAATCCTAAGAGCTGAAAAGAAAGTAGAGTAACCAAGTTAAGATCTATTTTCTGGTTGAGATCAAAAAGTTGAGGAGATATGAAGTACCACCTCTTATGGAGTCGGTAGGCATCGGGGCGCGATGGTCGCTTATGGCGCTGAAGTAGATTTATGCATTTGCATACGGGTGCATCGGGGATAAGTCCTGCTATGTGGAAGAGAAGGTTGTGTGAGCGGCCCTGGCAAAGAGGACGACAACGCCGATGAAGTGAGAGGACGTGATGCAAGGCTCTTGGTCGTCGCCGTGGATGAGAAACGCCCATCTCTAGCAAAGTGGACACGTGGTCTTGTAGGCGCCCCAAGATGGTGGAGGACGGTGGCGATGGATGTGGTGGAGGACGGCGGCAATGGATGTGCTGGAGGACGGCGGCGATGGATGGGGTGGAGGATGGAGGCTGGTGTGGGGATGGTGTTCTAGCGCTGACGGTGTATGAATGGGAAAATGGAGGAAGAGGTACGGGGAACCATGTTTTTGGGACGCACCTGTCTGAAATATGGGAAAGTTATGAACTTAGCCCACATTTAAAATTTGGACGCCCTGCCGGGTTGGGGATACGACGTAATCTCAAGATCTCGCCAATATTTGCCCAGAGCGATTTCAAGCGAGGAGAGGTGATTGGCGCCCATGGTTGGCGCCCCACGGTGTATGAACGGGGACATGTAGGGCGGTTGTGCCATGTCCGAGTGAAGTTACAAACCGCCCCTACATCGAAAATATTTGCCTACATCGATTTCGCCGAGTAGAGTTTGTTTTGTCACCACCATGTGTGAATAGGGAAATGGAGGGAGAAATAGAGGTCTTTTCGACGCAGCTTGAATCAAATGTGTTTCGCCGCCCATGTTTGGTGCCCACCGTGGTCGGAATGGGCTCAGAGGCGGTCGTGGTCACGCCTAATTGAAGTTACTGGCCCTACCCCTATTTAGAGCAGTGGAAATCAGGCCGATGGATTGTCCGTGTAATGGGTAGACAGTAATTTATCTTCCCAAACACTTGGCTTCGGCAGCCGACGGGAGTGGGACAATGCCGCTTCTTTCAAATTTTGGGACAATAAGCATCCATGTTTACCCCTGCAACTAAATTCAATCCATTTTGTATTCATATACTAATCTTATAAATCATTCTATGTGTTTTTATATATCTTCAAAAGGACGACAAAGATGTATTCCACCGCTATATATGAATATGGTTTACAAAATGCCGATACTCAAATTTAGAAGCTAGAATCCAGCTTAAGGTGAATTAATATTTGGAACACTTCATGTCCAACTCAAATGTCACACGCAGATAATGTGTACTCCCATTTAGATATGTACATACGTTTATGTATCAAGATTCAAATAACGAGTCAATCAACCAATGAATGTACGTAACTAATGTAAATATAAACACTTATAGAGTATATGGATCAATAATATCAACTAACATACATAAGCCAGTCAACAGACTTTTCTTTGCTACAACAAAGATCCTTTTTAGCCAAGCTACTACAAGCATCTTGGCCCTTTCCCGGATGCGGCTACTTATGGTCCATCTATACTACTATTATTGCTGAATGCACATTTAGCCCGATTGGCATATTTGTAGGTCCCTGCACAACAATCAAAAATGAAATGTCTCCGGTCTTATCAATTAATACAGACTTGTGCTCTAATAAAATTACAAACCTAAAACAAAAAACAATTATTACATTGTCGGGAGGTTGATCGGACCCACGAACACCTATGGGGCCGGGCGTGACCAGCCCCCTTGTGGTTCGGAGGAGCGGAGATCGACGAAGAGCGGATCGAGGCGGCTAAGCACACGAAAGCAGTTTACCTCCAGCTTCGAGCTCTCCGGAGAGATAAAACTCCCCTACCGCTGCTTGTTTGATTGTATTGTGCCCTTGCTAGGGAGCCATGAGAGCTACAAAACCTAGCGTGAGTGTCTCCGTCTCAATGAGTCGAATTGGCCGAACCTCCTCTATGTTGCGCATGGGCCTCCTTTATATGCACAAAGGGGCTCCGGTGTGTGGCAACGTAGATGAGGGTACAAATGTAAAACAGTGAGTTGGTACACCTACTTGCATGTACAAAGGTATGCAATATACCTAACTCGACGGCAAGGACAAAAGCATTAATTGCCCATCCGTGGTCGCCTAAACAAAGGCAACAGAGACCGCCAAAAGCGCCCACCGTCATCACGATGGCAAGCTTGTCAGCCGCTTATCGCTGCTCTCCCGCTGGCTGCACAGCCTTCTGACACGCTGCGCATGGAATGGTCCCATGGCGACACGTTGTTGGATGAGCCGGAGCGAGATGAAGAGAGGTTGTCGCCTTGCAAGTGCCTTGCCGCGGCTGAATCCTTGTCGGCCAGAGGCTTGTCGCGCCCGAGCCTTCCCGCAAGCTCCTCTTGCCGGGCCTTTGTCTTCGCATGCCTTGAGTAGCCTTCCCGGCAAGCCTCTTGCCGGGCCTTTGTCTTCTTGGTCAAATACTTTGTTCTTGAATGGCTGGAAGGAACCACGGAGAACCTTGGCGGTGACTGTAGTTCTCGCCGCTGGTGTCAGAATCGCCATCGGCACGAAAGTATCGGGATACTAGGGTACCTCTACCTAGTACATCGGCCAGAGCCTCTGGCTCGGGGTCAAGACACACGGTGCCGAGCGGCCGCCGGGCCAGGCCCAAACAAAGGCACGGTCACACGCGGCCTCGATCATGTTGTAACTCACCCGGACCCACCACGACCCTCACTAACGCACGCACCGAACGCGGCGCCGCGGGCGAGATCCCGGGCGTGGTCGGGGTTTTTTATTAGAAAGCGGAACGTCCGCCTCCTCCTTATAAACAGGGGAAACAGGGCAGGCCGTTCACCTCGCCATTGCTGTCTTGTCAAAAACCATCACCGCCCCTTCTTCTCCAAAGGCGAAGAGAGCAGCGCCACTTTCGCCACAATTGGGTGCGCACTCACCGGGCCGACCTCCTCCGCCGCCTCCGCCATCGCCCGAAAAGCCGATAAGGGAAGGGCGCTAAGTCGGCCGAGGCGCAGCGTTCGCGCGCCAAGCGCAAGGAGCGGGTTATCTTCTCCTCACTCGATGCAAAGGAGCCGAGGGAGCTTTTCTATCTCTTTTGGTCGACGGAGACGCTGCGGCGCATCCGCCGCACGAAGGTACTTCCCCGCCCGCTTCGATTTGGCCTCTAACCGGGTATCCTTCTTTGCTCTTTTTCTATTATGGGCTCACTCACTTTTTCCAATTCTTCTGTGATATTATGAACACATACGGGTTCCGCCTCCTTGATTTCACCCCCAACGCCATTCTCGACCATGGCGGTTCTCGCACACCTTTGGCGTAAAACTTTGTCGGGATCTATCCTAACGTAATTCTCTTCCGCCACTTCTTCATGCCCCGCGCTGAGAGAGGGAGCCGCTGGTCGAGGGATAGCTTGGCCCTGTGGTCGGCAAGAAAGAAGCGTGATGGAAGGAGAGTTCCGCAGCAAGTGTGGAGGAGTGGAGAGCCAACTGGTGTTGGATCGTAGAGAACTCGCAGTACTTTCACTGCCAGGTGCCAAACCCCAATAGTGCGCTGCAACGTATTGGAGTAGCTTTACGCCGAGGATGCTAGGTTGAAGATAGTTGTGACTCGGATTTTGCGCCTCAGGCTTGCCGGACTAACTGTAGGCGCAGCTTGGCGCAGACTTCCTTCGCTGGCAGCACGCTTCCCTTGCAGGAGAGGAGGAGACCTGCTTGGGAGTTCCAAAACGCCTGCAGACACCATGAGGCTGCGCCTGGCCTCAATTGAAATTTCACCGTCTTGGAGCCGGATGCGATGTCGCTAGAGCTGTTCAAGAACGCACCCCGATCACCTCGAGTGGTTTAGGGTTGCCGAGGGGGGTCGCCCCATTGTGCAACAACTCGCCTCGACCGCATCCGCCGCTATGATGCCGCCGCAGCGATTCCCATGGGATCGCTCCAACCCGGGCAGGAGCCTTCCGACGCAGATCGCGCAGCAGCTCTTCGACAATCTTGGAAGAAGTGCCGACCCGCCTGGACGAAAGCGTAAGAGGCTCACTCGCTGACACCACCGACGAGATGGGCGCGATTGCCACACTGGCCGGAGGAGGCGGCGGCAGCTGGCCACCGCTACCGGGCGCCTTCTTGCACACACCGGAGGAGGCGGACGCGAGCCGGAGGCGGGCAAGCCTTGCCGAAGCGGGCGAGTTCGCCGCGAGGAAGAGCTTGCCGCACTCGAGGCCGAGTCGAGCTGGACCAGCCGAGGGTGCTTCTTCTCCACCACTCCAGCGACTTGCCGCTAATCGGAGCTCCCCTGCTGCTGGAAGAGGCTGCCTCCGCAAGGCCGGAGACGAGACGGGCGGCAGACGGGTTCACAAAGAAGAAGACGCTGCCGACGCCATTTATCGCTGCAAGCGATGTTGCCGGAGCGCCACACTGCCATGGACAATCAAGGGCGGGATCCTCCTGTGCCACTACCGACGCCCGCCAAGCAGCCAAGAGAGCTCACTCCTCCGCCAAGGTAACTGGGAGGCTAGCCGGAGTTTGACTTCTCCGCCAGCTCCGAGGAGGAAGAAGAAGAGTAAGCTTCAATATTGTGCTTGTATTTCTTCAATTTTGTTGCTTCATCTTGAATCTGACGGTTTGCTTTGCTCAACTCTTTTCCTTTTCGTGACGCTTAGCCTGTAGAGCGCCGAAGAGGGCTAAGACCCGGCGGTCGTTGAGGACGCATCCACCTGGCAACAGGGGACGCGGTTCTGAGACCCCCTTGCCGGACCCGGCAACCCTTCCTCAGAGCAGCCCCCAAAGACAGCCCCTGTAGGTAAGTGTGCGGTTTTTCCTCATCATAGGTGTGCATGGGTGCTCCTTCTTCATTGATATCTGATTGTTTGTTTGTGTAGGAGCAGAGCAGCCTCATCAGAGGGGCTCTAAGCCGCCTCAAATCATGTCTGCATGCATTACGCCCGCCAAGGGAGGATTCTCCTATAAGGGAGCATCCTCCCACAAGGAGGCTACTCCGCAAGGGAGGCTACCCGGCAGGACAGCGCTGATCCTCCGAAGTTGGTCGAGACCATGGCTGCAGATCCCGCTGTGTAATCCCTTACACTAAAATTTCCTTGGGCTTGTTTTTCTTCGTTTTTCTTTTTGAACATTTGCTTGACTGCTTTTTTTTCTTTTGTCTCGACGCAGAGCCGATGGAGGTCGAGGTCGCCGGGAGGAGGAAGCGCCAAGGCAACATCGGGCGGAGCCGCTGTCAGGAAGAAGAGGCTGTCATCGACGAGCCTGCCGGGCGAGGAGGCCACCGAGGCTGCCGACGCAGGTTTGCCGGCGAGGGGTCAGCGATCGACCGACGGCCCCGAGGCCGCAGGAGCGCCGTGCTACACCGACCGCCGACTTCAGCTTGCCGCCGTTGCAGCTGTCAGTTCGAGGAGCCCCCAAATACCCGGCGCCTTACTTGAAGGCCGGGCGACGGGCGTTTTCATCAAACTCCCCGGAGTCGAGCTCAGGGCGCCGTCGGTGAGAGACCTTCGATGGCGAAGCTACTCGCTTCCACTGGCCGACGCTGTGGACGCGCTTTAAGCAGCCGCAGCGGCGAAGTCTAAGGAGGAGCAACGCCGAAGAAGCTGTTATCGCTTTCCACTGCTACCCCAAGAAGCCAAGTTGGAGTCTGTGGAAGCACTTGTCGCGAGGGCAGGAGCAGCATGGAGAAGCGCTGCAAAGAGCTCCCGGAGCGCCAACCAAGAAACTCTCCGGACGAAAGGTAAGCGCCGAGTAACTTGCAGAAGAGCGCACGCCTTCATCCTTGAGAAGGCCGCACCGAGGAGGAGCAGCCGGGCCGTCACGAGAAGCTCTCCGCACAGGAAAGCGAGTTGGCGCAGCGGAAGGTCAACCTCGACAGCCACGAGGGAAGATCTTGTCGCTGCGTGAGGAGTCACTTGGGGCGCTTAAGGAAGCGAAGGATGCTGCCGCAGCCGAGGCCGCCAAGGAAGAGTTGAAGGTGGCATGCCTGGAGGCTGTACTCAAGAAGAGCGGGCGAGGAGCTTGCTGCTACAAGCACGAAAGCGCGAGAAGGACGCTTACACCCTTGGCGAAGTTGCAGGGCTGCCTCACGATAGGGGCAAGGAGCTCGACGCCTGCCAAGGATTCCAAGGCGGATCTTGAGCTGAAGTCACCACTCGACGCAGACGCTGGACGGGCGGCAGAGAGCGGAGGTGGGCCTGCTGGAGACGATCAAGGCCAAGGAGGAGTCATTGCGAATGTTGTTGAGCACCTGTGAGTGCCTTGAGGGAGAGGTGGAGCACCGACCGAAGGTCTTGTAGATATCTGCCGACATCCACAACGAAGTTGATGGAGCTGGGATGGCGGACCTTGCATTCCTCCGACGAGCACCTCCAACCCAGCCGCCAAGCTTAGCTTATTCTTCAAGGGCGTGGTGACGGGCCTCCGGCGACTCCGGAAGAGGTCCCAAAGCAGTTGGTCGAGGAATCACGCCAGATCGTGCAGGAGCCCTCGAGAAGGTGTTGATAAAGGTGGCCTTCCGCAATCCGGGCCTCAACCTCAACGGCGCCCTCAGATCCTTGCCGCGATGCCAACATGGAGGAGTTTAAAGCCCTTGTCGCACCCATTGTGGACAAGGTGAACAAGATCAAGTGATTGATGGCTAATTGCTGGACTAGGGCCGCCTAATTTTATCTTTCCCTTATCGCTGCCGATCATGTTTAGAACACTTTGTTAGATCAACAAGTTATTTTGTAATATACTCTATCTTAGGCGATCATTGCAATGTTATTTCCTTTACTATACTCCTTCCTTTGTAATGCTTTCTGCCCCACGCATTTAGGGAACTTGTCTGCAGCACCTTTGTCAGCGAGCGCCGAAAGTGCTTAACATCAGCCACCTGGGGTAATGCCGCCTCCGACAAGCAACCTTGTCGCGACTAGCTGCAGCTCACTTAAGTTGTTGAGTGGACTCAAACAAAGTAAGGGCGCGACTAGCTGCGAGTTGGTTCCTCTGCCGCATGTGTTTTCCATACAAAGTACTATCGCTCGAGGAAGATAACTTAAAATTTTAAAACTGATTGCTTCAAACTTTGGCAACTTAGTTTTCACGCTTGCTTCCCGACACGCGCGAACTTCCTCGAGCTGACGCTTGGTCCATGGTATTATCTTCTCCTTCCCCGGTTAACTTGTGCGCGAGGGAGCCTTCCTTTCTTTGAGAAAAGAGAAAGAAGAGAAAAATAAAGTTATGGAGCCCAGCCGCTCGATATTGCTTACCGGGTGTGGTTGCTGCACAAAGTGTTAGCCAAAACATGCAATAAAAATGATGAAAGCGTGAATTTGACAAGTTGTGCGCAATACATGAGCTTTATCGATGCACTGGTCTCAAGCAGCTACCGCTTTGTACAAAGGATTACATGCAACAGCCGCAAGATTTGTATAAAGGTGGTTGACGGAATGTGTTCCGCAAGAATCGCGCCTATGGGTAAAACTTAATAAGATGTTCAATGTTCCAGGAGTTGCTCACCTAATGCCATCTTCGGTCTCACATGACAGCGCCTGTGCCTAGTGACCCGCTTCACCCGATAAGGGCCTTCCCACTTTACGCCAACTTGTTTGAATTTCTGGTGGATCAACGCTACCAAGAACAAGGTCGCCTTTCCTCGAGGTTTCCGGCACTAACTTTGGCGGGCTATGGTAGCGACGCAAAGCTTGCTGGTAACAAGCGGCCTCAGCCGCTCCTCAAGATCGATCCTCCTCAAGGAGCAGCGGCCATCTTGTCGCAGCCTGCTCTTGCTCAAGCTTCATCATAAGCGAAAGCACTCGAGGCGATCCGTGATACGAAGTTCCGTGGGGAGAACTGCCTCCGCCTCCATAGACTAGAGCAAAGGGTGTC